>CM060098.1:6112653-6426734 GCA_030522485.1 Stenchaetothrips biformis
AGCAAAGATTAAAAACATTAAAAAAAATATTCACAACAAATTTGCAACGCTCAAACAGTCCTGGGTTCAAATCAGTGGCACCCTTTTTCTCACCCCGCCGCTACTTGAACATTGTACACCACCACACCAGTCGCAGCCCTAAAATTCGTGGGGGCGAAAGCACACCACCCAAAGCTAAAGTCAAAACGTGCGTTTCTCTAAGACAAAAGGCAGCAGCGGCCGCCAGTCCGCCAGCCTCGCGAAGTTACTTTACTTCTCATTGTCGGCAACGCTGGCCATGCTGCTTCACGAGGCGCGACCTTTTTCTCTCCTCGCCGTCATCAATCATGGAGTTGAAGAAGAGCGGCTCGCCACGGCGCGGCTGGCCGTCTATTGGCAGCGGTTCTAAAACGGCTGACCAGCCCAACGACAGCGCGCACGACAGCACGCAGACGCGGGCAATGCCCCGCAGGGCCGCAGGGAAAAGATAGGAAAAAAAGAGAGGCTATGGAGATGCTGGGATTTGAACCCAGGACTTTCAGCATGCGAAGCAGACACTCTACCACTGAGTTACATCCCCGGTTGGGAGCGGAGAGGCCGTGCGCCGCTAGACTCGCTCGCTGGCCGCGCCACGCCCAACGCCCCCCTCTCTCGCACCGCGCTACGCCGCGCCACACCCCACCACAGTGGCCCAGCGGCCCACTGTATGCTGTACAGTGCGGGCAGCGTAGCGCAGCGCCACTCGGCCAAATTCGAGGAAAGAAAATCGCGGTTGTCGCATGCCGGCGGCGTCTTGGTGCGTTTTGCAATGTGGCGATCTCTAGCAGCGCTGCTTGATTCGCTGTGCGGACAGGTGCCGTGAGTTATGGTGGCGTGCCCTACAGACTCACGCCGCTCCTCTCGGACTGGCCGCCTCGCACCGACAAAAACTTATTAATTCCAAAATCTTTATCAGAATGTAATTGAGCGGCTTAGGAGGCCAATCCGTACAAACAACGAAACAACCATCCGCTTCACCCTTCGATCCCTCGCTCTCTCGATCCCTCGATCATCTCGAAGAAGAAGAAGAAGAAGAAGAAGAAGAAGAAGAAGAAGAAGAAGAAGAAGAAGAAGAAGAAGAAGAAGAAGAATGAGGCGGAGTGGAGCGCGAGCCCCCCAGCAATCATCCTTGGACAGCAGAAGCCGAGGAGTCAAAGCGACCAAGATATATGGCATCCCTTGGAGGGAGGGGGAGGGGCGTAGCATGGCGTAGCAGGAGAGCAGGCGCGGATACAGGGGAGAGGGGTTCCCCCCCCCCCCATAGCACCTAGACAGCAGCGCTTGATACGTGGTTAGTTTTGTACAAACGCGTACATTATTTTCTCACAACAGTAGCGCCCCTTTTGCGGATGGCTGGCGTAGTCCGTAGTCCTGGCGTATCCGCATCCTCCAAGCTGAGGCCTCATTTTAAACCTCTCTTTTCTCTCTCTCTTTCTTTTTTTTTTTTTTTTTTTTTTTTAAGGATCTTACCCTACACGCTACCACTGTGCACAAACAATAACGACAATGCTGATGAAAAATGCAGTGGAGGCACGGGTGCGCACGGTGCGTCGGCCACGCCCTGCAACGACACGCGCTGTTTTTCCTAAAGTGCATGCGATGCAAAGGGGAAAAATTAATTAGCCCCGTTGCGTGTCGCATCGTGTGAGTGAGGTCGTTGCGCGTGTGCGCGTGTGCGCGTGTGCGTGTGTTTGTGTGTGAGGCATTTATCACGTCAGTGGGGTGCATGAGCGCTGTGGGTGGACGGGTTACATTTGTGAGGTTTAGAATCGCCTTCTAAACGGAATAGCAGTTAGGTCGAGTTGAGTGACCATTACTTTATTTTTGCGAGTGGCTTGCTTTGCCTGAAGAAATCTGCTCTTCTACTGTAATATCCAAAGGCCGAAAACAAGCCATTCCTGCGGGACGCACCAGTCTGGGCCTGCAAGAAAAAAAAAAAAAAAAAAAAAAAAAAAAAAGTAGAAGCGCCGCGGACGGGGCTGGATAGTGCCAGGCCTGGCCAGTGTTTAGCTTGTCCGAGCTCAGGAAGGATGGATGAGCAGAGCTGGAGCAACGCTGCCACGCCGAGCGCTGGCCGAGCGGCCGAGAGCGCGGCCAAAAAAGAATGGAACAATCATCCCATTTTGAACGGTATCGCGTTTGGCGTGTTGCCGCCCTGGTTCAGCTTTTCGGATTATTGTGATGAAACGGCCACGCCGCCACGGCCGCGCTGTCCGACGCGGCCGATGGTGGGCGTTGAGGTTTCGACACAGAGGAGCACTGCTGCTGAGTTTGGCCAGGTTGCCGTCTCTGTCGGGCAGCCGGGCCTCGGCGACGACGGCCGAGACGGAGAGGTCCGTTGACGGGGATTTGAGCCGCACGGCGCTATGGCCACGGCGGCGCGGCACGCCGGGAAAAACGGGCGTTCGACTTTGAGGCGAATCTGTTCCAGGGGCGTGGCGGCGGAATGGCGTGGCGACAAACTGGCACCGTTCTGACTTTGAAACTGACTCACGGCGGCACGGCACGGCCTTCCCTGGCCGGAGGGTCAGCAGCCCCCCCCCCCCCCCTCCCCCTCACCTTATCGACCCCTGTTGCATCGCCGTGTATCATCCGACGGGGAGGCACGAGGGTAAGGTTGGGGCATCTAAAGAGCCGCGCTCCGCCCCGCCCTGCGCCGCCACCCCTGGCTGCGTGGCACGGAAATGCGAGGCGTAATTCACCTTTGATAGTCATGCATTACTCATAATTTGGAGGCGCGTTGATGGCGCTGCTGTCCTCCCGGCGAGTGGCCCAGCGCCACGCTCCGCTTGGCGGCGCGCTGCGTCTCACGGGGCGTGCCGTCGGCGTGAGGGACGGAAACGGAGCGAGGGGCACTGTTCAGTGCGCAGCGTCGTCGCTGCCCCACCATTAGAGGCGATTCGTTCCGCGATAGCCGCGGTGTCCGACCATTCCGGCGCCAAAAAATTCAAACTAACCATCGAGAGGAAGCCAGCACGCGTCACCCACCATTGTCTCCGGGTAATTGTTTTTCTGTCATTGTTTACTCTTCCTTTTCCACCGAAGGGAAATGAGGGAAGTTGGCCGGCACGGCACATCGTTGGCCGGAAGTCGTGCGCGCGGACGCGGGCGGAGTGCTGCGGGGACCCTCCGCCGCGTCCTCCTCGTGGTGGCCGAGGCCGAGTCCGTGGCCGTCGGGCCGCCCAAAGTCCGGCCTCCATAATGACAGCAGCGAGACTGATGCCGAGAGTCCTCTCTCTCTCTCACCCATACCCTCCCTCGCGCAAAGGAGGCCTGGGTGCGAGAGAGACAGAACGAACCAGTCGGTCGTCCCTCCGCATTCCGGCCGCTTTGGCGTGGCCGGCGGGTCGTCGGCGAGGGTGGACGCCAAATGAACGGCATTAGAACGTTTTACTAAGCGTTTGTAATAAGAGCCGTAATGACAGTCATAACCATGCGACCAATAATTGGTTCGTGATGGCGAAGGCGGCGACCTGAGCGTGACGCGGCGAGGCGCAGGCCGGCCGGCGGATTCAGGTGCGGAACGCGCCGCGTCCTCCAACGAGGCCGTCGTCGCCGTGCCGGTGTCCGCCAGAGCGGTTCACCGAATTCGGCTAACGGGTCGACGACCATCGCCTTATGTTTCAAAATACGACCTCGGCGGCTGGGTTGGACACGCCGTCCTCGCCCGCTTCAAATCGGCGAGCTAGCAGGCGCTGGGTTGGCGGGTATGTAAGTAAGGCGTTGGGCGGTGTTTGACGGACGCGGAGCTAACGGCTCCGCAGCTCGTATTGCCTCGCCTGCCTCGCTGTCCAGTTTGAGGTGGGCAAATATGACTAATCCCCGTGCACACCGGGCCAGCCTTTTGTGATGTAAGCTCACCTCTGCGGTCCGTTCAAACAGCCGGCCGCGTTGGCTTCCGGGGCCGGTGGCACGCCGGCACTGACTGCGAGAGAGACAGAGAAACGCCTCTCGGCAAAGCTGAAACGGAAAGCAGGCGCCGCATCTGAGTAAGAACTCACGGCTAAGCTGGGTGCGCTCAGCGCCTAGCGCCAGCCGGCCAACTCTGTTTTTTTTTTTGTTTTTTTTTCGGTGTTTTTGCTCGAATAGTGCGTGTCTGGGCCCCGGCGCTACAAGTCAGGACCAAAGGACCAGCGGGCACGTGTTGTTTCCGTGACGTGACGAGCCGCGCCAAGGACGAGACGCGGCCTGAACGCCAACAGGCGTGCCGTCCCTGACCGAAGGTGTGCTCCGCAGGGCAAGCACATTGTCCAGACGGCGTCCTCGAGCGGCTAGAGGCGCCGGCCCAGGCCTTGCGGAGCAGCACGGCCTTGGCTGTGGTATCGGAAGCCGCTCCACGCGAACCGCCAGGGACAGACCATCACAGCTCCCCGATGATGAGCAGGAGCACCGCCTCAGGGCGCAGTGCTCGCTACCAGTGACGGCCGGCTCGCGCAAAACCACGCGCGCGTTTCTCTGCTCTCCCTCACTGGGCACGGGCATGTTTATGACCCTTTGATTCCAGGCGCCCCGGGCTCCAGGCGCCACTTCAGGACGCGGCTCCAGCGCGCTGCCTCCAGGGGGAGGCTGCGTGTGCGTAAGTACCCTTTAGGCCGGAGTGGCCCTCATTAGGGCAAGGCGGGGCGGGGCGTGGTGGGGGGAGAGGCACCCACTCCTTTTCTTTTTGCACGATCATCTGCCCGGTCGGGGCGTCCTTTTGACATTGGCCCAACAGCTGCTGCCTTCACACAGCTGATGCTCCAAAGTCATCCGTCTGCCGCGGGCCGGGCCGCGCCATGGGCCGCGCCTCCCGGGTGTGACGCCGATTGCCTCATTCCAGGGCCTGGGCGTGGGCCCGGCCGGACAGTGGCCCTTCACAACAACACAGGCCGGCCTGTCAGCTCACCTGGGCAGCCCGCCGTCCTCTTCGTCCTCTCGTCCTTTTCGCACGCGCCGCGCCAAGGAGGAGGAGAAGAAGTATTACATCATCTGCTGCTCTTCACGCTACGCCGCCCGGCCGGCCCCGCCGAGCCCAGCCACGCCGTGCCCTGGACCAAGTCGATTTGCGCACAGCGTTGCCAACTTTTTCGACCGACAAAAATTACTCGCCGGTTTTCGTTTATTAAGTAATCGAGATTTTTCGATAGGGCACGAATGATTGCGGCTATTGGGTCCTACTCTATCCATGCCGGGGAGCAGAGACGGCAACAACGACGGCCCAGAGCTGAACTCGCCGGTTCTAGCCGCGGCGGCGGCCCCACGGCGGCCCACGGCTCGCGGCACGGCCAGCCGAGCGAGGCTCCGCAAACGACACGTTCAAAATGACCGCCTAACGACGCGTAATTGCCACTGCAGGCAATAGGCCAGAAGGTCGCGGGTTCGAATCCCCCGCCCCGCACACGGCCAAATAAAAACCATCGTCGTGCCGTTTCGTCTCCCCGCGGCGATCAAATGCCACAAGGAAGCTAATGACGGTCACGGCCGTTATCAGAGCGCTGTCTCTCTCGCACCCGGACGGTACGCGGCTAGAGTGCGAGAGAGACAGAGCGACGAATCAGCCCGGGCCAGGTGACCCCTGGTTGCCTAGCGGGCTCTGGGTGGGTTGGGCGGGGCACAGGCCCTGGGGCTTAGGGGCAGGCCTGTTGACGGCAATCGCGCATCGCGTGCTAGCCACGCCACGCCGCGCCGCGCCACGCCACCACGCGTGCGAGCGAGCAACCAGTAGCAGGGCCAGTAATGATCGCCCCGCAATATACTTTGTAATTACAGGCTGTCCCAAAAGTTGGGCCGCCGCGCCACACTGCCGGGCGCCAAGTACAAAGTGCCCCGCAATCACATGTGCGCCTACACTGTGCCGTCACACACAGTAGGCAGGGGGGCCCGCATCCGTGAGGGCACCAGTGGATTCTTCGTCGGAATTGCAGCCTACTGGCATGCACTCATAAGATCGATCCACAAAGACTGTAGCGCTAAAGGTGTCCTGAGTTGGAGTTGGCATGGCTAGCGCTAGCGCGGGACAGACGGCCTTTCCGGCCTCCTACCCACCGGAACACGGAAATCCGTATTTCTCCCACCGTCGGTGCTGCACCGGATTTCTGGCCTGGGGTTTTCCAATTTATTCCAGCCCAACTCCATCGTCATGGCCGCGCTGTGTTATTCACACGTCCGAACAAGCGCAGCCCCGCCTAGCGCGCCTAGCGCGCCTAGCGCGCCTAGCGCACACTGCGCACGCCGGCCGCGTTTTAATTTGAATAATTCGGAAATTAATCACTTCGACTATACAAATGTCGCTGGATGTCATTCCGCGGCCCACGCACACTAACGCTCACCGCGCTGGAACGGACGGGAAGGTCGCGAGGTTCTCTCTCCCGGTAATGACCCGCGGAGAAACATGCAAAAGTATGTAGGAACCACCGGGAGGAAGGAACCGCAAGCGAGCGCCCAAAACAACAACAAATAAATTATTTTCCCCCTTTTGCGGCGTGTTGTTTGTTGCAGTTGCTGCTGTTTTCGTGTCCAAGGAGGTGTGAAAACGGAGAGGGAATCCCAGCCTGCTCGGTATATTTCGATTGGCATGGTTTAAGCCCGCGGGGCACCTACTGGCCGGGGCGGGGTGGGGAGCGGCGGGGTGGGGCGGGGCGGGGCGCTGTGCGGGCAAAGTGGCCCAAAGCCGGCCGGGCCCCACGCTCTGCTCCGCGTGCCGCGCGTGAAATTGCCGGCATTGCCGGCATGCATGGAAAAGTACACGTTATAAATGGAAAGGATACGTACGGGGGAGATCCGGGCCACGGGCCGTGTCCGGGAACCCCTCACACTTACGGACCCTGCTCTTTGTCTGTCTGTACGTCTGTCCGTCCGTCCGTCCGTCCATCCGTCCCGAGGGGGAAATAACTGGCCAAAAGCATGTACACCAAAAATTACATTTTTTTAAAAAAAATCAAAAATTTTGAAAAATATTATTGAAATTTTGAAAAAATTTGATGATTTATGGTAAAAAAAATCACGAAATTGTCTTTCCAGGACCGACCCAACATTTATTATTTTTCACTGCCCTCCCCAGTGTGCTTCAAAGCCACAGCAATGCGCTGTTCCCATCATCTGCCGTGGTGGCTGGAGGTGTCGATGCGTCGGTTTCCCGGTACGAGAATCGGCCGTTCAAATCTTATTACTTCACAACTTTTTTCTCTGACCGCCGCCCATTGTCACGTCAAGAGAGCCCGCTTCAATCGGCATCAGACATGAGCCAGGTTCAACTTCAAACATTTTTTTATTTTTTTTTATTTTTCACTGCCTTCCCCAGTGTGCTTCCAAGCCACAGCAATGCGCGGTGACTATCATGTGCCGTGGTAGCTGGATGTGTCGACGCGCCGGTTCCCCGGTGTGAGGATCGGCGGTTCAAATCTTCTTACTTAACAACTTTTTTCTCTGACTGCTGCTCTTTGTCGCGTCAACAGCCCGCTTCAATCGGCGTCAGACATGAGCCGTGGTGGCTGAGGGCGTTAAGGCGTCCGACCCCAACAGTAAGATTCGGGGATCAAATCCCGACACTTCCTTTCATTTTTCGACTGGCCTCCTCCCACTGCGACTCAAACCCGTCGTCCAACACTCGGCAGACGTGCAAGTCAGGGTGGTGTAGTGGTCTAGGCTCAATCCAGGCCATTACACCCGGGTGTCTAAAAAGCAGTCCGCTTCGGCGGATTGGCCTCGGCACTGGTTCGATCCCCGATCGAGCCAGCCACTCGAAATTGGTCGCGAGTGGGTCCATTCCGATTCGTCGGATGGAGTTGATAAGTCCTTTGAAGCTGGCCCACTGACTGCATGTTCGGGTCTGGGAGCGCCGGACAGCGGGTGTACCATTTGGGTACCGACCAGCCTGCGCAAACAAAAGCTCCCAAAACTACTCTCTCTCTCTCTTTCTTTCTTTCTCTGTCTCTCTATCGTCTCTGCCTTACTCTACTCTGCCCATGTTGGGCCGTGTCGGCGGCTCGGGTCCTACTGGGTCCCCCGGCGTACGATATCGAAGTCGCTGGATCGGATTAACCCCAGTTACCTGATAGCACCGGTTCCCATCCCGAACACCGAAGTAAAGCAGGAGGCCTCCCCATTAAGACTGGGGAGGGGGTGTAGAGTTCCATTTTTAGATTTATTTTTAGTTAAACACGATCGCCAGCGCCTGGGTACACCATTTCCCATATCCAAACACCAAAAATTTCAAAAAATTTAAAAAAACGTACACAAAAATTTCGAGTTATTTGCCCCTAGGTCCGTCCGTCCGTCCATCTGTCTGTCCGTCTGTCTGTCTGCGTATTAAATCTGCCCCCGTTGGCGAAATAGTAATCATCATGGCCGTCATGCCGGTGTGGTGACCGCGCTGCTGCCGCGGCTGCCGCGCTCCGATGAGGGAATTAAAGCAAAGTCTTTTATGGGCAGCCTGCTGTCCTGCCAATAATGAGGGCGGCCTCTAATCACAGTAAATCGCAGTAGGGACGCCCTTTGCGCGGCCCTTTATCAGTGACGCCTCTCTCTCTCTCTCTCTCTCTCTCTCTCTCTCTCTCTCTCTCTCTCTCTCTCTCTCTCTCTCTCTCTCTCTCTCTCTCTCTCTCTCTCTCTCTCGTCCCTCTCGGTTCTTCGCGCTAACGAACCCCGGCCGCGACTCTCATCATCATTGACCCCCCCTCTCCCCGCACCTCCTTTGGGAAGGCAGGTGTTAATCACAAAATTGGAATTTAATCAAACACGGGCCACTGCTGCGCTGCGCCACCGTTCCACCTCACCTTTGAAATTCGGGATTCGTCGGCCGGCGGGCACGGCATGCTGTTGGGCACGTTTGCGTCGGATCTAGCCAAAATGAAAAAAGGGGGGGAGAGAGAGCGAGAGAAGGGCTGAGGGACATTTCGACGATGGGAATCAAAAGAAAGGTAAGACAAGGAAAATGGAAAGAAAATGGAAGGGAAAAGAACTCGAAGAAAAAGAAGCAATAATTTCGAAGCAATAAAGGGCTGGGAGAGTGCATCCATTACAAGCAACACGACTCGGTCCGCGAATACGGAAGAAGAAGGGGGAGGGAGGGGGACGGGGTGGAGGGCCCAGGTCGAAATTATGTAAATTCGGCACGCAATGCGGCTGGCCCTCCTAAACCGTGCCGACAGATCCGATGGCTTCGAGAGGAGGAACAAAGAGAGGGAGAGGGGGTGGTGAGGTGAGGGAGTGAGGGGGAGGGAGGCGTGTCCGGCCTACTCGCAGTAATCAATCAATCCAGCCTCATCATCATCCGATCCGTCCCGACCCGTCGCAATCTGACGATAAAACAAGAAGAATGGTAGGAGGAGCGGGACAAGGTGGAGGGGGGCAGAACGGCGGATGTGCTGCCGTACCACGTGACCTCTGCCTTACTTCAGGGGGCCGAGTGGAGCCGGGCGCCGGGCGCCCCGCTTCGGCACTGGTGGTACCGCACCGTGACTCCGGCAGGGAGCCGAGCCCCGCCACGACGGCTCCCACCGCACGGACGGATTTTAGGACTTTTTGTCCCCCCCTCCCTTTCTCTCTCAATCATTGTTTCCGCCTCTATCTTTCACTATCTTTCACACGAAGACACTAACACACTCGCACCGCGGACACACACACACACACGCGCGCCTACGGAGCACGTATTCGTCAGGCGGAAGTGTCCAGCTTGGCAGCTACGGGCGTGCGGAAAGACACGCACAAACTCACGCACCACACACACGCACACAGGGCACACACACACACATAAGCATACGCCGGAGGTGATGAGAGGGTGTCGGTGGTCGGGATGTCGGTTAAATTAGCGCTGACGTAACTGATACACATCGTGCTACCGGCCGCGGCCTGGACAGTAACATAGCGGGAG
Source organism: Stenchaetothrips biformis (assembly GCA_030522485.1). Lineage (NCBI taxonomy): Eukaryota > Metazoa > Arthropoda > Insecta > Thysanoptera > Thripidae > Stenchaetothrips > Stenchaetothrips biformis. The sequence continues at coordinate 6,122,522 of CM060098.1, forward strand.
GCAAGGTGTGCGCTGGTCAAATTTATGGCGGAAAACTCTCGACAGGTGTTGTGGGCCATAGCTCACTGGCCTTCATATAAACTTCACGGACTATAGACACGCCGGGGGGACGGCAGTACGCGGCAGTATGGCAGCCAGCGGACGGAGCGAGCGGGGCTGTATGGAGACTACAGTGCCAAAAAGGGAAGGGGCCAATCAAAATAAATGTATCATTTACTTAAAAATATCCTATTTATTTTCACCTCAAGTGCGCTGCCGGTTAAACCTCACGGCACGGCCTTCGCTTTGGAGAGGCGGTTGAAGCAGGCTGGGCCGTATAGGATCTGGCGGCCTGGCGGGGGGCCTTATCCCACTTTTTTTTATTACTCCTCTTTCGGGCGACGCGAACGCGACGGTAGGCAACCCCGTGTCTGCCCGCGGCAAAACCGGCAAGTACTACCCTTCAGTCGGCGCCGTGCAATTTAGCTTCACGCGTTTCCGCATTTCGTATTCAACGCGCACTTCCAGCTTGAACTAAATATGCATTACAAGGGCCCACCCGCACACCGCGGCAGCCAGCGGCAGGAAGGGCACAGAGTGCGCGCTGCTTCGTCTCGACGGCTCGGCTTGCGCAGTGGACCGGCCAAATCTCTTGACGCGTTTTGAGCTCCAGAGCTACTAAACGGGACTCAAACCGCACGTGTGACGCCACGAACAGATTCCTCGTTCGGAGAGCTACCCATTGGTGGTTCAGCGCTGGCATTGTGGTACACGCCCCCACCTCCCTTCCCTCACTGCGCACGGCTCAGGTCTTTATTCAAAATAACCCGGCGCGTCGCGGGCGGAGCGGCAAGAAACTTTTTTGCGTTCTTGCTGGCCGTAACGCGCTACAATGTTGTGCTCCGCCTTATCTCATCGCATTATCCTTCTTTTTTTTTTCTAGTTTGTGTAAAATAATTTCTTTGGCAGAACACCTTTTCTTATCCATCTTGCCGGACCTCCCGGCGAACATCCTTGGCCTGATTGCGAGTCCACACCGACAATGCGTGCGCGGTGCGTGGCGTGCCGGGTCAGTGGCCGCGTGCGAATAGCGTGAAGCAGCGTGTCGGCCACCACGCGGGCCACCTTCGAAACGCGGCGCCGCGACGAAAACGCGCCTGACTCGCGCAGTCGTTCTTGGCAGTGCATAGGGCGGGCTGGCGGGCAGGGACGGGGATATTAGTGATATAGCATTACTTTACGATGAACTCTGATTCCTCTTATAGCCCGTAAAAGTTTTACGGCGCCGGGACCGAACCTCGGGGCGAGCTGTGAGCGCATAGTGTGTGCGCCGGGCAGGAGGCCAGAGCGCGGAAAGAGCCTGCAGTAGCTCTGCGCCAGGGCTCTGGCCGTGCAAGCCGCGGCTCAGCCCAGCGATGTTGCACGAGGTCGCGGACGCCGCGGGGCCCCGGCAGACAGCGCCAGCAGTTCAGGCAATAGCAGACCTGGAAAACTGGAACGAGCGTCCGTGGTGATGCGGCGAAGCCTAGCCAGCCCAGGCCAGCGAAGCCAGCCCAGCGAGCAACACGCGTAATGAGTGACACGCGCTTTTCATGTGGAATAACTGCCCTGCCGAGGACCGGCGCCGCGCGCGGGGGGTTCAGCTACCACTTTTGTATCTCCTTTTCTGTTTTCACCTACTTTTTACTTCATGGTTTTTTGATGCGCGTGGACGATGGGCGATTTGCATCTTTTTGCAGGGTAACACCACGCTTCGTGCACGGCTGCACGGAAGGGGAACGGTTGCCCCTCGGGGGGGGGGGGGGACGCCGCGCCATGGGGACACCCGAGTGGACAGCACAACGCGAACTGGCAAGCAAAGCAAAGCATAGGCAAAAGCCAAGCGCACTCAACGAGCTGCAAACCCCACGTCAGTTGACCCTAGTGCTGTACGAGAGCACACGGCGTGTGTGTGTGTGTGTGTGTGCGCGCGCGCGCGCGCGTGCGAGAGAGAGTGCAGAGGGGCACCGTTACGCCTGTTCCTGTCTCAACCTTTTATGCACCGGTAGCAACAGCGCTGACATATCGCGTGCGTGTCACGTTTGTATCACACGAGCGTGTCCCCGTCACATTGGTGTCACTAGTGTGTGTGTCTGTGAGAGAATGGGTCTGTGTGAGTTAGCGCTTCTTCGACCACATGCAGGTCATGAACGTCCACACGTTCGACTGTGGGGACATGTGCGTTTTTTCCGCCGAAAATCGCTTTGTCTCTGTCGCGCTCTGTGGGCGTCTCCTAGTGGATGTGAGAGAGATGGAATGACCAAACAGAGTCTCGGACCGAGTCTTAGCTGGCGTCCGGGTGCTGATGGGGACCCAGACGCTGCCACGCCACACCCGCTAATAACACGGGGCCTTCGAGTGAGTGACTTGGGCCAACAAGGGCATGGCGGAAAGGTGACCCCGGCCTCACGGTGCGGCGGCGCATCCGACCGCCACATTAGCTGCCCCTGCCGCCGACGGCGCCGGTGACAAATGGACGACGGCACTGCAGCGCCGCGACGCCGCGAGGCTGGAACAACAAGTAGCGCGTGTCCGCGGCCGGACTCACCGCCGTTTGGCCGCTAAACGGCGAGGCAAGTCGGCCCAGGGCGGCCGGCAGGGGTAAAACGGCATGATTGACATTCGAGGCACAACGGACTTTCTCCGACCGAGGAGGGGGTGTTTATGCGGGCGTGGCTCTAATGTCGCGTTATGGCCAGGTCGCATCGCGCCTCGAATGTCAGCGCAGCGCCGCCGCGACAGCTCGTTGTAGCGAGCCAAGGCGGGAGCGACACCATCTCTCTCTCTCTCTCCTCTCTCTCTGTCTCTCTCTCTCTCTCTCTCTCTCTCTCTCTCTCTCTCTCTCTCTCTCTCTCTCTGCCTCCCTCGCTCCGTCGCGGAAAAAGGGAAAACCGCTTTTGAATAGAATCATTATCATTCGCTCCGACGGGGATTCGATCCCCGACCAGATCGCAAGGTCTGATGCGTTACGATGGCGGGGTCGCGCGGCAGACGTCGGGACTGCATCTCGTTCCCGTGCGTCCAGGACGTCCAGGACGTCCAGGTGCGGCCGGCGTTGCAATAAATTTGTGAAATACGAGCCACTAAATAAACGGGCCGGCCCGGCTCACCTCTGACCCGATTCATCCCTCCCCTCCCCCTCCCCCGCGCTGGCACCCTGCCTGCCTAGCGAACCGGTTTGCAGCGTCGGGAGGTCCTGCAGGAGAGGGAGAAGGGAGGAGGGGGGGAAGAAAGCTCCCTGCTCCCCTGGCTCCGTCGGAGGCGTGGCCGACGCCTCTAGTTTTGACGACATAGGTCTTCCGAGACACCCGTGTACAGCTGTGTTAACATCCCTGCTGTGAGTGCGACAAAGAGCAGCGAGAGCCCCGTGCTGGGTAGGCGACCCGCGGCACGGCCGAGCGCTGCGGCGCGGCTGGAGTATCCCTCGCGCCTATGCTGCCGCCCTGCTGCGCCGCGAGTCGCTCACTTCTTGCCCGCCATTCCCGCTTCAAAAAGTTCCGCAGCCTCTCCAGGAGGAACAACGAAGACGACGGCGGAGGCTGGCGCAATGAGGAAGCGGCGCGAAGCGGAGCCCCACCGCGGCTCGCTCGGGCGGAATGGGTTACCAGCTAGTTTAGAATTACTCGCTCTCATCCCGACCTCGACCGGCTACTCGATAGTATCGATCGTATCGCGGCCGCGGTAATAGCTCATATTTCTGGATGCGCCTGTTGTTGTTTACGCGCTACGCGGCCCGCCTCGCCGCCACTCCGCCAGCAGCGCGCCATGACAGGCTGGAGGCATCGTCCTCCAGCGCGATGGGGTGGATCGTGCCGATGACACACCGCTGGCTCTCTCTCTGCGGGGCGCTCCACGAGCGCGACAGAGACAGCCACAAAGGCAGTCGATTCGGAATCGGCCCGCAGGTACGACACATAAAACCCGGGCCGCGCTGTCTAGGCCCACCCAGACGCGGACACGTGGACGCGCCAGTGAATGTTTAAATGATACCCGCAGCCGGCACGGCGCGGCACGGCACGGCAGGCCGTATTCCCGGTCAAAGTGACATTTTATGACGCCTTGGGGGGCCGCCCGGACGCATGGAGCTGGACCCTACCTTTTCGGTCGGGTTTGTGATACGTGACGTGCCGTGTGTCTGCACTACAAATCGAAAGGCGGTACACGTGGTCTTTGAAAGGTGGTACAGAAATTACTGCCAGTAACGTACCCTACAGACGGCTCGTAAAAGGAGGTACTAGGGTGAACCATCCTAAATGAACCCTACAGTCGGTTTGAAAAAGGCAGTCCAGGATATTACCAGCTAATGACGTGCCCTGCATGCAACGCGTCCACGCCGATCCGCACTCAACGGAGAGAGTGTGTGTGTGGGTGCGCGCCGGTGTGTGCGCGTCGGCGCAGTATCGCGTTGCGCGCTCTCATTCTGCATTCTGTTTTGTCTCCTTGCGTCATCTCTATCCGCAACTCGCTTCCACACTCGTTACACTGCCGTGTGCGTCGCAGGGACGACTGTAGTCCCTGCTGCAGGGAGCGCCCTACACCGCGTGTAGTTTCCGGCGCTGCTGTCTGGCTGTGTGTTCGTCATGAGAGGAGGAGGGCAGGGGGGCTGGTGTGGCACTCCACTAGCGCCGGCGCGACGCGGCCGCTGCGGAGCAGTGGCTCCTCTGATGTGGGCGGGGTTTGGGACGTCCACTAATTAATTATCCGATCCGAAACGCCTTAACGTCAATATCGACGTGGTTTATGTGCGGCAACCGGCGGGAACGCAGTACTTCGCCGCTCGCGTCTCCTGTAAACAAACGGGCCGGGCGAACGGCCGCTCTAATACGACGCCGGCAAAAACAACGCGTCGACAACAACAAACAACAACAGCGTGCTCTTGATAAATTCATGGGATTAGGGGGGCGAATTTCCTGGTCCTCGTCGTTAGGGGCGTGAGCAAGCCCCCCCCCCCCCCCAAGGACCCCAAAAAGGCGCAAAAAGGTATATACTTTTGAGGCAGGTTTTGGCGTATAACCCCTGGAAGTTAGGCAAAGTCTCCCAAAAAAGGGTCCCACGGCCCCTCCCGAGGAGACGAGCTGTGCACGCCCCTGCTCGTCGTCGGTGGTGTCCTCCGCGGTGGGTGACCGACAGGTCCTCTGCCGCATCAGTCAGTCGACTCCGCCAAAACAAACGAACGAACCCCGCCCCTCGGGGCTCCCTGTCTGTCTAGCCTGCTGGTCCTGCTCGCTGTGCGAACGCCCCGAAATGGAAGCAGCACGTCGAGACGCGGGGCGCGGCGGCTGTGTGCTGGCGCTGGTGCCAGCGAGCTGCTCGGCCTGCACCGCACCCCGCCGCCTCGACGCGGCACGCCTTCCTGCCTCGGTGTTTTACGCGGTTATTTAGTTGTCTCCCGACTTTTATTTACAGCGTTTCTATTAGTGCGACCGGTACGTAATTGACTCGGTGCTGGCCGTGATCATGACGGTCCCGAAGCAGCACCAGTATCATCATCACCAGCAGCAGGACTGCCACCACCACCACCACCACCACCACGGGGCAGCGCCGCCACGGCGGTATTGACAACAAGAACAGCAATCTCTCAGATTGTGCAAACGCTGCCCTTGGGATGGGGTGTGGCGCGGGCATGGCGTGTGTGGGCGTGAAGGGTGTGTTTGCCACGGCGTTTGCCAGTGTTGTGTGGTGAAAGGGAGAGATGTAGCGCGCGCCCACACTCACACCCACACCCACCCACACTCTCTCGCGTGTGGGTGCTCCCCACACTCACAAAGAGGCAGCGTGCTTCCCGCGGGGAAAGGGGTTGCTGGCAGGCTGCGAGCGCCAAACCCGAACAGATACGCCCCCTCCCCTCCCCCTGGGGAGATTCACTCTCTGAATGATCATAGAAAACGCACGCTGGCTCAGGAAACCCGGAAATCAGGCACGATGGCCTCGAAAAAAAAAAAAAAAAAAAAAGAGGTGGCTAACGAGCGAGTTTTGCGCGGCGCAGGGCTCCCCAGCTGTCCAGACGGTTCATTATCGGAGTTGCCAAACTGAAATCCCGCCGCCACGCGCTCAGAGGCCGAAATTTTCAGCGCAACGAGATATATCAGGATTTAGAGGGAGAAAAGGGGGCGGGGGGCTCCCGGCGGCCTTCTCCCACTTTAGATTAGATAAAATCCGAACTCTTTCCACGTTGTGAGTTTTCGAGTTTTCGTCACTTGGCCGAGAGATAATGAACGGAAAGTGAGGGAGTGGTTGATTGATGCCCTGGCAGAATGGGCGTCGCCCCGCGCGTGGCGTGGCGGGACGGTCCTCACTTACTTCCGCCGTCTCTCCCCCGAAGAAAAATAAAGTCAAATTGGCCAACTTTCCGCTCACAGTTTCGGAGGCTGTTTTCGTCATGGCCGCGCACCGTCCGGCTGAGCCAGGCCCTCCGACTGGTCTCCACCAGTTAAATCACGACCATCGTTCTCTCGATGTCGGCGGCGCGATGACGCGACGACCCGCGGCGGCGTGCAGCGAACCCCGCGGCACCATCCTGCACCGCTGCACCTTCCCGAGAAACAGCGCCAGCAAATCACTCCACAGCGCCAGCAGCGCCGCCGTGGAAAAACGTGCCGGTCCGCCTAACAAGATGTTGTTGCTCGCCTCGTTACGCGTGCGTTTAGAGCAGGCGGTGCGCCGCACGACCGCCGCGCTACACCACACCGTGTCACATTTATTTTCACTTTGGCACGTTTTCCCGCGCCGCATGTGAATCAAAACCGGGCTGCTGCGGTAGTCAGCGCTAGGCCTCCGTTGTGTTGGTTGTTGTTACTGTTGTTGTTGTCTGGAGTTGTCGAGGGGACTGGTGCTTTCTGCTGGCGGCGGTACCCGGCTTCGCTTTTGGCGCCGCCGATACTTGCTGCTGCAGGAACGGGAGTCAAAAGCCTTTTGATGGTGCGGTGCAGCCTCACCAAAGGCTCAGGCAAAGGCACTGCCAAAGGCGCAGGCAAAGGCAGGCAAAGGCGGCAAACAAACCTCTACCGTCGCGCCGCCGCTCCGCGGACGTACGCGGCCTTTCAAGCATTGCTGCTCCGCGCGCTGTGCGCTTCCTCCCGACTTCTCCGTCGCCTGTTGAGCACTTTGACGCACAAAGGTGCGTTCCCCGGCGGGGTTTTACTTCCGCTCGCGGCGTGTGGCTTTTCCTCGTTTCGATGCCTTTGAAATGAGCTGGGTGATTAAAAGAGAGCCAGGCCCTTGGATGCTGTTTTCAAAAACGCTGGTTAGAAAGACCGCGACCGCTGCCTTGTAGTATGAATTACCTCTGGAGAGGCGGCGGTGCGGTATCGTTCTGTCGAGAATATTTGTGTAAGATGTTTATGAAAAGCCACAATTTCCTATGCGGAACTACCCTGTAGCTATTTCGTCAATTGTGGAATCTGCTTTAATCAGATAACCGGGAGCTAGAAGACAAAACGAAAAGGAAGACAGTTTTTCTTACGTTGGCAGCATTGCTTTTCTATTTCTTTTTTGTTTACTGTACGTTGGCACGGCTCAGTTTATGTTGTTGTTTATTTTAGTTCAGGCCACTTGTTTTACCCGTGGCGTTTATTTACATCTTTTTGACATGGTTTCTTGATTTTCGACTTTGAGTTATGAGTGGAATGGAAGGCAAGGAATGCGGAAGTGCGTCCTTTGTGTTGGCTCGTTCACACGTCAGAAAATTACGTTACCTCGACGAAGCTGTTGGTGTGCCTAACCCTACCGTGGGTGTTGAAATGGAGTGAATAGAGAGCAAGTCCCCCGGTTGAGGGACCACTCTAAATCGGATTCAAACTGTTTTCCATTTCAAGATTACTGATGTGGCAATATTTTCCACCCAAACATCAGTGTTGAAAGAAGTGTCATTCGTATGCTATGTTGACTCAGCGTTTCCATCTTTGACCACCAGCCCAACAATTCGAGTGACAGGTCTGTACAAGTTAACGATGTGGGTTGAAGATATAAAGTTGACTTCAGAATACATTAGAATAATATAAATTTCTGTGATAAAAACGAAGGATTGCATCTCTGCAAGCATAGTGTGAACGCAGGTAAAAACCGTTCTCAGTCTTTGAATGTTTCATGCCTACAACTTTTGGCGACAACTCATCTCATTAACCTGTGTCCCTCCTTGCTTAAAGTGGTGATGTGGAAATTTTTTTTTTTTTAAATCTGAGTTATTACCATGAACATCCACGTTTTTTTTTTCCAAAGTTGATACTATTAGACGGAAGGGTTATGTCCCTGCCTCCCAACATTCTTGTACGAAGCACTCCTATCCGTCAAACGCTGGTGCTTTGTCCGTCTCACTCTGATCATAGGCCTAAAAATGAAAAACCCATTTTTCATCGTGTACTGCGAAGCAACTACTCCGCCCTGCCCTGGCGGGGCTGGCAGGCAGTGTCGTGCCCCCGCGCTGTGACAACTGCGCTACAGCTACGCGCCGCCCCGTCGCCCCTCCCGGCCGTGGTAAAACTTTCCACATAACCTCACAAAAAACAAAGCTCCGCACGCCGCGCCCTCGCACCCTTATTACCGCATTAAGGAGATATCTCGCATTACAAGTCGTTAAGGGCGTTTCTAATACCCCGCCTTGCCTGCCTGCCCTGGCGGGGGTGTCGGCGCGGGGGGGGGGGGGGGCGGCAGCGCGGCACAGCGGCACAGCCACGAACCTAGGCGGAACCGCCCCTGCGCCCTGCGCGCGCCCCCTTCGCATACCGTTAGGAACTCCGCCAGGGAGACGCGGCAAAAAAGAGAGAAAATGTTGTGGGAAGTGCAAAGGGCTCTGTCTGACTCCAGGGTCCGTTTTACACAAGATAACGTGACGGCGGCGGCGCGCGGCGGACGTCGTCACCGCGCCGCCCTTCGCGGAGTAGAAGCCCTTCCGGCAAAGGGCGCGCGGCTCGCGGCGGCCGACATTGTACAATACACGACCGCGTGCGCCGCGCTACATAGTGACACACCGGCCGGCCGGTCAAACTCGTAACTTTTACGCCGGTGTAACGAGACTTTGAGTGCTCGTGGCGTGGCGGGGCGGGGTGGGGCGCGGCGCGGCGGCCCGGTTTATATTTCCGCTTCGGTTTCGAATCGCTGCGCGATCAGCGGCGCAGGGGCGGAGGGTGCTGGCGGCGCACGCTAGGGCGCCACGCCGATAGGGTGGCGACGCGGCACACGACGCCGCCAAAGGGTGCGAGCAGAAACTGCGACAAACGGGGGCTAATTGCGGTCTTGGAGGGAGAATCCGGGCCCTTCCGCGATGCTGGCGCCCCGCCCTCGCGCGGCGGCCTGGGGCCACCAAACAACGGCGTGGGGTTGTTGACGGCACGGCGGCGGCGGCGTCTTGGTGGCGGTGCGGATAGCCCCTTCCTGCCCTTTCCAGTCAGACAGACAGTCGGACAGAGAAATTTGGAGGTCGTGGCGGCGGCGGCGCCACCCCAGCCCACAGGCAGTCCACGGGCAGCCCACAGGCAGTCCAAAGGCAGCCGGGAGCACATAACGAGCAGGAAACCAGCAAAGATCGCACACGCTTCCTGTGTGCGCGCGGCGCGCCCTTAGTTGGCGGCGCTGCTGGCCGCCCTGGGGGCGCCTCCACGCCTCCGCCTCCCGGCAGACCGCCACCAAGGAGACCGCCACCGCTGACGCTGCCCGTTTTCCAGCCAGGGTCGTTGTTTTGACATTTGCCCGTCGTTCCGACGAAGGCCTATCGCGCTGATGACGTCGCCACAACAGACATCACGCCGCTTCCGAACAGTATGCTTTCGTCTCTCTCCCCTGCACTTCCACGTCCCGTGAGTGCGGGAGAGACAGACCGAGCGACGAAAGAACGTCTCTCGGAATCAGCTTGCGCCCGCTCAATGCTGCCGCGCCGATTTCCTTTCTCTCTCTCTCTTGCCGATTTTCTGAAACTTGCAAACTTGGGTTTTATCTTCGGACTTTGTTTGCCTTTTGAGTCTCCTGGAAGGGCGGGTGGACGGTGGCCCATCCATCTGGGGGATCTAATGTACCGGAAGTCGTCCAGGCGACACCGGGCCTAAATGCGGCGTGCCTCCGCCACCACTTCTCGAACGGAAACACGCTCAGCTGTTCGCTCCGTTCGCGCGCGCAAGTTATTGCACCACTTGGCCGGCGTGCCACGGCGTGCCCTCCGGCTCCACCGTCCGCCCCGTCGGCTGCCGTCGGCTCGGGGTTGGTAGGCCTCGCGGATGTGTCCGCCGCAGATGCAAGTTGGTCGAAATACGTACAGGGTAGGGCGCCGGGGCCGCACGACCCCAGGATGCAGGACCGTCCCTTGATAGCGCGCCGCGCCCTTAGGCACGCCCTGCTGCCCTTTCACCCTTGGCGGCCGTCGCCGTGTTACAGAGTACACGTCAGCTGCAAATGCGCGGATTTGTTTTCGCCCGTCGCCGCGCGCTGAATTTGCCATACTGTGTAACGTGTGAGCCTGGCGTGCGCGGCAGCGATTCATCATGGCAGAGAGTGTCACACCGGAGATTAAATTGTTCCCCGCCGGACGGGCGCGGGGCGGGACGCGGGGCAGGGCAGGGTGGGGCGGGGCGGGGCGCGGGCCGGGACGCGGGGAGGAGGCTGGCGCGTTATAGGGCGCACCGCCGGCAGGCCGATAGCGCGGGGACGCCGTGACGGGCGCTGCGGCGGACGGTGCGAAAATAGAGTCAGCTAGGGCGACATCCTCGGACCTTCCTCCTGCAGACTCATTAGGGGTGTTGGTGCGGGTAGGTTAGGACCGGTGCGAAGATAGAGTCCAGCCGGCGCCACGTTCATCCTCCTGCAGCCTCATTAGGGGAGGTTGTCCCGGTACGGGTAGGCGCCGCCGTGCGCCTCGACTAGCCGCCGGCGACGAAACTTGGAGTGGGGTCCCGCTCTACTTGATGCTGATGGACTCCATGGCCCTTTGTCCCTCCGGCCGCGTTGCGCAGTGTGCTAGGTGCCCGGCCAAGGGCCGTGTGGCGCCTGCTCAAAGCCCTTCGCGGTCGCGTTTGCTAAAGGGAAGGGCGAGTCAGACCTGCTAGTCCTGCTTCGCCCCACCGCGGCTCCACGGCTCCATCTGGGAGCTCCCCGCTCGACTCCACAAAGTCCCCGTCTTTGGCCGCTCCGCCCCGCTCCGCCCCGCCCCGCCCCGCCCCGCCCCGCCCCGCCCCGCCTCTCGCGCTCGGCTGGACTTTCGCGGAGTGTTCTTCGCGTCCCTCAGACAAGGGCCTCGGCGGCCCTAGCGCATGGAGGACTCAGCCGATTTTTGTTAGCTGGTAGGACTCACATAAGCCGGAAAAAAATGGAACAAAAAAAATATTGGGTATTAGGGACTTGAACCCTGGTCATGGGTTCACAGGCGAGGTCGGCACCACGGCGGTGATGTGCCGATATGCTGAAGGACCAGGTTTATAGTACAGTACATATGAAGTTGACAGCGCGAGAGAACGAATTATGTTGACCGTTCACTCGTTGCTTAATGTGTGCCCGATACAAATTCGCGCAGCGAATGTTTGCCGTAGCGCCGTGGTACCGCTGTGACAGCTAATCCATTTTTTATCTCCGCGAGGGCTGCTAGGGCTGCCAGTTCTCCGCAAAAGTGGTCGCCCTTGCAGCTCTTTTTACCTTCTCTCCTGCACACTGACACGCAGCCACGCTCGGGGCGGCAATTACGTTCCACCTCGGGACGGCCGTGCTGGATGGCCGCCCCTTGGACGTGATTATACTCTTTTCTATCTCTCTTTCCTTCCTCCTTCTTTGTAATTCTTTCAGGTCGATCCCGCTGCGCCTTCATTAATAATTATCTCGCCGTGTTCTGCGCGCTGCCACCGCGCGGCGCTGCCGGCCGCCACGCCGCGCCACGCCGCGCCGCCTCTGCGAATCCCGACGCCAAGCTGGCTGGCGCGTCGCGGCGGGCTGACCTTGGACGCTTGCAGGACGCGCGGAGGCGGGGCGAGGCGGGGCGGGGCGCGGTGATCGGCGGATGATTCAACGTAACGTACAGTACTCCTCCACGCGGCCCATCACCTCGTGTGCCAGTGCAGCGCACAAAGTCCTCTGTGCACCGCAAAAATAACAAAACACACCCTCTCACACACACACATGCGCGCATGCACGCACTAAAAGAAAAGTTCGGAAAAGTGTGTCACGTGGCGGCTGTGCGGAGCGGTAAAGTCGAGAAACGTAATGGGAACATTTTGCTGTTGTGTATTTTTTCTGTTCTATAGTAGCTAGACCTACAGCGCTCGGATTCTTTTCGCGAGCACCACCTGGCGACACGGCAAAAAGAACGGAGCAGAAAAAAAATAATTAAGGACTTACACAGGTGAAGCCGCGTGGCGCTGTTCAGACACCCCCTTCCCTTTCTTTGCCTCCCCCTTGCTTTCCTTCTCCTCGCTTTTGTTCTGCGGCCAGAAAATATTGCCACAATGGCTCGGTGAATCACGCCCCGCCCCGCCCCGCCGCGAGGCTAGCTCCGCGCCGCTGTTGCCACGCGAACCGGCCAAGTACAGTGCCTTCGGACTTGAAGCGGGAGGTGTGCCTTCAGTCACGCAAATTATTCAGTTTTTCTGTTGTTTTAATGGGGCGAAAAAAAATATAAATAGAACGGGTTTTCATTCCATTTGGTTTTCAAAAGCACGTTCACAGCGAGTATATGATGAGTACGCGCGCAATGGTCTTTTTTCCCCCTTCCCCTCACCTTGCAATATACTTGAATTGTTGCCTGGTCATCGGTCTCGAAGACGTCGCCCCCTCCCCCCTTTTTTCCTGCAACGATCACAAGACATGCACGCCTATTTGTAAAATTTCGTACTCAGAATGCGGGAATGATATTATTGGCGGTGCAAGCGGTCTGTCCGTCCGCCACGACTCAAGGTGCCCGTAGTCCGCGCGGTTGGTCCGCGTTGCCTAGCGGTGCCCCGCGCGGCGAACGAGGCGTTGGACGCCTCTAACGAGATCGCCGCCTTGATTGTCACTTTCACGCCACATCTGCGAGCGCCGCGGCGGCCGTCCTGCTGGGGTTAACTACAGCCGCACGCTGCACGGTTCCCAACGGCGCTCGCTCTGTCGCTCTCGCACCCCGACGGGACGCCCCATGAGCGAGAGAGAGAGAGAGAGAGAGAGAGAGAGAGAGAGAGAGAGAGAGAGAGAGAGAGAGAGGCGGAGTCCGGGCGCCACCGTGACGTGACTTTCTCAGCACGTCGAGGACGTCGAGGCGACGGTGCCCCCGCGGCCTTCCTGGGCGACGATTGGCGGCCGGGCTGTCGGCTCCTCCGGTGGTCTTGGTCGGAACTGTACTCGCCACTAGAAATTTCTCATAGCCGCGGTCCGCGGTGCTGTGCGCGGGTAATACAGTCTGACGACAGCACGCCATGCGATGCGCGCGCAGGGTCGGGCTGTCCGCGGGGGCGACGGGGCGACGAGCACGGACGCTGCCGTTCTTTTCCTTCCCGTTTCCCAGAAGAGTTCCGCCGGTCAGCGGGGCGCGGTCAGGAGGAGGGGAGGGGAATGCGCTGCTAAATATCCCTCAACATGTCCGTCCCCGGAGAGGCAGTTTGGTGCCGCGCAGGTTGGCCAACGTTTCCCGGAATCGATTCCCAGCCCTGCCCGCACATCGGCGCCGTGGACGTCGTTGTCGTCGTCGGCGTGGCCGTCCGCGTGGCCGTCGGCCCTCGGAGCCCACGAGTGACATCTACGTGCGACCCTACAGGAGCGCGGCGCAGCAAAGCGTGGCCGCGGCCCTCTCTCCATTGTGTCGCGCAGGATGGGCAACATTGCCTCTGAAAACAACGGAAGCAAGCAGCCAAGCACCGACCGGGACGTTTGTTGTGTGGCTGTCAGTCTGGCCAGGTGCGCGTTTCCCTGAAATAAAAAAATAGTAACACTGACACAGTTGTGTGCTTGCTTTTCCTTTTAATTTTATTCAAATTTTTGGAACTGTTTTGGACTGTACCTGCCAGCATATTCGTGACTCGGAGGGGTTCCCTGCGTGGTGTGAGATATTGGATGGAGGTAGTGCGGGTCGTGTTCGAACTGACCTCTAAGACGTGCCTCGTCGTATCAAGTATCTTTTAGTCGAATAATTGGTTACCCTATCTGGCCAGAGGCCCAGGACCCGGACCCGCGGGCCGTCTTTGGGCCGGTCCGCCCCCGGCCGGCCTATCCGCCGGTTTCATGTAGTTCGCCCCGCCCCTCCCCGCCCCGCCTTCGGCCGATCCGCTGACTAGTCCGGCCGGCCTGCAGAGCCCGGCTCGGACCACTGCTGCCAGTCAGCTGTTTTCTGTCAGATTCATTTCCATCAGCTGGACGAGCTTAGCCCGCGGGGTTTCTTGGAGGGGAGAGTGCTATCGGGGGGACAGGTTAGTTGCCGGGCGGGTAGGGCAGATGCGGGTAGATGGGACGTGGGTAGATTGCGTGCAGAGTGCTGAGCCCCTCGCGGGGCCTCGCGGGGCCTCGCGGGGCCTCGCGGGCTGAGGCGAGGCGGGGGATCTCAGGGGGACCACGTACACAGGACAACGACTACCCAGAGAGCTAGCCCGGCGACGCTGTTGCTGGGGCTCACGGTCTACGGGGGCAGGGCAGGGCAGGGCCTGCCTGGAAAGCCTGGCGAGGCTGGGCTTCGCGGAAACCAGCGAAAGAAGCAATAATTGGAGTAGCGGGGGCGATTCAGGCCGTATGCCGCGCAAACGCCTGATGCGGCTTCCTGCGGCCAGCGCATGACATCACAATTCCTGGCGGTGAACACATTCACGGAGAGGCTAGACTTGTGATGGGCTTAATCACAGCCATTAGAGGACCACTGCTTGATTATGGCGCTGCGAGGATTATTCTAGAGACGTCGTGATGGATAGCCGACAAGTTTCCTGTGTGTGCCCCTCTTACTGCCAGAGGAACCGGCCGGACCCACAATGCTTATTTTTTCTGACGGATTTTTCACCAGGTAATACTCGGTGATACTTTTAAACTTTCAAATAAAATTTATTATTTACTCGCGTTTTAAAAAATTTTGTGTGTAAGATTTAAGATAAAGGTTCAGGGTTCGCGTTTTTTGAACCGATTATTTTTTTGCCCTTTTTGGCTGTACAAAAACGCGAGGGAGGTTGCGCTGTGCGGTGGGGAGATTAATTGACATGCATTTGTTGACGATTCGGCCGTCTCGTTCGGCGGTGGCGCCGCGGCCGCGACAATGCCCAGTCGAAGAAAGGGTCGGCCCTTTTGCTGGGGCCGGCCCTAAACGAGGTCAACCTGGCGGTCGGCCGCGAGGTGAGCCGGGGGAGGGGGGGGGGGGGGGGCGGCCGGCGGGCTGAGGCTGTGCTAGTTGCCTCGCCACGTGAACTTTGCGGTTAGGAGCAGCGCACGGCTTGCGCCGGCCGCCGCCAGGGGGCAGCAGCGACCGACGAGTGGCACCTTTCGGGCCGGCGTCTTCGCGGTCGCTCGCTCGGCAACCTTGAACGGCCCTCTCGCCTCCGCGGCTCCCCGGCCGGCATCAGGGACCGCCTTGCCATGTAATTATTTATTTCGGAACTCCACAGCCGCGGTGCCCCAGCGGCCGAGCGCACCGCCGCGCCGCGCCGTGCGAGTGTGTTGGTGAGACGCGTCGTTCAAGATTTGCGGTCGTCTCTCTTGTCCCTCCCGGGTTTTCCTCGCGCTCCTCGTCCCTGTCCTTGTTTTACGCTGCGGAACGCGAAACTAGTGCAAAGTTGATCCGCGGTCCGTCCGCCTGCTTGCACGGACGCGGGCGGCGCATGCCGCTCTCAAATTGAACAGTCATAAGTATGCAGGCCGGGATGCTACCGTCAAAACTTTTTAACGGTGTTTGTTTTTCGAGTCGGGCAATCGGCGCGGGCGGGGCAGGGCGGGGAGGGTCGGGGCGGCCGTCCAGGCTGCTGCAGGGACGCGAAACCGGTTTTGTAAGCCGCTGGGCGCAACCCGGGCCTGCATCAGTTTACCCCTCGCCTCGCCGCGCGGCGTGCAAAATCCGGGCAACTCGCTGACCAGCAGTTGAACGGTTTAGCCTTATCGGCGTGCAGGCCGGGCTGGCCGATAGACAAAAGGGGGCAATCCCAGGGCCGTTTCAATGGCCGGCCGCCCATAAAGATAGCGGTCTCTATCATTTGGTACATCTGTGGTGTGAAAAATGGAAATGACGCGCGGCTGTCGTAAGAAGGAGGCGACGCGCGGCGGCACGGCGGCCCAGGTGAGAAACAGCGGCCGCGGTTTCTCACCGCCGCGCACTCGTTGTAGTGGAGGCGCGCGGCGCGGCCGCCGGCGTTCACGAGACGTGATGTGTACTAAACGGGGCGCACGACGGTATACGCCGCGCCGCTTTTATATTTTTTACGCGAGGCGGGAAACTCATAAGTGCGCGGCAGGGGGCCCAGGAGGGGGGGGGGGGGAGGCGTTTTCGGAGGCGGAAGCGGAAGGCTGGCAGTCGTGGGTCCGACTGTCCGCCAGTCCGGCATTCTGCCTCTCAAACGCACCCCTCGCGTGAGATATAGGCCGGCGGCCTGGGCGGGTTGAAAGGGTGCGGGAGGCAATCCGCGCGCGGCGGGGCTAGGCGGGGCCGCCGCCTCAACCCGAAGGGTCGCTTCGTCGCTCTGTCTCTCTCGCGACCAAGCGATCGCTGCGGAACCGGGCGGCGGGCCCGGCACTGCAAGGGAGCAAGAGCAAATCCGCCTATCCGTGACCATATTAAAATATCCCCCGCCGCCGCCGCCGCGGGCCTAGCGGCGTAGAGGCGGCCCGGAAAGAATTGCTTTTGCCACGCTCGCGCGCACACGCACGTACACGCACCCACACACGCGTGGGCCTGGAAAAATTGACTTGTCCGCACACGTCAAACCGACCCCCTCGTAAGAAAACCAGTCTGTCTTTTCTGGGTGCCAGGGCCTGGACGCCATCCTAACTCCTGGAGGTTGATAGCGTGTCCCGGCGAGTTATAGGCTGGTCTCCTAGCGCCCTGGCGAGGGGTCGCGAAATTTCCATGTCAGAATTATTCTGGTGGTGCGGCGCGCTGCTCTCTGGCGAGCTCCTTTTTGGCGGTGCAGCCCTTCCTCGATGCCCTGCGACGCTGCGTTCCGTTACACTGTCCCACTGCACCGCACTGCACGTGCACAGTGGGCTCGGCTTACGCAGGGCTTGCGATTCACCTGCCGCCAACCTGACTCCGTCGCCTTTGAAATGGAGGCTAGTCTCCCCGCCTTGCCCGCCCCCGTCGACCTTTATAAATCTATTTTTTTTGCAACGCGCCGCCTGCTATTGTTAGAAATGAATTCGCATATCACGCACCAATTGGGCCGTGACAGTTTCTTTGTGCAGGGTAAGCTGTAAGAGGGGGGGGGGGGGGGAGTGCACCAGTTTGAGCCACTCCGTCTATATTCTCGTTGGCGCTCAAGACATCTTCATGTGTTTGCTTTTGTGCCGGCCTCGCTTCGCCTCGCGTGAGCAAACGCTCCCTGATTGATTAGTGCTTTTTGAGCATATCCCTCCCACCCCCTCTCCTTCCCCTCCCTTCCCCGCCTCCTTCACTTGATTGCTGTCAAAATAGCCTCTTTTGCTGTGCCTGCTGTTTTCATGAGGAGTGGTGCGTCTGAAAACTGTGCCAGCAGGCTGATCCCCGAAGTTGGTTAGAGAAAGAGAAAAAGGAAGAGAAAAGAGAAAAAGGAAGAGAAAGAGGAAGATAAAGAGAAAGAGAGAGAGAGCCGGTGTCGACGCCTGGAGCGGGCAGCGCGTCGTTATGCGCTGCTTTACAAACGGCCTGGGTTCGAGCCCCGGCGCCGGCGGAGTGCCTCTTGCCTTATCAGGGTGGCTGGGGGTTGGGGCACGCCACTCCGGGCACGCCCTGTGGGCCTCCATGCCAAGCAGGCACGGCGCCGGTACTCGCCGCCTGAGGTCAGTGCTGCGCTTGTGGCTGTGCTAGCTGTGCTAGCTGTGCCTGTCAGAAAGCTGGCTGTGGCCGTCGCACGCACGGCCGCGACGTGGCTCGACGAGCACGCTGAATACAGAGGAGGACGTTTTGGTCGGGTTTGGTCGCCGTGCCGCTCATTGAGGCTCGTTCCCTGTCCGATCACACACGCCGGGCCGGTGGCTGCCTCCGAAGGAGGCCCACCGCGCCGCGGGCAGTGGGTTCGAAGGTTCGAATCCTGACGAGTGCAGCGGCGCTCCGGACACCCTCCCCCAACTGGATGAGAGCGTGCCGCGGGCGTGCAAGCTTAGTGACTCTTTCAGAGCACGAACGGGCATGAGCCGGAAGTGCGAGCGAGGCGACGCACTCACCACACCCGCTTGACACACACGAATGTTGTACGCGTGAAAATACAGGTGTTTATATTATTTTTTTTTCCTGAAGGCAGCTTTGTTGGGTGCAGTCGATTAGGTCGAATTTTCTGTGGCTTCAAATAACCGAGAGGTAAAAAAGGAGATGGAGATGGGCCCACAATGGGGGTGGGGGCCTTGAGGCAAACCAGGCACAGCATCATCATGCCCGTGTTTGTGTGTCCACACTGGCGGCCTGTATACCTGTAGGAGGGGTCGCGGAGATCCATGCAGGTAAGCCTCCTTTTTGTGTGTATGTGTTGGTGTGTCTGTCTGTGTGTGTGTGTGTGTGTGTTTGTGATCGAGAGGGGAACGTTTTTGGTACACCGCTGTGAATGAGGTACCCGGCGGAGTCAAAAACAGGATGTGGGCATGATGGCTGCGAGAAAGCCCTTATGGTTTCCTGTCGAATCTGAACCATAATAAGTCTTTAAACCGACAAGCCTTTCGCAGCGGCTGCGGTTTGATTTTCGCCAGCAATGTTTTTTCGCGTCCCGTTGTGGCTGTCACGTCAACAACACCTCTGCACACAAAGGAAGCCAACAAACCAAACCTCTATCCGCGCTCCTTCGTCCTCCTTGCCTGGGTCTACCCTCATCCTTATTGTGCAACTGTGCAACGCAAACCGACGCAAACCCTCGGGCATCACCTGTATCGTATTTCAGTTGGTCCCCTCGGCACCGCCGTATGCAGAAGAGAGAGAGAGAGAGAGAGAGAGAGAGAGAGAGAGAGAGAGAGAGAGAGAGAAAGGGGGGGGGGCAAAACCTATGTTATACGATTCAAACTCCTATTCTCCAGGTGACCCAAGGTGCCAAATGATTCAGGATTTTTATTGGCCCGGGCCTTTTGTGGCCCCCAATCCCTGACGGCAACAGCTTAGGCCGCTTTGCTCGTCCTTTACTTTGCGTGTGAGCAACCCTTGCCTTGCCACGGCCGGCTCAGCAGCCCCGTAGTGCCGTAATGGCGATGCCGTGCGCGTCCCCCATCGCTCGCTCGGCGATTCAAACCGCGTCTTTGTTATTGTAAATACACTGCAGCACATGAAGTCATTAGCCAGGTCCGCCAGGTTCCTCGCTTCGCCGTATTCGCGTGCAAACGGCACACACAGAACCCGCCACCTTTCCTGTAGATCCTAACAGTGTAATGGCTCGGGTGGAAATTATCGCCCGGTGCGATGCAACATCATCTCATGAATTTCTGTTTTCGTTTTTTTTTCTCGTCCTCAGAGAGAGGGAGAGAGGAGAGGGAGAGAGAGAGAGAGAGAGAGAGAGAGAGAGAGAGAGAGAGAGAGAGAGAGAGAGAGAGACCCCGCGCCGGATAGTGTGATTCCTCGCGAGACTCGCCGCCGCCGCCCCGCTGCTGATTCATAATGAAGAGGCTGATTCCGAGCTCCGTCGGTCTGCCTCTCTCGCACCCATACGGGTCGCCCAATGGGTTTGTGTTTGGAGAGACAGAGACCGCCAGCCTAGAACTAGTGTGCAGGTGGACGCAGCGCCACACCGTGATCCTCGTGACGAGAGTCAACGGTCTCAACGTGTCACGTGTCGCCGGTCGTGTGGCCGAAAGCGGCAACCAACGGCAGGAGTGTCGGAAAGGACTGAGGTGCTGAGGAAAATTCTTTTAGATTTTAGGCTTTTTTCACTTTTCAATTTTTCAAACTTCAAAAATTTCTAAGAGTGATTTTTTTTTTTTTTTTTTTTTTTTTTAAGGGACATGTACTATTTTGAGATGTATATCACCTAACATTCTGTTTCACTTATATGAAGGGATGAACCGAATTTTAAATTTGGCAATTAATTCCTTTTTACGGCAGAGGAATACAAATAAATGCAGATGCTCATACTTTTTCCTGCTTTCGGATTCGAGCACTTTGCTGCGTAGAAGGCATCGGGAGGGAGGATAGCGCAAAGAAGAAAAAGAAAAAAAACATTGGTGAGCAAATCGTTCTGTTTTTGTCTCACTCCAGCGCGCAGCGCCGCCCAGCGCCGCCGACTCTCATCAAATACGCAACACGGCCTGAGATGCGAACAAGACTACCCTGCCAGCGCGGCCAAGATGGCGCTGCTGTTTCGAGAAAAGTGAATTATTGGGAGCTGCAGCCATTATTATCGATCGCCGTAGTTTTCTGGACGAGCAAGGCGCGGCGAGGCGCGCGCGCGGTTTTGCACGAAGTAGTAATTGGTAATGGGCTCCGCGTATCGCTGCCGGGAAGTCCGCGGCGAGGCGTCTGGCAGCGACGGCGAAGTGGATCGCCCTCCTCTTCCTCGACGCCAGTGGCGGAGAAGGGAGATGAGACCTTGATGTCCCGCGTGATGAATGAGATAAATCAATCCGACTGCCCCCCCCCCCCCTTCTCCCCTTTCCCCGCCCCTTCGCATAAATCTCAGGATCGGTGCGAAAGTCAATTTGGAGACGGACGGGCCTTTCATCAAGCCTCCGAGCCTAGCCCGTCCTCCTCGGCGACACTTACTCGCCCCATCGGCCCCATTGGCTGCGGCTGCATAATGAGATGTCGGTGGCGCGGGTTCGAATCCCACTGCCGAAACTTTTTCCGAAGCTTTTTATGTTGTTGCGGCCGCCATCCACTCCGTGGTCGCCCCGCCCACCACTTCGAACGCTTTTATCGGAAGGAAAAAAATATTTGGAAAATAGTTTAGCGCGGCAATACAAAGATAAAGTTATGGGTTCAAGTCACAGCGAAGGCCAATTTTTATTCTTCATTTTTTTTTGTTCTTTTCTTTGTTTACCCAGAAGCAGAGCGCTCCAAAACCGTGAAAATAGGCCGGCCGCTCAGGCCGCACCGCGGCCTGTGAACGCTTG
Organism: Stenchaetothrips biformis; assembly: GCA_030522485.1. Taxonomy (NCBI): domain Eukaryota; kingdom Metazoa; phylum Arthropoda; class Insecta; order Thysanoptera; family Thripidae; genus Stenchaetothrips; species Stenchaetothrips biformis. Next base: position 6,143,663 of record CM060098.1, read on the forward strand.
AGATAGGCCGCTGTCCGGCTCGGCCGCGGCCTGTGACAGGCCGGCCGAGGCGGCCTGGTCTCAGGCCGCGTCAGGCCGCAGAGGCCGGCTGCCGGCAGCCAATGACGTTCACGGAAACGTCCCAGGCAGCCGAGGGGTGTCCGAGAGGTGGCGCCCTCATATCATGCGGACAAGTTCGGCACTGTCCCTACATGCGCAGGCGGCAGGCCAGCGGCCTGTGCACAGGCCGAGTCGGCCTACGCGGCCGGCCTATTCTGCCGTTTTTGGAGCGCTCTGCCCAGAAGCCGGTGCCTTTTCCCAGCCGCTGGAACGGATTCATGACGCCGTGTCGCGTTAGCGTCACTGTTCTACGTGCGGTGTAGTGTAAACAGTATACGCAGTGGTCGTCTTGCAGTAATTACTTTCTCTCCGCCAAAGAAAGAAAGGGGTAGCGCCGATGACGTAAAAGCGTTTAAATGTCCGCGCATTGTGTTGACGGAATAGTAATGTATGCGGGCTTGCGCAACGCCGGACCTCGCCCAGGTGGGGTGTGATAGGCAATGGGGCGCGGGGCTGGAGGGTGGAAAAAACGGGTTTTGATGCACTTGTTGAGGGCGGTTTCGTCATCAGTCTCTCTAGCCTGAATGGGCCGGTGCGACGCGGTGCGTGTGAATAGGGAGCGAGTCCTTTGGAGTCCCTTTCAGAGCCTCGCAGAGTGGGCCAGAAGACCGGCACAGGCGGCGAAATCTCTAAACGCGTCCGGGATTTTTTTACCACCTCCACCGGTCTTCTGGCCCACTGTGCCTAGGGCCCGTCAGGGATGAGGGGGACCCGGAGTCTGCGGTGAAAAGTGGTCCTCACTGACAGCGCAGCGCTCGCGCGACCACAATGACGCATTTCGGCTACTTTGTCCCCGCCATCCCCGCCCGCTAAGCGATCGAATAGTCAACCCTTCTCTGCGCGCTCTCGGGTCCCGATCGGTTTGGCAGGATGGCCGGAGCCCCGGCCGATTCGGCCCCGTCGGCATCAACCTCCTGCAGGGAGACAGCGGCCGGCCGGCCGGCCTGAGCCGAGCTGTCTTGGAGAAGGAAGTCCAAACCACTGGGAAGCGCTCTGCCGCGAGGACCTCGTCAGGGCCGCGAGTGACCGCCGAGACACTGCCACAATTTCTCTGAGGCTTTTAGAAAGGGCGTTACTCTGCAGCGCAGGCCTCGCGGAAAGCCCAGAACAAAGGGAGGCCTCCGCGGCACCCAGATTACCACATAGTTGGAGTTGGGCGAGGTGCCCTGCCGGTGCCCTGCCGGTGCCCTGCCAGTTCTAGGGAAAGGGCCTGCCCGGCCCGCGGCCATGAGGGGCTTCGGCGAGCGTCACGCCCAGGAACCACGAGAAACCGGGTCCGTCCGTACGGACGGCGCTCACCGCCACGGTTCCAACTTCAAACGCGCGTCTCGGTGTAGTTATATTCCGGATTCGCGCTGCGTGGAAAGGTGGCAGCCCTCGGTGTTGGCGTTTCGATCAGACCCTTTTGAAACGGACGCCGGCCGCCTCCGCCTGGCTCAAGTGCGCCTCGCATCTGCCCTTTGGCGTCGGCTCGGCCTGGCCGATGCCGAAGAGTGTCGTGTCGCCGCGCTGTCTCTGTCGCACTCACGGGGCGTGCCTGCCGCGACGGCGCGAGAGGGACGCCGGCGACTCGGGCCCGCCGCGTCGCGTCGCGTCGCTGCGGGGCTTCGGCGCGCATCGGCCTGGCGAGGCTTTGGCGCCGCCGCTGTATGGATATGGGGGTCGCCCCTTGAGCCAGTTAGGGAGGCATTGCTCGCAAATGCAATCGCTCAGCCGGTCCTGGTGGGGTTGCTGTCTGTCCGTCTGCCCTGCCTGTCTGTCCGCGTCCGTCCGCCTGGCCGTACATGTATGTATGTATGTATCGCTCCGCTCTCGCGAACGCAATAAAAGTTTTCGCACACGCTTGCCTGCTCGTCTGCGGCTCGGCCCCAGCTGTCCGACCCCACCGTGGCGGGGCGCTGGCGGGGCGCTGGCAGGGCGCGGGCCTCGCGTGGGTACTCTTCCTCCCAAACTCACCGCGAACAGCTGATAGATCCTGGCGGAATTCTCTCGGGCCGCGGGCAGGCCCTGCCCTGCCTCGGGCGCGCCGGGGATTGACGCAGCAAATTATGCGCGAGGAGGCGCCCCTGGCTTCCCAGGGTCAAGCCTGGTCTAAGACTCGGGGCCCCGGGAGGAGAGCTGCTCCGCGCGCTCCTTCCAGCACGTAAGCAGGAAGGGAGGCAGGCCTGCCAGCACGACTCAATGACTAATAGGAAGCTAGGCGAAGCCTGGCAGGCTTCGCGGAGGGTGTTGGAGTGCCAGGGGAGAGGGGAGACGTGTTTTATGGAGAATGAAGGGTTGGTCAAGGCCGAGGCAAGGTGGGCCTTGAGAGTGCCACGCTCCGCACTGTGACTCATGCGACTGATTTCAAAGCGGCAGCAGTGAAGTGCACCAGCACGCCGTCAAACTCCCTCGAGTTCCTCTATGATGTCAAAATGGGAAGGCTTACGCACGTCGCCGTCTGCCGCAGCTGCTTCCTGTCCCGCTCCCGGACTTCCGGTCTCTACTTCCTGCCAAAACACCGCAGAGGTTCGCCTGTTCGTTGTTCTTGGAGCTTCGCGCTTTAACTTATTCATATTCCGCGCCGCGTAGCATTGACAGCAGGCACTCCCCGCCCTGGATGACGCCGCCTCGAGCCGTGTTTCACGGCCCTCCTCGACGCTCCCTCCTGCGGCCTCCGCGGATACAGGGCGGTAAAGCCGCCTGACAGGGAGGCAAGAAGTCGCACTTAGTCCCTGTTGGGAGGCAACTTTTGCGACATCACCCCCTTCTGAACCACTGGATCCGCCACCGGCCTTGGCCTCGCCCTGCAGTGCGTGTTGCGGCCCCACCCCCACCTCCCTGGGCTGGCCTGGGCTGCCCTGGGCCGCACCGACCACCACCGGCTGATCCGCGAGGAGACCGGAACAAACTGGAGGAGGCCGGGCCAGAGCCTGGCTGGAGCCTGGCTGGAGCCTTGCCGAGGCCCAAACCGAGGGTGGGCTCACTCCAAGTGGTCTCTGCCACACGCTGGAACATTTCATATTGGCATTCTTGAGTAGTCTGCAAAATTCTAGCGGCCGTCAAAAATGAGCCCAAATTACGATTTCAACACTGCTACTGCGTGCAATCCAGGGCGGGTTTCGTGCTCCCTCCCTCCACAGGGCAGTAGGCGCACTGCAGAGTCCTGGCCTTGGTCCTGGCTGTAGTGGGACTCGACAGCGGGGAGGCTATTTCACCATCCCGGCCTGTTTTTCCTCTCCTGCTCATGCGGGGTCCGCCACCATGTCGCTGAGGGGTGCGGCGACCACGACGCGGTGGCCGAGGCCGCGGTGGTCGGCAGAGGCCATGGTTGGTTGCACAAGGAGCCACGCGCCGCGAAGGCCTCCAAGGCCGCGTCCCTGGCCGCGTCCGCCGAACGCAGCACGCGTCCACGCGTGCTAATGGCTGGAGAAAGTCGGGGGCCGCCTGTCGGGGTCGAAACCGTCTCTTCGCTCTTATTTTGGACTGTAGGGGTGGTGGCCTTTCCCAACCCTCCAATCGGGGGCTATGGTCCTTGGAGTTGACCGCCGTTACGTTGAAGCAGCTCAGGGGCTTTGGAGGAACTTAGCGAAAGAGAAGTAAACGGTAGGGCGGGATTTTACTTTGTTTAAGTACCGGCAGGGGGCGACCACGGTCACGCGGTGGGTGGGGAAGGTTTTTCATCATCTCCCTGCCACAGCCAGAGAGTGTTTTATTGAAATGCATAAATTTCGCTCGCCCATAACGGTCACCCAGCTATTCGTCTCTTGTCGATATTCAAATTTTTCGTGTTTGTCTTTTATCGGTGCAGGCCCTGACCCCGCCCCGCCCGCCAGACTCCATTATGCATGGCTACTTTTTGATTTCGTACGTCCCGCGGAATTTTCCTCCGGTCGGAGACAAGCGCCGCGAACAGCCGTAACGCACGCCGTGCTTGACTGAACGCGGAGGCAGTCAGTCGGAGGGACGAATAATTCGGCGGCCAACTCGGCGGCGGGGAGAGCGATTGCCCCGCGGATTGTCTCGCGTCACAAGCAGCCGCCGCTGAACAATTTCCGCGGTCCGCCAGCAGCCCCACGTGACTGACGCCCCGCGCCGGTCACGACCACGGTCAGCAACGTGAGGGCGCACGGACACGCCTCTCGTGGCCGCCGTGGCCGCCGCCGCCTCCCTCCTCGCATGCCTATGAGAGCGAAATCATGCCGGTCTGCTGAAATGCCAGCGCAGTCGCGCAGTGGACCAGAAGAGCAGCGCAGAGACGCGTTGAATCAATTGATGGGATCACGTGTTCGCTTCGAGACACTTTTAGCGACTCCGGCGGGGGCGTCCAGCGCCGCGAGATGGACGGACGCGCTGCCCCCGCTCATTAGGCCCCGACCCGGGGCGGCAGCACACCCTGCTTTTTGGCTCATCGTGTTAGCGGGATTTAAAACGACGCACTGGACCGCGCCGCGCCCAGCCAGTCGGCTGGAAGTAGTTCGGACGTTGTCGATGAAACCCGAGGCGCGTCGACACGGCGGCAGCCGTGCACAGATGAATGATTCCCATACAGCGCTTTCATCGCTTCGTCCCTCTCGCACTCCTGGAGCGCCAGAGGGACGGAAACTCTGTCTGGAAGCGCTGCACCCTCGTGTGCGAGAACGTGGGCGCTCTGCCAGCCTGGCTGGCAGGGGCTGGCGGCACGTGGTGCGCTATGGCCGCGGAGGTGCGGTCTCTGTCTCGCTTGGAATGGCAAATTAGGCAGCAGGTGGCAGCGCACATCGCCAGAAGAAAGGGGCCGACGCACCTGCCGATGGGGCGTCGGCAGGTGTCTCGCAACGGTTGGCACGCTCCATTTTGTTTCGATATTATTTCGATATCGTTGGGAGAGTGTGACGGGCATTATTCGACGCACCGGGCTGCCACGATCAGGTCGGCGAGGCCGGGGCGGGGGAAACAATCACCATTTCGGGAACACAGGACAAGTTTTCCAGCAACGACTCACAAAGTATCAAAGTAATTCAATGGGTCGGACGAAGCGTAAACCGTCTCCGATAACCTGGGACCAGGACCCACCCTTCCGGAGTGGCCGCCCACGCCCCCCGCCCCGCCCCGCCCCGCCGCGGGCGCTCTGGGAGGGCTGCAGTGCCCACACGGCCTCGGCCCGCACGGCCTTGAGCGAGGCAGCAGAGGCCTCGGCCGCAGCGGCGGGCTGGGCCCGGAATCTATCTCAATATCAGGTGGGCCACGTAAATAAGTAGTGGTTCGCTCGTAAAGCAGTCATTGGTGTGCCGGGCTATGCAGGCGGCCCCCCACACATACGGGTATCTTGGCCCCGCCGGCAAGGCAGATACGCCCAGCCGGGCGCCGCGCCGAGCCGCCGGCCCCAGGTGGCTCCGATTGTTTTCCTCTCGACCGCATGCTCGGCCGGGCGACGCTGTCCCCCGAGTTCCCCCGAGTTCCCCCGAGCACTCGTAATTAATTGCCGAAACAGAAGGCAAAACAGAAATATATCTTTGCCGGAAGATTTTCAGCTACACAGGGTGCTGCCCGGTGCGACGAGGGCGACATTTTTGGGCGTCGCCGAAACGGGGCGGCGTGGTCCGAGGGAGAAAAGGTGAAATTACCTTGTCGGCCCTTTATCAGCTCACCGGCGGCAAGTTATCATTACGCCCTTTCTAACGCATCGAGGGCTCCCCTCGCTCGAAGGGCCGGCCGGGCCCAGGGGGCCACCTTGGCCTGCCGTGCCGTGCAAGATAACACGTCGCTATTGTGGCGCTACCTGGCGGGCGTGGTGCGGCGTGGCCTGGCGGGCCCCGGCCGGACCCAGCAATTTAAAATACTTTACGACGATGATCGCCAAAGGTCCGAGCCTCTCCCACATTGATGAATGCGGCTGGCTTGCGCGGCCGGCCGGGCGCCGTCGTGGTGCCGCCAGAGTGTTCCGCCGGCGTGGGCGTGCACTATCACGACCATCCTCGCCGCCATCCTCGCCGGACACGGAACATAATGCCGAATTTCCTGCCTTGGCCGGAACGGAGGTCAATCCGACACAGCCAAAAGGGGGCGTTTGGAAACGACGTGGGGGACACCTCATGGAGTTGACGAAGACAGAGGGGCGCTTGAGGTATGGAGTATGAGACGAGGTGACGAGGTGTGAGGCAATGGGTAAGTGTGAGACGTGCACTCTTAAGTGGCGTGTACTGCTGATGCCATCATCAAACTCACATCATGCCAGATCTTCCGGCATTCCGCGCCAACGTCTAAGATTTCCGAGTCGAGTTTGGCCGTGGTGCGCGTCGAGACGGTCCCCCCGCCGGTCTGAAAAAGAATCAATGGCGCTGCCCTAATCATGGCCGGCGTCGCGCTTCGTCGCGGTGCTCCTCGGCTGACTCACTGTCTCACCGCGTGGTTACGTGCTGTAGGCCCTGCTTGCCCTGCTCCGGGACGCGCCCGCCGTCTGTCCTTGGCTGCTCCAGGAATCTCAAGGACGCTCAAGGACGAGGCCCAGGGATGCGGCCGCACGCTAGGCCCCTAAGGAAGACCTGGAACAGTCCTGGAGCCATGCCGGGCCGCGGCGCGCCGCTCGCTCCTCGCTTCCTTCCTGCATCAATTGCTCCATGTTGTGGCGTGGCGCGGCGTGGCGCGGACCGGCATTGTCGCGGCGCGGAGTTTAGAGTCGGCAAACTACACATCGCCTCTCCAGCGGGGCGCTTCCAGCGAGCACACTACGAGTCTCTCTCTGCTTTGGTGCGCGCACGTTGAGTTTTCAGCGCTGATTCCAGCAGAACTGCCTCACAAACACACACACACACACACGCGCGCGCGCGCGCTCTCACACACACACACACACACACGCACGAACTACCTAAGCGAGCCCGTTGCTCGTCGTGCTGCCTTGTTGGGGCCCCGCCCCGCCCTACAGCCTTCGGCCCCTGGGCGGCCTCGGCCATACCACGGCCATGCCTCTTCGCCCTTGCTGCATCCTGGGAACAAAGTGCCGCAACGCCCACGCCGGCCGGCAGGGCCGCGTATCCTGCTTCTATGAATGAGTGGTGTGGTATGCCGCTGGGCCTTCCCTCCCCCCTTCTTCCCCCCCATGCCCCGCGTTGACCAAAAAGGGCTGCCGCCGCGCTGGCCTTCCAAATGAAGCTAGATTCCTGAAGTCGGGGCCACACTCGTCATCTCGCTTTTTCTGGCATTTCCAGTGCGGCCGGTCCGTCATATTCTGTGTCCACGTAATGTCGCCGACCCTCCACGGACCACAAACCACACACTTCATGGGACGAGCCGTTATTGCACCTGTTTTACTGCCCGCGACTCAGCCCGCGACTTCCACCATTTCGCTCATTTCTCTCATTTTGTTTTGCGTGTTTGACTCGCAGAACAAAGTTGCCAACAGGAGAAATGGCGCCCGAGTTGGTGAGCGCGGCGTCGCTTGATTATTTCCCCATCCATATTTCGAGGCTGGCTCGCTTTCTGTCTCTCTCCCTCTCTCTGGTGGCCAGGATTGTGGCAGCGTGGTGACTGTCCCCGTCCCCACACCGCAAGCTGGGCCCTTATTAAACTTTCCCTCTGCTCGGTTTTTGTTATTGGAGCAATTTTGGAAACATGCGTTCCATGTGCCAGCGAAACCTCATGGCACTTGGTGTGCCGGAGGCAGAGTTTCATGCTCGGGGTCCCTTCGATGAAAACCCCAAATCCCAAACTGTCCGGCCTCCCTCCTCCGACCCCTTTCCCTTTGTCCGAGTCACATCACGGCAATCATTGACAACTTCCCTTTTCATTACAGCCACCCCCCCCTCCGAGCTTTCGCCTCTTTTTCATTCAGATGAGGCCAAATTTACGATGGTGCAACCCTACCCCGGCCCGCTCGCCTTGTCGCGCACCCCCGCGCGGAGCGTATGTGTCGCTATTAAAATGGCCGCCCACTGTCCCAGCCCGACCCAGCTCGTCTGGCAACATCTGTAAAACCATTTTCACTCTGTTGAGCACTCGGCTTTCAAGTTAACTAAAAAGGATGAATATCTGCTTTATTTCGCAAATGGGCGTGTATCCGTGTCCCTGCGCTGTAAAGAATCCATCTTAATTTCTTATTCTGCTCATGGCGAAGATAATAGAGTGGGTCGCGGGATGTACATTTATATTCGGCCGTGACGGACAGCCCGGAAATCCAAACGAATTCCGGGCAATAAATCCGCGAACATGCTCGCAACATATGCCTGTCCTGTGCGGGGGTGGTGTGGCTGTCCGTCTTCCCATAGTTTTATTCTTTGATCACGCTTTGGCCTGCGGCATGGTGGGGCGAGGGGCGGCGCCGCGCGTGGGCTCGCCAAAACCTCGGTTGCCGTCCGTTCGTCCATCGCCGCCCGTCAGTTTGGCTGTCCCCTGCCAGATTTATTTCAGCTTGTTTTTCGGGATATTAATCCGTTTTTGGGCGTATAGACGCGCGGAGTGCCATTGGCCGGCCGCAAAGCCATATCTCGCTGTTGTTGTTGTTGTTGTTGTTGTTGTTGTTGTACCGTCGCTAGTTTTTATTGTTGCTTTTGATCCATCTCGTGCACGAGGTACGGCTGGCGTCGTGGCCATTGATACACATGCCCGGCCAGGCATTAATGTGTCACATTTCTCAAGTTTATGGCCAAAGCTGCAGAGCGCCGCATGCACGGCCCGTCAACGCCAACTCAATAATCGAGCCGCGGTGTAAATCAAGCGCCATGCTTCCGTCCCACCGAGCTGCGCCGCGGAACGATTCCAGACTCCTGCAGCAGTTTTGGTGCCCAACTCCAACCGAGGGGGTAAACACTTCAAGACATCGTGTACAGACTACTCAGTATTACGCTGTATTACCGTGGTATAACACGTGTATTACGGCATTAAAATGCTAAATTTTGCCACATTTGACCCTAAAATGGTATTACAAATACGTGTATTACGCATAATACACGGCTTTTTTGTACAGGGCATTACGAAAGTGTCCCCTCGACTCAAACCAATTTCACGCTGGACTCCAGAAACATGCTGTGCACTTCTGGCCTCAGATTCCAGTGGACTCACCTGTCCCTGTCAGTAGTCAAACGCTAATAAGCGTGTTGTTTACTCCACCCCGCGCCGGGCTGAAGCCAGTCCCGCCAGACCTCAGCGAGGACTCGTGGTCAAACTCCAGCAAGTTCCATGCCTTATTATGCTGTATACCTCGAAGCACGGACTCCAGCGGTGAGTCGCTGCGCGCTGCGCGTTGTTTTAAGTGCTTTGTGGTGCAGGAGCCGCTCATGATGCTGCCGACGCGCCAATCCGGGGCTGCAGCCGCCAGCCCACCATGACAGCGTGTCGCCCTGCGAGCCCTGCGCTGCGGCGCTATGGTAATTAGGGGGAAGGGGCTTCAGGGTGTTTGCGAGGACGATCAGCCACAGGCGGTTGGCATGCGCGACGCTGTGCCACGCCTCACATGGCCATGAAACTAACCCCCGGACGCGCAGGCCGCACCCCATCACATCGGCGTGCTGGCGGCGCTGGCGGCCGCGCACATAGCCCGGGCCTCGTAAAAGTGCGCTCCAATATCGTGATGGCGCAGCGTCGCGTCGTCTTGACTCAGGCCATCCGCGGCACAGCTGTTTATGGGTTATGGCGTCGACGGCCACCCCCAGGGCGTGACAGCCGCAGTGCCGACGCGCTGCTGCAGGACCGGGGCGGCATCGATTGGAGGTGATGAGGGCCGTTCCACACGACGCGTACATGCAGCCCCGCGCCACTCCCCCACCCTGCGGCCCTGCGGCCCTGCGGCTGCTGTGCCTCGGCTTTGTCATAGCTTTGCCAGGGCTTTGCCCGCAGGCCTCCGTCAGCGTCCGTGTTCTTGTTACCCGCAAAACGCGCGGCAGACCGCGCGCTGGCACTGCTTGCGGCACTGCGGCGACGAGGTCGAGTCCGCCACGCGCTGCGCCCCTGCTGCCTCTCCCTCGACCACGTGACACAACAACGAAAAAAAAATATTTTAATTTTGTGTGTGGGATATGAGATTCGGGGAGCCCCTCTTGAGATCATCGCCCGCATATGAAGGGGCCCGGGCGTGACTCTCCACGCCCGCCTTGGCCGTGACGAATACCAAATGAGCCAGATTGAAGGGCATAATGACGGGACTATCACAGACCAAGTTCTGCTGGGGGAGAAATCATGAACGCCCGGCGACGGCGCTCTGCCTCCCTGACCCTGGACCTGGGAATTGGCGGTGGCCGGCCAACGGTCACTTTGGGCGCGGCGTTACGTTTGGGTGGGGGAGTGGCTCAGCGCCACTCCGCGATCAGCCTGTTCCGAAAACCACCCCATCCCCCTGGCTCGTCGCCGCCAAGAGAAGTGCTGACAGTGCGCTGGCTCCAGTACACGACGCCGCGCCCCGCCGCACCCCGCCGCGCTCCGCCACGCCTCAACTGACACCCTGATGTCGCCATTCAACTGCTGTCAGAGATAAGGCGCCGGCGGGGCTGCAGCCACCCCATACCTACGCGGCCTGTTTCTTATTCCGCGCCTCCTTTGTAGTATTTTATTTCCCCTAATGTCGAATCATTTCGCCTGTCTCTTTTGCCCTCCGCGTGCTTCCGGCGTGCCTTCCCCCGCATCTGTCCTCCGCCGCCGCCGCGGACCAAATGCCACCCTCGCAATTTACTCTTTATCTCGCGGAGCTCGCTCAGACACACGCACGCAGTATATAGCGACCCCTGAACTCGTTCCAGCGGCGTTTTCGTACGAGGCAGCCCGCCGCTGTGGAGGGAGTGCCTAGGGCAACTCACTCAGCGATGGGACATGCGTAGAAAATGATTGCGGCCCATTTCGAAGCCACCTTCTTTCTCGCTTTTAGGGGGATTGAATGAGCGTTGAGATGACAAGACACACGTCATCCGCACCGCGCGGCGCTTTGTGTCGTCGTGACGTCACGTCGTCGTGACGCGTGTCATCGCGTCACCGGTGGCGTGACAGTCACGTCACAGTGCCATGCCAATCACGCGACGGTATTCATTTCAAATCGGCCATGTCTCCGATAACGGCAGGGCAGAAGCTGTCTGCCCTGCTCTGGACTTGGCTGTCAGAGGTGGAGCCGAACGGGGGCGCAAGGAAGTGCCTAGTTTGTCTGCCGGGTGGGCCGAGTACTGCCTCAGTCGTAGCGAAGGGGAGGGCGGAGCCGACCTCCAAATCTTTCTAAGTTTTCCCTGTGCTCAAGGCCCACCGGTCAGCTTGCCCTCCCGGGCCCTTGCCCTCGCCCTCGGCTAGGGAAGCTCGCTAGGACCACCCCGGTCAGCGGCCCTGCTAGACCGGAAGTACCACGGACCAGATTTGCTCGGAGATTCTCGATAATTTAGTCGTTTGACAGTAGAGTTGAGAGGCTCTCCTCATCAGGACCTTTCCGCCACAAAGGCAGGAGGTGGTGGAGAGAGGGCGAGAAAGGGGGTCCCTTACGTGGAAGACGGTCTGCTTGTGGTGCGAGCAACAACCGCAGCGCTTGACTCCACCAGTGGGCGCTTCGCAGAGCGGCGCGTGAAGCTCGAGCTGCGCTTGCGGCGCGGTGCTTCGTGCCTCGCTCGGCGCTGCGTCCGCCGCGTCGCCCCGCCTTGCGGCCTATCGATGCACGGCTCAAAGGGAAGCAAACAGCAAGGGGGGGCGCAGAAAGGCCCCGTGGGGATGAAGGCGCCCAGCCCGCCACACGAGGCCCAGCCCTCCATCACCCTCTGCTCCTTGATGCCTGGGCCTGATGCTGCCAGAGTGTTTTCATTCGATCGCCCACCAGCAATGCGGGCGAGCCGTCCTCCCCGGTCCCGGACGACCGTCTTAGAAGCGGAGCATCTTGGCCATCAAAGCGTCTCCAGCAGTTTCGGGTCCGTCGTGGAATTTAATTAGACGAAGACGTTAACGCTACGTTTCTCATGCGACAATGGCGCCCGCTTTATTTTGGCGTTCGTCGCACCGTGCCGTCGCATTTGCCTGTTTTTCTTTTTGGTTTTCGCTTTGTCGCGACATGGCGATACATTATCGGCAGCGCTCCCACTGACACACCAATTACATTCTGCGCTATTCGCAGCACCACAACAACAACAACAAACGTCGGCCACCTTCTTGTCGAGCTGTTGCTGCTTGATGTGTGCGCCGGGCAAAATTCTCACGACTTTTCTTTCGTAAGAATGTTCCTCTGATGCGGTGATATGTGTGTATGTAGTAAGATGACGGGTTCGGGCTGTAAAACTCGTCGCGCTTCCCATGCATCCCTCGCCCCTTCCCCGCACTACTGGACTCCACACGGTGCGCTTGAAAACGTCCAGCCGCACCAACCGAATATCATAAGCCGACAACATCCCCTGAGAGTCGTGCGCAGGCATCAATCAATATCAAGGGGAGGGGCGAAAAAAAACGCATCGCTCTTCACGTTCTTATCAAGCCGCCGGGAGGTCCACCACGTTGGCTGATAGGATACAAAAGGGGTGTGACGCGCCCCGACCAGGCCGGGACCCCCAACAGAGAGGACATCATTCCCCCTCCTCGCGTCTTGTAGTTCGGGGCGGTTGCCGCTGCCGTTCGTTTAACCAGTACTTGCAATTATTAATCTTCTCCGCTGGGCAAAAAATACTTTGTTGTAATCTCTTATGTAGGCTAAATTCGGTAACTGCAACCTACAAGCTAAAGCTGGTTGCTGTGCCCGGGTGCTTGTAAGAGGACAATAAACCCCAACTCGTTTTGTGACAATTGCTTGGTCGGAGCTACTAGCTGTTAATTGTGGTACCGGATTTTCGTTTGCAGCTATCAAAATCTATCTAAGACATAAAGGGGTTTGGATAATGTGCCTCCTTGGCAGGGTCATGATGTCGGGGGCTTTTGGCTTGTCACAACTGCCAAAAAAGGGGCGTGCCGGGCGCGTGCGAGGAGAAAATAGGAGAAATGATGGACAAGGTGGACAGCGCAGTGTCATCAGTGCGAACAAACAATCCAGCTGGAGAGAGCAAACTTTTATGTCACTCTGCCCCTCTAGCAGACCCTCAGCACCTTCCTTCCTGCACCGCTACCCTTCCCTCCCCCCTTTCCGTCACTAGGAGACCTGTCACGTCGGGGTGACAATAACGCTACCGGCGCCTGGAAAACGGAACACAGGCAAGTGCCTGAGGGAGGCAGGGAGAGACGGAGAGGAATACACCGTGCACCGTAGCATGTGCGGGGCTGAAGTGGAAGCAAAAATTTGTCCATACGGTTCACCGCGATCGTCGCTTTTTCCCTCGCCTTGTGACACCCTCTTTGAACCCCCACCGCCGGTGTGGCGGTGGGGGTCACTTTACGATGACGCCCTCCTTTGCGTCCCCGCGACCCGTCACTCTCCCCAGCACGTACGGAGTGGCGCCTGCGCCAGTATGTGAGTGTGTGCATGTGTGTGTGTGCGCGCGCGCTTGTGTGTGTAGTGGGGCTCAGCTGGACAAAGATCGCGTCGGCAGTGGTGTGGCGGGCTTTCACGGCACAGGGTTCTTTCGCAGTGCAGCCGTAGGCCAAGCCGGGGCCCTATTCCGGCGTCCGCGTCGTTAACCCGCAGGCGGCTCAGCCTCACTCGGCCCGCCGCACGTCCGCCTGGTCGTAAGGTTACGTTGCGAAACGTGTAACGCGAAACGGCATCAAAATCTCCCGCTTTGGTACGGGACAGTTTCCCGTCGTCGTCGTCAAACGCAATGAGAGGGTGGCACGGCTGAGGCGGCTGTCCGTGCTCATTTAGAATCAGGGCCGCGGCGCCGGTTTCAGATTCACGTTGGGACGACTATTCGCAGGCAGACGACGAAACTTTTATTTCCGCACCGCCGGCGCCGACACTTCAAAGGGTGATCACGTGTCGTTAAAAGGCGCGCGTAAACGCCTCGTTTCGATTCCACTTCCTGGCTACAACAACAGGTGCTGCTGTAAAAAAAGGAAAAACTTGACTTTGCTTGCAACTTACGATGAGAAGATTGCACCTCCTCATGTTAAGGCCGGGTGATGCCAAAAACTCACAAAGCGGCCTCGTGCGAGGCTTAGCGGGTAAATGCTGTTAGGGCGGAGAATCAAAACCAGATCCCTCAGGGTCTTGGAGAGAGTATGGCGTGCTCGTGCTCCCCGTGCGAGAAAACCTATGTCGCGCGCCCCAGCATGAAATTCAACTGAGCTTAAAGCGTTACTCTGTACTTCAAAGAGAATGCTCGTCACAGGGCACAGCGGAGGCAGCGAGGGAAAGTCAGTCTATTTCCCATGAACTCTGCCGCCTTCAGTGCGCGCCTGGCCTGGCCAGATGCCGCACCGCAAACCGAAGGTCCTAAAAACAGGTCCTTCCTCGCTGCTGCCACCCCCTGGACGCCGCTGGACGCTGAGGGACTGTTGCGAGGATGTGCGCCGGCCGCCGCACCCGCTCCCCGAGGAAACCTCGTCATGTGGTCAAAACGACTGGCTCCGAAAAATGAGGTCGATTAGACGTGTCGGCATTGCACGGTCCGGCCCAGACTGGATATTGAAAAGTATAAAAATGAAGGGAAGGAGAGAAGTTCCGGAATGGAGGGATAAGGGAGCCTAGAGCGTTGATTGCCACACGGTTGGACATAAAGGGACGGGCACTCCAGGGGCTCTTAAGTGTGAAATGACCGTGGATAAAAACAATCAATACAATCAATTCCCTTTTTATTCAATTTAAATGTCCAATGGACTGCTGGCTGCGTGAGCATGAATGCGCGATCATTAGACTCTTCTATTGTTGCCAAGCGCGCGTCAACACTCCTCATCTTTACCCACACTGATTCACCTTTGTCAAATCCGCCGGCCTTGACAACTTTTTTCCTCTCTCCTTCCTCGGCCCCCTCCCTGTCCACCCCTTGCCCTTGGCCGGCCAGTGGCGGTTCGTTTGCACATCTCTCAACGCGCGGCTGAGGAGGCTGCTGTGAGAGAAAATACGTGCGCGATGCCTCCCCTTTCTGTCGGAGGCAGAGACAACGTCTTTGCCTGTGACCCCGCTGCTGCCGAAGCCCGAAATAACAGCCTCCATTTTTGGCGGAGTACGTTTGCGCGATGGAGTATCCGAAGCCTCGCCGCGGCACCACCGACCGTGTTGCAGCGGCTAAAGTTTGCTCACATAACTAAAAGCCGGCCGCACATTATGCACCGAATTATGGGCGCGGAAGAAGAATCCCTGAGCTCGCGGTCGTCGGTAGCGTTAATACTGCAGGTCTGCGAAAGTCGTTAAACGCCAGCCCGCGCACGCACCCTCGTGGCGTTTATTTGTTTTGGGGGTGTAAACAGGCGAGGGGTGGAATGGGGTTGCACTGGTGCCAAAGGCAAGGCAACGGCAAGCCAAAGGGAATGGACGCAGAAGCCGCTTCATCGCCGCAGTTTTATGGGCCGAGCAGAAGCGTCGCGCAGCACCCCGTCAACCACCACCGGCCTGCGCGGGTTGTGCGGCGACGCACCCCTGCGTCACAGCCCTCAGCACACACACACACGGCCAGCAACGTCATCGCCTTGCCTTTCGGCGTGACGGTAAATGTGCGACGTTTGCCCTGCCCCGCGAAGCGGCAGTTTGAGCCAAGGGAAAAAGGAAGGAGGGTGGAGTGGCTGACAAAATTTCACTTTGTGTGTCCCTCTGGCTTTTCCGAGTGGGCGGGGCCCCGCCGCCAGGGACAGAGCCAAATTGTCTGGCGTCAACCCTCTGCAGGTGTGCGGCCCAGAGCCCCGCCACTTGCCCGTTTAACAAATAATGGCGCTCCGCTGTTTTGTCGTGGATTCTTCGGGATTGGTGCCCGGCACTACATCCAGCTGGGATCAAGCGGAGCGGGCAAATATCCATCCCAGTCGATGCCAATGAATAAAGATGACTTTTTTATGTTGTGTTTTGTTTTACCCCACCCACAAACAGCCCCTTGTTGACCTGACCGACCAGTGCCGTGATGGCGACTGGCTTCCCAGCTCGATCAAATTATTGGCTTCTGGTCATTTGTTGGGCGTTCCCTAGCGTCTACACGGGCAGACGGATCTTGAATTAATAAAAGCCCTAACCTTTTTTCTTCATTGTGTACTCATGATTACTTATTACAGTAGATGTCGCGTGATTTCGCTGATTTAAGCATGGACTTTTTCCTATTTTGGGTGTTGTGGCTGCGATGCCAGGCTGATTACAGTCAGTCTTTGTGCACATTATTAAGCAAGTGGTTCGCCCCTGGAAGAGCACGCGGTCACATCGTCCGTCCGGGTCGTCAAACTTCCATGAGCCCTGTTGATTGGTTCCGTGCTGCGCCAGGCCGAGCCGCGCTCCTCGGCGTCCAGTATTCATGCGAAGCGACGCTGTTTGGAGTTGGCGCCTCGCAGCTCTGCGACCCCGGGCCCTACTGGCAAGGCCCCGAAGTCGGAGGGAAATCAAACAGAGCGTGGGTCGCAGTGCCGGTTCCGTCGGGTAATTCAGGGCACTTGCACGCCCTGTCAGAGACAAACCCGCGGGCTCGACAGCAACTCTGAGCTTGGTTCCGCGAGGATGTCGCCCAGTAGCAGGCCACCGCGGAAAAGCCTATTAAAAGCCGAAACTCTTGGCCGGCGCCGAGAGTAGAACCCTGCACAAAAAGGGGGCAGTGATAACGACCCAGAGTGAGGGAAGGGTGACTGCACGCTATCAGCAGAGCAGAGCCTGCGGCTTTTAGTGGTTGTCACTTCCCCAGGGGAAATATGATTTGAACGAACGCCCGAGCGCCGCCCCGCTCGCCAAATCCAACAGTTTACGACTGAACTCTCCACACGCCACGCTTGATCCTCGTATCTGTGCAGAGAACTCTGGCGTGCAAAATTCAAACGCATTCCAATCGGCTGCGCTGCTCGTGTTTGAATTGCCCGCGGGGCCCAATAATAAGGGGTGGAATGGAGTTTGGAGCCGGATGCTATAGGCAATGCTTGGCGCGGCCGCACCGTGCGCTGCGAGACTGTACACTCGAACAGTGCACTGCGATGTGTCAACTTACAGCGGGCTGTAACACCCTCTGCAGTAAAGGAGGCTTACAGTTTGATGACGGCGACAAGGCAAACTAAAAACAGAATAGTCTGCTTTAATGAAAGAATGCTCCAGAAAAAAAAGATCGTAAAAGAGTATTAAGAAGAGGGCCTATAAAAAGCTCCAAAATTGGCCGGAATTTGACGTGGGAAAGGCGACGCACCATATATCACGCTAGTCCGTAAAACGCGTTCGAACCATTTCCCAGAATTATAGTGCAATCATTCCTCGCGCACTGCAGCCCGCCCGCCCCAGCCTCGGAGAGATTGAGAGATTATGGAACGGAGGTAAGAAACAGATTTATGGCTCGGATCAAATGGATGAGTAATAACTCGGCCTTTTAAACAACACGATTTTATCCCCATTTTCGAAGCGGCTAATAAGACGTGCCCAAGGCCGTTGCAATTAGTGTAGGGTGATGAAGTGCTGCCAGGCATGCGACAGGGCAGTGTGGCTGGGTCACGGACAGGGCTAGGCCGGGGGGACGGACCGGCAAGGGGCTGAAAGCAAAGCCGCCGCGCGGTGCGGGAACGGGCCCCGCGCGGGCAGCTCCAAAAACAAACGGCGCGTCCCGGCTTGGCTTGCAAGGCTTGCTTGGCCGGGGGTTAAAAACAAAAGAGCCCGGTCTGGCCCGCATGCACGCTTACGTCCCTACCGCCCCGCCAAGTGGAATAAAGCGCGCCGTCCCATTGTGCAGCTGCCTAACCGCGCGCCGGCCACGCAGCCGGGCACCGGCCAAAACCCTAAATGAACAGTTTTCATGCATGCAGTAGTATTGCTGCCAAAGTGAATGGCCACAGAGTGGTTGGAGGGAAGGCACAATGCAGAGCGCTCGCTTCGAGAGGTCCGCCTAAACAGAGTGAACTGCGGAGCGGAGCACGGAACGTCCGTTAGTGGCCGCCGCTTTGAGAGAACTCCGCATTGGCGGCCGGGCGGGTCGCCTGTGATGTCGTGCACCCGCTCCGATGAGAGCTTTCCCGAGAGCGGCGAATGCAGCCCGGAGTGGCACTAGCGACCCCCTGTCACCGATGGAGTGCATTGTTGCCAACGAGGCACCTCG
The DNA here is from genome assembly GCA_030522485.1 of Stenchaetothrips biformis. Classification (NCBI taxonomy): domain Eukaryota; kingdom Metazoa; phylum Arthropoda; class Insecta; order Thysanoptera; family Thripidae; genus Stenchaetothrips; species Stenchaetothrips biformis. Next base: position 6,161,791 of record CM060098.1, read on the forward strand.
GCAGCGCGGAGATGTATGCCTGCTTGGTTTTCGGCTGCCCGAGGCGCAGGGTGCAATAAGGCAGTGTCCTTTCCCTCTTGTTAAGTAGCTTCCCCTCCGTAAGCCATCTCTCCTCTCCGGGATCCGAAGCGTGGCGCGGCAACAAACAGCCAAAGCAAGCACAGCGATGCCGCGACGCCCCTCCGTGGCGCTCGGCCTCATGATGTTGCTGCCGCGAGTTTGTAAGCCTTGCGCGGCGTCGAGGCTTATATGACGTGTGTGGCGATCCGTCAAACGGAGGCTTACGACGCTTTGGTGGTTAAGCCCCTCCCTGTGTGGTTCCTTGCATGGCGATGGTGGCGCTCCGGCCTTGTGCCTTGCGCGGGCCTGCGGTCGCGTTCTTGCGCTGCCAAGAGGCGTCTCGAACTCCAGGCCGGGCTGTGCAGGCGGGGAATGGGCCAGGAAACTGCACGCGACAGCCGCCATCACTGCGACAATGGACCTGCTCAACTCCCTTCCTCGACAAACTACCCCGCGACCGGTGCGGCGACGTTCCGAGATACCGCACTTTGTGACGGTAATGCCTGCACTCTGCCCCACAACGCGGCAACTTGGCCGGCTGGCATTATGTCAAATGGCGGGCCGTTGAGGTCACGGGTCGCGCGGGGCTCCGTCGTCACATCCGTCAGCGATCACCGACACGTCGACGGCGTGCCCTGCAACACAGAGGGGCCGCGCGGTTAGACCTCGTTCAGACCGCCGGGCATACATCACCCGCCTCTCAAAGATTTCTCGCGGCCTGCTCCGCGCTCCAACGGGCCCATTGCGCACCGCACCGTCACTCGCCCTCCCTCGTTACCGCGTCTCAGCACCGCCTCCTCGGTTAGGACGAAGTAGGCAACCCGCTGCGCTCAACAACCCTCGCCGGGCCTCGTGCGGGTCCCTTCCGACGCTCGTCCCGCCTGATTATCTTCCGCCGTTCCTGGCCCCACCCCCACGGCACACGTGGCCTGGGCCTTGGCCCGGGCTAGGGCTGCCGGGTGTGACAACGTCCTGCGAATAGGCGCGTCGCGTCCTGCAAATAGTAATGAGGTGGCAGCGGGTGGCAGCCGGGACGGGGAGGCGGCCCGGTAAGTCGCCCGCACCGCAAGAAGATTGCCTAGCAACGCCAAGGAGGCCTCCAGGGCTCCGGAATTACTCTGCAAATAGCCCATTCGCCGGGCCACGCCAGGGCCTAGCCGCCTTGGGCCTTTCCAGCCAGGTGGACCCCAGAGGGCCGGAGCAGCCAGGAAGGGCCCCACCCGGCAGTGCGCCTGCCTGCCGCGGCCGCACACCAGGCGGCTTCCGAACAGCGCTGTTGTCGGTCGGGGGGTGTCGTGGGACACGGAGAGAGACAGCGCCGTGGAAGGGCTGTTCGGATGCAGCCTGCTGGCTACCTCCCAGGCAGCCGCGCGGGTTTCGGCAGGGCTTCCCCGGCGCCCGTTCGGGTGCAAATACACGGCGACTCCATCCGGTGTCCGAAGTTGCCTTTCGCCCACCCCTCCGCTTCGGATGGCGGAGGCAGTGCGCGCGGACAGGGTAGGTTACCTGCATCCCCGCGCGAGCCTTGCCCGAGTCGCCTCGACTCCGCGACCTTGGTGATCCACCTCCCCCTGCCCCCCCTCCCTGCTCGACTTGCGGACATCCGGGCCGCGAGAACTTTTCATGTCCGTCCCCCTCACGCAGCGCGTCGCAGAGACGAAGAAGAGAGCCTCGCTGTTGTGATGGCGGAGATTATTTGGCCAAGGACACGTGGCCGTCACACGTGGCGTTTCGTGTTGACTTGGCCAAGGCCTTCACCACTTTCACGTCCCACCATTGGATCAATCAGAGGTCGTGCGGTCGTTCTTGCCGTTTCTTCCCAAGTAGCGCGAGGCTCATTATTGACAGAGACACTGCTACGTTCCTGAAAGTCCAGCCTTGAAACTTAACTTTCACCAGGCTCTTTCATACTTGATTTTTTTAATTGTTGCGTCACCGCAAAAAAGACGACTACCGGCAGGCTCTGTCGCGCGTTGTCCGGTTGAGCCCGCGGCACTTTAACTTCGAACAGCCACAGGGTTCGTTCCTCTCTTAAGCTCCGCGTCATGGCCAAGCCGCTGTTTGCAGAGCTCGCTCCATTTCCGGTAATGTCCGGAAGAGCAGCCGTGTTTTTACGCGCTTCTGAGCGATCACTTTACTTGGCGTCGCGCGGCTGCACTCTCTCGGAGCGATATCTTTTTAACGACCAGCCCTACATTATACGACACGATCGGAGCGCGCTTTTGTTGCTGTCGTTGTTTCGAGGAGGGGAAAAATGACAGCCAATTCGGTGGAAGTATACTCCCTTCGGTCGAAAAAGATCGAACTGAAGCTGGCACTCCATGCGAGAGCTGTGTTTATGGAGAATCCTCTGCAGTGCTAGGTTAGGTTGGATTCTTTTAGACCGTGGCCCTACGTTCTGCGCGCAAAGACGTTAAAGCGTTGGGTTGTAAAGTGGGATTCGTGAAATGGAAAAGAGGGAAGCAGAGTGCCGTTGGTCTAATGACAAGTGAGTGCCATTACGAGAGCGTATCACAATGACTTTCCATTTAACGGAATGCGTTTGCGAGGGTTTGCGAAACCTGCTTCCAACCCCCCAACTCCCGCGTATATATATAAAAAATCAACTTTCATCGCGTCAAACAAGGAGGAAGAGGAGGCAAGTGCAGGACAGGAGACGAAGGATAATAAAAGTTAGAGGCAAGAGGAAACTACACCGAAACAGTTGGTAAAGTTTGTGTTGGAAAGGAAATGGAGTAGAGAAAGCGTCTCTTTGCAACGGGTGCTGTGAGGCGGAGGCGACAGGCCGGGCGCGCAAGGGTTGTCGCCTACCCGCGCGAGTCGGCCGCTTCTGCCCGGGCCTGTGAGAGTGAGCACATTTCGCAGGGAACTGGGCCTTCACTGATTATTCCTGCCAGAAACGGAAACGTGCTGAGACAGCAGCGTCTGTTTTCAGGTATATATCGCTGGAGAGACGGAGCCGGGCGCACGTTTTCCAGTCCCCCGCTTAGAGGGCCCCCGCATGCCCACCCGATGTGCGCGCCAGATAGCGTAGCATCCTCTTTTTCTCCCACATGTGACACACGGTCCATGGGCCATATGCACAGAAACCAAAATTTCTTTTTCGCGGCGTGCGTGCGCGTGCACTGGTGTGAGTGGGAGTAGTTTGTGGGGGTGATAGGGGGGAGAGAACTCACACAATATCGTGTCATCGTCGAAGTGCTTTTGTTTTTACTTGGCACATACCCCTCTCTTTGTTTTCACTCCCTTTTTCACCTTCATGGCCCGGCCCTTCTTTTTCTGACCTCTCTCTCTCTCTCTCCCCTCTCCGTTTGTTCTGTAAACGCGACAAGCAATATTTATTTATTTGTGTCAACTCAGGTTTTGTTGGACTTCTGATTTCCACGGAAAGAGAAGCGCTGGTTGGGGCTTTTCGGCTGAGGACACGAGATGTTTGTGCGGCCACACAGTGCGGCAAGGGTTCCAGGCGGCCGTGCTGAGGACCGTTCCCTGGAACAGAACCTGAAGCTAACCGGCACTCGGCGTCCAATTCCCCCTTCAGACACTATAGCCGAACACCGCGCGCTAATCTAGCGCTCCATGACGACGTGCTGGCCGCAATGATTTGCATAGCGAGCGCGGCACTTGTCCAGACTCCTACGGACGGGCGGCCGCCCATGTTTGGGTCTCACCTTCCTCGTCCTTGGCGGTCGGCGCGCTCGACGCGGCCGGGAAGGGAGGGGATGGAGCCGCTCACGGCACGGAAAGCGCACAAAGTAGGCACGTGTTGGGTTAGGCCGCAACACTGGCGAGGCGCTGCGAAAGAGCACGGGCGTAGCCAGGGCGAGGGCGAAGCGGCCAGGACGGGGACGCTGGAAAAAGGAGAGATGGACGAATGGACGGCGAATGAGCTGCACGAGAGGCAGACAGAGGAAGGGGAATGGCCGCACCACGGCCGCGCTACGGCGGGCCCTGTGCCCTGTGGTCAGCTGGTCTGCATTAATGATGGGACCGTGAGGCCGTGCATGGCAGCGCATTGCCGCTACGGCCCATGGCTATGGCTGCCCGATCATGGCAGCGCTCCGCACAGTGCTCCTGGCGCAGTGGGTTTTGGCTCGCAGCCTGGATACACCTCACTATTATCATGCCGGCCGGATCGTCGGGGACCGCAGTTTGTCCCATTTCGTTTTAACAGGCTGGACGGATGTTAACTTTCACCCTTTTTACACGTCTCGCACTCGGTGCGCATTGTGCAGTGCTCCAGTTTTCCAAAACAAAACAAAAAAAAACACTAACTTCTTCTTCTTTTTTAGAATGGGCACTTATTATTGCCGTTTGTCGAATAGTTCACTGAAACCTGGCGAAACTCCCCCTCCCCGTGTTTGTTCAAACAAAACTAAAGTTTGTTGAAAACAATTTTTTTCCACGGTGAAATTAAAAAACATTTTTCCTCTTGCGTGCGGCTCTGCGAGTTTGGTGCCGGGGCCTGGTCACCCCGGGCCGGGCTGGGCCTAGCCTCGGCTGTGCCGTTGGGCCTCGCCGGGGAGGGGGGCTGGGTGGGTAATGGAGCCCATCAGCTGTGCTTGTGGCCGGGCCGGGCAGGGCGGGGCGGGGCGCGGGGGCGACACAGAGCGCCTGGCAACAGCCACGGTTGCGGCTGGAAGGGCCCGGATGTCTCGTGTCTCCTCGCCGTGGCTGCTGCCGTGGCGGAGCGTGGCGCCGGCAAGAAATGCAGCGATTCGTATCTGTAACGAGCCGAAGATGGCAAAAACGGCCCACTCGGGCTTACCTGGCCGACCTCTGCCTCTAGTGCTGCTGCTCTGCGGCGCGTCGCGCGGCGTGATGTCGCCAGCCGCCTGGCCTTGCTCTCGCGACAAACAACCTGCCAGCTTTCCTTGTGGTGATTAATTAATTAACCAATTAATTCTTTTGTCCTTGCGCCGGCCCCACATTCCTCCGGCAGGATCGGCCCGGCACGACCAGTCCGGCTGGAAGCGGGCCGAGCGGAAATGGAACTCATTTCGGAGTTGGTCCGCGCTGCTCGTACAGTACCGGGCATTCGTTGTGCTGCTGCGGGTCTAAGCCGCGTCCCGCCCGCACCAGCAGACGAATGGTGATCGGCTTGGGCCAGGCACCGCGCTGTCCGATCAGAAAACTTGTCCGGCTCGGCCTCGACGAGGACGGCGACGTGCTCGACACGAGGACGCTTCACGTTTTACGGCCCTCGGTCCTCCGAAGTGGGATGGAGCGGGCCGGGCCGGCTGACGGGCACAGCAGTCGGATTGTGCTGGGATTATTTTGAGGTTAAGGACGTCGCGTTTCAATGGACGGTTTATTTCAATCTCGCGGACGCACGCTGGGCTGCTGGGCGTCGCTGCGATGTCCTTGTACAGTATGCGGCAGAACAAAAGGCCAAAAGAAAAGCGTCGAAGAGCCATCCCGCTCTGTTAAAAACAAACTGGAAAAATCCGGAAAGTGCGCTATGAGGCCCCACCTGGAATTTCCAGATGCTTCGTGTTTCAAAAAGATTTTTTTTTTCTTCTACAATACCTGTTGGAAACTCAATCAAAATAAAAACTGTAGCAGTTTTGGAATTTACCAAAAATAGAAGGCAATTTTCCTCCCCATTAAGTGCTTCTGGACTTTCGGCGAATTTCTTTTAACAGTGCGACGAGCGCTGCGCTGGCTGTGTGCTGGCTGTGCTGCCCGGAGTGGGAGGAGCTGGAACAGCTGATTGCCAGTGCCGGCCGGCTGATCCAGCGCCCGGCGAGGCAAGCTGGCAGGGCCGCGCTCAGCTGACTCCAACGGCACGCCTGCTGCCATCTCTCGGGCGCCGGGCGAACCAGTCTGGCCGTCGGGACGAGGCGACGCCGCCCGGTCGTCTTTGTCCCACCACTTTCTACGACTACGGCGCCCATCCTCCCTTTTTGCGATGCCATCTTGTAAATTTTGTCGTTTGCCTCGTAAAAAAGTTGCCATGCTTTCGCCCGGAGATATAGAAATGTCGATAAAATTTAGTGCGCGGCCGGGCGGTGCGGCCTAGAGATACGGCCTGGGGCGCCGCTCTGTGGGATGATATGTGAAAACCGCACTACACCGCCACTTCGGCCTAACTTCGAACCGACAGACGCTGCTTTATGGCGTGGCGCCTCATGGACTGCGAGGGGCCTCGGTGGCACGCCCCTTCTGCACCATTAGCAGCCGCCATGGGGCGGATCGGGCTCGCTGATCACTGGCTGCTGAGGTCGGAAAGGGTGTCGGAAAGTAAGCCCCAACGAGGAGGAAATATGGTTTATCTGCAGGCGTGCAGTGCTGTACTCTACGCACGCCATTATTTTTCTTTCTTTATTTTTTTTCTTTGGGGGTGGGTGGGGAACATTTTACATGCGGTAAGTCGAATTTAGGGTGTTTCCAACGTAAACGCAACCTGGTAAAATCCAGGAGGTACAGTGAGACCTGATTGTGCTTGACGCAGGCAGTACCATCAGAAACTGACCTCTATTTTTGTTTTGTGAGGAATTACAATAACAATGGCGTTCTCCTTTTTTTTGTGCCGGTGCAGAGAGCTGGCAACCCGGCCGCTCCTGCCCATAGCAACCAAGCAGCCACAAGCCCGTCGGGCCGGAGACTCGGCTCGGAGGGGCCTAACAGCTGATGCCGGCCGGCGCGCAGAGTCCTGGTCCTGCCGCGGCACCGCCAGCGCCATCTCTCGGCGGCCGGCCGAACCTCACGCCGCCGCCACCACCTGACGCTCTGGCCACCACCAGCGCGACGGCCGCCCCGCCAGCCTGCCCTTTGTGTTGTCTTGATGACGCCTTCCACTTTCCACGGCGAATGAAATATTGATAAAGTTCCGTTTATGCAGGAATTATGGCGTTTGCCGCGTTTGCCGGCCACGGCGAGAAACAACGCGGGCAACATTTCTACAGCTGGCTGGCGGGACTATCTCCTTTGTCCGTTCATCTCCGTCGCCCCGGCTGTAAGTTGAACAGCTTCATTATTTGCAGGTGCTACCCCCTTGCACGGGACGCAGCCCACCAGGCAAGGCGTCGGCAGGTTTGCCTGTCGTCACGGCGCCGTCCGCACTCTCGGCCGCCTACGGACCGGCCGACAGGCAACCCAACCAACACGGAGCGCGCAGCTAGAAAGAAGATTGCCACACAACCGGGACACTCGAGCGAAGCAAGAAGAGCGTGTAGGTTGTATGCGGCGCTGACGTTGGCCAACAAAATCATGGAGATTGATTCGACCGAGCGCGTGGCCTGTATCTATTTGCTTCAGCACACCCACCCCTCAATCACGAGTCTGTGTGTATGTGTGTGCGCGCGCAGTGGGGGAGGCCCGTTGCCATATTTGTCTGAGCGACTCGTCTGCACCGCAAGCGGGCCCCGAATCTCTTTGTTCGTCCCCGGCCCGCCCGCCGACTGCTTCCGCGCGTAAGGAGGGGCTTGTTTTTCTGAAGGTTCATTTACTCAGGTATTCATTCTTTCCGCGAGTCCGCGCGGCTCCTGTCGCCACTCCGGCACCAAGGCCGCCCCGCCTCCGCCGCCTGAGACCGCATTACAAGTTTGAAGAATCTCTCTGAATTCCAGCAAGTTGGCAAAAACTAGGAAACCACCTCCTGGCCGGCAACTCGAGGAGGGCGCCCCGCGTCTCGGAGTCTCGGGGCGACGAGAAGACAGGGACGAACCGCAGTCCTGCGGCCACTGCCGGGGTAACCCTCCCTGAGCCACCCAGGTGTCCTCCACGGCCGTCTCCAAGTGGGCGTCGCCGGGAAACTTCGCCGAGGGGATCAACTCGCTGGAGGCAGCTCGTGGAAAGCGACGCAAGGCCTCCCTGCGGTCCTGGAAATTTGGTCGAGTTATTGCAGTCCAGCCTTCCGATGAGCCAGACCGCCACACCAATCATGGAAACAGACACAGCCGGTGATAGAGATGGACCAACAAGCACGGTGGATAGAGTGAGTGTGTCCCAGAGGGCGGCCCGGCCCGCAGGAGGGGAGCTTGGTTGCACAGCACGGCGGCCCGCAAATATTGGTGGCCGCCCGACGCGCCGCTGCACCGTACACTGTACCGCACACTGTACCGGGGCACCGAAAGGCCCTGGCCGGGCCCTGAGCGGGGCCGCGGGGCCGCGGGGCCCACCGCTTCTCGAGTCGCTCATTTCAGGCCGGAAGCAGCACGGCTCCGCGGGGAGGCGGCGGTGCGGCGGTGGCGCGGCGGAGCACAGCCCTCTCACCATATTACAAAAATTCCAACAGGCCTTTGCACTCCGCGGTCCGTAGGCCTACACCGCCGTGATGCGGGGGCCGCGCCGCCTCGCTGCGCTGCCGGGGAGCGGCCACGGGAGGGCGGCGTATTGGGAAAAGGCGAAATGAGTTGCGCGAGGGGGCGGGGAGCAGGACAGCGACATGGGACACGCGTTCCCGTCATCCGGGACAAAAAGTGTCCAATAAAAAAATTACACGCCCACCTAAACTCTCTCTCTCTCTCTCTCTCTCTCTCTCTCTCTCTCTCTCTCTCTCTCTCTCTCTCTCTCTCTCTCTCTCTCTCTCTCTCTCTCTCTCTCTCTCACACACACACACACACACACACACACAAAATTGAATATGCGTTATGTGTCAGCGACCAATGCTCTAACGAGTTTCACGGCAGAGGTGGTAAAAGTTGCCAGTACTGTGTCCGAAGTGGGGGGGGGGCATCGGAAACACAGGCAAACACGTTTCGTAGTTTAGATGAATTCGATTGCCACGCACTTCCCGCATGGCGTGCTGCGGTGTGCCCTATGGTGCGCAGTCGCCATTACTTTAATAGTACCAGCATGACCGGTCCGCGCCCCGCCCCATGTCGGTTCCGCTGCCCACCAGGCAGCCAGCGGGACGTGTGTGTGAGTGACACTGTGTGGGCCGCTCTGCTTCAATTGTGTGTGCGTGGGCGGCCGCGCGCGTGTGTGTGCATGACCCCCTTGTGAAGCGGCGAGCACTCGTCAAGAAAGTGACAGGTTTTGCACCGGAATCAACCAACAACAAGGCGCAGCCTTTTTGGCGGCATCCCTCCCTGGTCTTGCTCTGAAATCCTAATGATTGGCTGGCTGCCTGGCTGCCGGCACTGGCGGGGCTGTCGATTTTAATTCGGCCCCGTAATGAGTGCGGACTGCCAGCCTGCCTGGCTGCCTGCGCCACGACGGCGGACAAATAGCCCCCGATTAGTTGGAGGCGCGGCCATCGCGTCATATTTAACCAAGATATCGCTTTGAGTCCCTCTGCCGGTGGCGCGGCCGTGGTGGCGCCAGCGGCACCGCCCCCGCAGGGCCGGCCGGCAAGCCACGCGGAGGCCCCAACTTTTAATTCCAACTTCTGGGGGGCGCCGCGCGGCGCTGGCTGCACTATTTGCCCGCTGCTCCCCTGGGGCAGCAATTAGAACGCCGCGAAAAATACGGCGCCTTGCGTCCTCTGAGGGACAGAACGCGCCCCGAATGAAACGGAACAATGAGGCGAGCTTGCTGCTTTGCTTTCGGGGATTTAAGCCCCGCGCGCCAGTCCCTCGCTACGGCCTCCTTGTTTTTTGCCGTTTCTAAACGACAGTGGTCGGGCCGTGCCCGGACGGCAGCCGAGAGTGGGCGTGAGTGCCGCATGTAGCAGGTGAACCCCCCGCCCACTGCTTCCGCACCGGCCCGATCAAGTTTTCTGCTCGACGCGGTGCGGGTCGGGGCCGTGCTACGTGGCCTCTGGCAGCGATTTACGTTGTTGGTGAACGGCCTCGCTTTTTCCTCGTCTTTTTTGCCGAGCAGGGAAAGGCTATCTCGAGGCACTTGGGAAATCACTTGCTCTCAATGGCTCGTGGATTATATCGTTCATTTCCCCGCCATTTACCGGCCTGCGCCTGCCGGGTGACTCCGAACAGCGCCCTGTGTCCCTCTCGCTCTCGTGGTGTGTCCCGTTGGGGTGCGAGAGGGACGGCTGGGTCTGCTGCCACCGACGCGCGCGCTGCCAAGGCCGGCGTGGTTCTTGGCGCGGGGGGCTGGAGTCCCGGGGCAGCTTGGCGTGCACCTTAGTTCGTTGATCAAAGACCTCTTGGAAACGCGTCGCCCGCTGAGACCGTCGTGGGGACGAGCAGGGACTCGGGGTCCTACAGGGCCGTGCACTCCGTGCCGTCGACGGCGAGCGAGGCTGGCAGCAAGGCCGTCGCGCCCCGCGCCCTCTCGGCTGGCTGGGCTCGCCTTGACTCCTCGCTGTAGAGATGCGTCGAGGATGGAGCCCGGTCATGCTATGGAGACCCTGCCAACGGATCGAGGGGGCTTCCACTAGGTATGTTTGGGGACACAAGATTTCTTATGGGAAGAGATTTCGTCGGATTTCGCAAGATTTTGACCGATTTAACGCCCAAAATTTGCTTGTTTTTTGCCTTTTTGGGGGGAAGATTTCCGATTTCCAGAGATTTCTGGCGCTCAAAGGGACACATGATGTCTTGAGTGGTTGCCCCCTCGCAAGAGATGCAAGAAAGCCAGCGCACTGACGTTCCGTTCGGTTTCGCCGACACCGAAAACTGGATTGAGAGTGGCAGCCCGTGCGCGACGCGGGTATACCTTTTCGCTCCATAAAGTCACGGAAAATCGAGCGCGTTGAGTTCCGTACCTCCGCGAGTGCCGGCACTGCATCATGCCGGGCAAGTGGTGTGTACCCAAGTGAACAAGACGAGTTGGCAGCGGGCCGGGCCCAGGGCCGGGCCCAGGGCCGGGCGAGGGCGAAGCAGTGCGCCAGTTAGTACGGTGGGGCGTATCTAGCTTGACATCGGCCCGCGGCGCCACGACGGCCATGGCAGGCAGTGTGCCCTGACGCCGCCGCCTCTGCCGCCACCTCGGCACATGATTTACATTCCTCGGTGTCCCAAATACCTCGACAGCGAGGCGGCGCGGCGGCAGCCTGGGACCCAATCCGGCCGGGCGGGGCTCATAACCAATAATAATGTATCACGGAGCACGTCAGGAACGCGAAGCAAGGCAGCGTTCCCGCCCGTCCTCGTGGCACGCTGGATTCCACCCCGTCGCTCCGTCGCTCTCGCCCCTGCGTGGCCTTGAGAGAGAGAGCGCTGGCTGCCACTCATTTGGGGAGGGGTCGGTGCGACTACCGAACTGGCCGCTTGGGTCGCTCGGATTGACGGACGGCAGCGGGGCAGCAGTGTCGCCAACAACACGACTCGCCCATTACGGTGCGGGGGTTGTCCGCCCTGCTTGCCTGCTTGCCCAACGGACGGGGCCGTTCCAACTTGGCGCCGTCTCCGTGATGTCGATAAAGAATCAAGTCGGTCTGCTTCAAAACAAGCTTGTTTACAAACATCCCCCAGATAATAACAAAGCGTGCAGCCCAAGGGGGCTGGTGGCGGCGCTGGCTGGCGACGGGGCTGGCGCGGCGGACGGACGGACGGACGGACAGTCTACATCTCAGGAAATATTTGTTTCTGCCGGCAGCGCGCGGGTCAAGCTCGGCCAAAGGCCCGCCGCCGCCGGCTGAAGCTGGGAGGCGCCGCGAGGCGCTGCGTGCTGCCAGCCCGTCGGGGCGGCGTCCGGTCGGCCGCGGACACGCACTTCGCGGCCTTCTTCGGCCAGGAAGTTAGACTCTTGGAAAATAATTGATGACTTCGCAGCGGCCTAATTAATTTGTGGAGTTGGCAGCAGGGTGCCGCCCCGCCCCGCCACGCCCCGCCACGCCCCGCCACGCCCCACCACGCCCCCTCGCGGACGGCTGGAGGCGACGATCTCTTTTATCCTGATCCGATTCCAGAAATTCCGGCCATCCGAAATGGGAGTAGTTGTTGTTCGGCGCGTCGTCCGCTTTCTTCCTTTCTCGCTCTTTCGGGCGGGGCCAGGCCAGGCCAGGCCAGGCGGAGCGCGGACCCTCGATTGTTTGCCTACTGAATCCTCTCCACTCCCACCCGACAGCCCGGAGCCGAGCGGCGCGAACCCGTCCGTGGTTCGGTTTCCGCCCCGCCCTCGATGCTGATAAATTTTGTGTACGTCGGTTATAAATTACCTTGAATAACCAACTGATTACCTCCGGATTACATCGAAAAATTTCCCGGATTATCATTGGATTACGCCGGATTTCCCCGGATAACTTCAGAATTTCCTCGGATTACCACCGGATGACTTCGAAATTTCTGGTTTTCCGGATCGCGGATTACCCATTTGCTGTACACCGGATAACCGAAGCCGTTTCCGCCTCGCTCGCCCTCCTCCCATCGCTCCCGCCCTTGAGATTTGCCGGGCGAGAGGCGCGCCTAGCCGAGCCCCCTCGACGAGAGTGGTGCTGGTGCTCCCGTTTCGCGGACAGACAGCCGCCATCGGTTTTAACGACGAATTGCTCGCCAAAGCCCCCACCCCTTTCCGAACAACAGGGCGGCAGCGGAATGCGGCGACACTTGCGCAGCCACTGCGGCGTAACCGGCAACCAAACTCGTTGCGGTCGGTGCCGCGGCCCTTGCAGCCCTCGGCGCCGTGCTTACAAGGCGCTGGCAGAGTGCCGCTGGCAGAGGCCGCCTGTGCGCCACAACGATGATGACAGTGACGTGTCGCGCGGCTGGCCGTCACGATGCGGTGGAAGTGTCGGCGCCGCCCACGGCCGCCTCGCGCTCCTCTCTGGACTCGAAACGCGGGTTTAATTCATGTACCGCCAGGATGGCTCGGACGGTTGACGTGAGTGGCGGCGAGCTGCTGTATGAGGCTGGGCAGGCGTGGAGTTTTGTTGTGACAGGCCGCGACCTCCGCGCGGCTCCACCGACAAAATAAACACGGATCGTCCCATCAAAAGTCCCGGCCGCGTCGACGTGCGACTCGACGCGGTGAGCGGATTTGAGATGGTTCAAAAGACGGAGAGGATGGCGGAGGAGACGTTGTGGAGAGCGAGCGGTCGGGGCTGAGCGCCCCAGCGGGCCGGCCGCCGTGCGGCGTGGGCCCTCCCGGCGCACGGCCGTGTGTAGCGGGCCTGCCTACCCGGCCGCCTCCAGGCGCCGTCGGCCTGTCGCCCCGCGCTCCAGCCAAGTGGTGACCCCGCTCGGGGCTGCCGGGCCAGTTTGCATAACGGCGCCTTCAGACACTTTGGGCGCCACTTGTCGGCGCTCTAAGCCTCACCCTTTCGGGATTCACGGCTGGGCTACGGCGGGGCGTCCTCGTCCAATCTAGCCTCGCCATACCGCCCGTCCATCTTGCGCCCTCTGCGAGGACGGAGGCCGGCGGGGACCCCATTAGCGAACTACTACCTCTCGCCGAGCTGCGGCTGCGGTTCGGAGGGGAGGGAGGGGAGGGAGGGGAGGGGGGGATGAAGGGGGAAGGCTCGACATCTTTTGGCTCGGCAAGACGCCACCGTAGCACTACCGCTAATCAAGGGATGAGGCCGCCCTTGCTGCCCTTCAGCGCCCGCGCACACGCACAATAACACACACACACACACACAGGCTGACAATGAAACACTCACATACACGCTGGCAGCGTCGCCCCAGCGCGGCCTCTGTGTGACACAGCGGCCCTCGAATCAAACGTATTACACTCCTGAATATGCTGGTGCGTCTGGTTCCTGTGGGGTCCGTCTGCAGTGTAAACAGTGCGCTAATCGGGACGCACGCGCGCATGGTGTGTTTGTTTTTGGCGCTTTGTTTTCTTTCCCTTCTTCAAAATGTGTTTTGTTACGTCGAAGCCTCCTGCCGCTATCCGCGTAGATTTGCGCCGAACGAATACACCACGACTGCTAAGCTAAACACGCGCGTACACATGCGCACACACAGACACACACACACACCAGCGTACACGACGGAGGGGGTCTAGTCTGGGGTGAGTGAAGCGTAACCCGATTAATAAAATAACAATGCGGACGAGTGGGTGCAGGGCGCATGCGCAAAGCTTAGCGTGGCGTGCAGTGACTGGGCTTTGGGCGGCACAGCGGGGGCTTCGCGGATGGTTGTGTCTGTCGGCGCCGCGCGGGTAGTGCAGTCGTTGAAGCCCAAGAACCGCGCGTCTGCGCAGGCCAGCAATATTGGCCAACACTTTCAAAGGCCGCTGGCTTCCACAAATATCTTTAGCCTTCTTTAATACTGACTCCCAAAACTCGTAAAAAAAGAAGTTCAAAAACTAAAAGGAATCTACGCTTTAGAGCCTACGATTTTATTTTATTTTTTTTATTTTTTTTCAGAAAAGATTTTTAACACCACTTCTTCGAAGAAACACGTGCATAGCTGGATTTGAGATCGAGATCAACCAAAACTGAGCCCCCTCGGATCCCCAAGTTGAAGATGTGCTCAACCGGGAGTTCTTCTTTTTTGCTCGACCATTTTTTTTATGTGGTGCCACCTATACTGGCCCGAGCGCACACACACACCCGCACTCACCTACACAGAGGCACGCACACTCCAGCTGAGGACGTGCTACACAGAACGTGGACGGCACCGCCGATGCGGACAAAGGAACTGTCACGTATTTTTGGGCCGCTGCGTCGCGCGGCCAGAAAGGCGACGAAGAAACGAAGGCGGACTGGTGGAGGGCGTCACTGCGCTGCCGGATACTGCGGATCGGTATCGGCGAGGCGCGCCTAGCATGCCTCGCAGTGTAGCGGTCATAAGTTGTTGCAGTGCAGGAGGAGGCTATGACGCCGAGAAGCTCTCTAGGCGCCCCGCTGGTAATGCGCTGACGACAAGCAAGTCCTTATTAAAGTTTAATGCAATTTTCACCCCGGAAACGTTAGGATCTCCTCAAAGTGCGCGGCCCCCGCCCCCCGTCCCTCCTGCGCGTGGGCCCCGAACCGAAGTGGTCTGCGTGGGGCTCGGCTCGACGCCCAACGCGACTCGGCTTGGCTCGAACCGGAGTTCCTCGAGTATTACATGAAACTTTGATCAGTCCATCACATGGTCTAACCCTGCCCCCTCTTAATTGAGGTGAACTTTCCAGCCACACCGCCTCCACCAAGGCCGCCACCAAGGCCGCCGCCATGGCTGCCGAGGGGTGCCCAGAGCACACCGACCAGGTCTTTATTTTAAAGGTAAATATGGAAGCCATTATGAAAAATTGTGTTAACCTTTTGTGTGGGCAAGTTTAGTGTCCGACGGGATGTCTACACTGTGGGACGCTTAAGGGAAGTTATTTGTGCATTGAAGGATTTGTGATTTAGCATCTTAGTCACTTCCAAAACACCAATGAGTCTCCTTTCATTGAATTGACAGTTTCAGACGTGCAACGTGGCTATGCTCAGGGAGAACGGTAGCCGAAATGTCCGGGCTGGCGGCAAGTTTCGGCGATGCCTGTCTAGGACGTGGCCCAGCACAAGCTCGCCCAGGAAGCAGAGCACCGGAAGTGGCAGCAGCATGAGTCCTAGAAAGCGCAGCACGGGCGCCAGCACCTTGAGGCTGATTGGGTACGGCCCGGCCATCTGTGCCGCCATCTGCTCCCGGAAGTCGACCACCCCGAAGTTCATGGAACGCAGATACAACTGCTCCACGATGCCCGAGCCTTGGAGCTGGTTCATGATCCTGCGCAGGGGAGGCAGTTGTCAATCGGCGGCAGTTGGAAACCCGCGACCGCACACCGGCATTACCGCTACCTCGAGAAGGCCTCCACCAGCGGGAAGTCCCTGCTGAAGTACACGACGACGGGGGTGCTGGTGAAGGGAGCTTCGATGCGGTAGATGAGCTCGCGGCGCTTATTGGCGGGCAGGCTGGTCATCATCTTGGCCTCGTTCAGCATGAGAGCGAATCGCCCTTGGCTTTCCAGCAGCTGCTTGAGGCAATCCTCCACATAGCTGACGTGCGTGAAGCAGTCCACCAGGACCGGCTTCCAGGGGTCCGACGAATTGGCGATGCTGTCCATCAGCATGGCATACATGACGCCGTCGTGGATGCCCAAAGGGACGTTTTCGTCGATCAGCTCCTGGATGGTGTCGGCGACCTTCTCGCGCGGCCCGATGGCTGTCATGGCGTACTGCGACCTGCGGAGCCAAAGCGTCAGCTGAAGCTCTGGAGCGAGTGCCAGTTAGAACCGTACTCACCGGCGCATGCAGTTGAGGCTGATGGCCGTAAGGGCCAGTGTGGTCCAGGCGGCCCAAGAAGCCGCCCAAATTCCGCCCCGGGCCGCGGACTGCGACGATGGTGAGGGCTGGTCGGCGTACAGCGACCATGCGCCGAAGGTCGCCGCCGTGAAGGATACCGACGAGGGCGAGACTCCCAGACCGAGGCGGTGGCGGAGAGCGATCAGGCCCTGGTTAGCAGCCGACGTCAAGACCACTATGACCAGCACCAGACCCTCGAGAGCCAGCAAGTTGTCCTGCACGCCCTTGCCCGTCACGTATAGGTACAGCAGCTCCACTTCGAAGACCTCCGTCGCCGTATAGTGGAGAGTGCGGTTGTGGGTCATCCACAAGTAACGCATGATAAGGTCAGCCTTGCCGTGCTTGATCCGCTCCCACGTGCTCTCGCTTGTTTGGTTGAAATCGGAACGCTTAATGTACTCATACTCCACGGCACAGCCGAGGTGTGCCATGATCAGGGTTACCATGCGGGTGATGAGGGCCGCCTCGAACTCGTAGGTGTCCTCAACCCCAGTGCCGCGCGTCGCGCGCACAGGGCAACGGGCGCACACGGCCTTGGGATCGGGCCTGGGGGAGAACACGTCAGACAGGCCGCGCACGAACACGCCCTCCGCGGGCAGCCACTCGTCGACCACGGTCAGATCATGGACCTCGTGGTGACACAGCACCGTACCGCCTGGAGGCAACGGCGCGTACAGCACGGCGCGGTCCTGCAGCTCCCCGACAAGAACCACGTTGTACAAGTGTTCCTCGAAGATCCAGGCCAGCATGTCGTCGCGTTGAGACCGATCCACCAGCAGCAGCACAATATGGGCGGTGCGGTTCCACAGCGGCGCGTACTCGACGCGCATCCTGGAGAACATCTTCTGTACCTGAGGCGTAGAGTTGCCGATGATGATGGCCCCGCCGAGGCGCTCCCCCTGAAGGCCCCAGTTGCAGCACAGGGGGAGTTGGTCCAAGCCGCGACCCCGGCTGCGGGAACCCAGGACGATGCCGGGCCAGCGGCCGTCGCTGAGAACCCCTGAGGCGGCGCGGCCCCCATGGACCTCGAACACCACCACCAGCCGGCCAGACGGAAAGAAGCGGTCCGCGATCTGGAGCAGCATGGCGTCGAGGTGGGGCGAGGCGGAAGGCGTTGGTGGCGCCGCGCTCACAGCCTGCAGCACGGCGATGACGGACACGGCCCGCCACGCCATGGCAATGAAGGAGGTCCGCATTTACCTGCTGTCCTACGGTACCGGGCCGCTTTGTTGCACTGGTCGAAGCAGCGCCTCGGCGGGCCCAAGGTTTACCGTGATGCCTCTGTTTGTACTGCTGGCGTGGCGGACGGTGGTGTTAAGTTGGTCTTTGTTTGTGGAATGACAATTACTGTCCTTCCTTCCGCGTCCGCCCGCTCGATCGCCCTTCCAGAAATACGGAAAGCGAAGCAACCTCACTTCAGTGCCGGGGAGAATTGCTGGGGACCCTCTCTGTGAGAGATGGGTCAGGCTGGTGGCCTCGAGCCAATCACAGACCTCGGGTGTAAATGGGCCCGACGCCGACCAGATCAGCCATGTGCGAGACTAGGGATCCTCTCTCCGTATACGACAACAACAACCTAACCTAACCAGTGATGGGCACGAGGATTTCTCATAGACTAGCCTCTTCCCAGGGACCTCCTCGCCTATTTACACCAGAGGGCCTGTGACGTCAGCTCTGACCGAACTCTCACAGAGAGGGTCCCTAAGAATTGCCTCGTGGCCAAATGCAATACTTTCAGCGTTCTCTCTCTTATTGCACGCCACGGCAAGCAATATCAGTGTGCTTTCCTTCCGACCTTAATTAAAAACCGTCTTCATCAAAATTAATAATAATCTGGTAGGAACCGCTTTCGGGCGGCCAACCCATCGTCCTGCCTCGCCTCACTCGGAAGATATTTGCCTGCCTAGACTTTCGCAAAATGTGCGGAGGCGAGACCCGTGGCGAGTTTCTGACAATTAGCGCACCCGGCGCTGCAGGCGGAAAGAAGCGTCAGACGGAGGACGGCGAGGACGGCGAGGCACGGAGCAACAATGTCATTATGTACAGCGGACGGCTGATTCGGCCAGACAAGCGATCTCGCAAGACGACGAATTTCCAAGCAGAGGAAAGTTTGAGAACCGCGTCTTTCTGGCGAAAGACTTGTCGTCGGCGGTTATGACTCGGCAGTCCGTCCCACCTGCGCCGACGTCAGGAGAAGTTGCACAGCTTTTGTTCGACAAGTCTGCGTTCCATCCGCGTGCCTGGGAGAAGTTCAAAACTTGACAGACCAAGCCAAGGCCGGTCGGAGCGTCGCAGCCGGAGATGACGGCTCGGTCTAGTATCACTGTGAGGCACGCGGCCGCCTCAGGGCCGCCTCAGGGCCGCCCCCAACCCGCGCGCCTCCCACTGTCGTGCCCATTCTTCCCTGGGAATGGAGCGATTCCTCCAGCATACAATAGTCTCATCAGGGTGCCTTGGCGGGATGAGGCGCCGCAGTGGATTACTCCCCGCCCCTCCCGGGGTGCTATCTGCGGCGAGTGTCCTCTCTAGATAAGCGCCTCTAGCTGGACGGCCTTGACCCGGATCCTTGCCTCTCTCGCACCCCTGTGGAACGGCTTGAGTGTCCGTTTTTGTGGCACAAGGTACGCCTCAAAGGCGACGGCGCCGCAGAAGGCCATTTTCGCCGCCATGGCGAAGGCTGGGTTTTACATGTGCTGCCGCGCTGCTCCTTTCTGCGGCTCCGACTCTCCCGCGGGCAAATCACACCCCACTCCCCGACGCCACAGCGGCGGCACAACGTGCGGGGCGACGCGGGGCACGCACGTAAAGGAGGCGTGTCGCCAGCAGAGGAGCGCAACTATTGCAATTACACAACGGGGCGTGGCGGTGCGAATCCCAAACGGACACGCGTGACTGGCGCTTGCCTAGATTTATCAGTCACGTTCATTTGATTTATTTATCAATCTGCTCATACGTAGCTTAATTTTTTATTCATTGCTCATGCAATGTTCACTTACTAGTTACTCATTGTTCGCTCATTCTTAATTAATTCTTCATTCATTCCTCATTTAGTCATTCTCTGTTCATCCCGTTCATCCATTCGTGCATCATCTGCTCCGGTTTCCATCGGTGCTCCGCAATAAGGGCGGTGGAGGACTTGCAAGGTGTTTGGAGCGTATTCCGCTCCGCCCCGCCCCGCCAACCGCAGACACAGCCCGATCCCGCGTGTAGTCCCCGCCGCTCCCTGCCGCCCCCCACCCCGCAGCCAGCAGGGGACTGGAAGGTTAATTTCCTTTACCGCCGGAGCCTCGGTTTGGGCCAGCAGCGTCGCCGTGCCTCGGGCAGGCTGGGCTGAGGCAAGCTGGGCTGTGGCAGGCTAGGCTCGGGCAGCCCTTCCTTTCCCTGGAAGCTAATATCGCATGTTTCTTCTCTGCGACGTGACTACTTGAGCGGGTGACCCGGCCGTCACTTCATCCCCTCGTGGAGGAGGCGTTGCCGGGACGTGTGCACACGTGTGGTCGCCTGGCCCGGGGCGATCCCAGCCGCCATCATGCTCGTCGTCCTCCCTCTCCTCGACGTCCTCCAACACCACCTCCTCGTCGTCCTCAGAGAGTACACGGCCGCGCACTGCTGGGACCGGGCCGTGACATTAAGAGGGAGACAGCGATGTGTGCAAGACAAGGTCCGGAGATAATGGGGCCGGAAATGTCACTTCATGACCTATACCGGCGCCCCTACAGGCGCTACAGGCCCTACGGGCCCTGCGGGGTCCGCAGGCCGGCCCATCAGGGCGCAACGCAACGCGAAGCATGCTAATTTACAGTGGCGGCCAAGGGACAAAGGGAGAGACCTGCTTCGGAATAACCCTAAAGTTTGCGCCGCCCAGCAGGCAACTCCCGCTATGCCTAAACTATTTACTTCGCCATTCACTCAAAGATTACAAATGCAGCATTCCATCGCCGTTGGCTTTGTGTTTAGCAGTTCCGCCTCTCGATTTCGTAACGTTGAGAAGCGCCTTTCCACCGAACAGGCCTGCAGTTCGGCGGCCTACCCGCACAACCTGGAATTTATTTACAAAACACGTAACACCCTAGCTCGGCATTGCGTTTTTCTACGTAAATGGCCTCATCCCTTTCTAATGACATTGACTAACTCGTTCCCGATAGGGGTTCGCTCTGCTTCGGCTCGGCAGCTCGATTTAATGAGCAGTGATCGCCGGATTCCGTTTTGTTCGTGTTTTTTTCGGGGCCCGGCGTCATGGCTCGCGGGACGCAAGATAAGAAGGCGTCCCTCTCGGGGCTCTGCAAAGCCTCGCCGCGCGCACGGTGGAAAGTACTCTAATGGCTTTAATGCCGCTGATTGCTTTCACGCAGAACGTGGAGACAGATTTTGTCTTGCAGCATTCCGCGCGGAGGCGTCATTAAAAACGCGCCAGCGTCTGAAGCGACGCCGCCGGCCTCGTTTCCGCGGAGCCAAATGGAGAGCAACTAATTTGCTTTGGCGTGGCGGTGGCGTGGGCGTGCGCCGCTTTCATTCAGACTCGCGAAAAACTACTTGTCCTGGACGTCGGCCCAACAACGACAGGTCCCGGGAGCCCGGAAGTACAACGGTCAAGTCCTCGGCCGCTCGGCCCCTGGCACTGGTCCGGTCGGCCTGTGCCCGACTTGCCTTGGCTGGACGAGGCAGGTCAATTGAATTGACCCCGCCCCGCCCCCGGGCGCCAACAGGATTGACGGACATGACTCATTGCGCATGCGAGGCTGCCCAGGAGCTCCATGTGGCGGCCGGCTGGCAGCGGGGGGTCACCCTGAACCCTGATTGAGAGTCAAATATTTACAGGACTGTTAATTTTCGTCGGCTCATTAATGAAGTTAGCTCGCTATGCTGGGGTTGCTGGGTGACGACGCCACGTCGTCGGCACCACCCCCTGTCCCTCACAGATCACTCGCCAAATTGCCTCAACGCACTGGAGGTGACTTTGGCATGCCGGGCTTTAAATTCTTGAAGCCGCGCGTGGCGGGGGCGGGGCGGGGGCGGGGGTTGGGCGTGGCACGTGGAGGAATGCGAGGGGCTTCCCCCCACCACGCTTCTTTCTAGCTCCCGCCGCGACGACCGTTCCTTTTCTGCGTTGAAGAATGGCCGCTCCTCAGAGAGCGAGCGAGATTTCTGTCCGTTCTTATTTTGCGACCAGCAACCGACCGCCCCTAGCCTCTGGCTGCCTAGCCGACGTTCCCTTTTGCTCCTCATCCTTCTCCTCGCCGCTGAACCTTGAGGGCTGCCTGCCTCTCGATTCCCCGCGCCTTGCTGGGCCTTGTGCGCTCACCCCTTGCCTCGCCGCCCCTTACCGATAAAACTGTTTGCTCTGAAAATAATGGGTTATATCGCTCGGAGGCCGAATGACGGTGGGCTGTGAGATGAGGGCGGTGGCGGGGACGCGGAGCGAAAGTCGCGGAAAAGTTTGGCGACTGCCCGCCTCCCGCCTTGTCATAATGTCGCCGATGAATAAGGAATGAACATCCCTCTGCCAGCGCTAGTGGTTCGGTGTTTGAGCCGCAGCCCCACGCAGCCCGCAGCGCCGCGGGCGTGGCGCTCTCGTTCGCGCGCAACCTCTCCTCGCGTCCCCATGTTCCATCTCCGTCGTTGAGAGTCATCGTAGCGTTAACTGCTTGTCTCCCTTGTCCACCCGAACGTCTCGCACTCCGCCCTCCCGTCTCCGACGTCGTCTCTTGTTGCTCAAATACTTTTTCCCGATTTCTTCTGCTCGCACTGAGGGCGAGGGCGAGCCTGGAGCCCTGGAGCGCGGCGCCGCCTCGCCCGATCTTCGGCCCGCAATTTGCACCGCCTTTTTCTTCCCGGTTTGTTGGCCTGGACCGCGTGTTTTTTATCCTCTTCTCGGCCTCTTCTCATTACCATCCACCTCAAACAAGAAAACAGCACGAGCTGCTTGCAAGGAGCGGGTTCGCCTCCCCCCGCCCCCGTGTTTTTCTACCCTCGCGCCGCTGCCGCCATGTTCCACACACAAAATATCGCTGCCGGCGCATGCATTTTACATGAGGAATCTGAGGCGGGCCTCCTCTAAAATCTGTTGTCTGCTGATTTCTTCATCTTTGCCGTGGTATTGCGGGGCCGGGCGGCGAGCGTGCAGGCGCCCAGGGTGTCTCGCCCTTCGTGTCCGCTTGTCCCTGTCTCCCTTTCCCGGCGGCGTGTTTTGCGGTGCCCTGTCGTCGCGGCTCAAAGTGGCCGCCGAAAAGCGGCAGGGAAAAGTGAAAGTTCGGGAAATAGTTGCAGCGGCCGCGGAATTTTGTTTACCGCGCGGAGTGGGCGTCGCAGAATGCGGAGAGACGCGGAAGTGGAAGCCAGGTAATAACTCAAAGCGGGATTGTTTTTGTTTATTTGGACGAACCGAGTTGTGGAGGGCACGGCGTGAACCCCCCTCCCCCTCCCCCCTCTTCCCGTTCATCGAAAGCCTGTCTCCGGCACTCCGGTCGCGCTGACACACTGTCACATGAATGAATGGCGGTGACAAAGCTCCGCGCTCCGCACACCATCGGCCACCAATGCCCAAAGTTTGACCGCCGCAAACTTGAGGCGAGCTCGTGCTGTGCTGCTTTCAGATCAGTTGCCGCGCTTAGGATTCGTCAGGCAAGTTTTTACCAAAGTGTCGTTTGAATGAGGACTTACAAACTGAACGACAACAGCAACAACTATACATTGGATGAAGAATGAACATTTTTAAAAGGTTTCTCCTAACGCCAGCACGGCACGTGGGAACGTTTTGCCCACTCCCCGCACACAGCGCACTGCACGTCGAAACAAGGAAGGTCATTCTCCCTCCCTCTTTCCTTCCGGCTCGGCGACTCGTATGCGAGGCACTGGGTAGCGACTGGCGGTGCCTGCCGCACACAAGCTGCTTCGCGGCCTTCATCAGCACGCCTGTTTTACAACCCGCGTGTGCGTGGCCTGGGGCCGCGGCGGGGCGCTCGTTTAGCTACGTGCCTCGGGGGGCCCCGCCCCGCCCCGCCCGTGTGTTTTTGTATCGGGGAGTTAGCGCCGCCACGTCCCCCTATATCGGCATCCCGAGGCTCCCAGAGGGCGGGGTCGCCACTGCCGCGCTCCGCCAAATTGTTTCCAGCCGCGCCCAATTCCCTCGACGGCATCCTGGATGGGCCCACCTCCCTCCCTCTGGCAAACTGGCGTGGCCACGCGAGCAGCTCAAGGTCGTGGGTTCGAATACTCTACTGCTCGTGGGCTTTCCGCCTCGTCGCGCTGCGGTCTCGGTGGCTTTCCCGGCGCTACGCGTGCCAAAGCAGCGCCTTGCCGCCGGGGTGGCAAAAGCCGGTCTCGGAAAAAGCAAAGGGAAAACAAGCCCTCCTCCGCGAGTTATGCGGCGGCGCGATGGTGTCAGGCCGCGCCATAGCTCATCCCGGAAAGACTGACGGGGTATCGCGGCTTTCCGTCTAACCGCCTCGTTTGGCCAAGTTTTGAGACGCTCATTGCGGCGCACTTGGCAGGGATATGCCATTTAGACAGAGAAGCGCACGACGAGGGGCTCGGCTAAACCCTCCGGCGCCGCTCCATACCGCCGCACCGCCGGGAACCGGTGAGGCCTCTCTCGCGCTCTCTGTCTGTCGCTCTCTCTCCCGCGCTAACTCATACCTCCTCGTTGAAATCACGTCGCACGCACTTTTGTGAGCAGTTTGAGGTGCGGGAGGGTGGCTCGTGCGGGCTACGTGGGTTTGCGCTGGCGAGGTCGCGAGGCGGCCCGACCACCATCTTTTCATGGCGTGTGACTGTCTGGCGCGCATCTCTCGGCACCACAGGGCCTCATTGATTTGTTGCCGCGGCATTCCCCTGGGAAGACAACGACTACGCGTGTGGCTTGTCTCCGAGCAATTTGTTAAGGAATTCTTGCCCCCCTCCCCCACAAAAAAAAACAACAGAGGTGACATTTTTCATTTGGATTCAACGCGGCGGCGTGATAAGAAGCAGCAGGCCGACGGTATTACAATGAGAGGCGCATATCGCGGCCGACAGTCGTAAATAAGCTGGCCGGGAACGGAAAGCGAAACTTCATAGAGAAAGCTGGCGAAGAAAACAAAAGGACAAGTTGACGCCGCGGCCTGGCCCAGCGGCCCTTCCTTCCCCTCGGCCACGGTGCCACGGTCCGCGGGCATGGGGCGGGCCGGGCGTCGCGGCGTGACGCTCGTGGCGAGTGGCATAAATCATTTGGCGCGAAGGAAATAGAGCCTCGAGGAAAACAAAAGGCGAATAATGATATAAATAAAAATGGGGACGAAAGAAGTAATGCCTATGCAGCGCGGTGGGGCGTGGTGGACGACGACGATGATAAGGGGTGGCCTGGACACAGGGGTCATGGCGTTGGGCGCGCGGGCTGCGCGGCGAAGCAGTCAACAGATCATTTTTTTTTTTTTTACCAAAGTCCTCCGGCGCCTTAGCGTTGGAGCTGGGCTTGAAGTGCCCTGCCTTGGTGGGGCCTTTGGACCGCCCCGCCTACCCCTCTTTGGTTGCCCGGGTCGCCTTTGGAAGGGTGTCGCCCCCACACGGCGAGCCCCCGGCGAACGCGGCAAGCCGTTTGTGCAGACTCAAGGCACTTTTGTAGGCCTTGGACGAGAAATATTTGGCCCACCAGCAGTTCCTCTCGTTTTCATATTTTTACTCCATCATTTTTGTCATATTTTGTCTTTGGTCTTTTTATTTTTGGCGTCGGGCCTTTTGGCCTCGCGCTCCACCGCTCCGCCACCCCCGCGGAGTGGTCATGTTGGGACGGCCGTATATGGAACGTTTTTCTCAAGTGATGAATGAGTCCCAGCAGGCGTCAAAGGCTGAGCCTGGACATTTGCGTGCTTGCGTGTGCGTGTGTGTGTTTAGAGGTGTGGGCGTGAGACAACAGTGATCCCTATGCACGCTGTGACACGTGCGTAATCGTGCCGCAAGCCGCTTGGTTGCATTTTTCATTTTGCGCATTAGCATTTTGCATATTGTGCTGCATTTATTCGACGCGGGGTGAGCTGGCTGGCGCGGGGACTGTGGGTACGGCTCACTCCACCCACGCACACACTCACACACATTCACACACACGACGAGCCCATGTGCCCCCGCACTCACACGTGGACGCACACGCCCACCGGGGAGCATTGGAAGTGCATAAACACGGACAAAAGCATCGCGGAGCGAAAACAGACAGAAAACGGGAGGAAAAACATAAGCCAGAGCGGAGGCCCCCGCCGCGCGCTCTTTTGCCTCTTTTCCTCTTTCTGCCCTCTCTCTCCCTCTCGCTCTCTGTGTATATCTGTCCATACTTTCATTCTTCTAGTTTCCAGCAGGGCTGGAGTGGCGCAGGCCCGCGTCTGGCACACTGTTGCAGACTACAAAAGGCACAAGAATGCACGTCAGCGCGCGACGGGAAAGTGAGAGGACGAGACAATAATAACGGAGCAGGACACTGTCTGAGCCGCCTTTTGCATCAGAATCCCTCGAATCCCTAAGGGTGACACGCGGTGACAATGTTTTATTCTTCCGTGTTGTTCTTTTCTCTTATTCTGATGACAGGGAAGAGAGAATAAAACACATCTATCCAGGGGCTTCCCACCTACGAACGGGTGTGTATCTCGCAGCGGCGCAGCAACCACTCGCAGCAGACGCTACGGTGCGAGTTTTCCACGGGAAACACTGTTATCCACCGTCACTCTTCCAGGGTTTTTCCGGCGGTTTTCCGTGATGGCGGCGGTGGAAAGCGCCCATCTGCTGCAGCGGCATTCGCACCTGGCGCCCAGCTGCCGCCGCCAGCCTCTGCCTCCCCCGACTGGCTATTGCAGTAAATCTCGCCCCGGTAGCGGCAAAAGCCGAGAGGCCCGCGACTCGCCCGAACATTTTCTTGTGCCGACAGGGCGAGAAAGAAAAGGCCGGCAAGTGAAAAGTAAAAGTGAGGAAAAGTGGCGCGCTGGCCGGAGTCCTTCCGGCGGAAGGAGCGGCGGGAATGAAGACTGACAGGGCCGAACGCTGTTCTGTCATTCAACAAACAACGGCTGCCCTCCCTCTCTGCCCGTTTCGCGCAATTTTTTGCCGCACGCTTCCTTCTTTGTTGCGGCGCTTATTGGTCCGGCCCCCGCCTATACGTGAATTGGCCGGGACAGATGCATTCTGCGGTGGAGCCGCGCGCCCCTGGCGAGCTGGCAGCCTGGCGGCGGCGCTCGGAATGATTTTTATTCATGATGGCAGCCCTGCTGTGGAATTCCCCGCCGGGAAATATCGCTGCTCCTCGCGGCCAACAACAAGGCACGCAGGGATGAGGATGGTGTATGTCGAAAAGAGGCCAGCTATTTTCCTTGTGATAAAAATACCTTGCAATCTACGGAGAGAGAGAGAGAGAGAGAGAGAGAGAGAGAGAGAGAGAGAGAGAGAGAGAGAGAGAGAGAGAGAGAGAGCGGAATGTACGTATGTCCGCATGTCCGCTCGTTGGGGAGAGGAGGGTGTAATGTGGCCGCTGGACAACATAAGGCCATTCGGCTCGGGGTGGAGGGGAGAGGGGTTTATACAGCTTGCAGCACAGCATACTTGCATGGCAAGTTGTTGGGCTCGCGGGAGAGGAGGGGGCCTTCCAAATGCCAAAATGGAGTCGCTTTGCACCCGGCTGTTCCTCGGCGACACAGGGACGCTGGTCCTTCCGGTCAGTCCTCTGGCCGCTCGTGGTGGGGTGGGGCGGGGCGGGGTGGGGCGCGGCCTTCGTCTCGACTCGCCGCACGACCTCGGCAGATTTGGATGCCAGCTCGGCTCGGCTCTGTTATTTCCGCTATCTCTCTCTTGCAGACGCGCGCGTTGACGACGGAACTGAGCCCCTCCGCCGCCTCCCTGCGGCGCTCCTTCGGCCTCCTTCGACCCTTGGCCTGGAATCCGGACCGCAGCCGGACCGAGGCGGCCGGCCTGCGAGAATAGCCGCGGCCTCCGACATTCTCATGGCGAGGGGCGGCCGATCTTTTGTGCCGGAGGCTTGACGCCCCAAACGCCCCGCCGCCTAGAAGGTAGGCAGTCTGCTTATCGCCGACCCCACTCCCTTGGCATGGCAGTCTTTCGAGACGAGCCCGAAATCCACCACCACGACCGCGGGCCATTTTTCCATCCCCTTTTTCCCGGCCTTGTGTTTTTCCGCTGTCCCCAATTCCTTCCGTCTGAGTAGGCTTCCGGAAACACTGCATGGCGCCACTATACATCCATCGTATTCTTTTTATGCTTTCTCAATTGTCTTACTGCGCGCCGGGGCAGAAAAACATGGCAGTCGATACGAGGCGAGGGGTGGCCTTCACGCCCGGGCGCCCGTCCGCACAAACAGGCCAGAAAACACAAAACACACTACACACTCACACACAGTTCATCCGGGACGTGCCCGGCCGCGCGTTATCGTCGCGGCTATAACAATCCTCTGGCAAATACGGCACACTGTGGGTGTGTGGGTGGGTGGCGACACCGCCCCGGGAATTATTTCGTTTCCTCTATATGGCGGCAAAAACACGCGCGCGAGCGTCGGAGACAGACGCGGCTCGCCAAGGCGAATGGAACACAGTGGTCCCACCCCCGTGGTCCTAAACCAGGACTCGAATCACAAGCAGGATGGTGCTGGCGGATTACTCTTTCAAGGGCAATTCAATGGTGCCCTGATGTGTTCGAGAGTCGAGTCTCGGTCGTGGACGATGGATCTCGAAACGTGTCTCGACATGAATTTATTATTGGCTCTCCCGCTCTTGTTTTTTGGGCCGCGCATATTTTGACCGGAATTCGGCCATGGATCCGCGCGGTGCATAAATTGTACCTGGCTGCGGCCGCCGCGGGGCTCTGCTTCGCCGACCCGATCGGTTTCGGATACTTGCTCGGTTTAATACCGCGTGCGGCAGGTGACGAGGCCGGGGCGGGGTTGGTATCGGAAAACTGAGCGCGGCGCAGTGCGCGGTGCGACGGCGGCGGCGGGCGGGGTGGCCACGGAGCGAGGAACTGTCGACAAAGAGGCTCCCCTGTGAAGCGCATGCGGCTGGCGTGTCGATCTTCTATAACGAGTACCGAGACTGGCCGGCTAGGCCGGGCTAGGCATCCTCTTGGTTTTCCTTTTGCCTTTTTCGCGATTTTAATCATTGCGTCTCCTCGGAGAAGGAGACGGGTGCGTGTTTTCCATGCTTGCTCTCTTTCAGCGAAATGATACAGCAAGCGGTGTATTTGTTGTTTAAACATGGCCCGTGATTGCGTGCAGGGGTGTGTCATGTACTCGGGCGGACTCCGTTTGCTTTTCCGGGCTGTGTTATCCATCGCACTGTTCGCTTCCACGGAGGGGTTCGCCATGCAGGTAGCGTTCTTTTTCGCGCACCACGCATTGCTGTGTTCCGTCGCGTCCGCGCCACAGACGGGGAGCCATGCCCGCCATCCTGGCACGCCAGGCTCGCGGGGAGGCGCTTATCTAAGCCCTCCTCGTAAAGCAGTGCCGCGGCGGAAGCAGGCTGCTGGATGGCGTCCTTCCGCGCAGCTCGTAAACAGCATGGCGCTGTCGGCCGCGCGGCCCAGCCTCGCGATCTCTCATTGCCCTCCAGCGGGGCGTTAGTGGTTGCAGAGCAGCGCCCGGGGGCAGGCAGGCAGCCAGCAGGCCAGGCGGCCAGGCAGGCAGGCAACCCCAACGCCGGAACGCAGATGGGACTGGATTCACAGCGGCAGCAGTGCAGCGAGCAACTCAGTGCACTACAAAGGCTCCTGCCTGCACGGACAGGTGCCTCGCTAAAATTGATACTTCTAGAGAGTCAAAGTTCAGAAATAGAGTTATTTTTGTTGTCACGGCCTTCATTCTAAGCAGAGAGATACACGCCTTGCAAATTGTTTTCCAATAATATTCCGTGTTTTTTG
Source organism: Stenchaetothrips biformis (assembly GCA_030522485.1). Lineage (NCBI taxonomy): Eukaryota > Metazoa > Arthropoda > Insecta > Thysanoptera > Thripidae > Stenchaetothrips > Stenchaetothrips biformis. The sequence continues at coordinate 6,190,790 of CM060098.1, forward strand.
CGTCCAAATTTTTCTGTGCAGAAAAAAAAAGGCACCCATGTGGATATTTTTACCAACAGGCTGCCCTTCAAACGACGGGATCCTGAGCGGTAGAGTCCTCTGCAACGCGCCCAGAGTCGTGTCGCCTACTGTGGTGGGCCGGCTCAGCCTGGCGATGCGCCGGCCCTGCTGCCCCTGCTGGCCCTGCTGGGCTTGCGGTTCGATCCGTTATGCAGTCGCCGGGTCTTGGTCGGGCCGTTCCGAGGGATCAGGCATCCCAAACGGACAAGGGCTGTCCCAGGCCATGCCCAGGCACCCCAGGGCCCCGGGGGGGCTTCTCAGTGCAGGCCGCCAGCAGCAGCAAGCAGGGGATTTGGCGGCCAGGCCGCTCCGCCGTCGGGGGCTGCATGGGTGAACACTCGGAGCTCTTATGCAAATGAGCAGAAAACAGAGTTGGCCGATTTTAAGCGCGATTAGGCCGAAAGTTGGTAGCGTCTCTATCGCAGCCCGTGCAGGACAACTCGTGGGTGCGAGAGAGACGGAGCGACCGGCACCGCCGGGCGCTAGCGAAGGCGATACCCCGCGCCCGTTCGACCTTACGCGGAATACGATAAGGGTACGGCTGCGAGCTGCGCCGCTTGAAGAAGCGGAGCGCCCGGACGCACACATGGGTTCACACCGCAGAGACGAAGCTATATACCCTATCCTGCTCCGTCGCGCGTGTGCACACACACTGTCGCACCCCGCTACGCGCGCGCGCGTGCGCACACACACACACACACACACACACAGAATGATCAGGCCCCCGCTGCGCAGGCAGGCACACACACATCCAGAGAAGTTGAAACGAACACGGTGCCGAGGGCCCGTCCGGTTCGGCCGCTCATCTCGCCGAGGCGCTGCCGCCTTTGCTGGCGCTCAGGTATTCATAAAGGCGGCCGCAAGGCGCAGAGGGGCGAGCCGCCGCCCGGCGGGTAGGCAGCCCGCCTGCTGCGCTGTCGCCGGGACTGCATAGCGGCCAGGCGCTCCGCGCTGCGTTCCGTTTCGCGCATCGCGCTGCCAGCCCCGCCGTCCGCGTGCGGCGCCGGCCCGACTGGCGGTGCACTAAGACCCTATAAAGGCTTGACTCGATCGCAGTGGCAATTGATAGCCGGGCCGAGGGAGTGGTCTCGCTTGCCATTGAGATTAATGATGTTGACTGGGGACACCTCCTGGCGGCGCGCTAACGGCCTGCGTTTGACGCTAGACCACGTCAGCGTGGTCGAGGGACGGACCTCCACCTCCAACGGGGACCAAATCTAGGGGGCTGGCTCAAATAATGCATCACACTTTTTAGCAGATGATAACGCGGCGGGCGGGCGGCGGGCAGGGCGCGCGGGTGGACGGGCTGCCCCGGGCCTGGCCATGCATACCGGCCGGGCCTTTGACTCCGCCGCCAAGGCCCGAGGCTCTCGGTGACTTGGAAAGACTATGAAAAAGACGCAACCCCTTTAGCCAGGCAGTTTCAATACAGGGGCCGCCCGCCCCGCCGCGCCCGCCTCGGCCTAAGCCTTTTTCGTGTCCTTTCATCTCAACTCGCCGCGTCTCTTCGCCGCGCGTGTCCCGCCTTCTTTACTTTATCCGCTTTAAAAATTGCGTTTCCATAAATTTCAACTTCACGGTCCGCCGCCTGCCTCGCCGACTGAAGTGACGGTCGTGTTCGCGGCGAGGACCCCCGGGTCGGCCGGGGTGGGGCGGGGCGGGGCGGGGCGGCAACAGGAAACAAGGGCGAGGGTCCTGCGCGTCCTTGCGCAAGGCCTTTGCGGGTCGCAGAGTCCGCGGCCTGGGGGCTCCACGCGATGATTCGGTGACGAAAAAAGCTGCAGCGACCCGGAATCGAACGCCCGTCGCCGTGAACGAAAAGGAATGTGAATAAATCGGAGGGAGCCGCGACGGAGCGGAGCGAGGGGCAGGAAGAGGAGGGGCTTGTTCGGTCTTACGCGGACAATGCCTGAATGTCATGGAGAAATATGGAGTGTCTCCGTGCGTGACGCATGTTTCATGGCGGTGGCGCTCGCAACGACGCTGGCGCGCCAAGCGCCAGAATTGCGAAGCGCTTTAGCGGTGGCAGTGGAGGGGGAGCCGGTCAGTCATTTGTTTCACTCTGGAAAAGGGGCACGCCGGATCAGGGCACTGCGGGGCACAGCGACAGACGGCGGGCAGATAGCACGAGGTGGAACGAACGACCGCTGGAGCTGGAGTCGTTAGGTGTTACACTGCAGCCGGAGGGCTGGAGTCTGGCTGGAGTGAGGGGACGCGTCGGTTGCGATGGAATGGGAGGGGAAGGGAAGGGAAGGGGAGCCGACACGTGAAATGCCAATCTCCTGACTAAACCAATTTGGGGGCATCACTTCGCGTTGCATGCCAGACTTGGCAACGTAAAACTGCTCCCTGTCGCTCCGCGTCGCGCCACCCCGCCGCTCCCCTCGTCTCACCTCGTCCTCCGCCCCCGGAATGAGAGCGAAAATTCAATGAAAAATCGGATCGGATGCTAAATTATCTCATAACAAGAAGTAGTATAGGGGCGGTCGGGGTGGCGGCCGCCCGCACCCGCCGCTGGAACAGAGGGGACTGGATTTGCATACTCGGGGTGGCGGCGCCGTCGGCGGGGAGCGGCCCTTCAGCCATCACGTGGAGTACCGACGGAATAGGCCGATTTGGGCCGAGGGGTGTGTTCAGTTAGAGTGGCATGCAGCCTGCAGCCGTATGCACCGCCCCCTGCAAAGGGCTAATGAGACTTGTAATAGGCAGAGGGTGGGGCAGGCGGCGGGGCGGGGCGGGCCGAGGACTCTATTCTGCTTCCGCCTCGGCCGGAAGGGAAAGTCCCGCCGGCTTAACTCGGCGCAAGTCGAGCCCGCGCCTGCCTCGTCCCGCGGTGGGTACACCGGAACCGAGCGGCAGTAAACCAGAAACCAGGTTCAGCCGGATCGTTTTCGGGAAGGCTCTGGCCTCAGTGCATGGCCGCGAAATCTTTCCGGCCGAGCCTGGCGTGCTGGCCATGGCCTGGTAGTGCGGCAGTTTGACGGCAGGCGGCGCGACGGCAAGCTAATGGCCAGGATTCTGCTGCGGTCCGCTCGTCGGGTGCCAAGCATCGCCACACCATTCCACACCATTTCCCCACGCTGTGTGTGTGTTTGCGTGTGTGTGTGTGTGTGTGTGTGTGTGTGTGTGGCGGGGGATGCGCTAGGGGCACCCCGGCCCCATCCACTCACACACGCACGCACACCATCACGCGGCAAAATCTTATTTCGGATGTAAGTGCACGCCTTATTTGCGCCAAACAGGTCCTCTCTCTCTGGCGCGAGGCGCGCAGTATGCGCTTGTCTCTGGAAATAACTTATTTTCGGTCTCGCACCAACATCCACCCCCACTGGCTGCTACTCCTTCCCGGCAGATGGGGTCCCCGATTGCGCGTATGCGGCTTCCTCGCCCCGCCCCGCCCCTCCTAGGATCCCAAAACGGGCCTGTCTGGTCGATAGCCAAGCTTTGCATCAATCTGTGCAGCGCATCGGTGCACAATTAGGGGGTGAGGGAGGAGGGGGCGCCTGAAGCCAGCAGGGCCGCGCGCATGTTGTGGTTGCGGAAGGGTGGCCAGGCAAGCCCCGCAGCAGAGAGGCGATGACGGAGCCGGGACTTGCAAGGGACTGCAGGGACAGGGTGGGCCGGACGAGCGAGCGCATTTACGCCAGACGCGAACAAAAACGCACGCAATTCTGAAAACGGCCGGCGTCGCGTCGTAAATAATCCAAGACCCGCTTTGCCCAGCGGCGAGGCCAGCTCGGCCGGCCCGGTCCGCCCTGCCTGCCAGCTCGGCCGGCCCGGTCCGCCCTGCCTGCCAGCTCGGCCTGCCCGGCCGCCCTTTCATCTCGGAGGATTGCCCGCCGCGCCTCGGCAGTGCTGTATCCACACAGGACCGCTTGCCTAGGGGACCTCTCCTCTTCCTCTCTCGGCAGCGTCCCAGCTCCAAGGACGAGCAGCAGCCACGTTTGAGGAACACGTCCTCCGCGACTCAATTCCATTCATCTGCCGCCTTCTCCATAATTTCGCGTGCGGTCTGGCCAGGCTTGTTTTTTGCTCTTTTCCGCAGGCAGTTGGGACATGATATATACGGACGTACCCAGTCATCCCTAAAGACGACGACGGCGGTAGAAATCTTTCAGCAAGGCGCGCGGCGCCGCCGTGCTGCTCCAGACAAAGGAACGCGAGGAGGATAGAGAGAATATGCGAGCAATGCGGGCGGGGCGGGGCGAGGCGGGGCGAGCTGGAGTACCGCGACAGCGGGGAGGATGACAAGAGTCAAGACTCCGCCATGTATTCTAAGTTTCCGTCTGGGTGGCGCGCAGTGGTCGAACATGGGGATGTTGTTTGTGGAACGACTCTTCGAGGCAAGATGAGCGAGGCAAGCTGCAGGACAGGCCGGGGAATCAAAAAAAAGGAAAAATAAAAGAAGTGGAAGAAATATTGGGAGGTCCGCGGTGCGCGGTGTTATTGTGCCCGTTTTCCAGGAAGCACTTTGGCGCCGTTCGACGGTTGCTCTGCTGCTCCACTGCGCCAGTGCTACAGCGAACGCCAAAAAAAAGAGAATGAAATAAGGAAAAAAGAAAAAAAAAGAGAGTCGGAAGAAAGCTTATACGGCTCTATACGGCCGCACTAAAATATTTAGAGGCCATAGCCATGAAACATAATTCTGTATTTTAGTGCCCCGTATTGGCTGGACTCGGGCGATCCCATCCGATCCCGTAGATGTGTGTGCATGTGTGTGTGTGTGGGAGAGATACAGCCAGTGTGCGAGGGCGTGTGTTCTTCTTGTTCCGTAGCACACGCGCATAAAATAAAGTCCTGTTATTTTCTTCTGCCTCGCCTGTCTGACGGTTGAACGGCCCCGCTCGTCCACGTCTCGTCCAGGCCCAGTGAGCGAGACTCGGTGGGCCAGGCTTCCTTATTGCAGCCCCACCTTGGCTTGCCTAAGGCTTGTCTTCGCCGCGCGCCTCCCACCCTGACCTTCCAGCTCGCAGAGTTTCAATTTTCTGGATGTAAGATTAGTCAGTCCCTCTCCCTCCCCCTCCATCCTAAAAGATTAAAAGATAACAAACTGAAACTCTTGGCTTGGATCTAAATTCATGAGCATCGCCACGCCGGCCGTGGGGCGGGGCGCGGCGCGGCCACCGAGACCCTGCTCTCGGAGGCGCCCCGGTTGCTGAGGTCGCGGCGTGTCCCTGCTCCGGCTCGGCGCAGCGCCTTGGGCAAGGCGCGGCTCGGCTCGCTCCGCTCCGCTCGGGAGGACAATGCACAGCACAGCGCCACCGCAGGCCGCAGGCCGCAAAACGGCAAGGCGGCGACAAGCGGAATGAGGGTGAGGTGGGGGAGCGCAGGGGCGCGCCGGCCGGAGTGCGCGAGTGGTGAAATTGAAATTTGAGGTTGAAAAATGACGAGGAGGAGAACAAGGTGGTGTCAACGTGGGATCGCGAGAACGGGAAGAAACTCAGTCCGCACCTGTGCCAGCGAACCTGATCATGCATCCCGTGTCGCCGAGGTCACCCCCTACCACAAGCTCTCACACGCACACTGAGCTGCTGCGACTCCAAGCCCGTCCCGGAGCGCGGTGACTGTGCCGCCGGGCGGCTCCGAGGAAGGGGACAGGATGCCCCTTTGGCCTCGCAATAATCGAGACGACAGCCGGAACAGTGCGGCGGCGCGGAGCGGCGCGATCCGCGCGGATCCGCGCACGGGGTACCGGTCCGCCGAGGCAACCATCGAATCCGCTACCATAACGATAAATTTGTTGCAGCAGCGAAATTTTTCTCCCCGCCGACGATCCGCGGAGCCTCTCGGAAAGCAAAACCGGTCCCCTGACGATCCGCCGAGCCTCTTGGAAGGCAAAACCGATCCGCCGAGCCTCTTGGAAAGCAAAACCGATCCGCCGACGATCCGCGGAGCCTCTTGGAAAGTAAAACCGATCCGCCGACGATCCGCGGAGCCTCTTGGAAAGCAAAACCAATCCGCCGAGCCTCTTGGAAAGCAAAACCAATCCGCCGAGCCTCTTGGAAAGCAAAACCGATCCGCCGAGCCTCTTGGAAAGCAAAACCGACCCGCCGAACATTCCGCCGAGCCTCTTGGAAAGCAAAACCGATCCGCCGAGCCTCTTGGAAAGCAAAACCGATCCGCCGAGCATCTTGGAAAGCAAAACCGACCCGCCGAACATCCGCCGAGCCTCTTGGAAAGCAAAACCGACCCGCCGAACATCCGCCGAGCCTCTTGGAAAGCAAAACCGACCCGCCGAACATTCCGCTGAGCCTCTTGGAAAGCAAAACCGATCCGCCGAGCCTTTGGAAAGCAAAACCGACCCGCCGAACATTCCGCCGAGCCTCTTGGAAAGCAAATCCGACCCGCCGAACATTCCGCCGAGCCTCTTGGAAAGCAAAACCGACCCGCCGAACATTCCGCCGAGCCTCTTAGAAAGCAAATCGACCCATCGAACATTCCGCCGAGCCTTTTGGAAAGCAAAACCGACCCGCCGAACATTCCGCCGAGCCTCTTGGAAAGCAAAACCGACACGCCGAACATTCCGCCGAGCCTCTTGGAAAGCAAAACCGACCCCCGAACATTCCGCCGAGCCTCTTGGAAAGCAAAACCGATCCGCCGAGCCTCTTGGAAAGCAAAACCGACCCGCCGAACATTCCGCCGAGCCTCTTGGAAAGCAAAACCGACCCGCCGAACATTCCGCCGAGCCTCTTGGAAAGCAAAACCGACCCGCCGAACATTCCGCCGAGCCTCTTGGAAAGCAAAACCGATCCGCCGAGCCTCTTGGAAAGCAAAACCGACCCGCCGAACATTCCGCCGAGCCTCTTGGAAAGCAAAACCGACCCGCCGAACAGTCCGCCGAGCCTCTTGGAAAGCAAAACCGATCCGCCGAGCATCTTGGAAAGCAAAACCGACCCGCCGAACATTCCGCCGAGCCTCTTGGAAAGCAAAACCGACCCGCCGAACATTCCGCCGAGCCTCTTGGAAAGCAAAACCGACCCGCCGAACATTCCGCTGAGCCTCTTGGAAAGCAAAACCGATCCGCCGAGCCTTTTGGAAAGCAAAACCGACCCGCCGAACATTCCGCCGAGCCTCTTGGAAAGCAACTCGACCCGCCGAACATTCCGCCGAGCCTCTTGGAAAGCAAAACCGACCCGCCGAACATTCCGCCGAGCCTCTTGGAAAGCAAAACCGACCCGCCGAACATTCCGCCGAGCCTCTTGGAAAGCAAAACCGACCCGCCGAACATTCCGCCGAGCCTCTTGGAAAGCAAAACCGACCCGCCGAACATTCCGCCGAGCCTCTTGGAAAGCAAAACCGACCCACCGAACATTCCGCCGAGCCTCTTGGAAAGCAAAACCGATCCGCCGAGCCTCTTGGAAAGCAAAACCGACCCGCCGAACATTCCGCCGAGCCTCTTGGAAAGCAAAACCGACCCGCCGAACATTCCGCCGAGCCTCTTGGAAAGCAAAACCGACCCGCCGAACATTCCGCCGAGCCTCTTGGAAAGCAAATCCGACCCGCCGAACATTCCGCCGAGCCTCTTGGAAAGCAAAACCGACCCGCCGAACATTCCGCCGAGCCTCTTGGAAAGCAAAACCGACCCGCCGAACATTCCGCCGAGCCTCTTGGAAAGCAAAACCGACCCGCCGAACATTCCGCCGAGCCTCTTGGAAAGCAAAACCGATCCGCCGAGCCTCTTGGAAAGCAAAACCGACCCGCCGAACATTCCGCCGAGCCTCTTGGAAAGCAAAACCGACCCGCCGAACATTCCGCCGAGCCTCTTGGAAAGCAAAACCGATCCGCGGAGCCTCTTGGAAAGCATAAACGATCCGCCGACGATCCGCGGAGCCTCTTGGAAAGCAAAAACGAAATTTTCGTTGCCAGAACGGAAGATCTTTGATTGGTCGAAAACCAACCGACACGTCGGTTGGATTAACTAATTATTTTTTTCCGTGTGGGCCGGCGGACTACCTGGGCAGCCCTCCGCCGCGCTAAAATGGAAGTTGTGTTTCATTACTCAGGCAAGTCGCAAAAACTTTGCAGCTCGGGCGTCAAGGAATGTAGTAGGGAAAGGGGGCCGCCGCGGCGTGGGCCCCACGTCACTGCCGCCGCCGTTCCCATTTCTTCCCTTATCAATCTACCGCCTCGCCAACTTATCCATTCCCGGCGCTCTGTTCCGCTCCTCCCCGTTTTCATATCCTTTCGCGCAGGTCTATTTAATACGCACCGTGCGGCAATCTTATTTTCATTTCCTCTGTGAGGTGAGGCCCGCGGCCGGGCCCCAGCCAGCGCACAATGAGCGGTGCCGCGTGGACCAGGCCGGGCGAGCGGTGCGCCACAAGCCCTACAAGGCCGCATTACTTCTGCGCGTCGCTTGTTCTCCATTTATTTGCCGCGCGGTGTTGCCTCGCGTTGCCTCCATTCGTCATTTTTCCCTCTCGGCCTCCGCACTCTCCCCCGTCCGTCCGTCTGTTGTGCTCCTGAAGGGGCGGAGAGAGAGAGAGAGAGAGAGAGAGAGAGAGAGAGAGAGAGAGAGAGAGAGAGAGAGAGAGAGAGAGAGAGAGAGAGAGAGAGAGAGAGAGAGAGAGAGAGAGAGAAGAGTTTTCCAAACACCTTGCAGCACACCTTGCTCACCCCGCCCGACTATTCAGAGAGCGTGTTTGCGTTTGTGTTGCTGCTGGCTGCATGCCGGTGGTGAAGTGCTTTTTGTAGTAATAAACTTTAAGTGCAACCTGAATGGAACTCGGGACCCGGCGCTCACCAGCCGAATTCCCCTTGACCACTCAGCTACCAGGGTGGCATGTCGCTCACTATGCCTGTGCCGATCTAGAACGCGCGAAGCAGTGCAGCGCCGGCCCATCGGCCTGGGGCGGTCTGGGGGTCTGCAGGCCGCCATCCAGACATGCGGTTATTGACAGGGGGAGGCTGTCTGGAATCCATCAGTCAGCCGTGCGAATAGTGGCGGACTGACGGTCAGACCGAGCAGGCAGGCCGGACAGGCAGACAGGCCAAGACAGACTGCTCGAACTGCTCGACTCCCGGTTAATCTGTCGGAAGGGGGGCTGGTGGCTGCTTCCGGCCGCCTCTCCCCGCGTTCGATCAGCTCCGGTACCAGACACTCACTCAGACGCACGCAGACATGCGTACCAGTCTGCTTCAAACGTCATTGTCCTACGGGTCCTGCCATTTTCAAGCTCTCCCCTTCCCCGGCCGTTTGCCGCGTGCACCGCCTATCAGAGTCACGCGAGCGACTCTATGCAAAAAAGTCGTTACCTCATCGACTAACCGGCCCTTTTTTTTTAGTTTCTCGTTTTTTTCTTTTTTCACGGCGTGGGTAGTTTTTTTTGTTTTTTTGTCCGTGATTCACCGTGCGCTGTTCTGCCAAAGCCCCAATAATGAAACAAACCTCCGGTCCGGACTCTGACTCTTTCTCTCTCTCTCTCTCTCTCTCTCTCTCTCTCTCTCTTTCTGAGCCGAGTCGGGCGCATGTCACAAAGGGATCGGTCGCGTCGCGCGGGCTGGCCAAATATCTCACGCGTCGTGCGGCGCAACAGAAGAGCGGAGGAAGAGTGAGGGAGAGGATAGGCGAAAGATGTGCGGGAAATGAAAAGAAACCTGCCACGGAGCACAGCGAGAAGAGCCTGGGGCAGGACGGGGAGGATGGTCGGCCGAGCGCCTGCCGGGTAGGCCACCCGGACGCATACCTTCGCGCGCGCGGCCTACCGTCCGGGGGGCTCGGCCCGCTCGACTCCAGGCGCAATGTTGATGTCGGTCCACGTGGGCGACTACTGATTTTGTTGATGTTGATGTTGTTGTTGTTGTTGTTGAGCGGATGCCTTTCTGTCGTGGGGCGGCATCATCGGCGGCATACAGGAGGGGAGACAGAGGGAGGGAGAGGACTCGCTGTCGGAAATCAGGTGCGGCGGCACCGAAAGCATCGAACTGGCTGATTGGCTGGCAAGAAAATGTGACCGGGAACCGGCGCGCCACCGCGTCGTCGCCGTGGGAGCGAAGGGGCGTTGCTACGCTGGGCTGCGAGTGTGCTCATTAGTGAGTCGGCCAAACCCTTGTGCAGTTTGCCGGCAAATTGGAACCCTGCCGCCACCCACCAAAATGTGTGTGTGTGTGTGTGTGTGTGAGCGCGCGCGCGTGTTTGACAGTATGTGTACGGCGTCCCTCACCGAACGACCTCCACCGTATGCTCACCCTTGTCAGTCTGGCCGCCGCCCCCGCACTTCTCGTCTTGTGTATGTCGCCGCTGCCACCGCCACGCCCCTTTCCACTGCTGCCCCGGGCGTCTCTCTCTCTCTCTCTCTCTCTCTCTCTCTCTCTCTCTCTCTCTCTCTCTCTCTCTCTCTCTCTCCCTCTCTCTCTCTGTCTCTCTCTCACACACACACACACACACACACACAATCACTAACACACAGTCACACGCACGCTCGCCCCGACTGGATGTGACAAGCACGCCCCTTCATTCCGATAGCACCTGTCTTCCAGCAGTCATTCTCGGGACAAAAGAGATCCGTTCCGACCGATGCACCGCACTCGCACAGTGCCGAAAGGCGGCAGCAACGGCGGCAGGAAAAAAAAACAAAATGGAAGATGAGGAAGAGGAAGGGAAAAGGAGAGAGAAAAAGGGACACGCGGGGATGATTCTCCGTGAGTGATAGCGCGCACACGTTTCCGCCCGGCGTCAGTATCGGCCCATTTTTTCACGCACCATTGCCTCCCATCCTGGGCTGCTTCCCCCACCCCTCCTCCTGGCACCGCCACGCTCAAACAAAACCGCCACTTTTGGCTTCCCTTTATTTTCATATTTCTCTTTCGCTGGAAGTGTCGGTTTTTTTTCCCTCCGCGTTCATGGGCCGTGCCGCTCCGAATCAAATTTCGGCGCGCCTTCCGGGCGAAATGAAACGTCGCCGCGACGTCGCTGACGTCACCGTGTCACTCTTCGGCCGTCAGCCTGACGGGCTGCCACGCGTCCTGGATTCCTCCAGCGCGATGGCAGCGATAGGCCGGGGCGGAATAGCGCGGCTTCGGCTTCCTTGTTTTCTTTGTGTTTTTCGGTTCGACAACGCACTGTGTGGGAGAGGGAAATATCCGCGAGCTGTCCGCCCCTCGGCCCCGCGAGCGGCGCGGCGGGACGCCAAGGCTGGGCGGGCGGAGCGGAGCAACACGTCGAGCAGGCGCCGCCGCCAGCGCCGCCGCCAGCAGCGCCAGCGAGGGCGGCTCAGTGCGCGGCGCCGCCGCAGCTCGCTGGGGGCGCCACCGGTCGGGGTGCGCCGCGCGGCCGGCCGGCGTCGTCGCCGAACAAAGGAGACAAAGGAATTTTGGAGCGAGACTCGCGCCGAGCCGCCACCGCCGCTTCAATTCGCTTTTTCTATCTCAAGTCCGAGCGGAAGTGCGGAAGTCTGGCCGGCAACTTGCTGGACACGATCAGCGCCGTGATACCCTTACTAACCGACCCGACTCGGGCCACTTTTTGCCCCTCTCTCTGTTTCTCCCCGTTGTTCTGCAGAGACGCCAGCAGGGCTGAGCGAGAACAAAGACCAATGGAAGTAACTCTCGAGAACAAAGAAAGTGTCGTTGGCGAGACACGGTCCACGCGCGGCCGGCGGCCGGCGCGCCACGCCACGGAGCACACTTCCCGATATTACTCCTGGCCCCTCGAGATCGTTCGGGCCGGCGGCGGCGGCAGCAGCAGCAGCAGGAGCGCGTATCCTCGGCCACGGCTCAGCCCCCGGGGCCGCCAAGGTTTCAGCCCGCTTCGGGCACCACCATTCACTGTAACATGTTCTTGGCGGAGAAATACCCTGGCCGAGCAAAACGGAAGCCAAAACGCGCAGACACGGAAAAGTAAAAAGAGCACGAAGGAAGAGGGGGATTTCGTGTAGCCGTCGCGGGAGGCGGGGAAAATTGTCGGTTAAAAATTGAGGGCGCGGCAGAGGCTCAGGTGGGAGGGGGAGGGCTGAAAACCCTAACAACTGGCCCTCAGCACCGCACCGCGCCGCGCCAGCCCGGCCACCGAGCATTCCGAAGTGTCTAGGCACGACTGGAAGAACACTGCGGCCGAGAAAAATGTGGCTACGGCCACGCCAAGCTCGAGACAAAGCCCGAGGGCAGGCAGGCGGGGACGTGGGGTGCTTACACCGTTACACGTGGCAACAGAGGGCGACTTCAGCAAACAGAGTTGGACGTTTTAACTTTAACTAGTAGTTCTTTTTTGCTTCTTCTCGGGCCGTGCCTCCTCCTCCCCGGCCGTTTGTTTCGAGGTTCGCGGCGCGGCCAGGGCTTTGCGCTTTGCCCGAGGCTTTGCCGCTTTGCGTTGCCAGGTAATCCGCCGCTGTCTTTTTCATTTCGAAGGAAAGTACAGCCCGCGGCCCCTGCCGTCAACTCCGAGCGACCACGCCGACGCGCCGCGGCCATCGAAGCGTCTTCGAGGCAACGACGCCGGCGTCGTTTGCTGTTCCCGTCGGCACGACTGCCGCCGCGCCCCGGACTACCACCGTCTAGGCGGGGTCATGATCCACATATTTCGTGAGGCGCGCTGTCTCTCTCGCCGCTCATAGACAGTCCATCAGGCGCGACAGGGACGGAGCCGCGGAACGGCGTAACGGAGGACGATCCCTTAGTCAAATGACTGCGCGCCGCCGCCCCCACCTGGTACGTGTCAAACAAGCGGATCCATCAGGGGGCCGCCCGGCCCGGCGCCCCCAGGACCACGGCAGCGCCGCGTCATCGCCGAGGTGCTCCACGACGACGGGGAGCCCCTTCACGAGTTCGCCCTGCTGCACCGCGCACTGATTCCGGGATAATCGTTTTCGTCGCTCCGTCACCCTCGCACCGATGCGGAACGCCTCATGAGTGCGAGAGGGACAGGGCGACGAAAACGACTCTCGGGTAATCAGTCTGCAGTCTCTGTGGCAGTCCCGCGGCGCAATCACGCCACGCGCCCCGCCAAGGGACTGTGCTCCTAAATAAGTTCATTGTGCGCAGTGTACGTGTGTGTGCGTGTGCAGCCTCCCCTGCATCCACCTGCAGAATACGTGTACTCGCGTAAATAAAGCATAGAGGGGAGAGAGACGGACGAACCTGCCGGACGGATTCTTTCAATTAGCCTCCCTCTACTCTGAGCGGCGTGTTTGTGTGTGTGTAAGGGGGCGAGGGGAGAGGGATTGTCTCCTGACGCATGCCCCGCCATCCCTCTTGCCGCCCAGAGGCTCGGCGCTGCCCCCCCCCCCCTCCCCCGAGCCTCGGGCCGCGCGGCTGCTGCTGCTCCGCTGTTCCGGCGTGGAAAGAGGAAACATCGCCGCGGTGCCTTCCGCTCCGCAGCCACACACGCAATGCCCGCGTGTCGCTGGGAACGAAATTAAGTGAATCCTCGACGGACGACACGATCCTCGTGAGAAGGCGCGGCACGCGGCGGCAATCACGCATCGCGGGCCGCGGCGGCGGGAGCAATAAGGAGCGAGCACGGGTCGTCCATTCATCAGCCGCGCGCAGGTCGCATGCAGCCGGCCAAAATTTTGAGCCTCGCGTTCCTTGAAGTGGGACGCGGAACAAACGCGCGGTGATTACCGCCAATGGATTGCCGCCCTCCTCCAAGGGCCTCGGGAAGGAGGCCGCGTGGCGAACCCCGAGGCACAGCTGGGAGGGGCCGTGGCCGCCTTGAGGCTCTCGAGGTGGCGCTCGACTCGTGTGACGTGCTTGTTGAAGCGACAGCTGTAACTTCATTCCGAGCGGACCCGGACCCCCTGCGGGACGCGGCGCGCCCCGGCAGCGCCCCGGCAGCGCCCCGGCAGCGCCCCGGCAGGCCGAAGGGGCTCGTCCCAGGACGGACCGGCGTCGCCCCGCCCGCCCCACCCGCCCCGCCCGCCCCGCCCGCCCCGCCCGCTTCGGGCCTGTGACTCCATTTATTGCCGCAGCTATCTGAATTATTCAAGCCTTGTAGCCTACGCGTCCAGGAGGTCCAGGCGCCGGCCGTGGCGGGGTGGGGCGGCGCGGCGTGCTCACTCGACGCCACCTGGAAAATTTAAAATGGAAAACAGCCCTCTTTGATTTTCCAATCATAACCCGCACGGGCGGCCCCGTGGTGGAGCCCCGTGGAGCTTGCCGTGCCGGCCGTTACGGACACAAGGGGCAACTTTTGCTTCTGTGTTTTTGTTGTTTTGTTTTTTTTTCGTCGGTGGCCAGTGCAGGAAGGCCGGCCGCCGGGTCGCGTTTGACGTTGGCTCGTCCACCCGGTTAATTCAGCTTGGCCAGGGGACTCAATTAGATATTGAATCGGTGATGAAGAGGCAGCTCGTGGCGTGGCGCGGTGGCGCGGGCGGGCGGGGCGGGGCGGGCACCGCCTGTGAACGCGGCCGGCCGGCGCGGCGCTAGAGGGCAGCACACACTACGCCAAATTTCCGCGGCCGGTTGGACTTTTATTGCACATTCCGGCGTCGACCGATAACGCCGGGGCTTTAATTCCAAGTCCCGAACCCCTTTATTTTTATGGCGGAAGTCGCTTTGCTTTATTTTCCCTCGTGCACCACTGTTTCTGTCCGCCCAGCAAGTGTCGTTCTTTCACGAATTCGTGTCATTGTTGTTGCTTTGCGCACGTGTTGCACGCCATTAAAAATCAAAGAGTGCGAAGTGCCACCGGCCCCGCCTAAGGGTGCGACCTTTCTGCGGCACCGGGGCATTACTATGCAGGCACAGGAGGAGGGGGCTCTCCCCCCTCTCCCTCCCCCTCTCCTCTCCCCCCCCTCTCCCTTCGTGCCGTGTTGGCATGCCCCTTTTGCTTCAGCCAAAGTTAGACCCAAGTTAGTTGAATTGGCTCGTCATTCCATTCATTCCACGCACAGGCCCACACGCGCGCGCGCGCACACACACACACATACACACACACAGAGGCAAGCACAAAACAGCCACGCACCCCCACCCCCTCCCCCCTCTTTTCGAGCATGCTAGGCCACTCAGCCACTCACGCCAGCCGACGGAAACCTGTTGTTCTGCCGTTTCCCCTCAAATCAATCACCGAGGCATCATTTTGTTCGCAGGGCGGGGCGGGGTGGCGCGCGGTTACAAAGTACTTCGTACTCGAAGGGCGAGTCGAAGGGCGGGGCCCTCGAGGTAGACTCGCGTGCGAGGGCCAGGGGCGCCAGGGGCCAGGTGCGCGCTCTCTCAGGCAGGCGAGGCGCTCCTTGACATTGACGGACACCTGCATGCCGCCCCGCCCCGCCTCGCCGAGGCACTTACTGAAATTACATAATGAATGAAGCCGGCGAATCGGCCAGTCAGTATATACAGTCAAACTGTTTGCGCCGAGCGCCACTGTTTGCACCAAGTTTGTCAGCCGTGTGGTTTGCGCGGGGCATGATGGGATTATGCAGGGAGTTTTATTTAGCAGAGGAAAACACACTTGAGCGTACGGTTGCAAAACTGAAAGTTTGCTCCGACCACCCACAACAGGTAAAGGTGAGAGACACACAGACAGAGACAAACAAACAGACAGACAGACAGACAGACAGACAGACATACGATGCTTCGAATAATTACTCGGCTGCCGTCTGTGGCCCCATCCGCGTCGGCAAACAACGAATCGCCGCTCCTCGACAATCAAACGAGCTCCCCGCGGCCGACGGCGGCGTACCCGCCTCGTGCTCACCGCCACGGGGTCGCCACGTGTGATCCATATCCACGTGTCAGTGTTTCTGCCGTGCCGACAGTCCAGCCCACTCTGCCGTCGTGATGCGGTGAGGGTCGCTGTCGACCGGAAGCAGAAAGGGTCACACACGGAGGGAGGACACATCATCGAACTGTTTTCAGGGAACGGGGAAACCACTGCCAGTGTATTGACTCTTGCCGTCTGGCCCACCGCCTTCCCTTTCAGCCGCCTGGATATTGCAGAGTCCAGCCAGAGTCCTGTGATCACGGCGCCGCCACGCCCGCCGGGCCTGCGGGGGCCTCCTGGTGGACCCGGTGGACCCGCTGGACCCGGTGGACCCGCTGGTGGGCAGGCCGGGGTGCCGTGATGAGGGGTCGTGCTCGGCGGGACTCTTGATGTGCAGGCCGTGCCTCTGTGGGGCCTCTGAGTGACAGGTGAGCGGCCGGCACACAGGGTGGTGGCACAGGCCGGACAGGCCTTGCTGGGGGTCGCCCAGTGGACTGGCCATCCGCCGCTAGCCACTGCTGCCACCACACAGGCCGCCGCGCTACAGTTGTCGGGACGGGTCGGGGAACCCTTGTCCGCTAATTCAATATGCCCCAGAGTCCGGCACTCTGCCGACCGCCCCGCCCCGCCCCGCCTCGCCCCGCCCCGCCTCGCCCCGCCCCGCCTCGCCCCGCTTCGGCCCGTGCGGTATGCGGTGTGCATCCCACACGCGCGAATGGACTGCGGACCATTTGTCAGCGTGTCGCGCGGGATTGCCTAGGCTGCCGGGGGCGGGGCGGGGCGGGGCGAGGCGGGGCGGGGCGGGGCGGGGCGAGGCGGGGCGGGGCGGGCGGAGTGCGCCATCCAATACAGACGGGCTTCTTGCGGCGCGGCCTGATTTCAAGGCGCTGCCCGCAGTGCAGCACTAACTGGAGTGTGGTGCAAGCCGGACAGCCGCAGACGGCAACGCAGACACACTGCAGCGAGTAAGTATGCTGGGTATTCGTGATATTTGTCGATACAATTTAAAGGACAGCCGACAGCCCATCTCTTTTTCCTATCCTTTTCGGCAGGCCCACGAGGTCGCGCCTCCGACCAAAAACAGAAAAATAATACGGTTCTGCAGCTTAATGATCGCGGAGATCTGGGGCACATGGCGGCGCGCGCGCGCACCCGCTGACGGGACAGATAGTCCGGCCCTCGCTCCAGCCACTCCAGGCGGAATTTGATCCGCCCTTCGCCTCCCCCCGCAGCTAATCTGCCCGGCCGTGATGGCGACGGAAACCTACTGATCCTCTCCCTCCGCCCCTCCCTTTGCGTTCCATTCGTCCTCTTTTTACGGTCGCGTGCTCTGCGTGGCTCTGCCGGCTCTGCCTTCAGAGCGATTCCGAACAAAATCGCTTTCGTCGCGCCGTTTCTCTCGCACTCGTGTGGCGTGCCGTGCAGGTGCGAGAGAGACGGGGCGACGAAACGCAGCGCTCAGAAGCGGTAAGCGTGGTGCGGGCCGCGGTGCATCCGATAGGCAGAGAACGGACGCCGCGTGCTTCCGCTTTCATGAACCGTAAAAAGCAAAAGAGAGGGAGGAGGAGGAGGGAGGAGGAGGAGGAGGAGGAGGAGGAGGAGGAGGAGGAGGAGGAGGAGGAGGAGGGCGGTGCGGGCGAGCACGTCGTCAATTGGAGCATGCGGTCTGCTCTGCCGGTCCCGCTGAAGCCCGCCTGAGTGTAAACAACGCGGCGGGTTCATCTTTATTCACACTCGCGCGCCAACGAGCCGTTCGCCTTCGCCGCCCGCCGACCCCGTGTTGTCCGCGGCCCGCGCCATTGCGCCCGTCCGTCCTACCCGGAGCCAGCGAGCAGCCGGGCAGGCAGGCAGCCCAAAGCACGGCCAAGCGCGAAGCGGAGGCATTTTTCACTCGACCTTACCCCAGGGCAGGAGCTGCCTGGCAAGGGCGGACCTGGCCTGCCTGAAAGTTATTGCATTGCAAATGTAATTTCTGTACCGCTACTTCTTCGGCTCGGCCGGCCGCGGGCAGCCAAGCAGGCGGCCAAGCAGGCAGCCAAGCAGGCAGCCAGCAGGCAGTCTTCCGCGCGGCTCGTCATCCAGAGGGATGGGCATTTCGTATGCATGAGGGTTCAATACTTTCTCTCGATCAACCTCGGTCGGCGCGATTCACGATGACGGGGTGGGGGAGGGTGGGGGTAGCGCTCGGGATTGGACGACGCGGGGAGCGCGCCGTTTTAAAGGGACATCAGTCGGAGGCCGGGTCACCTTGACCCACCCCTGGCAACCCCTGGCAACGGCTTGCGTTGAGTCACCGGGGAAAAAATATGTGTCCGGTCATTGTGTCCCCCCCAACCCCCTAACCCTCGCCATGCCATTATCGTGGACTCGTAACTGGACTCATAAGCCCCAAACGCGGTCACAATATCCAGCCCTTGTTTGTACAACACCGCCACCCTCACCCCCGCACGGGCTCCCGGTTAACTGCACGCACCTGTGGGCCCTCGCGGGGCTTGGCCGGCCTCGCCGGACATGCCGCCCCCACATGTCAACCGTTATTGCAGTGTAGGCGTGCGTGGCGGGGCGGGGCGCCAGTCAAAGGGAATAGAATGCCCATAGCTTCCCCCGCGCACCGGCAGGCAGCCTGGCTACCCCTGGTTCGCACCACGACCCGACAAATGAGGGGACGTGACCAAGCAAAGCGCTCTGCGTCCGCTGCGCCCCGGCTGGGGCCGGGCTAAGCCCGGCGGCCGGGGCTCGGCTCCATCGAGCTCACCACGGCCCTGCGCAGCCACTCTTCTCTCTTCATTCTCTGCTCCCCGGCGGCCGGGGCCCGGCTCCATCGAGCTCACCACGGCCCTGCGTAGCCACTCTTTTCTCTTCATTCTCTGCTCCCCGGCCGGCCGGTCCTACGATGTCGCTGCAGCCGCGGCCGGCACCCCGTCACTCGCCGTCACTCATTCCGATATTTTATTCAGCCAGGCATTGTCCTGACGCCGCCCTCCGGCAACGGCAGCCCGGCAAATTCCTGCCTTTCAGTGACCCCCTCCTCTCTTCCGGATGACAAAGATATCCAATACCTTTGGCAACGCGCGCGGCGCCCACTACAGGGGTGGTCACTGTGTAGGTCCTTTTCCTCACGTCTAGCTGTCCGTCTGTTTCTTTCTCTCTCTCGCTCCAGCGCGCGTGCACCACACACACGCGCGCGTGCTCTGTCTCCCTGCGCCATCAATTCCTTATCGTTCGCCCGGCTTACGTCGCCGCTGTCGCTCAGGGCAGATGGAATCTTGCCCCGCCACGGCGAGGGAGGAAAAATCATTTCGACATCAAAGGGAGTATCCGGTGAGCAGCCTATTTAAAGGAAACGCGAATAGAAGGACTTCGCAATAAGCAAGGCGCGCGGCTCGGCGCGGCTTCGGTGTCTGCCGTCTCATTTCGTCGGCGAGCGAGCCACTCCCCCTCTCTCTTGCACTCGGGATGAGCAGGCCTGCCGGAAAAAATGGCCCTGATTATTATTCCCAATATCGCTTTTATCATTGATAAAATATGAATACTGCGCTCACACACACACATACGCACACAAAGAAAAAACGAAAGTGAGCTGCCCCTCTCAGAGTGTGCTGGAGTCCAGCGGTGCGCCGGGAGGCAAGGCGCGCGTGCGCCACCGGGAAAATCAATAGCCTACACGTGTCAAAATAGTCGCTGTGGTCAGCGCCCTGCCCCGCACCCCGCCCCACCCCGACCCTCCTTAATCATCAAAGAGCCGCGGGTGGGGGCAGCGCGGCCACCCGGGACAAAAAGCGGTTAGCCGCACGGTGGACAGCGCAACTTTGACGACCGGAATGCGTGGCTTACACCTTCGGCAATTTTGACCGGCAGAATAGCAGAAGTTAGAATGAAGTACTGCTTTTCTTAAACTTTTATTCCACGCCACGACACTTTGGTACACTTTGCTCAAAACGAATGGGCCTGTTCTGCGCCGGAGGCTGAAATTTATGATTTGCCGTGAAATTAGTCAAGTTGGCTCCGATGCCGCGTGTCACCATTACGCGCGCGACCCCCTGGGCTGCTAGGCAGCGATACTAACGAATATAAATTTACAAAAGACCGGGCCGCCTAATCAAGTAACGTCCCCCCCCCCCCGGTCTCCCCGGCGGCCCGTCGGCTATCGAGCAGCGCTTCGCATCAATCTTCCCCGCGCGCCTCATCCGCGTCGAGGCCTCCTTCAGCGCCGCCGCCGCAGGCCGACTCCCTGTCGTCGCGCTGCCTCTCTCGCACCCGCAGGCCGACTCCCTGTCGTCGCGCTGCCTCTCTCGCACCCGCAGGCCGCCCTGTCGTCGCGCTGCCTCTCTCGCACCCGCAGGCCGACTCCCTGTCGTCGCGCTGCCTCTCTCGCACCCGCAGGCCGACTCCCTGTCGTCGCGCTGCCTCTCTCGCACCCGCGGGCCGTCTCGCCACAGACACAGCGCCATGAACCCCTGCCGTCTCGTCTCGGCCGCAATTTTGAGCCCCGGGCTCACTTTTTTTTTACGCGCGGCATAGCGGCCAGGGAGGAGGACAGTAAACAGGCCAGGAAGGGCAGCAAGGGCTGCCTCCCTCCGCCGTCGGCCGAGACTCCGAGACGCGGCGTCCGCGAGACGAAGCGGCGTGGCCACAATCACCATTACTCTGGAGGCCGCGGTGAGCGCGGGGACAGTGGCACTGTCCTCGATACAGTCGCTGGAGTCGAGCGCAGTTTTTCGGAGACGTTTCCACACGATCCCTTGGCAGCAGCTCTGCGCGCCAGCCTGCCCGCCTTGTGATTGTCCAGGGCGGCCGGCGCCGTGTCTGCTTGTCCGGCGCTGTCTTGCTCCTCCAGCGGCCGCTGGCTGGACTGCTGGACCGCTGGACAGCCGGACCAAATTAGCCCCATATGTGCCGGGGAGCAATCAGCCCCGGTCGGCCGGCCGGTCGAAGGGGAGGCCAGGGCTGCCTGGCAGGGCCCCGGAAGGAATGCGAAAATGAGAGACAAACCCCGGCGACCCTCAGCCGGCCCCCGCGAGGAGGGCGGAGGGGCCGGGCGGCGCCGAGGGGGTGGGAGGGGGTGGATCCGATCGAAAGCAATACAGCGGCAAAAGGGAAAGTGGACGGGGAGTAGGCGACGAGGCACGGCGGCCCTTAAATTGGTGACGGGCACACTGGTAATGGAGGCAGGGCGGCGAGTGGCGCCACACGGAAAGGCGGCCAGATTGGGAACTGCCGCGCGAAAAATGGGAATCGGCATCATAGCATTCCGCGCCGTGCCGCGCCCGGCCGCGCCGCGCGTAGCGAGGGGAGCGGAAACGACGAGCCGATATTTCACGAGTCGCGCATATTTTCGGTTTGATGAAATAATAAGTTGTCGCTCTGACAGTGATTGGGCTGCAGGAATGCGCGGGGGAGGGCGGGGCGACGGCGGTCCATTTGGTGCGGCCCGCTGCTGCACGGCGGCGCGGTGTCTCCAGCCATGCGGCTGATGGCCAGGCCACTGATGGATGGTCCAGAAGGGTACCGCTCGCCTCGCCCCGCGATGGGGATGGGGCCAGAGCCTCGGCCAGAGCAGGCTCGTAACCACTCGGACACACAAAAAAAATCCATTCGGACAGCAAGCAAAAGAGACAGAGAACCCTCAAAGAAGATGGCATGTAGTGTCGTAGGCAGGTCTTGGCTCAGCCGCCCCGCCTTGCCGCGGCTCACTTCGCCCTTCTTCTCTTCCTGTCGAAATTTCGCCGTCCCCAATTTTCCGGCTCGCCGGTGCGGGGCCGGTGGCTACAGCGTTGTCCGGACGAGACGGGTCTGGCCGGGCGCGCTGGCCGGGCGTCATCGCCGCGTGACATGACGATGTTTACGTCCCTGTCCCTGTCTAGGAGAGAGAGAGAGAGAGAGAGAGAGAGAGAGAGAGAGAGAGAGAGAGAGAGAGAGAGAGAGAGAGAGAGAGAGAGAGAGAGAGAGAGAGAGAGAGAGAGAGAGCACCCTCACGGCGACGTGCAGCGCGCGCAGAGACGGCGCGCACCGAGGCGATGCCGCTGGCTTCGGCTGCTTTTGCGGACAAAGGCAAGCCTACTGCGTCGCAGCCGCACGGCGGCGGCAAGGGAAGGGGTTGGAAATGGATTGCAGTGCGCGATCTGGAACCAGCTGAGCAAGATCTAAGGGAGGGACTGCCGCAGGGCGCGGCGCGGCACCGCACCACTAATGGGGTCCCCCGTACCTTTTCGGGGCTTATTTCCTGGGCCCCGCCTTTTGTCCGCCCCGGGCCTAGATCCCGCCCCCGACGCCCCGGGGAATGTCTATTAGAAAATGAAACTAATGGAATGGATGTCCTCTATCAGAGCAAGTGGCAGCGTCGGGGAAATCATAAAAATGGGATTCTTGAAATACCATATCGCATAATTCTCCTCCCTCTCCTTCCTCTTGTTCTTCTCTGTTGCATCCGAAGCGCGTGATTCATGGGCCGTGCGTCCACCGCGCCGCTGTGGTGCACACTGTTTCTCAACCCGCATTCTGGCACCTGCGAAATTGCATTGCTCGAGACGATGACAAATGTCCTCTCGGCTGACGACTGCCTTCCCTGCAGAGTCAGTCGCGAGGCCTTCCCTCCTCGCTCTCCGTCGCACACACGGCGGCGTCCTGCCCGCCCGAAGGGTATTCCCCACGCAACCCTCGAGGGAAGATTGGTTTCGCACACCGCGGCGGTGCGGCCTGCGGCCACAAAGGACATGTGACTGCCTGCTCGGGCTGGCCGCCTGGCCCGGCTTCTTCCATTCATTACGCTCGCCCCGGCCAATAACTCACGGATCGGGCTGGTTTCCTGCTCAGCAGGAGGGACATGTTTGGGGCGCACACTGTAAACAGACCTATTGGATGAGGAAACTTATTCGGGAATAGTTAAAAACAAATAACAAATTACGCGCGCAGGGTGGGCTCTAATCAAGCGCCCCCCCTCCCTACTCACACATACACGCTGGCACGCACAAGGGCGGCATCATCCATTACCCCAGTGGAATACACGCCTTGCGAGTGTCGCCGCGCCGTCACCGCTGAGTGAGCTGGCGCCACGGCCGACTTGACTCGGCGGACACGCAGGCAGATCGCTCAACGGGACTCCAGTCAATCAACTGCGAGTTGGAAAAAAAAATACCAGGTGCCAATTGAAAAAAAAAATACCAGGGGTGAAAATCGGAAAAAAATACCAGGTGCGAATTAGAAAAAAATACCAGGTGCGCATTGGAAAAAAGAATACCATGTGCGAATCAGAAAAAAATACCAGATGCGCTTTTAAAAAAATACCAGGTTTGCGGTACGCCCCCCGGGGCCCTGGCGGCATGCTGGCGGCCGTGACGGCCACCGCCTGGCCAGCAGAACGATTTGGAAGACCGTTTCGTGACTCGGTCTCTCTCGCACCCCCGCGGCACGAGCCATGAGTGCGAGAGAGACAGTCGGGGCGGGGTAGGCCGGCCAGACGGGTGATTGATAGTGATCCGGTCGCCGTCCTGGCCGAGCCGTGGGGCTTACGGCGGGGAGTATCGGGGGTATCGGAGCCGCGCTCCGGTTTAACGACGACCTTCCTGGCCTCGGACCGGATCCGTCCGGCCGAATGACTTTGTCAGCAGATACAATCGGTGGGCCGCAAAAGTCCAGCAATCGCTCAACAGGAGAAGGGTATCACTGTGCGTGTGGTGGTCACAGGGCCTGGAGTGTCTAACATTTTATCTGTTCGTTGTATGAAACCCAAAAAACTCATCCCACGGAACTCTTTTTTTTTTTTTTAAGCAGGTGGTACACAGCTAGGTGATACCACAGCAAACGCCCCGGGCGCTAGCTAGCGCGGAGCTCATCAAGCAGTGTCTGGTGAAGCATGCAGCAGCGCCCTTGGCGGCGTCTGGCCCACCCTACCGCGGAGGGCCGCGTCCCTTCCGCCTTGACGCCCCGCGGACGCCGCCGAGCCAAGGCGAGCCGGGCGGTGTACCTGTCCGTCTCATTTCTCGGCGATTTGCGTGCCGAACAGGCAAACCACGACGAGAGCGCTGCCGCCGCGCTGCCGCTGCGTCCGGCATGTGCGCACGCCACTTTGCGTGACTCGGCACGCGTGCGGTATGGTGCGGTGCTGCAGGGCGCGTGGGGGCAGCGGCAGCCAGGGCGATAATGCTGAAGCAGCACAGCGAGGCCTAGAGGCTGCTCCCGAACAGAGCGCTGCGTCGCTCTGTCTCTTCGCCCCCTACGGAACGCCTCGTGCGTGGGAGAGAGACGGGGCGTCTGGAAGCAGCTTGCTGGGAGGCCGCTGGGCTGGGTCCGCGTGATGGTGGGTCAGACATTCACGCGCCATCAGGGGCCGCGTTCGTACCCGCCACTGTACACTGCCCAGGGCCCTGGCCGCCGGCCGGCCGGCCGGCCTGCCCGGCCCGTCCCTCGCGATGAAACGGCGATCTCACCAATCCATCACTCCAACGGCTCCCATCTATATCTCTCTCCACGAACCACCTCCTCGCCCAGAGCCACCACCGCCGCCGCCGCGCCGCCACCGCCCCGACCGGGTCCCCCTCCCGGCCGATCTCTGAACCGATATCTGTTCCCTCCTCCATCAGCCCTGCTCCACTCCCGCAGCGACGTCTTAGCTTGGTTCGCGAGCCAGCCTCCCCCCCCTCCCCCGCTGCGGCTCTCCCTTTGACCCGCGCGCTCTACTCGCGCACTAATCCGCATAGCAAACAATATAGGCCTCCTCTTCGCTGGGCAAGCCTTTCCCCTCCCACCCCAGCCCGCGCCTATCGCTCCCTCTTTGTCTTCCACCACGGGAGACAGTGCGTGTGTGTGAGTGTGTGTTCGCTGTACGCGTCATGCAGGCATGGTCCCTCCTCGCGCGCACCAGCCGCGTCTTTAGATTTTGAAAGCGCAATATTGAAGCCGTATAAAAGCGCCGTGCGTCGACCTAATGAGAATCGCGGCCACACACACAGACACTCTCACTCACTCACTCACTCACTCACTCACTCACTCACTCACTCACTCACTCACTCACTCACTCACTCATTCACTCACTCACTCTCTCTCACTTCACTCACTAATTCATTCACTCACTCACTCACTCACTCACTCACTCACTCACTCACTACTCTCTCTCTCTCCTCTCTCTCTCTCTCTCTCTCTCTCTCTCTCTCTCCTCTCTCTCTCCTCTCTCTCTCTCTCTCTCTCTCTCTCTCTCACACACACAAACACACACACACTCACCCTCACGCAACCCCTTCATTCTCTATTTCAATCACAGAAGGGCATCGCCAGGACTGCTCGGCTTGGCAATGCTTTTAAATGTCAGCGGCGGCGCGACCGAAAGTTGCTTTATACTGACATCGATCCTCTTCCGCCACGAGGTGGTTCGCGGCCCAGGGATTCACACACACACACACACACACACACACACACACACACACACACACACACACACACACACACACACAGGGGCGCACTCACGCACACACTCACGCAGACAGACATCCGAAAACCTCCAACTAAATAAATTACTTGGGTGTGCGGGCTTGGAAAACGCTGGCATCCCCTCGAGCGCCGCGCCGCGCCACGCCACGCACAGCGAGCGGCGCAAAGGTTGTCTGCCGTGTACACTGTATATTGTGCTCCGGCCTCGCTTCCCCGCAGCCCGGCTTCAGCCCGGCCGGCAAACAATTAGTGGCGAGTGTCTAGGAATCAGATTACTGTAATAATCAGTTGAAACAGGCAGCGCGTCGCGCTCCTTCGTCAAAACCGGCAGGCAGCGCTGCCATCTCGAAGGGTGCACCTCTGCCTACACGATTAGACGCGCCCTGCTGCGGAGTTTTGCCCTGTGCCCCCCTCTCCCCTCCGCGGCGCCGTCCGCGCTGCTTTCTGTCCTGGCTTCCGCTTCGAACGGCCAAAACTCATTAACAGCCGCCCGCTTCAGCGCGGCTCCAGCGAGGCCCCAGCGAGGCTCCAGTCAGGCAGGCCCCAGGCGTGCCGCCGCTCTCTCGCGCCGCCGCGGGCCCCACAGGGGCCCCCATGCGTGCGACAGAGACGGGCCGACGGAGCGCCTCGCTGCCTCGACTTCGGCCCGGACGCCATACCAGCGGGGCCCCGCTCGCGGCTGGCGACCGCGCCACTGCTTTTTGGAGTCAAGCGGCCCGTTTCCATTAAGCACTGCGCCGATCTAAGAGCGAGCGAGGTGTAGTTCCCGCCAGCAGGCGGAGCGAGCAGTGCTTTCGGCGCGCTGTCCCCCTCGCACTGTCGGGGCGCGCCGCTGGGGTGCGAGAGAGACAGCCCATTGTCGGCAGCGACTCCATTCGGCGGCACGTCTGGCTGCCGGCTGCTTGCGGGAACAGCCACCCTCGCTCTGTCTCTCTCGCACTCGCGGGGCGTGCCGGCGTGCCGCGGCGCGGCGAGAGAGACGGCTGCTGGAGAGGCGGCGCTATCGCAGCGAAGACGCGTGCGGCGGCGGCAGCCTCAAACAAAGGCCGGCTGATGACGACGATGATGGTGGTGGTGGTGGTGGTGATGGTGATGTTTCGACACATAATAACCGGGGTAGAGATAATAATACGTCAGGGGGAACAATGGGGCGGCGTCGTCCGAAAGTGGGGAAGGATTGGTGTGCGTGTGCGCGCGCGTTGTGTGAGCGAGAGGGAAGCCGAGACAGATGAAAGATTGCCACATGTGGCCAGGGCCTTCCCAGGTCCGCGCCCCGCCGCCTTCCCGACCAGCGAAAAGAAGATGGCCCCAAATGGTGCGATCGCTCCGTCAAGCCCCCGCCTCGGCGCCTGCTGTCGGGAGGCTAGGCCACGCGCCGCGCGCGCCTGCTCGCCGGGACGGCCCGGGCGGCCCGGACGCCCTGAAGCGTGGAGGCCAGCAGTCTGCCTCGGCACTTAAACCACGTCAAAAAGTGCATTGTCCTCGTAGTCTTGGGGGTCTTGGCTCGGGGAGGGGCGGGGCAATGGCATCGCGCGCGAGGTTCTTGGCACCCAGCGGACGGCACGCCGAGAAAAAGAGACAGTTTTAACGAGCGCATTTTAATGAAACGCGTCATTGCCGGCACACCGTTCGCGTTAATTATCGTGCGCGGCCGCTCGTCGACAAAGTCACCGAGTCCGGCACCATTTCACTTTTCAATTACTTTGTTTTCCAGCAGGGGGAGGGAGGGGAGAATTTTTTGGAAAGTTTATGAACCTGTGTGCGCGGGGCGCGGCCCGTTCGTGCAGCGCGGCGCAGCAGGTCGCCGCCGCCCCTCCGACCCCAAACTTGTGTCTGTTAATGAAGCAACTCGCGTCTTAATGAGGCAGACTTTACGCTCCGCTCTCGTTCGGCTTAGGCCATGGCGTCCCGGCATAGCGCGGCGTAGCCCGCCCCTTGTGCACGGAATCCCCACGCGAGGCGAGGCGGGGAAGGGGGTGGCACGAAACGGCGTTTTGAGTGAATTCGCTGTAGCCCGCCGCGCCCCGCCACACCTCAGCCCGCCACGCCCCGCCCCGCCACACCTCAGCCCGCCACGCCCCGCCCCGCCGCAGCCTTTTGCCCATTTGCCGCGCGACGCCGCCTCGGTCCTTTTCATTGCCGACGGCCGGCGCCCGGCGACGGCCTCCGTGGCCTCCATTGTCTCGATTAAGCGACTCTAAGGAGGATCGGGGACTGGGGGTAGGGGGGGGGGCAGCCACTATCACACCATCAGGGGGCGATAACCAGCCAGCATTTTGTTTCTCTTTTTGAGGGTGGGCAGCGGGGCGGGCGGCAGGGCGGGTGGCAGGGCGGGCGGCAGGGCAGGTGGCAGGGCGGGTGGCAGGGCGGGTGGCAGGGCGGGCGAGCGGGAAGGACATAAGACAGAAGGCTAATGGTTTTCTCCGACTCGCACAAAGCATCGCCGAGCATCGCGCAGCATCGCGGAGCACGGCGGCGTGATAAAAGGCGGCATTGTTCGCCGCCGTGACGTATGCTCGCAATCCGCGCAGAGAGCGAAAAAAGCGCGCCAAAGCGCGAAGTGGGTCGAGCGTCCTCCCCCGGCCTCCTTGCATGGCAAGACGAAAATTAGGGGCAGCAACAGCAACGGTCTTCTAATACCGTGTGTAGGAGAGGGGGAGGGGCTATTTATGGGGTGCTATACGGACAGCTCAGATGCGGAAAGCATGTCCAGTCATCACAGAAATAACCCGGCTAATTCAAGGCCTGTGCGCCAAAAATATATTACCTTAAAGCTTGCGCGGTGTGGACCATTGGTCGAGATTTGCTATTTAGTCACATAGCAACAACGAAATTGGAGTCGTCGTTGCTACTTTTGTTAATCAACGAGACCGTTTTCAGAATTATTCCTCCTTCCTGGGCGTGAATGCATGCAGCCGCCCCGTCACGTGGCTCACGCACAGTAACCGAGCGACAGCGCTAGCGACAGAGGCAGAGAGAGAGAGAGAGAGAGAGAGAGAGAGAGAGCAGTCGTCGCTCTCTCCGGGACGCGCGGTCAGCTCGTATTAGGTCGTATCTTCGGGCTGCAGCAGTGGGGCACCGCAACACGCGACGGGGCGCACGCGCGCTTCGCCGTTACGACACGCCAACGCCTATCGCGGCACGCATCGCCCCGCCCCGCCCCGCCCTGCCCCGCCACGCCCTGCCCCGCCTCACCACCATGGCGCCGCGAATTACTTTAACGGTTAGTCACTTCCGACCTTCGTTGACATTCACGGCGCAGCGCAGCGCGGCCGATTATGACCGGCCCCTTCCCTTTCGATTTCCGAAGGGCCTTAACGCCTTCCGGCCCTTTCGGTCCACGGCGTCATCGTCGCGGCCCTCAAGGCCCTTCGTGTTGCAGCGCAGGGCCGCGCCGAGCCAACCCCCTTGTTCTTCACACACCAGGGCACGACCCAGGACACGTTTTGAGCTCCAAGGTCCTCTGCGTCATACCCATGAGAGTTACCCATGGGCGACCCATGGAGCCAGGTCACAGTGGGCAATTTTTTCCGTCTTGTGTGGCAACACTGCAGTTGGGCTGCAGGCCAGGCCCAGCCGGGTCGCGAAGTCGCCATCGACGCCAGCCTCTCATTACCAGAAGAGAGGGCGCCACAGCCGCGCTGCCAGCCCTATAGGCCGGCAGCACACTTACAGAAGGTGGGAGGGCGGGGACGGCGGGGGAAGGGGGATAAAAAGCATGAAGGCAGGAAAAATGGGATCGCGTGACGGCAGTGGTCATTCCTATTCCCGAGAGTGTTGGGGCTGAAATGAGAATGGAGGTGCACAAAGAGAAAGGGAGTGGGAAGGGCGTAAGGGGCGGTGGCTTGAAAGGAACGGATTCAAGCCTTTAGCTAGGCCCTAACTCAAGCCTTCGCTACGGCCGGCCTTCATTTGCCAGAGAGGTCGGAGTGAGTGGCTCTGGGGGAGGTCTTTACAAATTTTAAAAGGGTGGATGGGAACGTCAACAAGTGGCGCGGCGCGGCCTCCGTTTGGCCGCGGGGGCCTTGCCAGCCCTTGGAAGATTTAAGAACGGAAACGAACCAGACCGGCACCGGCATATTCATTTCGGCATAGCAAATACCCCGCGGGCCCCGCAGGGCGTTGGGCCCCGCAGGGCTTGTTGGGGACACGGCCGGGCATCGCTAGCATCGCGTGCCGCTCGGGACACGGAAACACGGGAAAGAAAAATACGGAGCCAACTTTTTGACCATTAGCTTCCTTCCCTGTTCCTGTGCCGGGCGGTCGGTAACAAGTTCCATTACAGGATTCGACCGCTCGTACTCGCTCATCTGGAAAACGTTCCATTCAAAACGACGAAAATAATTCGAATTCCAGATTTGCGGGTTCATTAGATATGTTTGTCGTTTCTTTGGTGAATTATTTCAATTGATGAACGCGAATGCCGAGAGGGTAGGCAACGGAGAGCGCTTTTCGCAGCAACTTCTCGGCCGCGGCGCAGAACGACACTTCCGCTGCCCCTGAGCCTGACAGCATACAGTATACAGTCCAGGCCTGGCCGAGGGGCGCGCCCCGCCTCGCCCCGCCCCGCCCCGCCCCGCCAGCAACACACCGCTCGGCCGGGTAGATCAGATTCGGCTAGCAGGTGGTTCCGAGCCTTTCTTGTGGCGGGGCGGGCGGGGCGTGGATTCGGGTCACCACCGCCAGCCGGCCGGACTCTGTTCAATTGGGGGAATGGCCCATCAATATCTCTGTGCTGTTATCAGTCTCCGCCGTCCCCCGCCCCTTTCCCCGCGTCACCCTTTTTGCTCTTTCCGACCCCGCCCTCCCTCTCTCTCTTTCTCTCTCTCGCGCACAAAATCCACCCCTCTGCTTTGCTTCATATGCAAATTGAAACACCGTAAATTCTGTCCGCCGCCACTTGGTCCGGCCAGGACAGGCGGGGCGGCGGCGGGGCGGCGGCGGGGCGGGGGGGCCCAGCAGGCCGTCGCCAAGCCCCGGCGAGGCCGGCAAGGAGGGAGGGGGCGCCAAAGCAGCCAAAGCCGGACGGCACGGGGGCGTGCGAACACATTCAATGTGGGGATTTTCGCGGGTAAACTTCAACACATTTCGCTAAGCACTCGCGGAATAGACCGCGCCGGGCGCTGCGCTCATCCCCTCTGGGCTCTCCGGGCTCTCGCTCCAGACCCCGCGCGTCCCTCGGCGCTATGGGGTTGCGCCAGGCTGCGCCGGACTTGGATTGGCAGCGAGGGGGAGGAGGCAGGGCTCAGAAAAACGGCGCTGATGAGATATATACGGTGCGGCCGTGGCGGTGGCCGTGCGGGCTAAGCTTTTTCCGGCCGTGTTTTTCCACCACTTTGCGCCTCTCGCTCGCCTTGTTTTCTAACGACGCGGGGACACCGCGCCCCGCCCCGGCAACAACCGGCGCCGCCATGCAACGGACTAAGCCGCTTCCTTTTGGTTTCATCCATTATTCCCTAAGAAGGGCGCGTGTAAACGGGGGGCGTGGCGTGGCGTGGCGGGGCGGGCGTGCCGGGCGTGATGGAGGGAGGCTATCATTGTATGATCCTCATAATGCCCCTCATAGTCCCCGTCGTGGGACCGGGCGCCGTGCCCCAGCTGCGACAGTCCACTACACGCAAAACGCCCGACCGCCTCGCCCCGGCCGCCCCACCACTAGTGACCCTCCCGTGAGAGATGCGCCAGGACTGGCCCTGGTGTAAAGTGGTCTGCGCGCACGCCGTGCGAGGCTAGGTATGAGAATCAAAACCGTGAGGAGTTCGGGACGGAATGTGACGTAGACGTAGGCAGGAGCGGCTGAGCAGTGGATGTGGAAATCGAACGGATGGAAGATTATACTATTTTTTTAGTTTTTCAAGAATAAGAAGTAAGTAAAGGTGTTTGATTGTTTTAATTGTCTGCTCAACGTTCACGACACGACTACTCCGCAGACCACCGTTCTCATACCGTAGCCTCGCACAGGGTCATTCTCGAGGGTCGGCCGAGCGGTTTACACCTGACCAATCACAGCGCCGGATTTTCGATGGTCTGGCGCATCTCTCACGGGAGGGTCACTACCCACCACGCCCTGACCACGCTCCGTGCGCAGGGGTTCCGGGGACGCGAAATTTCCCTGCCATGCCCTGGCCATGCCTGGGCTAAGAAGCCCAACGCGTGGTGGGGAGATTGGCCCAGTTAGGCGTGGCGGCGCCAGCAAGCTCGGACCGGTGCAAAGCACCCTGCGCCGGCCCGCCAGCCCGCCAGCCCGCCTCGGGCAAGGCGCTGGATAAGTGCCCCCGAGGTCCGTGCTGCCTGGCCGCGCAGTCTCCTCCCTGAGCGCGCTCCGG
Source organism: Stenchaetothrips biformis (assembly GCA_030522485.1). Taxonomy (NCBI): domain Eukaryota; kingdom Metazoa; phylum Arthropoda; class Insecta; order Thysanoptera; family Thripidae; genus Stenchaetothrips; species Stenchaetothrips biformis. The sequence continues at coordinate 6,222,239 of CM060098.1, forward strand.
ACGCCGCGCCGCTCAGCCTCGATGATTTTTATATGAGCCGCACGCCGGAGTCTTTGTACTCTTCGCCACAAGCAATATGAGTTCGTTCCCCGACTTGAGAAAGGAAAACAAGGCCTGGTGCCTTAAGCCCCTGCTTGTCGTGTCGAGCCCACCAGCCTCCATCCGAACAGTGTCCTCGTCGTGCTGTCTCTCTCGCCCTCACGGGGCGGTACGGAGGGGTGCGAGAGAGACAGAGCGACATTTCGGCGCGTCGCGGTCGGCAAGTCGGCACTCTCCACGCCCAGCCAGCAGCCAGCTTTGCCTATCAGAACGGAAGCCCTAAATTCCCTGCCGGTGCCAGCGGAGGGGAGGGGCCTGTAGTTGAGGGACCAGAGCCCACAGCCCACCCGCCGCGCCGCACCGTCAGCGAAAATTGCATATATTGCGAGTGGGGAGAGGAGACAGGCGGCTGGCACCCCTCCGCTCCTCTGATCCCCGCCTCCGCCGCCAGAGACAAGCCGAACCCCTCGCCGTCATCACGCTGTCACCCACATGTCCCGTCGGAATCAGTCAATGCGCCTCCGCCTGTCTTCCACCCTTTTTCCTGCCACTCGGGTAAAAAGCTCCCGCAAGCCCCGTCGCACAGGGCACGTAGGGCACGTCGGCCGCCGGCGGGGTAGGCAGCCCACCGAGCACGGGCGGTGCATTACCTGCATGGGCAGCATCATTCCTCTGCCCACCTGTCGAGCAGGTCCACGGTTGTCAAATTCTGCGGTCATTTCGTCGAAACGAAAACGACGATGGAACCGAGGTAAATGTGGCGAATACCCCACGCGGCAGGGGTTTTCCGGCTTCTGTCTTTGTTCTCGACTTCCCCTTTCCGTCCCGAGCTGCCCTCTAGCGGGCGCCAGAGGAAGCTAGGCAGGTCGGCGATACCCCGTGCCACGCAGGGAGCGTCCACTGAAAATACGCCACGACGTCCGGGCAAAAGTTCGCAACCGCATGTGTCCCTTTGGATGAAATAGATTTATTAAAATTATTATAAAAATACTGAACACTAGAGAACATTGCATAATACACTGACTATGAACGGCTTCAAAATTGATCCTGCAATACTTGGTATGTAAAGAATTTTACATTGGTCTGAAAATTATGAACTTTAACAATTAAGCTAATGAATGTTAAAGAAAACTGTTATTTTTACTATCACATGATTGAAATTTATCACATGGTCAAGAAAACAAATGGCACTGATAAGAAATAAAAATTATTCAAATGATGCCTAACCAATAGCGGTTCACAGACACAGCTCCTGTAGAGCAGCTAGCTACTTTATCACAGTACTCTTTTTCTAAAATAAGTCACAAATAGTGGTTGTTTACTTTTAAAATCTTGATTACTGAAAATTTGGCAATACTTTGTTCCTACCAATGCATTTTTTTAAAAATTAACAAATAGGTTGATCTATTAAAACATTGCGCAAAGCACAAAACATGCTTCACATTTATCAATCAAAACCCGTTTTTAACATAATGCTGCTCCAAATAATCACAGGCGTTCATGATTTTATGACACCAGTTGCAAATAAAATTACAATGGTCAGAAAGACAGCAAACATGAAGCCTATTAACAGCCATAACTTTAGATTACGGCAACGAGCTTGAACATAAACCTGGTGAGTGTTCCGACGGAAATCTTGCCCCTGAAACAGAAAGACGTGCCACTATCATTCAAATTCCTCATAATTTTGTTTTGAAACGTGACTTGAAATGAAATATTACTTGTGATTCCAACTCTTCTGCTTTAGAAAGGAGGTCATCTAAACGTTCTCCTCTATCTATAACTCTCTCCACATTATGGAGCATGATTTTTTTAACATCTTCAATTTGTTCTTGTACTTGAGACAACTTGTCAGCACGGCCAGAATTGAAGTCGTCCTAAATGTACGAGTATTTTTCATAAGAAATACAATGAGTCAAAAGTTACATGAAAAAGTAAAGTTTGGACACCAATAGAAACTGTACTTACCACAATCTGAACAAGAACTGGACTGAAATCTCTTTCAAACTCATCTTCATTGGCACGATACGATCTACTAACAAGACTTGGTTGTTCTGAGAATTGCTCTCTGACACGATTCAGACAAGCGAAAGGAAGATAGTTAACATCAGTGCACTCTGTTATGCAGAGATATGTGATGCCTTGGTCTATGAGAACAAACACCTGCACTCTGAAATTTTAGGGAAAAAATGGATTACACTACAATGACAAAGGGTCTCTCATGAGCAAGCAAAAATCAGAAAAGTGGTACTTACTTTTCAAAAGGATATGTGTACTTCTGTTCAAAAGATGATTCTTCTAAACTTCTAATAGATGCTTTTACTTCTCCAAGGATTTCTACTATCCCCAGCTCTGCCAATTCGTTTACATCGTGTCGGTAAGAAACAAGAGTAATGTCACGATTTAAAATGGCACAGTAAACAATTCTTAAACGTGCTGGAGACATGGTTTTCCTAAAGAATTCGAGCAAGCACACAATTATCTGAGAGCAGAAGTTTCGGCCTTTATCAACTGAGAGAGGGAGGGGACAAAGATTAGAAAATACAAAGCTGTTGTCATTTGTCGGCCAATGCCAGTGGCAACAAGCTTCAACTTCAACAAGTGCTCATGACTTTACACAGCTGTTTTGTCAACGAGTCGACATGAGATCGAGCGAGAACGAGAACACCCGTCAGCTGTTCGACTAGTATGAAAAATTACGCGCTGCGTGCACTAAATAACATCAGCGCGCGCCAATTTCAAAATACGCAGCTTGCGAGCGACCCAGGCACACGGCAGAAAGTTTATCGACTCGTTCTGGGGGGAAAGGTGGATTATTTTCTCACGGGAGAGAGGAGGGTCACTCGTCCTGCCGGCTCGAGGAGGAGGGGAAGTCCCCGTCGCGGCGTGCCTTTCTAGCTGCAGGCGCGCACGTGCCTGGAGCAGGACACCCCCTGGAGGCGCCCCGAGCGGTGCACCGTCGTAGACGCAGCTGCAGCCCCCCAACCGCGGCAGTCCCCGCCCCGCCCCGCCCCGCCCCACCTTGCCAGGCGTTTGGGTCCCCACGCGAGGCGTTCCGCGTGCAGGCACGGTTGAGCGGCGGCGCAGCGCAGCGGGCATTGACTAGCGGCGGACGCCCCCCGCCTCGCGGTGCGCGCTGTCTTCGCCGTCTTTGGCCATTCAGCGTAGCGGTCCGCGACCCGCCAGTCCGCTCGCCCAGTTCGGTCTCGCGCGCATTCGCTTCGGTCCGTGTCCGCGGGACGTCCCCGACGACGTCCTGCCATGACGTTCGCTCTGGCCGTGGCCCTCCATGCCCTCGCCGTGGTGGTGGACGGCTACGCCATCTACTTCAACCAGACCAGGGTGAAGGTGCCGGCACAGATCACCTTCGAGTTCGCCGGCAGCCTCAAGTACCTGACAGTGTGGCACATGGTGAGTACAGCCTGCTGTCAGCGGTGTCAGCAGGGAGCGCGCTGACGGACGGACTGGTTCCGACTTGGAGACGGTTTTTTTCTGGCGGGTTGAGGTCCAAAGTGGGGAGTCAAATTTTCAGTAGAGTTGCCAGCAATATTTTCCGTCGGCAGTACACCGAACTCTTTTTGCTGAGCGAAGCGAAGCACCCTGTTTGGGATTTTGAAAAGCCGAATTGTCCGCTTCCCCCATACCTTTAGTTTACTAGAGGTATCTTCCTCTTTTTATTTTTACTATATTTATATGTATGCATAGGCCCAACTCTATAAGCCAAGCTCCATAGGCCAAGCTCCTTAGGCCAAGCTCTATAGGTGCAGCTCTATAGGCCAACATGCATTTGCATCTGCCAAAAAAGCCAGCTCAGCGTCAAGGCCGAAGGCCTTCCCCTGGCTAGTATATTCGATGACGAGTTTGATGCGGGTAATGAACACCCCGCCGAAAAATAAATGAAGGATTACGCAAGTCACACGGCACGGCGGACGGCGCGGCCGGCGATCTGCATATTGACCATGCGGTGAGTAGCGCCGCCGCCGCGCCGCCGCCGCGCAGCCCGGCCAGCCAGTCCAAACAGCGAGCAAGTGTGCGTGCGAATTGGAGCCGCTCGCTCGCGCTGACGCTGACACTCGCATTCCAGATGCTCACCCCACACGGGGCCGGGGGCGCCACCAAGCGTCGGTCTGTGTCGGCGTCGCCGGTGGCGGCACCCAAAGTAGGCCGAGAAGTAGGCGGGCACAACGGTGGACACGTCTAGAGACACATGGGTTCGACCCCTTAGCGCTCAAAATGTGTCTTGCCTGGACTCGTCTCCCGCGCCCCCGGAAGTGGAGATTTATTTATGTGAGTTGGTTGTTTTCCCGAGGAGTAAAGTCCTGCGGCCGACGATAAAAAGGGTCCCGATAAGAGTCTCGCGGTGCGGCATGTGGAACACGAGGGCGGAGTCCAGAGCCGCGGGACCGCCAGCACTGCTCCGTCCCACATTTCAAGTCCCTTTCCCCGATTCGAGTGGGCTTCGCCTCATTTGCCAGCTCTCGCCGTTTTAATTGAACTCGGCCGTTTACCTGGAATGCCACGACAGCGACAAAGCCTCTGGGTGTCCGCCTTCGGCGGGGTGCATCCGTTGTTCTCCAATTCTAGCGCGGCGCCGCGTAATGCGTTTTACGGCTAACGGTCCTGCAGGTCGTGATGAGCCTCACCGCAGCCGCCCGCGGCTTGCAGGGCGCTGCAGCCAGGCAGGGACCGTCGCTGAGCCGCGAGGACCGCGCCGATGGCACCAGCAAGCACCAGCAAGCAGCCAGCAAGGCGCCAGCAAGGCGCCAGCTCTCGCGGGACGCCCCGCGGAGCACACCTAGCGTGGGCCGTAAGTCGCTACGAAGGCCCGCGTGTCCCTGCCGCATCACCGTGACGGATGGCTGCCCCAAATCCCAAGGCCGCGGCCCCTTGCTGCGATGAGGCTGTAAAACTGCAGTCAGCGGCTTGGAGCTTTGCGCTAAGCACGGCAAGGCGGCTGGCGCACCGACGCGAGGCGATCGTTCGTCACGAAAAGCAAAGCCGGTCCGCCGCCGTTCGGTTGGTTCCCACTTGGTGCGGGCCCGTGCAGTCTCAGTGCGTCGTCGCTCTGTCTCTCTCGCACCCCTGGGTCGCTGCGCCCGGTGCACTCGCTGCGCCCAGCGACGGCACGGGGCACGGTATAGGTGTTGGTACAGCGCAAGGGGAGCTGCCAGCCGGGTCCTCATGAAGCAGTGCAGCAGGCATGTCGAAACGAAATGCACCGCACTCCACGCGGCCGCGCCGACGCAGCGAGAAATGTCGGGGAAAATGTTGTCGGATTAAACGCGGTCGTGTGTCCTGGATAGGCCGGCATGGGCGCAGGCGCGGCGGTGGGGAAAGAAGAGAGTGGACACATTGAAGGCGACGAGCTGGAGCGAGTAGGCAGCGCGCGGGGCGAGGCGAGCGGGGCCACCCTGCTGCAGGTACATAATGACGCGGTAGGCCTCGCGCCTCGCCGTGAGGAGGGTCTTGAGCCCCCAGTGGGGTCCCCACGCCCTCCACGACACAGGGTGGAAAATAATTGTGGTTTCGGCGCCTTCGTCCCTGCGCCCTTCTCCCTCCCTTCCGGCTCGGAATCCTCCTTTCGTGGAGGCGCCCTCGCCTTCAAAAAACGAGCGGCACCGAATATGACGACCGCGCCGACGCTGACTTACGACTCTCGTCATGCTTGAATGTCGTGGAGAGTCATAGCTAGCCGTATTCAAATCATGTCGATTCTCTCGTGGCAGGTAACACCTTTCCTCTGGGAATCGCCATAACTTTACTGCCTTTTCGTAATGTATGCCGGTTCTTGGCCGCGGGGTCGACCACCGCCTCGCCACACGTGCTGTCCCTTCCCGCCTCCAGGAAAGCGGCCGACGCGACGCCACTCCGCCGCGTTCTTTGCCGTGCTAATGAACACAATGAGCGTCCTTGGCCAACCGCCCGCAGGTGTCGTCGCCCTCGCTCTGTCTCTCTCGACCCTCCGGGACGCCGCGCGGGTGCGAGAGAGACGCGGTGCGACCAAAGAACGGTCGGCGGAAACGGCGCCTGCTGACACCTATGTGCTCCACTGCAAGAAAAAGTGTAGATAGTACAACAAAAGTACAACAAAAACTGTACAATAAAAGTACAACAGGGATTGTAGAAAGTACAACGAGAATTGTACAAACCACAACGAGGCCTGGACTGCACAGCACTCGTCATGCCGGTTCCGTTGTACTTTGTACAACAATTGTACAACAATTGTTGTACTTTGAAAGTACAATAAATTCCTGATAAAAAATTTGCCAGTAATTTCTGTACTTTCGTTGTGGTCTTTTCTTGCAGTGTCGTCTTCTTATGGTTTACGTTTCCATTCGCTGGGCCGAGCCGAGCCACTGTTGCGCCACGGCCGTGCACGCCTTGCCCGCACTGTATGAACGAGCCGAGTCACATGAACTCGGCATCGAGCGCCACCTCACCGGCGACGCCAAGGAGTGCGCACGGCGCGGCGTGGCGGCCGACCTGTTCGGACCTGTTCCGGTGGCCGGGCAGCGGCCAGCGGCCGGTGGTGGCGCGCCTGTAGCACGTCCGTGGCCGCCAGCCTTGGCCTTGACACTGTCCTCACCCGCTACACCGCAGCCGCCTCGTCTTCCGGTCTGTCTTGGCCGACGTACGCCGTCCGCACGCGGCGATGCGTGTTGATGCGTGTCGTTTTGTCGCGTCCACGGCGACGGCGCGGCCCAGACGCGACCCCGCTCTCCTTGCAGTCGAGTCGCCACCCCTCGCTCGCCCCGACCAGCTGCATAATAAGGCCGCGTATTATAACTGCGACAGATTGCCGCCACAGCGGAGAAGTAGCGCTGCGCCAATTTCAATTAGTTTTCTCGTGATGGTGCGCGGCGCGACACGCTTTGTGGCGGTCCGGTTTCACGCAATCCGCGACGGCGATCGCGACTACGTTTGCGGCCGATGGCGGACTGCGTCATCTCTGCGTCATCTACCGCGGGCTGCTCCACGCGGGAGTATCGGTGCGGCAAGCCGTCCAGCGCACACCTAAAAGAGAAACCGGAGCGACGCTTAATGGCTTTATTGATAACACGACCGAGTCGCTGTATCTTGTATCACACCGCGCTCGACAGAATGACTGGAAAAGTTGCAGCGATACCGAGGGGGAAGCAACTCAAAATTTTTGTGTACGTTTTACAAAATTTCTTGAAATTTTTCTAATTTTCAGAAATTTGTTAAATTTTTTTTAAATTGTAAATTTTTCAAAAATTGCCAAAATTAAAGATTTTTTAAAAAATTTCAGCCGCTACGCAGGCTGATCGGTTATTTAAAATTTGGTAAAAATAATAAATAAAAAATGGAACCCTACGACCCTCTCCCTCCCGCAATGGGGTTCGAGCCGCCTGCTTAACTTCGGTGTTCGGATGGGAACCGGTGTATCCAGGCTTTAACTGCTACCGCATAGTTCAGCTTCTGTAGGACCGCGATTGCCTTCCACACATGAAGGACCGCCGATGAAGGCAGCCGGCGATCGTAGGGTTGAAGAGAGAGGACAGAGAGACAGAGAGTTAAAGAGAGAGACAGAGAGTAGTTTTGGGAGCTTTTGTTTGCGCAGGCTGGTCGGTACCCAAATGGTACACCCGCTGTCCGGCGCTCCCAGACCCGAACATGCAGTCAGTGGGCCAGCTTCAAAGGACTTATCAACTCCATCCGACGAATCGGAATGGACCCACTCGCGACCAATCTCGAGTGGCTGACTCGATCGGGGATCGAACCAGTGCCGAGGCCAATCCGCCGAAGCGGACTGCTTTTTAGACACCCGGGTGTAATGGCCTGGATTGAGCCTAGACCACTACACCACCCTGACTTGCACGTCTGCCGAGTGTTGGACGACGGGTTTGAGTCGCAGTGGGAGGAATCCACTCGAAAAATGAAAGATATTTTCGGGATTCGACCCCCGGACCTTACGGTCGGGGATCGACGCCTCTCCACTCTCAGCCACCACGGCTCATATGTGACGCCGATCAAAGCGGGCCCTTGAAGTGACAATGAGCAGCGGTCAGAGAAAAAAGTTGTGAAGTAATAAGATTTGAACCGCCGATCGTCACACCGGGAACGACGCGTCGACACATCCAGCCACCACGGCACATGATGGAGACTGCGCATTGCTGTGGCTTTGAAGCACACTGGGGAGGGCAGTAAATTCGTAATTTTTTTCATAAAATCTTCAAAATTTTTGACAAATTTTATAAGAATTTTTTAAATTGTTCTATAATTTTTTTTTAATTTTTCAATAATTTTTTTTATATTTTTCAATGAAATTTTTCAAATTTTTTGACATTTAAATTTTTGGTGTACATGTATTTGGCCAGTTGTTTCCCCCTCGAGCGATACACATCGCCGGCACCAAGCGATCCGTCAGTCCGTCCCGTGGAGGGAGCCATTTTTTGATTGCCGGCTTTCACGTAATATAACCAAGACGTGCACCAGTTGCAGACTCGTCGCATCGATACCATGCTCGACAGTTTGAAGAAGAGACAGACTCGCAGCGTTTGAGCAGCCACTAAGACTGGCCCGGCCGCGCGCCGTGAGGATAGGCACCCGGAACACTGCGACGCGCCGGTGTCGTCTGGTTGCCTACCTGTCAGGCTGACCTGCTGCAGCGCGGGCACGGCAACGCAGCGGTGCCATCTGGCTGCCAACCCGCCAGGCGGACTGTGCCGGCTCGGAGCATCCGGCCTCGCGTCGCGACCCGTTGCGCCTGGCAGGTAGACTTCCCCTCCGCCTCGTCGCCTTCCCACGTCCGTCCCTGCTTCCCCGTCGCTGCTGAGCCAGCCGCGCGGGCCGGGCAGAGCCGGCAGAGCGGACCACCGGGAACCAGTTCCTCCTTTAATTGAGCCCTGTTTATCAGACTGCCTCCGAATGAGCCGGTGCTCGGCGGTGGAAGCAGCGGCTTGCGTTTCCACCAACGTCACCGTCCAGTAGGTCCTGCAGCGAGCCCTCGGCGCACAGCAGCGCGTCAACGAGGTCCTTCGTCCTTCGGCCACACGGAACGTGGCCATCGGAGATAACGCCAGAGGGCCTTCAAAAGGGTGGCGCTTATCAGTATTGCATCGATCGACGTGCTCGCCTCGAGTAGGCTGCCCGCTCTCGCCGCGGGACCTGCAGTGATGCAGCGTCTGGGGCGGCCGGCCGCGTCCTCGGATCGATCGGCACACGACAAGCGGTTAGCGAGGCTGGCCTGCCTGGCCTGCCTGCCCCGCCGTGGCGTGAGCGAGCTCAAAGTCGAGCGACTCGACAACCTCCAAACGGCCCGAGCGTGCCCGCCGATCCGCTCGCGCCGAATCCGCGTCTCCTGCTGCTAATCACTTGATTGCTCGACACGCTCGCCTCCGCCATGCAGAGCGCCGCCGCGGAGGCCGCGGACGCCCCGGTCGCCGCAGGACGGACCCCAGGCGCGAACAGTGTCTCCTTGCTCTGTCGCTCTGGCACGGGGCGCCGCATGAAGGCGAGGGAGACAGCGGCGGGTTCGGACGCGGCCCGCTGCGTGCGACCGGCCAGTGATATCGTGTGACAGCCGTCCGGCCCCGGAGCCCCGCGCCATGCCCCGCGGGTGGGCGAGCCGCAGACCAAGGTCGCGTCGCCGGCAGTGGGGCGGCCCCCTCGTCACAATCACGGCCTGCATGTGGGACGGACGGGGCAGATGCGCTCGTGCGGGCAACGAGCCACAAGCAACGCCCCTGTTTGAGTCGGGCAGTCTGTGTACCTGCCACTTTCTGGAGCGAGCGGGAGACCGCAGCGCTGACGCGGCGCAGACCGAGAGTCGTTGGCGTCGCTGGGACTCTGTCGCACCCATGGGGCGCCCCGTGTAGGCGAGCGACGCCAACGACTTTCGGAATATCGGTCTCCTGAGCTCGATTCGAGAGCGGCCGGTGCATATGGTGTGCATGGTCCAGGTGCTGCGTCAGCCGTGCAGTTTCGCCAGCAAGGCTGCCTGCCCGCCCATGGGCGCGATCGCCTATTTCGTCACGTCATGCAGTCTCGAGTAGCGGCCGGACTGCAATCCGTAATATGGCGGGGAATCGCGGGGTGCTGGTCCTGGTAGACCCCGTCCACCGCAGTCCGCGCGCCGGATTGCCGTTCGATCATTAACCCGGCTTCGTCAACCACTGTCTTCGGTATGCGACTGCGCCGACCCGCCCACAAGCATTCCGAACAGTGCTGTCTCTCTCGCTCTCGCGTGGCGTTCCATAGGGGTGCGAGAGAGACAGAGCGACGAAGCCCTGTCAATCCTCGCTTTATCGAGGCAGTTGACCCTCCTGGCTCATGTCGCCGTGACGCGCCGAGGGACTGGCACACTGGCCGACGCACATGGCGCCGTCCGCGACCGAGACGCACTCGCTCTCTTCCGCGTTCCGCACCCGCACCTCTGGCGGGCTCAAAACCAGACTCTGTAAACGGAGGCGGCAGCAGCGGGCTCCGTTCACCGGGCAGGACGGGATGGGATTCCACCGCCGCCGCAGCCCCGTCACCGCCGTCCGTATTTTCGCGTGGTGATGTTTTTGCTCCTGTTTGGACTGCCGAGTGTGTGACTGACTACTGGTGGAGTGACTTTAAAAGTCCTCGGCGGGCTGAAGCCGTGTGGCAGCTGGCCGCAAAATGCTTGCAAGATGGCGGCGAGCGCAGTGCCGTGTCCGAACACGCGCGTGCTGCCCCGTGCCCAGCACGCGTGACGAGCCTCGAGTCGAGGAGGCTTTTCGTCCCTCTGTCGCACTCATAGGGCGTCCCAAGGGGTGCGAGAGAGAAGAGCGACGCACCGCTGTCCTGAACCACTCGGCTGGAGCAGCTCTTCGGGCTGTTTGACTTGGCTCCTGGATTCGGCGGCTCAGCGGACGGGTTCAAGTTTCGTGTGAGGCCCACTGGCCCGGTCCGTCCGTCCGGGTGTCCTTCGCGGAGTCGCACGGGTCCAGGACTAGGTTCAGCTCAAGGAAGTAGGCATTTTATTTTCGGATGTGAGTGGGACTAGGAGAGAGACGAGCCTCCCGGCCCTGCAGGGTTCAGGTTCAGGTCTTGCTCACAAGTTCTTCGGAGGGAACGACTTTTCCCACCTTTTCTATTTACACCTGGCGAGCGAAGCGTCATGACGAAATGGCGAGCCGGCAAAAAGAGTATTATAAGTAGTGCCGTTCGTCTTCTTTATGTGGGCTTTCTTTTTTGCGGGCATGACGTGAGGGCTGGCGGTGACCGCGTGGCCAAAGACGCGCTCCAACGCTGCCACATTTCCAACCCAAAATCCACTACCAAGCACTCGCAGAGCCTTGCTTCCTTCCACGGCTCCGCCTGGCATCAACCATTCCATCGCCATCTAGCTCCTTCCGCTGCAAGAGATGCGCACAGGTGGCGGGGAGGAAGGGGGAGGAGGTTTACCTGTGTAGGCGCCACTCTGGCGAGGCGTTGTCGAGGTGCTTGACAGTGCCGTGTCTGGACTTCACGTTACTGCGGGGGAGAGGAGGAGTGCGGCCGCGTCGCTGTGGCGCCTGCACACTGCAAAAACTAGTCTCCGGTCGTGCTGCCGACTTGTGCCCAGTTGCCCCTACAGCTGCCCCCTGCCCCTTCCGAGTAAAGTCCGTTCGCGGTGGCGATAAGCCAGGGCCGGCAGCCCCGCCGCGCCACGGGCAGCGCCGCCGGCTGGACGCCAAACGCAAAACCTGCCCGTCGGCCACGTCGAGCTGGTCGCGCCCAAGGCGACGCCGTCCCCGCCCAGGGGGCAGGAGGGGGCAGGTGGGCCTTGGCTGACCTCTCCAATGCCGTGCCGAGCTGGACGCCGAGCTGGACGCCGAGCTGTACGCCGTGCCCTCTGCGCCGAGTCCGCAGGGCTGCTGGATGCCTTTTCGAGGACAGCAACAACCTGCAGCAGGGCGGCGGGTCGGCGGACCGGACAGCCAAGCTAAAGGCCCGGCCCAGCCAGGCACAGCCCGGCCCGTCAAACGTTTACTGTGTACGCTGCGGTGTCTGCGTTCGGGCGTCATCGACTAGGAGAACTTGGAGTCTCTTCGGAAGCTCCGAGGAGCTTGTATTGTGGGGAGCTTCGAGGCGACGACTAGGTGCTTTAGCTGCCACGGCAAAACACACGTACACGTGTCTCACATGCGTAGGCCGCGAATAGGAGTAGCATAATCTCACGGCGAGTGACGTCATCGCCTTGACATGAGCGCGTCATGTGAGCATGTGTGTGCGTGAAAGTTTCGCTGTTTGTTAATTAATTAAGCACTGCGACAAGAAGATGACTCCTCGCACACATTCGCTCTCCCGGGCGATTCTCGCGCCGTTCCGCATTTTGGCTTGATAACCGAGGCCGCGTCGTTCGCGAAAACGTTGAGCGAAACGCTGTCGATCGCGATACAGCTATGAAATCTGGCACAGAATACCGAATTATTGCCGCGTCGCAGAAAATATATGACCCGCGTCTGATAAGCTGGCACTCTCTGCGAGAATATCGCCAGCAGCACCGGTTCTCAATAATTAGCTAACGCCGGCAAACACCGCGCCAGATAGAGGCAGAACGTTATTCCATGCCGCCAGCGCCAGCCCGCGTGGCTGTGCGGCTCTGCGGCGAGTCGCTTTGTGGTCAGCACGTCGCTTACATCGTTACGTACGTAGCCTGACGAGTGCCGTTTTGGTTCGGGCCGTGGGCGTCACCAGGCCGATTCGCACTGAACACAGTGCGCACGTACCGTACACATGCAGGGGCGTGCACAGGAGGGGGAGGGTCGCCCCCCCCCGACCCCAAAAAGGCTCAAAAAAGTATACTTATGAGGCAGTTTTTGGCGTATTAACCCCTGGAAGTTAGGCAAAGTCTCCCCGAAAACAGGTCCCACCGCCCCTCCCGAGGAGGCGAGCTGTGCACGCCCCTGTACACATGCAACAGCTTGGACAATGTCGCCTATTTTTGTTTTTCTAAGGCGGGTGGCCTTGACCGCAGCAGCGCTCCGCGGCCCTTCCGTGTGAATTAAATACTCGTTGTTTCGTTTTAATTCTGCTTACTTCGTCGTTTTTTAAATTTGTTTTTTTTTTCTCTCGCGCGTTAATCACCGCCGGCAATCGCCACAAGTTGTTGGGAATTGGCTATAGTTCGCTTTCGTTCAACCGGCGCCGCTCTGTGCGCTGTGCACATCGACGGCGGTGCCAAGTGCTAGGAATAAAGGCGGCCGGGCTGTGCGAAGCTGAGGCGGTGTGAAGCTCAAGCTGTCCGTGAAGCAGCTCTCATTTCTCGACGTGCGAAGCGCCGAGTGAAGTGCAAATCCTCCGCCGGCAACAACAACGATAACCGTCCACCAGAACGAGCGTCGCGGCCTTCGCGTTAGCACCGCTGTCAATCTCGGCCAGCCTTTTTGACTGGACTATACTCTCGCGCCGTGTAGCTGTTTTCTTATGGTCATTTTTTCTTTGCCGGTCCCTTGCTCGACGGCCCCAGCGGTGACTGTAGTCAGAACACCGGCAGCATCGGAGTGGAGTGTACTTGAGCTGAGGGAGTTCAGTTCGGAAAGTCTTTGTCGAAGTCGCGGTCGCGCGCGTTTTTTGGACTTTCTCACGATTGCGTTATTTCCGACTGGGAATCGGACGGGTAACGAGTTTCGCAACGCCGCGCTCCGTCAGCGAGGCTTCCTTGGACGCCAAGGGCGAGCTTTGCATCGCATTGTGGGAGTTTCGGGAACAGTTGGTGAGGGGGCGGCTCGGAAGATGCTGCATTGAGAATGCACCCGTCTTTATCTCCAAACTTGACCGAGCAGTCGGCCCTTGGCCCTGTGGAATGAATGTCCGCGCGGCATCTAATTGACCCCCGTCAGGACAGTGTGTACTCGAGGTGTAGTACATGGGGAACAAGTAGTGGATTGACAATCCCTCCGCTCCGCCCGCCACGGCCGCCACTTCGCCGCGTCTCGGTCGAGGACCCTACTTGACCCTGGCCGCCGCGCCGGCTGCGCCAGCTGCGCCCCTCCCCGAGCGTCGGGACGATGCGCCGCTGTGCCGTTTTGGCAGCTCGCACCGGGGAGGGGGGAGGGGGGCACTCCTTGAGTGCGTCGCGGACGCCATCCGCGACGCGTCGCGTCGACGCCGGTCCGCGGCGGCGGCAGCTCCCTCGAGAGCCATGGGCCTGGCCGCGGGCGAGCCCTGCTTGAAAAGAATGTTGAGGACAGATGTGGGTCAGGGTCATGGTGAGCCTCTCCCTGCCGGACGCGGACTGGAGCAGTGACCGCGCCGTCCCCGCGACACTGCATAGTCAGTCCCGCGCACTGCGCTCGCTCGCGCGGCCGGCCGCCTCGGATGCTTCGGATGCAGGTGGGGACGTCGGGGTCCCAGCCCCAGTCCCGGCGGCCCCCCGCGGTGGGAGGGGCCGAGGGCGTTGCGTTTGCGGTGGTTCGCAGGGCAGGGCGGATTGGTCCTCAACAAGAACTAGACCGCGCCGGCCCGGCGCGCTGGCTGAGTGGCTCAGGTGCGCTTGGCGGGCGACTCGCGTGCCAATGAGCGGCGGGGCACCGGCAGCTGCAGCAGGCGGACGTGGTCGTCGTCCAGGTCGCGCCCTGTGTCACCGTGGACGCCCTGCGAGCAGACGACGCGCCGCCAACCTACACTCCGCCCCGCCCCCCGGCCGCCTGGGCAGCCAAGGCCTGCCCGTCCGCCGTCGTTCCTGCTCGCTCCCCGCCAGCCAGCCAGCCAGCGGCGGGCGGCAGTTTGTTTGGGCGTCGAGCCGAGTCGACTGCGGCTGCACAGCGGAGAGCGGTCCAGGTCCGAGAGGTTCGAGCGAGGCGGCGAGTCGCGTGCCTCGTCGGCGTCCTGAGCCTCGTCCCCGCCCTGCCCTGCCTGCGCCACCGGAGCCCCGCGGCCATCCTTCCGCCCTACTTCCGCCCAGCTGACCGCCCCCTGGCCGCGCCGCCCCCGCCCCTCAGAGCCAGGACCCACCATGGCGCCTTCGCGGTCGCGCTCCGTGATGACCCTCGTCTGCGCCATCATCCACCTGGTCGGCGCCGTGCAGTTCACGTTCGCCGTCTTTTATGACTGGACCAAAGTGAAAATCCCGCGCGAGGTGATGGAGATGGGCAGCGGCTTCGGGGGCAAGCTCGTGTACCTCACCTTTTGGGACGCGGTGCGTACTGGCCCTGCGCGGCCCTAACCTATCATTACCGTCCTGCCTGCCACTGGGGTCTAGCGGAATGAATGGGAATGAATAAATGAATGAATGAAAGAGAGAGAATGAATGGGGACGTGCGGTGGGGAGTGTGCCGCGCGGCGTGGTGCCGGCAATTTGAGTGCGAGTTAGCGCCCATCCGCTCGTACGTGTCGATACCCGAGACAGACAGTGGTTGTTTGTTTACTTGCGGTTTTGCCTGAACCTGGACAAGTCGGGCTGTCATGAAAGAGAGCATTTTGTACCGGTGCCGTTTGGGTTCACACGCTACGGCACGGCACCATCAGCAAATCTGCTTGCAGTAGGGTACACTGTTAGCCCAGAACAAACAAAAGAATCTTGGCAGCAGTCCTTGGTGCATTCTGGGCTCTGACAGAAAGATATCAGGTTTCAAATAACACATTGCTCCATTTTCTGTTCAGATTCTTCAAGCTGTTTACTTTACTGTTTGCCTCATTAATGATGCTGCTGGGGATCACTCACCAAATCCACAAAACCCGCCACTTATCAGGAGGATTAAGGACTACATGTTCGCAGCATTTGCCTTCCCAATCGCCATGGTATAAGAGGACGTTGAATTTGTCTGGAATACTTAAATTGTTCAGCTCCATTTTTAATTCTTGTTTTATCACTAACATTTTCTTATTACAGTTTGTCGGTGTCACATTCTGGTCCATTATGGCCATTGATAGAGAGTTAGTTTTACCAAAGAAAATTGATGCGTACTTTCCTTTCTGGTTGAATCACATTATGCATACAAATATTGTCATCTTCATTCTCCTGGAGATGTTCTTGTCATGCCGTAAATACCCTACCAAAATGAAGGGACTTGCAGGGCTTGCAACATTCATGGCCGTTTATCTATCATGGTAAGTCCTCTTAAGATGATAACCCACAGAATCCAAGGTTAAACCAATGGCCCTAATGGTTGTTTTGTTATTATTTTTTCAGGGACATTTGTGATTTATTATAATACCAACCTGTGGGTTTACCCTGTCATGAATGTGATGGACTGGCCGTCTCGCATTTTCTTCCTCCTTGCCATGTTGGCTTTCTGTCTCATTCTTTATCTTATTGGAGATTTCATCAACACCAAGCGATGGGGTGAGTTGCTGCGTCCAGAAAAGGATAAGGCAGAAATTCCTAATCCTGACGAAACTGCTGCCCATGACAGAAGTTGATATTAAGGATGGTTCTGTGTAAATTTTCACAAGATAACTCTGAAAAATGATATTGCAATCGTATTTTTAATTTGTACGCACATTGGTTAGCGTATGATATCTGAAGACTGACAAGGATTTAAGCCATATCTTAAAGTATACCTCCTCATACCTCCTCCTGATGGGTCAAATACTCTTACAAGTCATCACATCAATTAGTCGTACTATAAATATTTTGTAGTCAACTCTGGCCTTGGTCCTTTTTTGTTTTTCTCTTTCTTCTTCTTTTTTTTAAAAAAAATAATTTATAGCAAGGTCACAGTAGAACTTTGTAGTGTTGAGCTCCAGGCTATGTTCAAATTTTCTTGTGGCCTATTTACTGTGATTATAAGATTGCATGACAACATTGTCATTTGTAGTGTCATTTATATGTTGTAGTTCATGGTTAGTTAGAAAACTCGTGTCAAAATTCATTATTTCATTGGTCAAAGCCCATTTTTGTTTTTGGTTTTTCTGGCAAGAACTACATCTCATCACCTCAGTGCATGGTATTTTTTGTCTCACTTTTGCACATACCTGTAGACTTGTTCTGTTCTCTCATTTTAGATTGATTGTAATTTTAGATACATCTAAATCATTGGTTTTTGATTTGTTTTATTTTCTGGACTCTATTTGTCTTTTGTGTGTCTTTAAACTGTTATGAGTATGCTTTTCATTTGACGCAGCATCATGGTGTAAAAAGATTTTTGTTTGTAAGTAGCCCTGTGATCAGCCTATTTGTCGGCCAGTTTATGATTATGTGTATGTATTTATGTACTTTGTATGTGGACTATTTTATTCTGAGTTCATGCATAGGTAGGATATTGTATTTAACATATTGGAAATTGATTGTGCATGTTGGCTACAAGAAATATTTGCTTACAAGGTGTCCTTTTTTTGTTTTTGGAACACTATTGTATTTAGTTAGTACTTTGGGTCTTTCTTTTGTTTCCTGCTGTTTTTCACATAAGAAGGTACTTACACTTTTGAATTTGTCGTACTTATAAACATGTCCTTTCACTGAACTTTGGTTCTAAGCCACATTATATTTTGGTTTGCTTTCTTTTCTTTTTTGGTTTTAGGTTTGCTAAGCTTTAATCATTATTTACGGTGAAATTAGTCAAATGTTAGGAGCATTCCAATGCTCATGCACCTATGATATTGGTAGATAGTGCCATAGCTATGTTACCTATGAGTCAAGGCAGTGCTGTGCTGTGATAAAAGTTTTGATTGTGATTGGATTAAATTTGCCTGTTGGTTCCGTCAAGTGATTCATCTTGTCAGATTTGAAGTGGCCGTTAGGAACAGTTCACACTACCTGTTCTATAATTATTGATTAGATGTCCAGAAATTAATCCTGGACTGGGTTTGTGTTGCAGTTAAGTTACCATTTTTAAAAATTAATTTTTTTTTGGAAAATAATGCATTGAGCTAAGCAACAAAATGTGAGTTTCTCATTCCTCATCGTAGTTTTTTCGAGTAAAAAAAATCATACAATGCACCAATGAATGAGCGGTGCTTGAGAAATTTTCTTCGTTTCCTGTAGGGCAAAGGGCAAAGTGCTTTGATTTATCATTTACCCAAGTCAGTCTGTTTGGCCTTTCAAGTCTAATTTTCTTTAAATTTTCTCAAGGGTTGTGGGAAGATTTTCTGTGGTCTTTTTTTGGCTTCTCAAGGTTTTAGTTGGTTATTGTACCTGTAAATGTTAGTAGAGATCTTCTTTTCTACCTTTCTCCCCACTATTCTGTGCTTATGTATCTTCCCTCATTTCTTTTCTTTTTCTGTAGTGTAGATGCTTGAGAAGGCACCTCAGATTGGATTTGTGTATACCAACCCTTCATATAAAACCTGATACGAGTAAATTTATTTGATAAGACTTACTAACATTCTTTGTGAATCTTTTACAGCAAAGCAAATAAATTCCTCTCCCCTTCATTTTATTCTTTTATATTGCAGTTTCAGTCATAACAGTCGTTTCATTTGCTGGAACGCCTGCACAACCCACCATAGCTCACTCTCTTATCTAAACCATTCCACCTCCACCCCCACCCTACCCCTTTTCTTCACCATTGCAGTTGTTTATGAATGTCAATCCATGAGATGTGTAAGTTTTATGGTCCCCTTCTTGAAGTTTGCATGTTGCACAAGCAGCATTGTTGAAAAGGTCTGAGCTTGCAACTTACTTACATGATTTTGATTGGGTGCACAATTTATGAGCTTATCAGTGTCTATATGAAATGGTTAACAATTGACCCAACAGGGCTCACATTATATTACCATGAGTCGCCATATACTACTTAAACTTCATAATAAAATAAGTGTACAGTCTTACTGACAGATACACATTTACATTGCCCTAATCATGAACTGTAGAGTGGAAAGTGTTCTATTGGTGTGGGTTGTTGGTAGTTTTCATATGTTAAGAGTGTAGGATGAGTGATAAAATATGTTTTCTGTTTTGTCTTTCAGGACATGACATTTCATACACCAAACTATCACCAAAGAATAGTGTGAAAAATCCAAATGGTAAAGTTTCACAAGTACAATGTTTTGTTTCATTTTTTTCCAGGCATGATAATATAAATTAATTGTTGTTACAGGGAAATCTGCCAAGAAAAATAACTGAAGCTAACCGTACAAACAAGAACAGACCCGCGTTAACGTTGTCATTCCAGATCAAGAATCTCCTCTTTTCCTTTTTTTCTTTTTTTTTAGGAGTCAAAAGAAATTTCTTCAAATTTTTACAATAGTTGGTCTAGCCCTTTGCCTACTATTAGTGTAGCTAAGATGCCTTGGTTGGAGTTTTATATGAATCATTATTTTGTTATCTTTATAGTGTTAGTTGAGTCCTTACATTCCTGCCGACATGCCAATGTCTATTGTCTAGTCCTTAAACTTGTTCAATTGGTTTTGTAGAATACCATAGCAATTGATGTTAGTGAAATTCAGTGTCATTCAGTGTTTTTTAACTTGAATTGTTGATAATAAACTCCTTAATTAATGGATTTTCTGGATCTTCATAAATTACCCTGGCATAGAAGAATTTTTCTAAAGAGGGGGAGGGGTAGAAAGGCCAACTCGAGGGGGAAGCAACTCAAAATTTCTGTGTACGTTTTACAAAATTTCTTGAAATTTTTGAAATTTTTCTAATTTGAGGAAATTTGTTAAATTTTTTTAAAATTGTAAATTTTTCAAAATTGCCAAAATTAAAGATTTTTTAAAAAATTTCAGCCGCTACGCAGGCTGATCGGTTATTTAAAATTTGGTAAAAATAATAAATAAAAAATGGAACCCTACGACCCTCTCCCTCCCGCAATGGGGTTCGAGCCGCCTGCTTAACTTCGGTGTTCGGATGGGAACCGGTGTATCCAGGCTTTAACTGCTACCGCATAGTTCAGCTTCTGTAGGACCGCGATTGCCTTCCACACATGAAGGACCGCCGATGAAGGCAGCCGGCGATCGTAGGGTTGAAGAGAGAGGACAGAGAGACAGAGAGTTAAAGAGAGAGACAGAGAGTAGTTTTGGGAGCTTTTGTTTGCGCAGGCTGGTCGGTACCAAATGTACACCCGCTGTCCGGCGCTCCCAGACCCGAACATGCAGTCAGCGGGCCAGCTTCAAAGGACTTATCAACTCCATCCGACGAATCGGAATGGACCCACTCGCGACCAACTTCGAGTGGCTGATCCGATCGGGGATCGAACCAGTGCCGAGGCCAATCCGCCGAAGCGGACTGCTTTTTAGACACCCGGGTGTAATGGCCTGGATAAATGCCTAGACCACTACACCACGCTGACTTGCACGTCTGCCGAGTGTTGGACGACGGGTTTGAGTCGCAGTGGGAGGAATCCAGGGGAAAAATGAAAGGAAATTTGGGGATTCGACCCCTGAACCTTATGGTCCGGGTCGGACGCCTTGACGCCCTCAGCCACCACGGCTCATGTCTGCCTCCGATTGAAGCGGGCTCTTGAAGTGACAGTGAGCAGCGGCCAGAGAAAAAAGTTGTGAAGTAATAAGATTTGAACCGCCGATCCTCACACCGGGAACGACGCGTCGACACATCCAGCCACCACGGCACATGATGGTGACTGCGCATTGCTGTGGCTTTGAAGCACACTGGGAAGGGCAGTAAATTCGTAATTTTTTCAAAAAATCTTCAAAGCTAGTCGAAAAATGAAAGGAGTTGTTGGGATTCGTTCCCCGGACCTTACGGTCGGGGTCTGACGCCTTAACGCCCTCAGCCAGCACGGCTCATGTCTGGAGCCGATTGAAGCGGGCTCTTGACGTGACAATGAGCAGCGATCAAAGAAAAAAAAATTGTGAAGTAATAAGATTTGATCCACCAACCCTTATACCGGGAATCCGACGCATCGACACCTCCAGCCACCACGGGAGATGATGGAAGCAGCGCATTGCTGTGGCTTTCAAGCACAATGGGGTGGGCAGTAAAAATGCATTTTTCGTAATTTTTTTTAAATCTTCAAAATTTTAAAAATTTCAATTGAATTTTCTAAATTGTTCTATAAATTTTTTCAAATTTTTTGATTAATTTTTTTATATTTGTCAATAAAATTTATCAAATTTTTGCCACATTTAAATTTTTGGTGTACATGTATTTGGCCAGTTGTTTCCCCTCGGGCCAACTTTATCAAATTGTGGGTGGCCTGTTCTGTAATATCTGTGCATTGTATCAATTACTAGCTGTGCATCAGTCAGAAACTATATCACATTTTTTTTAGGGTTTTAATTCTAAAAGATAAAATAATTTCATAATTAACATCAGATGTCTTAATTTTTTCTGACTGAGTGGGACTTTAAAACAAAGATGATGATACTCAGAACCAGATATTTAAAAATAAACATGAAATGCTTCGTAAACATCAAATAAAACAAACACAAAAGATGATAAAAATTAAATCATACAGGCCTTCTGCCTTTTACCATAATCAGGTTTAAAACCGAGGAAGATGTTATGATCAGTTGGTAGCTGTAAGAATGAGTTATGAAATACCACAGCCATTGTTGCTCTTACTAGAATTGAAAAATTTTCTGCACTAAGAATTGTGAGTGAGGAAAAGTAACAACTCTCTAACACAGTTCTCGAGGAGGAGGTCTAGAGGGGATTTTCCCAACTGTGAATGTTTCTGCCTCGAATTCTCTTCTTTCATCCTCTGTGAGTTGAGCCATAGAAGTGTAAATGGTGGAGTTCAAAACAATGTTACTTCCTGGAGTGGCACAAGCAGCGTTCTGGGCTTGAGGAGCAAAACCACCAAACACACTCCCTGCAGGTTGAGCAATATTTGAGGCTGAAGATCCTCCAAATATACTGCTAGAACTGTTAGCTGATACGGCTGGAGCACCAAAGGGCGACGAGGTGGCTATTTGAGTGGCATTAGAACTAGCTTCAAGTGCATTAGGCAGGGCGAAACTAAATGAACTAGGTTGGGTTGCGGTTGATCCAGAGGTACCGCCAAAGATACTGCCCCCACTCTGGCCAACAGATGCAGGTGCACCAAATGGAGAAGTCTGTTGTGTTACAGGCGCACCAACAAAAGGTGAGGCTTGCTGGCCTGAAGGACCACCAAATGGCAAACTTTGTTGAACTGTAGCACTATTGCCAAATATTGAGGTTTGTTGAGTTACTGCGCCAAACGGCGATGTGTTTGTAGGTTGTTGAGCTGAGCCACCAAACACTGGACTTTTGAGGTGATGCACCACCAAACACAGACGGCTGGGAATTGGCTGAGCCAAACACAGACCCTTGACTTGAACCGAAGACTGATCCCTGGCTTGGTGCAAATCCTGAAGAACCGCCAAAAATGGATTTTTGAGCTTCGTTTGAAATTGTGGCTGAAGCACCTCCAAATATAGAGGATTGAGATGCAGAGGATGCAGGCCATGAATCCTGTACAACACTGCTCCCTGATGCAAATGAAAATTGTGAAGGTGTTGATCGAGGACCCTGAGTCAAAGTTTTCCTGAAAATAGAAAAAAAAGGAGGAAATCAGAAACAACAAAATACATACAATTTTTCTTAGCTACAATATTTGGATATACCAGATGGCAAAATAAATACTTACTATAAGGGACAGTGTCTCTGCAGAGCGAGATTTTAAACTACTAAATCTTGCCCTTGCTTGCTGATACAATTGCTGAATTTGTTGGAACTAATAGAGGGAAAAGGGGAAAAAATGTGCATGAAACAAACATTCAAGCTGAACATAACTAATCTTCTAGCAGCAAAATCGAACAACTTACACATGCTTCTATGTTGCCCACCTGCTTGGGCTTGAAGTTGCATGTGTCTCATTTCATCAGGGGAGATATCTTCGAGGCCAGGTACGTTTCCTGATGTTATAGCCGGCCAAAAGTTGTAACAAGACAATGGCCAAACACCGCCTTTCTCCGCTTCATTTATATCTTGAACCATTAAATTGCTGTAGAAATAAAATTTATAAATGAGTTAGACAACAGGAAGAAATTTCAAATTATTGTTTCAGAACAGTAACAATAGTGAATGTAAAATGAAATGATTTCCTCACTTACAAGATATCATTTGGATCCTTCTTGATGGTACCTCGGAATGGGTTGTTAGGCTGAGCATTTCTTTGTGGAGGCACACTAGAGGTTGATTGAACATTTTGTCGGAGTAGAGGACTTACTGTTGAACCTGGAATCAACACTAGTGATTTAAGGTTTCAAAAAAAAGTTACAAATAAAATACCATAAACAAATAAATGCTTAATCTTAAATGTTAGGTTATGTCCACATTGGTTTTTAAGAAATACCTGCAAACTGTGGCGAAGAATGCTCGAATCTGCAATTCTGACCGTATCTACAGGTTCCTTGCTGAAAGAATCTGCACACTACCATGATTGACAGAGTCACAATTACAACGAAAACATCTAACTATTGTCTACCGTATCATTCTTGTTTGGCTGGGAGCGCGCCGCTTCCATCCCCTTTCCTCCTCCCCACACCAACTCATACCAGCACTACGGAACAAAAAGTCAAACCACCATGCACGTAGCGTATTTGTTCTCTAGTTTCTTTTAATTGGAGTAAAAAAGTAAGTTTTTTTTTTTAGTGTATTGCTGAAATGGCAACTTTTTAAGCTACATTTTTAAGCTTTGGTTTGGTTCAATTTTCGCCAATTTCAGTCCTGATTGAGTTGCACATGGCGGGAAGATTCGAAGGCTGTCGTAAGAAGAAGGCTGATTCTTTTCCTTCAGATTTTTTATTAACAGATTAAAAACACAACACATTTACAACAGGTCATCGGTACTTTTACTTTTAATTTGTGTGAGTCAGATCTTAACAGCCTTCGAACCCCGCCCTCGCAATAAAGAGGGGGTGGTGGTGGTGGTGGTAGGGGCTCAACACTCGGAGTGGGGGGAGCGGGCACCACCGCCCGCCAGAGGGGAGGTCCCGCTCACAGTCTTGAAATCTCTTTGTCTTTCTTCTGGTTGAGGGGCTGCAGCTCGTGCTCCGAGCCCGTGACCAGGATGACGGGCACCGAAGGCCGCTTGACGTCCTCGACGGCCTCCGGGGAGTTCCAGGGCTGCAGCTCGGACTGGGCAAACAGCGTGTAGGCCACGCCGCACACGATCGCCTGAGCCGCCGTGATGCCGAACACCTTCTGCCATTGCTCCACCGTTTGCTGCACAGAGAGGGAGCGAGTCAGGACTGTCTACATAGCTGCTTCGGGGAAGGTCAGGCTTCCCCCCCCCCCCACACACACACACACACACACTCCACCCCCTGCCCGGCAAGCCACTTCGGGCCCAAGCAGCATGTCATGTCTCCTGCAGAGAGCCCCGTGTTCGTTCGGCTTACGTTTTGGAATGTCAGCTGTCCGACTATGATGGGCGATATGAAGCCCGGCAGCACGGCGATCATGCCGCTGACTCCGAGAATGATGCCTGCGAAAGGAAACCATTGCCGTGTACAGTTGTGGCCAAAAGCTAAATAAAATAAATTTAAAAAAGCATGACACTGAAACAATGCGAATTCAATGGCCTACTCGCGAAGTTGGGGCTGATGTCCACCATGCTGGCGAGGGGCCCCGTGGACACGGAGCCGTTCGCCGCCGTGGCCGCCGTCAGGCAGATGATGGCCGCCACCGAGTTGCAGCCCGTGAAGGTGAGGAACAGGATGAGCAGGCCCTGCACCACGTCACCTGAGCGATGAAAAAAAAAACATCCATTTTTGCATATGGTAAAAAAAAAACTGTAGCGTTATGCTAGTGGCTCTGCTGGGATTATCCGAACCCGCACGCCGCTCGCTTACAGCTGCTTACAGAAGAAAGTGGCCAGCTTGCGGACGTTGGTCCGCGACATGAGGCCTCTGCGCAGCAGGAAGTCGCCCAGCTCGGAGAAGACCCAGGCGAACAGCATGCGGATCAGGTGCGGCAGTCCGGACAGCACGCCCGTCTGGAAGCGAAGGCCCGCCAATTAGAGACCCGGAGGTGCCGTCACCCGCCAGGCCACAGAGCACCACGCACCATCCGGATGTCCCAGCCGTGGATGTAGCGGAAGTAGGTGGGCGCGTGCGTCATGGCGGTGAAGAGGCCGAAGACGCCGCCCCACTGAGCCACGATGTTCATCCACACGGGGCGCGACGTCAGGATGGCCTTCCAGGGCGTCGCCATCTGCAAGGGGCGAGAGGCGCAGTCAGCCGGAGCGCCTGCGAAGCCTGCGAAGCTGGGGTAGGCAACACCGGGCACGCGTGTCGGCGTGTCGGCCTACCCGCCCCCTGCCGCCGTGTGCCGCGAGGCAACAGCAAGGCTCTCTCTCACTCACTCCCTTGCCGCACTTGCCTTCTGCTGCGAGACCGCTCTTGCCGAGGGAGTTGGTGATGTAGGTCAGCTCGAGCGGCGAGATGCGCGGGTGCTGCGACGGCGTGTCGAAGACGAGCAGCACCCAGAAGACGTACCAAACGACGCCCAGCGCGCCGCACACGTAGAACACCGACTCCCAGCCCCACAAGTGGATGAGCTGGCCGCACAGTGGGAACGTGAGCGCCGCCCCGATGGAGCTACCTGGAACGCACGCCCGCCCACATTGATCGCCTTCAAGGTCTCGCTCAAGTGGTGATTCTACGAAGGTCGACTCTAAAGCTCGCATTTCGGAAATCGATGGTTAACTGATATAAAGTTGACTTGATAATTGGATAATTTAGATACCGAAAGTCTGGTGTCATGGCGATTGGCCTGCCTGATGACTCGACATTTGGAGCGGGATTTTCAAACAGACGGAGTGGCCATAAATAAGCCGGCAGGACGGCATGACTAGGCGAAGCGAGGAAAGAGCGACCGAAAGCGCGCCAATCCCTTCGTCTACGGGAGTCGGGCTGCAGACAGCGGCTAATCCAGGGCGCGATAATGGGAATCGAGGCCCACGACGGCCCACGTGCATACTGTGCGCCAAAAACAAATCTTACCTAGGTACGCGGTCACGAATTTGCTCCTCTCGTTTGGCGGGATCCATTGCGCCGCCATGTTGTGCATCGACGGCCACGCCAAACCCTGATAAACATTTTAAAGACAAAATAATATTGCAATATTTTTTTTACTTTTTTTTTCTTTGTTTTTGCTCACCCCGATGAGGCCCTGCAGGAGGCGCAGGGCCAGCAGCGCCCGGTAGTCCCAGTAGGCGGCGAGCGGCACGGCCAGCGTCAGCAGCACGGGGATTAAGTTGGCCAGGCCGAAGACGAGCTTGGTGCCGAAGCGACGGGCCAGCACGCCGCCGGGCACCTGCAGCAGCCAGTGCAGCCAGAAGAACGCCCCCAGCACGAGCCCCTGCTGCCGCTCGTCCCAGTCGAAGCCGTCGTGCTGTGAGGCGGCCGGGGTCGGCGTCGTGGCGTTGTTGGACTGCGTCAGCGCGATGGTGTCATTTGAGGTCCAGGAGCTGAGGGCGGAAGCTGAAGATTTAGCGCGGGTTCGTGGTGGCGCGCGGCGGCCCCGCCCCTTCAAGTCATAAGTGCGAGAAATACCCCTGCGTGCCGAGCCGGTCGAGCTGGTCGCCTCGCAGCCGAGCCTTCTCGCGGATCGCGCACTCGCCCACCACCACCTCGCCGCCGGCCTTGTCCTTGAGGCCAGCCACCATGGCCACGATGGCGATGTTCATGTTGATGCGGATCATGTAGTTGACGGCGAAGCCCATGAACACCAGCACCCACAGGACCCGGCGGGCCGTCAGGCATTCTGCAACGTGCGTCCATGGAGGTGCGTTTCGGGACGCGTTCAACGACGGCAAAACCCGTGTAAATACAGCACGGGTGACGGAACCACACGCGCGCCGCCGGTGCCATGCCGCGCGATTTTTGAAATCGCCTGCCACCTGTCACTTGAATTCGGCACTAACAAACACACACAAACGCGCGCGCGCGCACACACACACCACACACACACACACACACACAATCACGATCCTCGGTGAGTGCGCGAGTGGCGCACTCCACGGCGGCGAGGCTCACCTCGGCGGCTCGTCCTACCTGTCCCATGGCGGCGTCCTGGCTGTGTTCTGCGAGTCCTTACGGGTGCAAGGCACATTCGGCAGCCTCTGTCTCGGTGACCGAAATGAAGGTTTGGCCGGCACTTGGCATTGGTGGTGGTGGTGGTAGGGAGGGGGGCGGGGTGTTCGGTTCGGCAAGACGCAAGGTGCTCTTATCTACGGTTTATGATATCGCCACGCCAGCATGCTTCTGCTGAAAGTGTATCGGTGTCGCTGTCACTTACCCCGGCGCGTGCCAGTGCGTGGCGGAGACGGACGGAGGGCGCCCAGGACCCGTGGTCCTGTCATGACGACCACCGCGCGATGTTATATAGCTTTGTGTTAGGCAGTGGGATAGGCAGTGAGAAATAAAGAAAATAATAAGATATACATTTGTTTTTAGAAAAAAAATGGAACTACACCCCCTTGAGTAGCAGTGGGAGGAAGCCAGTAGAAAAATGAAAGAAGTTATTGGGATTTGATCCCCGGACCTAATGGTCGGGGTTAGACGCCTTTACGCCCTCAGCCACCACGGCTCATCTGATGCCGATTGAAGCGGGCTCTTGATGTGACAATGAGCAGCGGTCAGAGAAAAAGTTGTGCAGCAATAAGATTTGAACCGCCGATCCTCGTGCTGGGAAACCGACGCGTCGACACCTCCAGCCACCACGGCACGTGATGGGGATGGTGCGTTCCGATGGGTTTGAAGCACACTGGGGGAGGCAGTGAAAAATAATAATGTTGGAAGTTGAACCTGGAACTCGAGGTTCTGGTGCAGAAGCCTCTGCGATGTTGGCCTCACACTGGCCCCTGGGTAAGCCCTGGGTAAGAGACGTGAGGGGATTCGATCGCCTGCCCCTGTCGACGGGACCCGACGCCTCTAACATCTCGGCCGACACATTTGATATGGATCATCGGCTCACATCTTCATTGGCCGAGAGATGGATGACGAAGCGTCGAATCCTTGGCGCTGCTCTGCAGGCGGCACGCACGGCGCTGTGCCGAGGCGTGACGTCACCTCATCCCCCAGCCGCGCTGGCCGCGCTGGCCGGCCGGGGCGTCATGGGGTGAAGCGGCTTAACAGCCTGCTTCGCGCCCCTCAGCCTTGACTCCCCCGCCGGCCCAGCGCATGCGCCCTCCGCCGCCGCAGAGGCCGTGCTGCACAGCGCAGTCCGCCCGACACAACCAGCACCCCCGCGCCCCGTCGGCGCCCCTCCAGGGTGCCGTGGTTCGCGGCGGCGGGGGACGCGTCGCCGCAGGTGCGCTCTACTCCGCCACCCGCTGCTGACGTCACGGCCCGCTCTGTGGGGTGCGTCCGCGACGGCCGCTCTCTCGCCGTCCCTGTGTGGGGTGGGTCGTGTTGTGGGTCCGTTTCGTACGCAGCGCACAGAGGGCGCCAGTCGCGCCGAGGCAGTGGGCCTGTCGGCCTGGCCTCAGTGGGGACCGCACCCGGGAAGAGTCAGCTCGTCGGTACGGCGCCGTCGTCCTCCCCGGCTGTCGGCACCGTGGCCACCCATGCCGTCGCCGTCGACGCTGTCGGTGTCCTGGTCGCCGGCGACGGTGCGGCGGGGTGACACGACGCCGCCATGCCACCGCCAGGGTGGTGCGGGCGCCGCCGCCGCGGACCTGACCTGACTCCCTCCACCGGGTAAGTGGGTAGTGGCGCCGCGTGGCGCGCGGACACATGCGTCCAGCCGGGCTGTGACAGCCGGGCTCCGGCGACCCGACGGGTGCCGGCCGGGCCGCCGATGTGAGGCCGCCGGCCAAGTGGGCGTGGTCCGCGGAGATTAGAGGGAGCGACGGCAGTGAACACGAGAGTGACCAAGTGAACCTCTGGGAGTGAACGAGTGCGCCTGGACGCAGCCTCACTCTTGACCTTGAGCTGGGTAGCAGGCTTGCCACCCCCACAGTTTGTACTGCTGATGCCCCCAAAGTCACAGAGGAGAGAGAGAGAGAGAGAGGAGAGAGAGAGAGAGAGAGAGAGAGTGAGAGAGAGAGAGAGAGAGAGGAGAGAGAGAGAGAGAGAGAGAGAGAGAGAGAGAGAGAGAGAGAGAGAGTGAGAGAGAGAGAGAGAGAGAGAGAGAGAGAGAGAGAGAGAGAGAGAGAGAGAGAGAGTGCTATCGCTGGTGGGAGTCGTTACAGAGCAAAGGCGTGGGCAGGGTCGGGCCGTCCTGCCCCTGCGACTAATGGACTAATTCCCAAGCGTCCATCACTCGGTCCCTCTCGCTCTCATGGGGCATCCTCGGGGCATCCGGTCGGGACTTGAACCCACCCGCCTTCGCGTTCTCACGGACGGTCCGTCTTGAGCACCGCCTCAACAGGGGGTGGCGCACTGGCGGGCGTCAGCTCCTCGCCCTCGGATGACGCAATGGAGTGACGGCTGATCGGAGCTTCGCGTTGCCACAAAGTGCACCAGTGTACCAGCACTAAGTGGCCGGCGAGGCGGAAGTGCCGAGGGTCCGCAAGGGGAGGGGGAGGGGGGTGAGATTGCCGCGCGGGTGCTTTTTGGGTCGCTTTAGACCGCCTTTGGCGAGAAGGCTAGGCCAGGCCAGGGAAGGTTGGGGCACAGGCAATAATGCATGGAAGTGCACCACAAACCGCATCGACCGGTTGATGGGGCGGCGTGGGCCATCGACGGCGCCTCGACAAAAGAAAAGGAAAATAGAGAAGAAGAGGAGGAGGATGAGGAGGAGGGGAGAAAATGGAACTCCATTATCTTTTGTTTCGCGTAGAGAGTTTACACGACCATATCGCGAACGTCAAGCTGCGCGTCGACCCACTGATACACCGTGGTGTTGCACGATGGCCGACATGCTAATATTGTGCGTGTGCGTGTGCGTCGTGCGTGAGGGGCGCCGCAGTGCATCGCCGGGCACGCTGCCAGTCGCATTGCGGTTCGTTACATGTCACGGTCCACCCTGAGCGGCGAGCGAGCGGCGCCACCCCAGACGTCCAGCGAGGTGGTCAAGTGAGGCGTATCGGGCCTATTCGGCCCGCCGGTCGCCTCCGAGTGACGACCACCGCCCCGCGCCCCGCGCCAAGGGCCTGGCCTAGGGCCGGACTTTTAAAGCTTTCATCGTGGGGCGCCCGGCAGCTTGCCCTTTGGGTTGGGTGTGTGTTTCATATGTGTGCGTGTCCGCGAGTGTGCTGTATATTACATAGGGCTCTGGACTCTCCATGGTAGGAGACGATGGATGGTCTTGGTGTCTCGTGATAAACGACTGGCGATCAATGTTCTGACTCTGCTGACGCGCTGCTGCTTCTGTCCTTGAATTATCCAGATGATACGCCACCCCCGGGGCGGAGAAGGAGACTGAGGTCGTGCCTGGCAGGCCTGGGACTTGGTGAGGCGGCGGCCGCGGCGCAGGCTAATACTTGTCGTCACTCCGGCCCGGCAGCCCCTGCGACAGCATGGCCCGAGCTTCCATCTCCGAGGACAGGCAAAGGTAAGCAAGCACTATCGAGCCGGTGTGCAGTGGTCGATCGGAGAATCGAAGACTCCCGCCAGGGTCATCATAAGGGGTGACTTTCTATGAGAAAACAATTGTTGCTGTTTCTGCGTCAGGCTGCCGGATGACATCACCACCAAGACGCCGCTGGTGTGCTTCCGGCGGCTGCAAGGTTTGTGTCAAAGTCCGCATTACTTCTAAACTTTGATTCATGTCATCACTTTTTAACCGGGTGAACGTGGTGACCTGCAAAGATGGCGTGCCGGCGAGGGTCGTGCTGTACATGCTGTCCTTCACCGGCTTCCTGGTGTCCTTCATGATGCGCACGGACATCAACATCGCCATGGTCGCCATGGTGAGGACGCCGCCGCTGGACCTCGACGTCGTGGACGCCAACGGCAGCGCCGCCGTGCCCGCCAGCGGCGCGTCCGAGCCGCGGTACTGCTACGCCAAGCGGGACTACTCGAAGGACGCCATCACGCTCTCGCCGGTGGGGACGCCGCGGTCACCGCCACGCAGCCCGGCGTCGTCGCGGTGATCACCCTTGTGCTCCCGTTGCAGGGCGAGGAGGGGGAGTTCGACTGGGACGCGCGCACGCAGTCCGCCATCCTGGGGTCGTTCTACTGGTGCTACGTGCTGTCCCAAGTGATGGGCGGGCTGCTGACGCAGCGCTTCGGCAACAAGGTGGTGTTCGGCCTGTCCCAGCTCGCCACGGCGTCCTGCTCGCTGCTCATCCCCGTGGCCGCCGAGGTGCACTACTCGCTGCTCATCGCGCTGCGCTCCGTGCAGGGCGTGGCCTCGGTACGCGCCTGCACTGCGGTCGAGCCGGGAGTGCGAGGAAGCGTCTTCCTGATGGCTGGTCCTGGTGGTTGCAGGGGCTGACGTGGCGGCCATGTACGCGGCGGTGGGGCCCCTGGATCCCGGCCTCGGAGCGGAGCAGGTTCATGTCTTCGTTTCAAGGTGAGCCTCGGAGCTGGCTCCATCTAGAAACCGCCCCATTTGAAATGAACTATCTGGAAACGCTCTGCGGGGCGCAGGCTTCAGCTTCGGCATCGGGCTGGACGTACCCACTGTGCGGCTTCATCATCGCGCACTTCGGCTGGCGCGTCGTGTACTACGTGACGGGGAAGCCTGGGCATGCTGTGGTGCGTCTTCTGGTGGCTGCTCGCCTTCGACTCGCCGGGGCAGCACCCGCGGATCACTCCCAGCGAGTTGCGCTACATCCAGAGCCACGTGGCCGACACCATCATCGAGGGCAAGGTCACGACTCAGAACAACAACTCTGGACGCTTCACTTGGCTACGCGGGTTCACGGATTTTCTCATATTTTTTTTTCTGCAGGGCATGCGCGTACCCTGGAGGAAGATACTGACGTCGCTACCGGCCTGGGCCATCGGCATCACCACCTTCGGTCGGATCTGGATCCACTACGTGTTCATCATTCCCGGCCCCATGTACATGAAGCATGTGTTAGGCTTTAGCATCCAGGCGGTGAGATGCTCGCGTCTGTCCTGCCTGTTGTTCACAGCAAAACAGCACCCCTGACGGCTTCTCCTCCTTTTCCAGAACGGCCTGTTGAGCGGCGTTCCGTTCTTACTTAGCTACCTCTCGTCGGTGGTGTTCTGCTACATCGCCGACTGGCTCGTGACGAGGAACGTCCTCAGCCTCACCAACACGCGCAAGCTCATGACCGCCATCTGTGAGTACCTACCTGTACCATGGGAGACAAATCTGTCTCTAGTATTTGCACTGAACCCGTTGCTGCTGCAGCCCAAGTAGTGCCGGGCTTCCTGGTGCTGGCCATCGGCTACCTGGGCTGCAACATCGGACTGGTGCTCGTCATCTGGTTCCTGGCCGTCACCCTCGTCACCGCCTCCTACGCCGGGGCCATGGCCAGTG
Source organism: Stenchaetothrips biformis (assembly GCA_030522485.1). NCBI lineage: Eukaryota > Metazoa > Arthropoda > Insecta > Thysanoptera > Thripidae > Stenchaetothrips > Stenchaetothrips biformis. The sequence continues at coordinate 6,254,469 of CM060098.1, forward strand.
TCGTCGACATCGCCCCCAACTTTGCAGGTAAGGGGGTAACTAAGTTCGTTTGAAATCTAGTCCTTGGCACCATCGCCGACCACCGCGCACAGAGCAGTGCAGCAAACTTCGAGTGCAAAATTTTCAAAGATGTGTTTCTTGTTTCAGGCCCGTCCTGGCATTCGCCCAAACTATACACATGACTGCAAGCTTCCTGTCTCCCTTAGTAGCGGGTTTCATCACCCAAGAAAGCGTCAGTATAGCCCTCTACTTTCACCTTCCAGGTGAATTGATTGTAATCTATTAATCATTACCTTTGCCCGTCGCAGCAATCATTGGAGCAGTGGAGGAAAGTTTTCGGCGTGTCGGCCGCAGTGGCCATAGTCACCTACGCCATGTTCCAAGTTTTCGGCACGGCTGACATCCAGGAGTGGAACTACCCGGACAGTACTGCCCCCAGCGAAACGGAGTCTCCGAGTGAGCCCCTCAAGAGAAGGTCGTCCAACAGTCGGGAGAGGAGTGACAACTTCACTGATGCCTGAGTCGGCTCTTTTCTCTCATCGGATCCCTTTGGCTGTTCATGTAATCCAAGTTTAAACCTACCATGTACTTAGCATTTTTATAACTTCTTGATATGTAATTTGCATTTATTTTTATTACTGTTGTAGTTTTCAATCATTCCTAGAGAGAATAGTCAAAAGATATATTTGGTATGAGAGGGCTGAAAGAGCGGTGTGATGACAGCAGGTGGTGTGCATTGTGCATTCTGACCCAGATTTTAATGGTAATATTCTCTGGCATACAGGCAGCTTTGTCAGGAGTTTTCTTCCCGTCAAGCTTCATTTTTGCCATCAGCGCAACTGTAAGGGCAACGACGCGACGCCACTTACTGTCATATCCCGCCAAGTGACTTTTTAAAGAAACTACAAACGGAGTTGTTACAGGGTCCTGGCATTGAGGCGGCCTTCGTAGCGTCTTTATTCCATTGTGAAAGTAATATATTTGTGTAGTTTCAGAGACTGATTGGTAGAACTCTTGATACATTTCTAAATCTAGTACATTTCTATGGCGTTGACCAAAACCTCGAGACCCTCGTTATTTTATAGCCCTTTAGTTAACGTCAGATTTAAAGTGTGCTGGCTCGCACAAGAGATAAAACATATTGCAGCAGTTAGTTTCGAGTTGTGTTATTATTGCCAATGTATTTGAGTAAGAAAGCGTATCGCGCCCAGTGGGTAGGCATGTCGTTTGAACATAATGGAGGGGAAAGTGATTAAAAACAAACTAGTCATTATTTTACCATTTATTCAAGTATTTCCTCTGTCACACATAAATAAACAAGCATACGTACACAGACACACCGACACATGTTTTTTTTTTAAACACCCTAATGGTTTTTAAGTGCTATGCACATGTAACGGAGAAACACAAGTTCACAAACACACCAGTAAAAAAAATAAAAAAATAATACTGAAAAAGAGTCAGTCTGAAAAAAATTGGAGAAGAGAGTCTAATCCACCTTCTGGATATCGCTGTCCTGCTCGTCCTCGGACTGCTTATCCGTGTGCTTGGCGGCGTCCTGCACGGCCTTCTTCTCGGCGTGGGCGATGGGGACGTTACGCACGTTGGTCTCCTTGGGGGCGGGCAGGGCCTCCTTCCGCGGCGCCGTCACCTGCAGCGTGCCGTCGGCCGAGAGCCTGGAGGTGATGGTGTCCGGGTCCACGCCGTCGGGCAGCTTGAACCGGCGCGAGAAGTGGTGCCGCACAAAGCCGTGCTCGTCCGGCTGGTCGTGGCGCTCCTCGTGGTGGCCCTCGATCACGACGACGCCCTCGTCCTTGAGCACCTGCACGGACAGCTCCTCGGGCCGGAACTGCTGCACGTCCACGTCGATGGCCAGGGCGTGGCGGTCGTCGGCGGTCTTCTTCACAGCCTTCTTGTCCACGGCGGAGTCCCGGTGCCTCCGGGGGCGTGCCACGAGGTAGCGGGGGCCGTCGTCACTCAGCATGTTAAGAAGCGCGCGACGGGAGCCGTCGCGGCCGAGCAGCACGTCGTCGAGGTCCTCGAGGTCCACGTCGACCCAGCGGCGGTAAGGGTGGAAGGGGAGGCGACGCGGCGCCGGGGAGGCGAAGACATCGCGGCCGGACAGGTCACGGAGCTCACCGAGAATGTACGGAAGCAGAGACATCTGGGGCAGAAAGGAAATAGTTGGCACCACGACGACTGACAGGTTTAAAACTGTGGAGGGAGTCGGCCACGAAATGGACTCTCGATGCTTACCTTTGTAGAGCTAGACTCGTAAGATGGGCAACTTGAGTGAGGGGGAATCACAACTGCACAACTTTACAGACTAGGGCAGCTCGTAAGGCGATGTGCGAAGTGCAGCAACGTCAACGAAGAGATCACTCGCAACAACAATAACACTGAGCACTGAACTGACAGCACTAACAGCACGGGGAATGCTAGGCACTCGGATGCGATACGCGATTTGCACTCTGAGGATGCTCCGAAGGAACTGCCGGGAGGTGCCGCCAGAACTGCTTTTATAAGAGCGCTCCCCGGCCGGGACGGTGGAGGGGTAGGAAGGCCCGCGAACCCGAGTCGCGGCGCGCCTAGGGGACTCGGGAAACTTCGGCGGTGGCCGGCGAGCGCGGGGGTAGCGACGCGCGCGGCACGGAGTATCGTCTCGAAGGGACCACGGGAAGGGTCGGGATCATTCGAGAGGGAGGCTGAGTGGCGGTGTGTGTGTGTGGGGGGGGGGGGAGGCAGCTCGAAGTATATTCTGGAAGGGCTAGGGCAGCGGTTCCCAACGTTGGGGCCGCGACCCCACTTTGAGTCGCAGAAAAATATTTTGGGGTCGTGACCTAGTCCTTGGTGGACCTGGGGCCTGGCCGCCAGGATAATGAAAAATAAATTAAAAAAAAAAAAAAAAAAAAAAAAAAAAAAAAAAAAATAATTCTGAGACAAGATTATGGCTACATCTATTCGGAAATAATTACGTAAATTTTTGCAAGAGAAAGGTCATTTGCTGCAGGACCGATCCCCGAACCGGAAATGGGTGGGTGCTTTCGCGTGTTCTGCCTCCCATCTAACCGCCGGCGAGCTAAGTTCAAGCACTAGCCACGGCGCAGAGAGGCATCCACCCAGGTCATTGGGCCAGATTGCGACGTTTCCCATGCAGGCGAGGGCTGCTACAACTACTACAACCCTCTGCTGGCGTCCCTCCCCCTAAGCAGGCCACTGCATGGTACAACGGAGTCTCGACACCCATCTCGGGTTGGACGTCTGTAGATCGCTGAGAGATTGTATATGTATACCTCATGTGAGCAAGCGAAGTCATCACCGCGAGCAAAGCGCTCGCCGACAAAAAAATATGAAGGTCGATTCTTCGGGCAGTCTGTTGAAAATGACGACAGGATTGGGTGGCGAACTCGGTCCTCCACAATGATGGCAAAACGCCTCTTCTCTCTCGGCTACCGTGATGCATAAGAAATGGTTGTTGAAGCGGTGTCTTTGACAGGCTGGATCCGTAGTTTGTTGGATCCCGTGGGTGCCGAATTTACCAAACAATATCGCGGGATTTGAACACCAGGTCTCGTTTCTATCACTGTTATGTTACCAACCATGTTTTTATTTAGGTCGGTAGAAATTAGGCCCGTCTCTAATTTGGCTACTGGTCCAATGAAGACCCGAAAAAACGAGAATATTTACTTTGGTGAATCATCTTGAACACTGCTGTATACTCTTGGCGTCACTGTTATTTTACCAACCATATTTTTATTTAGGTCGGTAGAAATTAGGCCCGTCTCTAATTTGGCTATTGGTCTAATGAAGACCCGAAAAAACCGAGAATATTTACTTTGATGAATCATAAACACTACTGTACTCTTCGAGGGGGAAGCAACTCAAAATTTTTGTGTACGTTTTACAAAATTTCTTGAAATTTTTCTAATTTTCAGAAATTTGTTAAATTTTTTTTAAATTGTAAATTTTTTAAAAATTGCCAAAATTAAAGATTTTTTAAAAAATTTCAGCCGCTACGCAGGCTGATCGGTTATTTAAAATTTGGTAAAAATAATAAATAAAAAATGGAACCCTACGACCCTCTCCCTCCCGCAATGGGGTTCGAGCCGCCTGCTTAACTTCGGTGTTCGGATGGGAACCGGTGTATCCAGGCTTTAACTGCTACCGCATAGTTCAGCTTCTGTAGGACCGCGATTGCCTTCCACACATGAAGGACCGCCGATGAAGGCAGCCGGCGATCGTAGGGTTGAAGAGAGAGAGGACAGAGAGACAGAGAGTTAAAGAGAGAGACAGAGAGTAGTTTTGGGAGCTTTTGTTTGCGCAGGCTGGTCGGTACCAAATGTACACCCGCTGTCCGGCGCTCCCAGACCCGAACATGCAGTCAGCGGGCCAGCTTCAAAGGACTTATCAACTCCATCCGACGAATCGGAATGGACCCACTCGCGACCAACTTCGAGTGGCTGATCCGATCGGGGATCGAACCAGTGCCGAGGCCAATCCGCCGAAGCGGACTGCTTTTTAGACACCCGGGTGTAATGGCCTGGATAAATGCCTAGACCACTACACCACGCTGACTTGCACGTCTGCCGAGTGTTGGACGACGGGTTTGAGTCGCAGTGGGAGGAATCCAGGGGAAAAATGAAAGGAAATTTGGGGATTCGACCCTGAACCTTATGGTCCGGGTCGGACGCCTTGACGCCCTCAGCCACCACGGCTCATGTCTGCCTCCGATTGAAGCGGGCTCTTGAAGTGACAGTGAGCAGCGGCCAGAGAAAAAAGTTGTGAAGTAATAAGATTTGAACCGCCGATCCTCACACCGGGAACGACGCGTCGACACATCCAGCCACCACGGCACATGATGGAGACTGCGCATTGCTGTGGCTTTGAAGCACACTGGGGAGGGCAGTAAATTCGTAATTTTTTTCATAAAATCTTCAAAATTTTTGACAAATTTTATAAGAATTTTTTAAATTGTTCTATAAATTTTTTTTAATTTTTCAATAATTTTTTTTATATTTTTCAATGAAATTTTTCAAATTTTTTGACATTTAAATTTTTGGTGTACATGTATTTGGCCAGTTGTTTCCCCCTCGGTACTCTTACTCTAGGCATCGCTAGAAAATTCGTGGCGAGTGGAGGGAGTAGAGTGGGTGGGGGAGGCCCGTTCCCCCTCCACTCCTTCTCTGTCCAATCAGAGCGCGCGTCGGGAACATTCGAGAGCGTCGAGAAAGCGCGCGAAGCAGCGGGACGTTTTCGAATCGGTGGCTGCCCCCACCACGCGCTGAGCCGTCCATAAAATCAGCGCGCGCCACCAGCCGGCATTCAGTTCTCAGTGAGCTACCAAACGGTTCAGAGCGAGCGCGGAAGCGAGTCAGAGTTTTACCAGCGATCTTCTCGAGTGCATCGACGTGCAGTGCAGTGATTTCGTGATTAGCAGCGTGCCTTTCACATCCTCCGAGTTACCCAGTGTCATCGTACCGTGTGTTCTCATCCGAGTCAGTGGTTCATCCCAGCCAAGATGCCAGCCGTGGGAATCGACTTGGGCACCACCTACTCCTGCGTGGGCGTGTGGCAGCAGGGCAAGGTGGAGATCATCGCCAACGACCAGGGCAACCGCACCACCCCCAGCTATGTGGCCTTCACCGACACGGAGCGCCTCATCGGCGACGCGGCCAAGAACCAGGTCGCCATGAACCCCAAGGACACTGTGTTCGACGCCAAGCGGCTCATCGGCCGCAAGTTCGACGACCCCAAGATCCAGCAGGACATGAAGCAGTGGCCCTTCACCGTGGTCAACGAGGCCGGCAAGCCCAAGATCCAGGTCTCCTTCAAGGGTGAGCGCAAAGTGTTCGCGCCGGAGGAGATCAGCTCCATGGTGCTGACCAAGATGAAGGAGACGGCCGAGGCGTACCTGGGCGGGACGGTGCGCGACGCGGTGGTGACGGTGCCCGCCTACTTCAACGACAGCCAGCGGCAGGCCACCAAGGACGCGGGCGTCATCGCGGGCCTCAACGTGCTGAGGATCATCAACGAGCCCACCGCCGCGGCCCTGGCTTACGGCCTGGACAAGAACCTCAAGGGCGAGCGCAACGTGCTCATCTTCGACCTGGGCGGCGGCACCTTCGACGTCTCCATCCTCACCATCGACGAGGGCTCCCTGTTCGAGGTGCGCTCCACGGCCGGCGACACGCACCTGGGCGGCGAGGACTTCGACAGCCGTCTGGTGAACCACCTGGCCGAGGAGTTCAAGCGCAAGTTCCACAAGGACATGCGCTCCAACCCGCGCGCCCTGCGCCGTCTGCGTACCGCGGCGGAGCGCGCCAAGCGCACCCTGTCCTCCTCCACCGAGGCCACCATCGAGATCGACGCGCTGTACGAGGGCGTCGACTTCTACACCAAGGTGACCCGCGCGCGCTTCGAGGAGCTGTGCGCCGACCTGTTCCGCTCCACCCTGGCCCCGGTAGAGCGCGCGCTGCAGGACGCCAAGCTGGGCAAGGGCGACATCCACGACGTGGTGCTGGTGGGCGGCTCCACGCGCATCCCCAAGGTGCAGTCCATGCTGCAGACCTTCTTCAACGGCAAGTCCCTCAACCTGTCCATCAACCCGGACGAGGCGGTGGCGTACGGCGCGGCGGTGCAGGCCGCCATCCTGTCCGGCGACCAGAGCCAGGCCATCCAGGACGTGCTGCTAGTCGACGTGGCGCCGCTGTCCCTGGGCATCGAGACGGCGGGCGGCGTCATGACCAAGATCATCGAGCGCAACGCGCGCATCCCCTGCAAGCAGACGCAGACCTTCACCACGTACGCGGACAACCAGCCGGCCGTCACCATCCAGGTGTTCGAGGGTGAGCGCGCCATGACCAAGGACAACAACCGCCTGGGCACCTTCGACCTGACGGGCATTCCCCCCGCACCGCGCGGCGTCCCCAAGATCGAGGTCACCTTCGACATGGACGCCAACGGCATCCTCAACGTGACCGCCAAGGACAGCAGCTCCGGCCGCTCGCAGAACATCACCATCCGCAACGACAAGGGCCGCCTGTCCGCCGAGGAGATCCAGCGCATGCTGGACGAGGCCGAGCGGTACAAGGCCGAGGACGAGAAGCAGCGGGATCGCGTGGCCGCGCGGAACCAGCTCGAGGGCTACGTCTTCAGCATCAAGCAGGCCCTGGACGAGGCGGGCGACAAGCTGTCCGAGCAGGACCGCGCCCGGGCACGCGAGCAGTGCGACGCCACCCTCAAGTGGCTCGACAGCAACACCCTGGCCGACAAGGAGGAGTACGAGCACCGCCTCAAGGAGCTGCAGCAGAAGGTGCAGGACGTCATGACCCGCCTGCACACCGGCGGCGCGGCGCCTCAGGCACAGGGCTGCGGCCAGCAGGCCGGCGGCGCACACCGCAGCGGGCCCACCGTCGAGGAGGTGGACTAACGCGTTCTAGTCGAGGCGTCAGCCCTTCATTCCATTTTGTTTATTTTTCGCAACTCATCTGTGTCATGTAATTTATTTTTACTTTTTGTACTGTGATTGAAATATCTCTTTTTTTTTTTAGTTATCAATGTATTTATCAGCTTATTTTGCTGCCAGACTGAAAAAGGTTAAGTTCCTGTCTAGTTAGTTACTGCTGCAATGAGTAAAATAGGTAGTCATAGTTTAGTTTTGTTATAGCTGCTGTACATATTTTTTACCAAAATAAATATAAATAAAATGATATTGGACTTACGTTTTTTTTATCCCATCGCCTTTCCCCTTACAAACTGCACGATAAGTAAAAAAAATAGACACTATCTCTTCCACCATCTGAAATACTTGAAACTAGACTTGCAACGAAATGACTTGAGTTCAAACCAGTTCAAATTTGCCACCTATCAATGAGTCTGTGGCGCCCTCGTGCGGCCTAAACTCCAAGCAGTAAGCGCCTTCTCGCAACGCTCAACAACGACCCCACGCAGAAAACAAGAGGTTGTGTTGTGTTTGTACACATTGTACGCTGCAAGTGCAAGATCGCGTTTTTGTTTGAAATACAAGGGCTTGTCCTTACTAAATGCTGTTAATGGACGTTTACGTCTGTCCATCAATATGCTAAGTATTTTCTCTGGTTCGTTTTGAGGGCGCACATCGGCCCAATGGCTTGGCTTTAGAGCAAACCATGCTGCCTGTGTGGACACAACAGAACCTCTCTGTCGTTCATATTTATACGCTGAAGTGCTTTCTTATCAAGACATCTCTATAAAATAGTTTTAGAAATCACTTGCTGCGCCGATTCATCACTCAACACGGTGAGTTGGTTTGATCAGTACACAGCATTACTCAAATGTTTTTGTTGTTGATGCCCGTAACCCTTTGTATGGGTTCTTTGACACTTGTCACTTTCATTAAGGAAATTTAAGAAGACGCATGTAGAAACGCTGCATTTATCTATGTGCAATGATATCATTGGAAGCATAGAGTTGTAACATCCTTCCACACTCCACTTTCTTGCAAAGCGGTCTGTGTTTGCTGGGTTGTCTCGCCGAATTGATACTGAAATGGATCACTTGTTTCTGTAAAATTAAACAACAGCAGGTTTATTTGATTTTACTTTTATCATGTTTCAGATTGCTGTAGAATTGCCACCCTCTTCCCCTAAAATTTTGACTGAAATTTGTCTAAAATGGCAAGTGTGAATAGTTGTTTCTTTCATTAATCTTCTAGGCCCTCTATTCATTGTGAACTTCTTTGCAGGAGCAACCACCTGATTGTAAAGATGAGTTACAAACTACTGGTGATCATGACCCCATTTCAATAGTGATGGTGACTGCCGATCAGGCTCAGGAGATGTCTCACCAAATTCAGTCACCTGAAAACCAAGGAGAAGTGGAAGTTTCACAAGCAGATGAGGTACACAGATTGAATATGCCAAATTTCCCCCCCCGTTATTCTGGAAGTCCAAATTTTTTTCCCTCGTTAACATTTTTAAAATGTTATCTTTTCTGGACTATTTGCATGATTTAGATTCAACACGTTCTTCAGCGCGGAAATCTTACCTGGGCAACAGTTGATGATGCTTCACGTTTGGATGGTGCCAGTGTGGTGTCACTAGCTGGACATGAAGGAAGTGTCATCGTTTTAGGGAAAATGGAAAATGGACAGATAGTAACTCATCGAGATGATGGTCAAGATATTCTTCTCATGGTATGTTTCACGAAAGTTTTAAAATCAATTCAGGCTAAATGCATCCCTGTCTACATATTTCTTGTTTTTGTGCATTACAGGTAGAATTGAAGTACAAAGATGTTCTCCTGCAGGACTTACAAAATCAGGCTCAAAATCAGATCCAGCCTCAAGCTGATTCAGCTCACCTAAAGCAACATGCCATTACATATGCTGCTCCTAGTAAATCGCGGGTCATTAATTATGTTACCGAACCTCAATCTAATGGTCTCATTAAGGCGGCTCCTCAGTTGGCTTTTACAACGGAGGCGCAAGGAATTGCTTCAAACACCCATACTGTGGCATACACAGAAGATGAGACCCCTATCACTCTGGGCAAGACTCATGTTCTGGCATATGATGCCCAAGGGAATGCTCAGACCATTGCTTACCCTGGTATTCAACCACTGACTCTGGCTAAAGGCCAGACCATCAGTTACATCACTGATGGAACAACTTTACCCTCGACCTCTCAATTTGCTGACGGTTCGTCTGTTCTTGCTAAAGATCAGACCTTAACATTTTCCACTGGGGGGGCCTCTCTTAGTTCCAATACTCATGTAATATCTTTTGTACCAGACGGTGCTTTGAGCCGTTCTCAGATAATAGAGTATACCACTGATGACATTGTTGATGGGAAGGTAACATTTAGCCACATAGAAAACTCTGCCTCTCCTAAAATAGAAAGCATAGTGTTTGAGGACAGTTTATCAGAGAGTATTGGTGAGACAATCACAGGAGATATCGCTGATGGTGATCCTATAAAAGTGCCAGCTTCCGAAAAAGGGTTAGTAAATCATGGAAGGTAAAAGCTCTTAACCGTTTTGCATCGAAGTGCCAACTAGAGCTAATTAGTCTTCAACTATTTATTTCAGCTTGAAACCGTTTCCATGTAGTGCATGTCCCAAAAGATTCATGCGCCGCACGAACTTGAGGGCCCACATGGCGCAGCATAGCAATGCCCGGCCGCACATCTGCGATACTTGTGGAAAAAGTTTTGCCATGAGGTGGGACCTCACACTTCATGCTCGTTTACACACGAGCCTTTATCAATGTGATGTAAGTGAAAGTTTTTGTGAGCTGATTTAAAGTGTTGCATGTTCAAGTTTGTCTAATTTTTTTTTTTTTTTAATTAGATTTGTGGTAAATCCTTCTCTGGGAAAGGTAAACTGGATAGACACCGAAGAGTCCATTCTGGAGAACGCCCATTTTCATGCATCACTTGCAACAAGGCATTCTCAGATAAACATAACTTAGAAGCCCACATTAAAACTCATTCAGACCAACGGCCTTACACCTGTGCTGTGTGTGCCCGTCCATTCCGATCTCGGTCACATCTTCGTGCTCACCGTAGAGTTCATACTCAGGTAATTTCTTAGATTCAAATTTTTATGTATCATGAGATGTTTTGTGTAATTTTTTCAATTGTTTTTTTCTCTTTTTCAAAATTAGGACACGCCCTTTACCTGTCATTTGTGTGGAAAGTCTTTTAAATGGAAAGCAAATTTAAATTTACATCTTAAAGTGCACAATGGAGAGCGGGTGAAATGTGATAAGTGTGGAAGGGAGTTTGCTCGGAGAGGAGATTTGGTGCGACATAAGCGCTCCCATGAGGGCCTTCGTCCACACTCTTGCACTCTCTGCCCTCGGACATACGCCGACAGAGCTGCACTCAACAAACACTTAAAAAGTCATCAAGAGCACAGACCATTCACCTGCGATATTTGTAACAAGAGTTTCCACTTTTTGTGGTACTTAAATGCGCACAAGAAGATGCATTTGGAAGACAAGCGGTACAAGTGCAATTTGTGTGAAAAGGAGTTTATGAAAAAGGGTGGCCTTACTGCACATCAAAAAATGCACAACTCATATATTTTAGATGAGAATAAGCCTGATGGTGTTGTTGGTGTATCTGGGACTGAAAGCAATTCCTTAGAAGGGGTGGAAATCATCCACACCGCACCTTTAGACCCAGTCGTAAGGATGAAAGATGAAGATGGAATGGCCGATATGAAGATGGATTTGAGCCATGTTTCTGCAATCAACAGTACCAACTCAGATTCTGTTGGAGTAGTTATGAGTACCTTAGAAGTAGTAAATCCCAACACAGTTGTGGATTCCTCACTGTTAAATGATGCCAGTTTGTGATTTGTGATTGCCTATTAAGTGCACCTAGAGTAAGGATACATAAATATATGAGCAACTTTATTTTAAAACTTTGTACAAAGCTTTGATATTTATTTGCTCTAGTGTTAGAACTTACTAATATCTTATGACATATTCTGTACTTTATGGGCAAGGCTGTGATCATAATCACTCACTCCATTGTTCATCTCCACTCCCACCTCACCTTAGTGATAATTACTCTTAAATAATGATCCAGTATCTTCTCTCCAATTTTGTACTTTGATTTTGCTGCATTATTTTATGTAGTCTCCTCTTTTGTTTTCAAAAGCATCCAGTCTTCTTTAGACCCTAGTTGGTCTAACTTTCCTTTTTCTGCATTTTCTAAAGCCATCAAAAATGCAATGAAAATGGTGTTCTGTTAACAATTTGATGCCTGTAAAACATATTTTCTAAGCAAGGAACCATAAATGGTTGTGATATTTATTAGGGGGCACTTACCTGTTTCTTCTCTGTTTTTTATTGAAATTTCTATTTATTTGATGAAAAATCTATACTGCCATGAAAATTAAGGTACAGATCGACAAACGAAAGTAGTCTGTGATTTTCTTTTTACATACATGTATGTCGATGTTATGTGCTCCATTATTGTTGTGCTTGTCTTCCAACAAAGGTGTCTCAAAATTCGGTTTGAAGCCAACCTATTTCAGAGGAGCTTTCTCATTTTGAAATATCTCTACAGTCAGTTTCCACAGTAAAATATTTCCTTGGTTAAACTTGTTACGGATGATTAGTGACAATAAGAACCATGTTAAAATATTTTAATCTATCAGTTCTTCAATGTTAAAGTGGGTGTCCCTCATATGTTGGATTTGATTTGTATTTTAACGGTCTTGATCCCTGTATTTTTCTCACTCTGCTGTAGGTTAAGCTGTGAAAGAACGTATTTTCATAAAAACTCTATGATATGTGATATTGATTCTGTAAGAAGCTTTTCCTTGGCTAATGTGAAAATTTTGAACTCAAACCTGATTCCGCATGTTTTACTTTGATTAGCTGTCTCTTTTCTACCCAACACTTACAGTGTGTTACAGCATTGCAGCATTTTTAATTAAGCATCATTAGACACCATCGTTCCATGATGTGTCCTCTTTTGAAAGTGATGGGGGTTATCGAATATAGTTCATTTTACAGTCTGAAGTATTATTTAGTATATAGTAGTCTGAGTTAGACAGCAATGTGAAGACCCAAATTTGCCAATTGCAAGTCTTTTCCTAATAGCTGGTAATAACTGTTGGTAATAATGTTTACTATTATGTGTTAATCTCATGTCATAATACTGGTACATCGTTTGTGAATCTTAGTATTCTGGATAAATGTGTGATGGGTATTATTTGTTTATATGAGATATTGTAGCTAAGGAAAAGGAAATGTGGTTGTGGTTTCATAAACAAAAATGTGGGAGGAAATTTGGTGCTGACTGTTTTTCCTGCCACCATGCCTTGTGATTTTTTTCCTTCACGGTGCTAGAGGTTGTGTAAAGTTAGATGAACCTGTGTATGCATTTTGTACTTCAGAATACTTTTTTTTTTCCTTTGTCCTTTTTTTTTTTTTTTGGTCTTGTCTGAGGTGTAATTAGTAAACAGTATGTTCTGTTAACAAATTTGCTCTATTATGATTGGCCTTACGGGGAGAGGGTTTCAATTACATTGATTCCCTCACAGCTCAGCAGTTTTTGCCGGTTCTCTTTTTAAATTGTCAGATCAATCATGTACCATTTAATGAGTTGAATTCTAATTATGATTTTATTGTTAGATATTTCCTATGCTATCTACTGGGTGATATGTTTTCCTGTTATGATTTTGATTCAATTTAATCAAGGCATTGTTTATTACTAGGGTTAAAGCCTGTGGGGAATGAACAAGTTTGACTATGTCTCATTCTTTTAGTTAATGAAACACTACTTAAGCTTGTTAGCTGATGTGGATCATTCCATTGACTGTTACATCAATGATATTTGTGGACTTGTCTTTTGGTTTATGTTTGTGTGTATATTTTTATTTATGTCCCACAACATTATTCTTTCTTAAGTAATTTGAAATGTGGTTTGTATTGTGTCAGTAAGGTGATAATATTGTACAACAGTAATGTGTGTGAGAGGAAGTTTGTTTTGGGACGTATAATTCATATTGAATTAAAGTTGATTTATACGGAAATGAGTTCCTTATTATTTTGTCCTGAGACATCAAGTAAGATCCAGCAGCCTCTTGTCAACACTGCTACTGCTAGTTAGGCAAGGGCATGGGGTCCTGAGTATGGAGTATACAGCAGGCAGTACCACATGGATCGTGCAAGGGGTTTTAAAACAGGAATTTCCCTCCAAAAAATTTTGAGGCACTGTATTCATTCTTACACAAGAGGTTTTATTGTTGGCACAACAGTTATTAACACAGTTTCGCATCAGCCGACAGTTTTGCCACAACATTCTATGACTAACTCAACTTATTTACAAAATATAAATTGTTTGAAAGGACATACATACTGGTAGGTAAATAAAGCGCAGATATTTATTTAGAAATTAAAGTCCATCACGTTCCTCGGGCATATCACTTTTTGCCATCCATATCGAGCCTATCACATTACAATGAAGTGTAAACTTTACCACACTGATAACATGTCATAAACATTTCATTCCAAAATAATAACATATATAGTGTAGCACATATGTACAATCTGTAAACTATCTTTACAACATTACAATCAGTCAAAGCGGTCTAAACTCAGCTAGCAATAACATCACTGTTAAATTTCTTTTGAATGCAGAAATAGCGAACACTTCTATGATCGAAGTCACCCCAGCCCTATTCTAGCACATAGAAAACAAAGTCACAGTGAGGTCAAAGTGGCCCAAGAACTCGAGATGATCTCAGAATGGTCCCAAATAATGACCGTTTTTGTAACATGTTGAGACCTGGAGGTCACAGAGCCTCAAGGTGATTTATACCAGATACCTGGGATTTCCTTGTATGAAATCACTCAAAAGTTTACAATATGCTATGCAAGGACACAAATAAAAGAAAATACGTACTGTATTATTAATATAATGTGTAGCTAAATAAAGAAGATAAATGCTGTAGATAAATAGTTTCACAGCACAGATCTTGTAACATGCAAAGCCAAAGGCATGCTTCTAAACATTTTCAGCTTAAATTCTATAGAGAAAATACATGCGTGCATTCACAAATGGTTGTCTAAATTTCTTTGGGCGGTGTGATATTGAAATTAACATAGGTCAACTAATTATTTTGAGACAAACTACATTGCATCCATTGTATATGAAATTCAGTAGTAGACTAGAATGTACTTCCATAGAAGTAAGTTTAATCGCCAAGACGAAAATTTATTAAATGCAAATCTAGTCTGTTATCTTAACTTTCACCCACAGAGGTACCGATCCAGCGATATCCTTCCTAAAAAAACATAAAATATATCACATTTATTTCATTTTATTACTAGTTTTAGAAAAATCAATGGCACACAACTGTTGTGTCATAGGCAGATTTTCAAGGCTCTCTGCTATCACTTCCTTTCCTAAAATCTCCCACATATGTTCAGCAAATCTCACATCAAAACCAGGATTCTTAAATCATAAAAAAAAAATTTATAACATATCAAAGATATGCAGACCAAAGTGCTACTGGTCTTTTCTGTCGACGTTGCTAACGTACCTGTTTTTGGTCTCAACGTCTTTTACGTCATGGTGTCCTTGCCCGTGCCGTGATTCACCATCCCCGAAAATTTCCCTCGGAGTGAACGCGATTGGCACACCTGATCGGTCTTTAGAATTCACCAATTTATGCTAGAACCGTAACTAAGTTGTTTGTTATTCAAGAGGTAATTTTTCACTTATTCCTTCATTTTTTCTCAGATCAAAATTTTTAGAATGTTTTACCTTGAAGAAGGTTGCCGTAACGGCAATTATGGGTAGTTCTCTAGGGTGACTAAAAAATCAGCTCTAGCCATTGCGTTTTTTTGAAGGTCACAAATATTGTGCGTGTATTCACATTGTGATAAACCTTACAACTATAGTGGCAAATCAGAAACAAACGTTTTTAGTTTCTGCTGTCCAGCAGCAGATTTAAACACATTTTCTCAAGTTTGCCGCTAAGAAAAAGACACATGGATTAGCTCGGAAATCAAATTTCTGAAATCGGACAGTCTTCTGTTTAGAATGAAACTGTATCTGGTCCTTGGTGTAAAACAAGATTTGTAGGGCAGTTTTGAATGATTGTATACTTTTTCAGATTGATTATTTTGTAACTTTTGGGCTCAAAGTGAAAAGTGGTACATGTACTACTGTGTTTACCCATACATGGTAGGCAGTAAAATTATTTTTAGGAGGTCAGTTACCTTACAACTAAGTCATTGACAGTCAAGGGATTGAAAAAAGCTACACAACAGTACTGAGCCTGTAAAATAAATAGCCCGGGGGGAGTAACATAGCACAAAAATAAATTGATTAAATGTGACCCCTTTAAAGCTGGTTATCACACAGTGGGCCAGGAGACTGTACCGGCGACCAAAACGCGCCAACACGCGTTTCCAGATCCTGAGTCGCTAAGCAAGACTCGAACCGAACGTCTGACCCTACCAATGGATTCCTCGCTCGGACAGCAATCCATCGGTGGGGTCACACGACCGGTTCGAGTTCCATTCAGCGATTCTGGAGCTCAACCGCGTCTAGAGTTTTGGCCGCCTGCGCCGTCCTCTGGCTCTGCTGTTCATCGAATCGAACCCAGATTCGCAGTGTTTGTCCTCTTGTCATCAATAATTCGGTCAATCCGGCTCTAGAAGTCGGCCTTGGGCACGCGGTAGGCGGGCCGGTGCATGTTGGTCTTGACGAGGGTCCGGATGTCTGCCATGTTGTGCAGCCTGTCCGTGGCGGCGCTCACGGTGGCGCAGTGCTGCTGCAGGGAGCGCGTCGCGGCGGGGAACTCCGCGAACTCACTGAGCGGCCACGGCGGGAAGTGCGGCGCCACGTGTCCGTTGCCACACGCGTTCCCGCACGTGGGATTGGGGGTCGGGGTCGGGCTGGACGCGGCGGGCGCGATCGTTGAGAAGGTCGTGTCGCAGACCAGCTCCTCCACGGCCTCAATCCGCCTCAGCTTATTCCGCGGGGGCGGTGGGGGCCGCAACACGGAGGCGGCGGGGGGCGGCGCGTGGCCCGCAGTCAACATGGAAATGCTCTCAGGGCCGCCGCTGCCGCCGCCCCCCGCGAACGCCGTCGTGGCCGCGAAGATGCAGATGCCGCTGTCGCCGCTGACGGTGCTGCAGTCCGCCTGCTCGATGCTGCCGCCCGAGTTCTGTCGCAGCGACAGGGACAGCGGCACGCCGCCGTGGCCGAGGCCGCCAGAGCCGCCCTCCAGGGCCAGCGGGATGTTGTCGAACTGGAACAAAGGTCGTCGTCAACGTCTGCTGCCCACCAACGACACCCTTGACTAGAACACTGGCACTGACCTGGAAGATGTTGCCGTCCAGCTTGAGCGAGCCCCGCCGGCACGCGCTGCTGCCGCACAGGCTGGACCGGCGCGGCGGCGTGGGCGGCGGCGGCCCGTGCGCCGACATCCTCCGGTAGGTGGCCGACAACGGCAGCGGCGGGGTGGGCGACAGCTGGTCCTCGTCCTCCTCCTCCAGGCTGTCCCGGTGCAGCAGCTTGCGCCGACAGCCCGCCCTGGCGTCGCGGTCCAGCGGCGAGAGCGGCGGCGGCGAGGCGTCGTCGTCGAGTGGGCCGGCGCCGTGGCCGGCGTGGCGCGGGGTCTCCTGGTCGCTTCCGCTGTCCCCCGAGCTGCCCTGGCGCCGCCGCCCGCACCGGCCCGGCGCGTGGTCCGCCTGCAGCAGCGGCCGCCCGCTGCCCGAAGACGAGTCCGAGTTCTGGCGGACGCAGGACTGCGAGCGGCCACGCTGCCCGGAGTACTGCGGGTACTGCGAGTGCGGGTACTTGTAGGCCAGCCGCACCAGCCCGCCGGCCGACGCCGGGCCCGGCGACTCACTGCAGAGGCTGTCCGCCGTGAGGGGCGTGTCCGCCGCGCCCCCGAGGGGGCCCCCGGAGAGGTAGCCCGGCAGCGTCGGCAGTCCCGCGCCGGTCATGGAGCCCGGCCCCGCCGCCAGGGGGTCGCCGCCTACGGCACCCGCGGTGGGAAGGTGGAAGCTCTGCACGGACATGCTGTCGCAGTGGGACGACGGCTGGCACTGGGGGTGCGCCGGGTGGGAGGAGGCCTCGATCGACTTGCTGCGAGGGAAGGGAGGAGGAGATTAAGAGGTAAAAGCTTTCCTCGCTTTGTCGCGCACTCATGGATAGGGATGGTAAAATACCGGTATTATATATTTTAGTATTTTTATTGGCGTACGGTTGGCCGCTGCTTCAAAAAGATAATATCACCTTTTCTTCGGCGAGCGGTCGGCCACCGCACTGTAGGGCTGCGGGATGAAGACTCTATCTGCACCCACCTGTAGCACGAGTCGGAGCGGCCGTAGCTGTGCGCGTGGGCGGGGCTGTCCTGCGGCTGGCGGGGCGGGGCCAGCTTGAGGTGCAGCACCCGCGCCACCAGCTTCTTGGCCTCCAGGCGCACCTCCTCGTTGCGCAGGACGTAGATCCAGGGCGACACGCACGAGTTGACGTGCGCCAGCAGCAGCACCAGCGGCGGCGACGGCCGCTGCAGCAGCACGAAAACGAAGTAGGGCGTCCAGCAGGTGAGGTAGGCGCCCACCACGAACAGGGCCGTCTTGACGGCGCGACCCTCCTCGCGCAGCAGCAGCGTCGAGAAGCTGGCGTTGGAGCAGCGCCTCTTGCTGTTGAGCACGATGGAGCCGAGCGGCGGGTTGCGACCCTGGCGCCGGGGGAAGTCCCTGCGGAGCCACGCAACATCACCGTCAAGGTCGGTGTACAAAGTTTCAGTGGCGTATCTAGACTCGAAAAAAAAAACCTCAAAAAATTTCAGTATATTTTGCGGTTTTATACCGGTACGTATCAGTATTTTATTCAGTTTAAAACCCATTAAAAATACCAAATACCGGTATTTTAGCATCTCTAGTCCTCACCCCTTGCTGCCGTGCTCGGGCGTGCCGCTGAAGGGCGGCAGGCTGAGGTCCAGCGAGCCGCCGCGCGACCCCGCGTCCACGGAGGCGTGCCCGTTGCTCTGCGTGCTCTGCGTCGGCGTGCACACGCTGTGGCGCCGCGTGCGCTTGCTGTTCTGGTGCGCGGCCAGCGACATCTGCACGTACATGTACACGATGATGTACAGCGGCACCGCGAAACCTGCGCAGTCAACAAAACAATCGGTCAACCGGAGCCACGTGTTTGTGATGACCGAAATGTCGTCGAGGCCTGCCAATGGCGGATCCAGGGTCGACCTTAAGGGGGAAGGGACAGTGGCGGATCCAGAGGCGGCTTGTAGGGGGTGGGGGGTGGGGGTCAGGGGGTGTAAAGTAGCACTTTTCACCCACCTTTCAGGCGGCTATCTAGGTGCTATGGGAGGCACAAAAGCCTCCCCCCCCCGTTTTTAATCCGCGGCTAGGAAGGGAAGAAGCCCTTTTTTGCCGACTAACATGGGCAAAGTGTTGCGTTTTGCCTAATTGGCATGGCGGCGAGCCGCGCTTGTCAATCTGCTTCTCATTGTTCCGCCAACAGGACTTCCGTGTTCCGGCTGGTGCATTAGGATTAGCCTAGTTGGCATGGCGTCGGTCGGCGGGGCGAGTGCGCGAGGCCGCCGGAAGGAACATGGCGCAGCGCAGTGGGGGGCGAGAGCAAATCCCTGGTTGGTTCATTCGGCAGAGAGATAGAGGGAGAACAGAAGACTAAATCGGCTGAAAATAAGTAGGACCTTAGTGGCGTGTTTGGTGTCTAGTTTCGCTGACCCAGTTCTTGGCCCGACCCCGCCGCCTGACCTTAATCGCCCTGACACTGACTTGGTCCCGATGATGCGCGGCGTGTCAGGCCCTCTGCTCCCCAACTAGATTGCGGGGCGCGCGGCTTCAAAAACGCGTTATTACGTCCGACGACGCGGCACGGTGGGCCGGAGGACGGCGCAGCGGCCGAAACTCTTGACGCGTTTTGAGCCCCAAAGTCGCTCAACAGGACTAGAACTGAACGTGTGACCCCATCAATGGTTTGATCTCCGAAGGAGGAATAAATTGGTGGGGTCACACGTCCGGTTCGAGTCCTGTTTGGAGACTCTGGAGCTTAAAACGCGTCTAGAGTTTTGGCCGCGAGCGGTCTTCTGGCCCACTGTGCGGCTCCCGATGAAGACGAAATGACATAAAAATCCAAATTGAATGGCAATTGGAAGTGTTTGCTCGATACTGCTGCACTGATCCTAGCAACGTGCCGACACTGTCGTGGGGAGGTTCTTTCCCCACTGCCCCCGAATACTTAGCGAGCGAGCTGGCGTGCTTTGTGGGTCTCGGCCACACCAGCGCACTAGGCGCATTAGGCGCATTAGGCCGCCTTCGTCGGTCTCCTGGCCCACTGTGCGCCGAGGGACCGCCTCCTGCCTGCGCAGTCCGCGTACGTGTGCCTCTCAAAATTCTACTCTTCAAGGACTCGGACGGACGGATGGACGGGCGGACCGGCGGGTGACATGTCAGTGCGACTAGAGTCTCGCTTGTTTGTTTGTTTTCGAAATTGGACCGCCGCGCCCTGCCACGCCTCGCTACGCCGTTCATCACAGCAGCCCACTCACTATTGGAGGGCACAACCACAGCTCCGGCGCGTGGCTCCATACCATTAGATTTTTTATTTATTTCAGGGTTCAGGAAGGCTGGTGTACAGTCCATTTTGACAGGGGAAAAAAAGAAGGAATCTCGATCACAAATTGTTTGAGGGTGACGCTGTCGTCCCTCGGGGGACAAGTAACTGCGCACTGCGGTGCTGCGCTCCGCTCGCCGCGGAAACAACAACACGCGTAGGCCTGGCGCGCCGCCGTCACACACCTGTGACTCACGCAGTTAGCATAAAGTCGAACCAACGCGAGTTTGGAGCACAACTCCCCCTCGCTCGCGCAGGGCGCACAGTGGGCCAGAAGACCGGCGGCGGTCAAAATTCCGGACCGGTTTTGAGCTCCAGAGTCGCTAAATGGGACTCGAACCGAACGTTTGACCCCACCAATGGAGTTCTCGTTTGGAGAACAATCCATTGGTGGGGTCACCTGCAACGGTCTTCTGGCCCACTGTGGGGCGTGAGAATGCGCAGGTGTGTGTGAGTGAGTGTGCTGGTAAAGTCTTGAGGAGGTGGCCGTCCTGTGCCGTATGCCGTATCGGTTCGCGCATGTAGGTCATCAGCACATTCATGCTCATGAAGGCCTGCAGGGGGACCTGCATACATCACGTCCCGAGAATCCATGAATAAGCCCAGCGCGCCGCCGCCGCCGCCAGGACGCCGGGATGGCTTGCTCTCGCTTGCTCGGGTCGGCTGCCAGCTTGGGCTGCCAGACTGCAAGGCTGCCAGCTCGGCCGGCGGCGTGCATCCCGCAGGCAGGGCCGCTGCTTGCAGCCCTTCGACATGTGCCGCCCCGGTTCGTTAGATCGTTATCCCGGGCCGCCGCTCGGTGCCAAGAAGCCCTAGGTTATCGCGGCCCCAATGAAAAGCACAAACTCGAGAGTCCAGGCCACGCGGGGGCGGCATGGCGGCAGCCAAGAGACTTTGGCCTCGTTCGGAGAAACACCCTAGAGGCGCCCGCAGCCCCCGCCGGGGACCGCCGCACAGTGGGCGAGGGACATGGCGACGCAACATCGGCGTGCCGAATCAGAAGCAAATACCTGCGACAGTGAAAAACTCACCGAAGGCGAAGTGGATCCACTGCGAGTAGGGGATGAGGCGGACCTCGAAGAGAGCGGTCATGATGGGGATGAAGAGCCAGTTGGACACGATGAGGATGGTGGAGCGCTGGCGGGTGGCCATGCGGTGGTAGTGCAGCGGAGACAGCACGGCCTTGTGGCGGTCCATCGCCACCAGCAGCACCGAGAAGACGGACACCTGCACGGCCAGGGCCTGCGTGAAGCGGGTCGCGTCGCGCAGCCACACGTCCCAGGGCCGCGACCACACGCCGTCGCCCGCCGCGTCCGCCGCGTCCGCCACCAGCGCCGCCGCCACGCTCTCCGCCACCTGCGAGCACGCCGACGGCACGCAGCGGTGAGACTCAGCGACTACGATCGGGTTACGAAATGCGGCTGTATCGGCCGAGGGTTGGCCGGTGCTGTTGTGGTGGGGCACAGTGGGCCAGAAGACGGCGCAGGCGGCCACGTACCTGCCCGTCAGTGGCGGCGGCGGCGGCGGCAGCCACGGCAGCCCCCGGCCACAGGAGTTCCCCCGAGGCCGCGTCCACGGGCAGCGCCTGCATAGCCGGTGGCGGGAAGGGCGCCAGCACCAGCCTCGTGACGTCCAGGGGCGCCAGCACGCCGGAGCACAGCAGGTTGGCGGCCAGCATGTTGTACACGTAGCGCGTCGAGTGGCTGCGCAGCGCCGGCCGGCCGCTCCAGATGAGCGCGCACAGCACGTTCACGAACACGCCCAGCGTGGCCACGAGCGCGATGCCCAGCGCCTGCACCAGCGACAGCACGCCGGCCGACGCCCACCAGCTGGACACCTCATCGCGGGAGACTGTCGAGCAGAAGAAGGAGCAGAGGTGCGTTAGTTCAAAGGGGCCAGGCGAGGGCCCGGGATCACATACACCGCGAAGCACCCGCACCACCTAGAGGCTATGTGGGCCAAGTTTGTTCTGCAATGCCCCCGCGCGCGGACAAACTTCTTCTTTTTTGGGGTCAGTCAGGGCCGCGCCGCCCAGCAGGCTGGAGAGGGACGACCGGGGAGGCGCGATGCCGTCGGGAAGGTTGCGGGCGGCGGGCCGAGGGGCGGCTCCAGTGTCCGGGGGGCTGACGGACCGGCGGCTCCAGGGGGGACGTGAGTCTGGCGCACGCCATGGAGCGAGCCACGAACTACACAGTCCAAGACGACTTTAAACACTTTGTCCCCCAGTAAGTAGGCAAAAAGTGCAACTTTCCCCCTTCCCCCAGGCCGCCTCTGGATCCGCCACTGTCAGGGACTCAAGCAGAAATTCCACGCGCGGAGTAGCACCGGGCCGATAGTAGTTCGTCCGTCCCACCGTACTGATAGTCCCTCATATCTGCACGCGACGAGCTGCTGCAGGGTCGTCCTGATGGCTCGTAGTGTGGCACGGCATGGGGCGGCATGGCGCGGCATGGCATAACGGTGGCGGCGCAAGGCGCAGTGCGCGAGGCGTGACCCAGTTCGTTCCAAACCAGGCCAGTACTTGCAGCAGGGAGCAGGGCCCTTGGTTTCGAGCCACCACGTACAAGGATCTAGCGGCCGCACTCGTCGCCGAGTCGTGTTAAGTGCCACTTGGGTTGCCTTTCCTCCCCCGCCCTGCGCCGCCCTGCGCCGCCCTGCCTGCGCCTTCCGCAGTGCAGGCCGCTGGGCGACCGTCTGGCCGTGCGCTGCTCGCCCCGATACGACTTTTGCAGCCTGATGCATGACGGGGAACTTGTTGCTCAACTGGAGAGGACTTTTCTGTGGTGCGGCGCGCAGTGTGGGGCTGGGATGGGGGACATCTCTTTCCTCTTTCCTCTTTCCTCTCTCTCTCTCTCTCTCTCTCTCTCTCTCTCTCTCTCTCTCTCTCTCTCTCTCTGTCGATGGCACGCGCACACACAGAGCCTGTGATGAGGTGACGGACGCGAGGACACGCAGATACATGCGTCGTGCCTCGGGTTCTGTTCGGCCGGGCTCCGCCAGGCATGAGCTCCGCGCCATTACACGAGTCCGGCCAACAAAGATGATGGAGATGATGCGTTGGACGGCCACGCCGCGCGCAGGCAGCCAGGCTGGACCGAAGTGGGCCAAGGGAGCCGTCCTCGAGTTACAGGGACCGTCCCCCCGTCCGTCCGCGCCGTCGCCGCCAAGGCCCCGTCCCCGTGGGGCCGCGCCGGACTGCGCTGGGCCGCGTGGCGATGTAAAGGGGATGAGTGTTCTCTCGACTCTGGCTGGACGGCGAGGGCCGTGCCGAGAGTCAGGGAGCGGCAGATGGACTCGCCACCGCGATTCATCATCTCTCTCCGCCCTTTGAGGTGGCAGCAGCAGCAGTCCTCCCTGACCTTGCGCTTGCGGCCTCGCTAAAAGCGGCATGTAAAAATTTGATGACGTGGCGTGGCGGGGCGGTGCGGGGCGTGGCGGGGCGTAACAAGGCGGCCCAGAGTGGGCCAGAAGACGGGTGGGGGTGGCCAAAATTCTAGACGCGCTTTGAGCTAAAGCCGCTTAATGGGACTCGAACGGAACGCGTGTCCCCATCAATGGATTGCTCTCCGAACGAGGAATCCATTGGAAGTTGCACACGTTCGGTTCGAGTCCAGTTTGGCAACTCTGGAGCTCAAAACGCGTCAAAACTAACCGAGGCTCGCCTCGACACTTGACCCCGGCCCACTGTGCCCCCCCCCCCCTCCCCGGACATGCGAGCCCCGCGCGACGCGATGCAACCGCGCTCTATTATTGGACTTCCCTGGATTCCGGGAGTCGTTTTCGTCGCTCTCTCTCTCTCTCTCTCTCTCTCTCTCTCTCTCTCTCTCTCTCTCTCTCTCTCTCTCTCTCTCTCTCTCTCTCTCTCTCTCTCTCTCTCACTCGCTTCCTCAGGACCGCTCGTGGCGGCCTCTTAACTGGGCCGCGATAGTCTGCGGCCTGTAACAGCCGTCATGACGTCAGACGGCCCCCATC
Organism: Stenchaetothrips biformis; assembly: GCA_030522485.1. Classification (NCBI taxonomy): domain Eukaryota; kingdom Metazoa; phylum Arthropoda; class Insecta; order Thysanoptera; family Thripidae; genus Stenchaetothrips; species Stenchaetothrips biformis. The sequence goes on from CM060098.1 coordinate 6,278,558, forward strand.
CCTCCCGGCAGCAGTGGGGCCAGCGCGGCCCGCTCCGTTCCTTGTTCTGGTTTCTAGTGGCGTGTGAAATTATATTGGAGGGTAGAGGGGCGAGAGGCGTTAGCCTGCGTTAGCCGACGGTATTGACGCAACAGCAACAAACGCAATTACGGCAAGCGCACGCTCGCACGCCACGCACGGGCACGCGGCTCTGCGCGCACTGATTCTGAAGAGTCGCTCTCATGGGGTGAGAGAGAGAGAGAGAGAGAGAGAGAGAGAGAGAGAGAGAGAGAGAGAGAGAGAGAGAGAGAGAGAGAGAGAGAGAGAGAGAGAGAGAGAGAGAGGGAGAGAGAGAGAGAGAGAGAGAGAGAGAGAGAGAGAGAGAGAGAGAGAGAGAGAGAGAGAGAGAGAGAGAGAGAGAGCCGACGGCGCCGAAAAGCCGTCATGTGCGACTGATAGACAGTCGACGCGCGACGCGCCAGGTCAAATCGGGTCCAATCAACAGAGATGTACATTTGTCCAGCAACAGGATTGTGTCAAGGTCACGAGCATGGAAAGGGGGTGGTGGGTCGTTTGCGCACACGGGGCTGTATGGACGGGCGAGAGTAGGACGAGGGGCGAGGCGAGAACGAGGAGGTCTAACTTTAATCCACCAGCGTTCTTGAATTTCACTGGTCAAATGTTTGGCCATACTCCGACGAGGATCCGCCGAAAGTGGCTGGGATATGCGGAAGAGGAGAGGGGGGAGCGGGTAGAAGCAGGCTGGATTTGTCGCGTGGGATCCCCGAAAAGCTCGCCGAGCCATGAATGTTTCATCACCACACGGCCTAGTTCGCCGCGCGACGTCGCAAGCCCTGCATTGGACGGCGCTGAGCAGAGAGGTCTTCATGGCGGCCAGGGCGGCCAGCGCGGCCAGCGCGGCCACGCACCAGGACGCGGAGAGGGAGCGTCCGACAAGCCAGCCCGCTGTTGTGTAGCCGGTAAGCCGAAACCAACCACACACAGCACAGTGGGCCAGAAGACCGGCGCAGGCGGCCGAAACTCTTGGCGCGTTTTGAGCTCCATAGTCGCTAAATAGGACTCGAACGGAACTTGTGACCCCACCTATGGATTGCTCTCCGAACGTGGAATTCATTGGTGGGGGTTCTTACGGTCGGTTCGAGTCCTGTTTAGCGACTCTGGAGCTCAAAACGCGTCTAGAAGTTTGTCCGCATGCGCCGATCATCTAGCCCCCTGTGCGACGGACGCGGAGGCTGCGCTGACGGCCAACACGGCCGGAGTGCGGCGGGAGTTTGCGTGCGGTTCCCGGATGACGGAGGGTGTCGACATGGACGTGTTGACGGTGCGGATTGAGGGGCAGGGACGCGGGTGGGCCATGGCCGGGGGTGAGGCATGGGCCGGGGCTGAGGCATGGGCCGGGGCTGAGGTATGGGCCGGGGCTGAGGTATGGGCCGGGGCTGAGGTATGGGCCGGGGCTGAGGTATGGGCCGGGGCTGAGGTATGGGCCGGGGCTGAGGCATGGGCCGGGGATGAGGTATGGGCCGGGGCTGAGGCATGGGCCGGGGATGAGGTATGGGCCGGACCGCGGCGGGCCATGGAATAGGGCTGCGTCCGCGTGCAGACGTGGTAGCCCGACAATAATGGCTGGTGACGGGTTGAGGGCGCTTGTCTCCGCTTCGCCTGCCTGTCTGTCTGCGTCGCGTGCGGGGCCCGGTGCGGCCCACTGGGGAGCGCCCCGTGGGGGGTCCCGGACGAGCCTACCCCCGCGCACACGCGCGCAGTGCGCAGCGCCCTAACGCGGTTACGTCTTGTTAGGTGTCCAGGACCCGTGTCTCCGATCCAGGACGATGGAAAGTAGGCAAGAAGCCCGTCGGCCAAAACTACAGACGCGTTAGCTCCGGTCGCCGAATTGGACTCGAACCGAACGAGTGACCCTACCAATGGATTGCCCTCCAAACGAGGAATCCATAGGCGAGGTTACTCGTTCCGTTCGTCCTGTTTAGCGACTGAAGAGCTCGAAACGCGTGGAGTTTTGGCCGCCTGCGCCGGTCTTCTGGCATACAGTGCCAGGGCGTCGGGCCCGGGCTGGCCGGGGCCCTCGCAGCGTGCATGAAACATGACGCGACCTAGACACGGAGGCGGCGCGGCCTTGACGGCGTGGCCTTGACGGCGTGGCCGCGAAGGCGTCGCCAGGGCCACGGCACTTGGAAACGCGAGTGCGTGTGCGGCACACTCTGCGCTCCTATGCGCACGCGGCACGCGGCTGTGAGGGATGGCCGCCGCGGGAAGGCAGCCCGCCCAGCCCGGCCCAGCACAGCCAAGCCACGCCGATCGAAATTCAGAGAGAGAGGAGGCGGCGAATAGAATAACACAAAAATTTATCTTGAGACTATCACTTAGGGCTGTAGAGGCCTCATTACAGTAACAGTCGCTTCATCTCCTCTCCGAAACAATGAAAAGCATGTAAATTTTCAAAACAAAGAAAAAAAAATCATGACAAAAATAAGCTGAAAGTAAAGCACATTGACGGTTATTCAATAGAGAAGTGAATAAACAGAGCGGAAGGGGGCGGGGCGGGTCCCTTCGTGGTGCCACGCTGATAATTACTCGGATCCGGGGACTTGGACGGCGGGGCTTAATCCTCCTACAGCCGGGTGGTCCCCAACGCGGACCCCCGCCCCACAGTGGCCCCGTGGGCCAGAAGACCGGTGGAGGCGGTGAAAATCCCGGACGTGTTTGAGCTCCAGAGTCACTTAATGCGACTAGATCCTAACGTGTGACCCCCACCAATGGGTTGCTCTCCGATAAAGTAATCCATCGGTGGGGTCACACGTTCGGTTCGAGTCCTGTTTTGACAACTCTGGAACTTGAAACGCGTCAAGCTGGCCCATTGTGCGCCGACGGCCTTGCTGTTCCACGGGTCACCGCCCACCCCACCGCGCGCGCGTCAAAGAGACGCGTTATGACGTCCACATCCCAACTATCTCGGCAACGCGCCCCGCCACGCCGACCCCTGGGGCCTTCCGTTGGGCAGGCACGACACCAGCGGCTACGCAGTGCTTCACGGCGGCATCATGGCGGCCTGCCTCAGAGAAAGAAGACCTCAAGCACGCCGTCAGGAACAGTGGCCCAGAAGACGCGTTTTGTTTGCTCGTTGAGCTCATGTTTGAGTCGCTAAATGGGCCTCGAAAATAAAGTGTGACCCCACCAATAGATTGCTCTCCGAACGAGGAATCCAAAGTGGGGTCACACGTTCGGTTCGAGTCCAGTTTAGCGACCCTGGAGCTCAAAACGCGTCTAAGATTTCGGCCACCTGCACCGGTCTTCTAGCCCACGAAGCCTACGCCCCGCGGCGGCATCTCGCCAAAGCATCTATGTAGCGATGTGTATTGGGTATCGACGGGCCGAGGCCGAGAGGGCGTGGCGCGGCGAGGCCACCAAGGGACAGCCTCGTTAAAGAAGAACATGTTCGCCCGGGGCAGCGGATGCTGCCAGGACGCCGGGACACGGCCACGGCCGGTCACGGCCACGGAGAGAGGGTGGCCGTCGAGGAGGCGAGAGTCGAAGGCCTTGAATAAAAAATGGCGTATGCCAGTCAGTCGCACGCGAGGCTGTCAGCCCCGCACCACTCCGCCGGACTCTGCCGCCTGGCCGACGCGCGACGTCGCACTCGGTCGGTCCTCGTTCCTCGCCGCCGCGTGAGTTGCAGCGTCTTATATGAGGCGAGTCAGCTGTTGAGCGTTAAGGTTCCGAACAACAAGCACTGATTGGCCGAGATACGGGAAACGGGGGCGCTGGCGTGGTGTTGGTGCTGGTAGTGGCATACTGTAGAAAATATACTGGGAGTTGACGAAGGTTATTCTGGAAAAACGCTGCCTAAGCTTCTCTTCACATGCGGGTGGCTCCATGCAAGGCACTGGCTTGATAAGTCTATCGATCCCTGCCTGCCGCTTACAAACCCTTTCAACTTTCTTTTTTATGCGCGCACGTCGCCGCTCCGCTCGGGTCATCTGGGTGGCCACCTGCCCGTGACAGGCACTCACGGGCACACTGTCCGAGCCATCTGCCTGCGCGGTTGGCTCCGGCCCAGCGGCCCCGCCGGCCGGCCAGGATGACGACAGCCATCGTGTGCGTCCGTCGCCGCGTTCGCCATAATTGCCCGCCCACGCACAGTGGGCAAGAAGGCCAGTGCAGGTGGCCAAAAACTCTGGACGCCGCGCTCTCCATGCGTCGCGCGTCGTCCAAGTCAAACCAAACAACCTCCGTGCGAGTGGGCGGCGGCAGGCGGCCGGTCCTGGGCTCCGGGTGCTCCGGGTCCTGGAGGAGGACGGGGACGAGCGAGCGGGCTGGCAAACTTTGATGATTGGTTTCGGCTCCCCGAGGCACCACAAATCGGGCGCCATTCAGCCGGCCGCCCTTCCAGAGCCTTCAAGGAAGGACCGACCGTGGGCGGACAGAGACACAGACCACCGCGATGACGGCGTCCCCGGGGCCCCCGGCGCCCGCGGCCCACGCGCCTGCCCACTGTTGTCCCCAAGGGGTCCCGCACTCAAACAATCTTATGCGCTAGGAGGGGACCATCCCACAATCTTGCGTCAAAAACGCCTGTAAGTAGGCAAAAAGCGCGGCAAAATCATGCAGAACCCTAAGCTATCCGACACAATCAAACAATCTGTGTACAGGCGGCCGTGCAGACGGAGATGGCGCACACTCAATGTTTATGTAGAATTTTGTACGTGTCACTTGCACGATTTTGTGCATGCGGGGAATTTGCATAATATTATGCGTAAAAATGCATAAATTTATGCAAATTTGTGAACAATTTTATGCAAAACGTCACGCAGGTTTAAAATTATGCATCACCACGCACAAAATTCTACATAAACATTTAGTGTGCGGTAGAGAGGCAGGGAGAGCAAGGCCTCCTCGAGGACCTGATGGCCTGCCTTGTCCCAATTTTACCAGTGTTACTATAGTCTCGCTTTAATGCACCGACGCGCACGGGGGAAGGTGAGGGGGGTGGGGGGGGGGTTCACTCGGAACGGGGGCAAGGGCGTCATCAGCAGCAGGAGCGGGCGAGACGGGGAAGCCGTAACGCGCCGCGCCGCTGGAGCAGTCCCTCCCTGGAGACGGGGGGCTCCAGCAGCAGGTGGCGTACTCACTATTGACACTGAACACATGTTCCGGAAGCTCGTAGTCGGGTGTCGGCCACTCGCTCATGGTGTCTCGAATCGCCGTCGGGAGAACATCGCCACAAGCTCTGCAACAGAAAGGCACAGGCAATCAGCGTCGTCCCCGAGGGGTCCACCACACAGGATTACTGATTACCAGTGATTACCTACAAAATACTTAAAAAAAAACAAAAAAACACACTATAATTTTGTCATTTTTGGCCTATTTTTATAAGAAAAAAAAAAGAAGCCAAAAGCCGATTAAAACAGCGAAACTACAGTGTTATTCAACGAATGTTACGTCATATTCGTTAAAATGTGAATTTTGTCACGTTTGTTATATGATGTCACATTTGCGGCCCAAATTGTAGACGCGTTTTGAGCGCCAGAGTCGCTATATGGGACTCGAACCGAACGGAACGTGTGCCCCACCAAAGGATGGCTCTCCGAACGAGGAATCCATCGGTGGGGCCACACGTGAGGTTCGAGTCTTGCTTCGAGACTCCTGAGCTCAAAACGCGTGTCGAGCTTTGGCCACCTGCGCCGGTCTTCTGGCCCACTATGTGCTGCCTGCTCGGGAGTCAGCCACGTCTCTAACAGCCGCTCTAACTTCGCTCTAACGCCAGTCAATATTGAGTTACAAGTTGAGCTTTTGAACGGCAGCGTAATTGTCCTGTCCGGGCCTCTCCACGAGGGCCGCTCAGTGTGTCGGGTGGCTCTGCCTCTCTCGTGAGAGAGAGAGAGAGAGAGAGAGAGAGAGAGAGAGAGAGAGAGAGAGAGAGAGAGAGAGAGAGAGAGAGAGAGAGAGAGAGAGCGAGCAGCGTCGAGAGAACGGTCGGAAACGCACGGACGGGGAGACATGCGACCCGAACCTGAATCTGAATAATGCCCAACGTGCGCGCACGCGGGCGGCATGTGGCGCCGGTCGATGTACAGAGGACTCACTTTCTCAGTGGCTTCGATTTTCGGGCGCGGGTGGTGGACAGGCAGGCAGGCAATCACGCAAGTGCCCGTCGGCAACTAAGTTTCGAAGGACTTTCGAAAGCCCTTCGAAAGGCATTAAGTGATTATGCCCTCAAAGGGCGTCAAAGACTTGTTGTACCCCGAAGGACATGGTTTTTGTGTCTTTGTTTTACCAGTGGAGTCACATTCCCGCTAATTTTCCATTGTACTTTTATTTTTCAATAATTTTTTTTATGGTGGGTTACTGCGCAGGTTCCAACCGCGGCGGCGGGGCGTACAGCGCGCAGTGCGAGTCAGTCATGCCTGGCTTTTGGCTTTGTCCCTGGCATGGCAGCGAGGCTGGGCGAAGGTCCAGGGGCCCCACTCGGTTAGGGGCGCCATTGTTGCCGTGTGTCGCCGGGGTCGCCCCGCCCCGCTCTTTTGTACCGCCTGGCCCTGGCCTGGTCAATCATTTAACTCTGCATGCCAAGGCGCGGTGCGAACGCCGCCAACGCCACCGCCATCGCCGCGCCTAGTGCCGGGCGCCCCCGACCTTGAATCAACTTGTGGCTTCCGAAATGAGTTTCGATTGTCAGACCGCCCGCCGCCTGCCGCGCGCCACCACGGCCACGGTCGCGGCACGCTCTTTCTCTCTCTCCCCCCCCCCTTCCTTACACACTCACACACACACACACACACACACACAAGAGGGGACGGACAAATAGCAGTATTTTCCTCCCAGAGAGGCTTCGCTTTGCCAAGGGCTGCACGACAAATATACAAATCAACTTCATCGACGCGAGGTGGCGTGTACGCATCAGGACGTGAAAATAACAACTGCCTCGCACCGTCCAACTCCAACAACAACAACAACAACAACAACAACAACAACAACACCAACATCCCGCCCGCCCAAGCCCGACTTCCCGCCCCAGCGGGTTGCACTGATCCTATTTAGCGTCCGTTCCAGACGCCGCGCCCAGACGGCGTCGGACAATGACTGCTCCAGCCAGCAGCGACTCCAGCGAGTCTGAACTTGCTGCCGGGCTGAACCAACCACTGGACTCAGGGCAGTGCAGAGTGGGTCAGAGGACCGTTGAGGCGGTCGAAATCCCGGACGCGTTTTTAGCTCCCAAGTCGCTGAATGGGACTCGAACCGGACGTTTGACCCCACCAATAAATTGCCCTCCGAACGAGGAATCCATTGGTGGGGTCACGTTCGGTTCGAGTCCCATTTGACCCACTGTGTTGGCCTCCATCGTGTTGAGCTGGACACACTCCATCGAGGCGCGGCACAGCGAGGCGCGGGGCCGCACAGTGGGCCGTGCTGAGTGCTTTTTAAAGTGGGTCACGGAGGCAATATTGACGAAAACGACGCCGCGTTCCTTTTCACACCGCGCTGCTGGAATGCACCTGTTCTGCCCCCCCCCCCTTCTTCCCCTTCCGGCCCCGCCAAGATAACTGCTTCTTTCCACATCGCGGGCCCCACCCCGCGCACAACGCCTTGATTGCCAACGGGGCGTCCTTGGCCTCGACTCTCTGCTGCACTCTGGCCTCCTGGTGGTGTTCGCATTTTTGCTGTTGTGAAAGTCTGATAATATTTAAGAATAAAAAGACGATAAAATTTGACACAAAGTGGAAACAAAGTTCAGCAGCTAAACCAACGCAGAGTGGCCAGAAGACCGGGAGGGACGGCCAAAACTCTGGACGCGTTTTACTCTGGACGCGTTTTGAGTTCCAGAGTCGCTAAACAGTGCTCTAACCGAACGTGTGACCCAACCCAAGGTTTGCTCTCCGAACGAGAAACCCATCGGTGGGTCACACGTTCGGTTCGAGTCCTGTTTAGCGACCCTGGAGCTCAAAACGCGTCTCGACTTTTGGCCGCATGCACCGGTCTTCTGGCCCACTGTCCAGCGGGAGCTGTGCTAATTCCGCTGGGGATGAATTCAACGCTGCATGTGCAGGTACGCGTCTGGCTGATCCCGCGCGCGCATTGGGCGATTGGACGCGGTGAAGGCCTCCTCCCTGGCGGCCTGGCGGCCCTGGGCGCGCACAGTGGGCCAGCACGGCAGAGCGTCAAGCGACAATGATAAATCCGGGCGGGCCGCGGCCTCGCGCACGATGGGGACCACCATGATGTGCGGTGCGTAAATTGTGTGACGGGTAATATAGTTCGCTTGGTTTCTCATCTCCAATTGACCCAGATAGCGCTGGCCCGCCCGGCCCCGCCCCTCCACGCCTGTTCCCCGCACGCTCCCCAGAGCCCAATAGCCCAATAGAAGCCACGTCTGTATCGGCTGGCGATGGCGGCGAATTTAACTAAATAACTTATTAACTTGCCTCTGGGCATAAAGCCCCTCAACAAAATGAAAATGTGCAAAGTACAAGGTGTGATGCAAACAATGCACGCCTCGCTGTTGTTTGTTCCTTCATTACTTTCTTTCTTTATCCCACACACCGCCTCTTCGTTTGTCTTCGTCCCTCCCGACCGTGGCCGTGACCCAAAAACCTCGTTATAGTGGCTAATTACTGGCCCGTTTCTTGTTTCCCGATCGTCTCCACCGATCCCGTCTCCGAGGAGAGAAGCGCAAAAACAGGACGCGGCCGTAATGATATTGTTGCCGTGTTTATTTTTCTTCCCGCGGAAAGGGAATCGTGCCGGTCTGACGGCTGTGGAGCGACAAACCGTGGGATGAAATCATTTCCGTTGAAATAGAGAAGACGAGACAGAGACAAGCGTATCGGATTTCTTGCGACATTGTCATTGCCAATAAAGATGGAGGAATCTTCTCTGTCCTTTTTTTGAGATCTTGCCAGGTGTGCGGCCCACTCTAAATGTTTATGTACTTTAATTTTCCATAACTATTTCCATATTTGTGCATATGGAAGCTATGTTCAATTTAATACATTAGGGACAATATTTCCATATTGTGCTGAAGTATTTATGAAATTGTACCTGCCTAAGTACACCCCTATCGATGTGTTACTTGCCCAAGTACACTTCTATAGATGTGTACTTGATAGTGCACTCCTTTAGACGTCTACTAAGTACACAGTGGATTTTGTAGTGTGCTACGTATTCCGCAGCCTGCGCATAGCATATTCCATGACGGCGCCTCACCTAGACCTTGGCGCTGCCGGCTGCCACGTCCTGCCGGATGCATTATGCGCTGCTCCGCCCGCCCCAGCACGTCCCGCGCGCCGCACAGTGGGCCAGAAGAGCGGTAGAGGCGGTGAAAATTCCGGACGCGTTTTAAGATTTTGAGGTCCAGAGTCACTAAATGGGACTCGAACTCGAACCGAACGTGTGTCCCCAACAATGGATTCCTCGTTTCGAGAACAATCCATGGATTGGTGGGGCCACACGTTCGGTTCGTGTCCCATTTAGCGACTCTGGAGCTTCAAACCATGTCCAAACGCATCTGGAGTTTCGGCCGCCTGCGCCGGTCCTCTGGACCACTGTGCACCGCCTCAGAGACTCAGAGGCCGCCACTTCCTTTTGACGCGGCGGCCCGGGAGGAATGCTAATGCAGGGCAACAGGTGCGGGCGGGGCGCGGGGAGCAACTTCGGTTTCTATTAGGGAGAGGGGAGGGGGGGGGCGCTGGGCCGCGAGGTTGCCCTTTGCTTGCTGACCCCTCAGTGTCATTCACCGTTCATAATCCCATCTCGGCAGCTCATCCTTTGCCGCAAGCCCTTTTCATTCGTGCATCCATTCATTCATGACGAGGCACTCTTCTTTGCCACGCTCGCCGAACTTGGTCGCACAAGGGGCGCGGCCCTCCCGCAAAAACTTGGCCAGAACAAATACAGGGCGGGACTGGGCGCTGCCGCACAGTGGGCCAGAAGACTGGCGCAGGCGGCAAAAACTCTAGACGCGTTTAGAGCTCCAGAGTCTCTAAATGGGACTGGTATCCAACGAGTCACCCAACCAATGGATGATTGCTCTCTGAACGAGGAATCTATTGGTTGGGTCACACGTTCGGTTCAAGTTCCACAGGTGACTTTGCGGCTACCGCATCTAGAGTTTTGGCTTGGCCGCCTGCACCGGTCTTCTGGTCCACTGTGTGCCGTGCCGCGGTGCCTCGGAGCTCTCCAAGACCGTGAACTTGAAATCAGATGAAAGGAGAAAGATTCCGCAAATCGATGTCGGCGTTGCCTTCAGCCGCCAGCGCCAAGGGGCCTCGGCCTCGTTCTGGGCAGGGAAAGTACAAGGCAACAAGGGGGCGGGGCGGGGTGGGGCGGGGCAAGGCGTCGTCAGGAGGACTGGCATCAAGGGTGTTTCGTTGGGGCGTTTGCCCTTTATTTTTCTCTTTTTGGAGTGGCTCGGGTGGCCCTGGACCGCTGACATTGCCACCAACGCGCCCAGAGACAGGGCGGCCACGGCCACCACGGCGGCGGCGCACGGCAGGGAGGGGTTGGGGTAGCGTTAGGCCGCCGTTGGATTACGGAGGCCGATTCCCATCGGTTTCGAGCCCCAGGCGAGCGTGGGTAGAGTAAAGGCCTCGAGTAGAGTCGCTCGGCCTAACCAGCCCTCGCCTCCCTCTTGGAACAGTCCTCGGAGTGTTCAGCGCCTGGAGTGAGACCACTCTCCCTGCACCGCAGCCTTGCCAAAAGTGAAACCCGTGAAACCCCTGAAACCCGAGCCACGTGGGCCAAAATATGCGGTGTTATTATCAGCAGGGCCCAGCAGAAGGCCCGCTAAGTCACTGTGAATAATACACACACACATTATATATACACATTATACATACACAAGCGCGTGAGGTGGGCAACCACTGGTGAGGCGCGACGGCCGGATTTTCGGCTTACAGCCCCCACACTGCTGCTGGATAGTAATCCAGCAGCTCACTCACACCACCCCACCCGGCCCGCTCTTCCGGGGCCTCTTTTTCCGAGGCGCCTTCTTGAAACGACCTCGCGTGGGTTCGCATTAAGGGGGAAGACTACGGCGGCGCCGCCGGCTTGTTCCAACAAGCTCATCGCTAATAGAGCAGCCCCCTTCGCCGCGACGCACACGCACAGCGTCGCACAGCGTCGCACAGCTTGACGTCGAGGCGGCGGATGGATGGATATCCCCGTTTAGAATGCATGGCGGCGCAGAGCAGGCCTAAGGCACCATTGTTGGGACCACCAGGGTTCAGACAGACCAAAAAAAAATAAAAAAAAACTACTTCACATTTGTACGGCCAGCACTTCTGAACTAGCTTTGTAAGTGTAACGGGGCGAAAGCATTGTGTTCTCTGCCAACCACAACGATAGCGTTCAGCCCCTACTTCCTACTTCCCCTACCTCACCACAGCGCACAGTGGGCCAGACGACCGGTTGGTTAGGCGATCAAAATCCGGGATGGCTTTTGAGCTCCAAGGTCGCTAAATGGGACTCGAACCAAACATGTGACCCGACCAACTCATTGCTCTCCGAACGAGAAATCCATCGGTGGGGTCACATGTTCGGTTCGAGCGGCCCACTCTGTAGCTCAAAACGCGTCTAGAGTAGTGGCCGCCTGCGCGGTCTTCTGGCCCACTGTGCCGCGTGTGGACATTAGTCGCCGCCTCGCGGCAGTTGTCTTTGGGCCGCCGGCACGTCCACACGAAAACAAACCGGCCTCTATTCTCCACCCCGAAGCTCTACCATCAACAAGCCGGCCAGGCCGCGCCGCAGCCACGTGGAAGCCTCACTGTTATTCAAGTTGCAGTGCAGTGCCCACTGTTTATTGTTCGCAAAAAAAATAAAATAAAATAAAAATACTGTGATGCTTTGGAATGATGCCTCCATCCATACTCGCTGCTTCACCGCGTAAATAATGTAAGCCATGTCGGCGACGCGACGCTCCCGTCTGGACGTCCAAACTTGAGGGATTGCGTTTCGCCTGCCGTTTTATTGCTCTACAGCGACCCCGATTCCAGCCGCCCCCCCCCCCTCCTCCTCCTCCCGTAGTGGTGTGCAGCGTGCACCGTGACCAGGCCGCGTCCCCCAGACAATGACCCACATGGGCATGGACACGGTCGGGCACACGACCGCAGCCTGTCACGGGGCCATCCATCGCCACGCCCAGCAGACGCTGGATTCCGCGAAGCGTTTCGTTGCTCTGTCTCTCTCGCACGCCTATGCGAGGCGGGACGCACAGTGGGTCAGAGAACCATCGCAGGCAGCCAAAACTCTAGACGCGCGTTTTGAGCTCCACAGTCGCTAAATGGAACTCGCAGCGAACGTGTGACCCCACCAATGGATTCCTCGTTCGAAGAGCAATCCATTGGTGGGGTCACACGTTCGGTCCGCACCCTGTTTGGCGACTCTGGAGCTCAAGACGCGTCTCGAATTTGGGCCGCCTGCGCCGATCTTCTGGCCCGCTGTGGGACGCCGCCGGGACGCCCCAAGAGTGCAAGGGAGACAGGCCGCCGAAAGCATGCCGTTTGGAATCAGCAAATGATTTTTCGTTTCCTCTTCCAGCAGCAGCCGCTCCTTGACACACAGCAGCGACCGGTCAAATCCAAGGATATGGCCTACTGTGGACATGCTGGCACAAACAGAGTGTTCTCGGGTTGCTGAGCCCGCCAGCCCCGCCAGTCCCGCCACGCGAGCTGGCCGAGCACATTCCTCATGCAAGCATCTTGGGAGCGTGCGCCTGTCTGCCAGCCCTGCCAGGCCGTCTCTTCAGATTCGCCCGCCGAGCCCGTCGCCAGACCGTGACATCCGACCGGAAGGCGGCGGCAGCTCAGAGGGGGGGGGGAGGAGCTGGGAGGGGCGGGGGGAGATAGTCGGGGATCATAGCTCAGGGCTGCAGCACCCCGCGGGGGGCACGTCGACATACACGCGTGGTCAGCAGACGCCCCAGGCCGCCCCCTCAAAGCCGGCACGCCGCCCATGGAGCCCCGCAGGTCGTCAGGGCCCCCTCCCCCACAATGCAAATCAGGCGTCACGGCATTGTGGATGAGGGCCTCGGCGGCCGCCAACACACCCCCGCCGCCCCCACGGGCATCAACGCCGCCGCCACCGCCCCCGCCGTGCTGACCCATATGTCAGGGTGTTCACACTGCGAGATATAGTTGCTCCTGAAACGGCCGCGCCGTCTTAGAGCCTAGTGCCTCCGCGACGGTAGCCCCCGGCCCCGAGCCCCCTGCACAGTGGGCCAGAAGGCCGGCTCAGGCGGCCAAAACTTTAGACGCGTTCCAAGCTCCAGAGTCGCTAGATGGGACTCAAAACGAACGTGTGAACCCACCAATGGATTGCTCTCCGAACCAGGCATCTGTTGGTGGGGTCACACGTTGGAGTCGCATTTAGCGACACTGGAGCTCAAAACGCGTCTAGAGGTTTGACCGCCTGCACCAGTCTTCAGGCCCACTGTGCGGCCCCAAGCCCCCCGGCACCAAGGCCCCCAGCTCCCCGGCCTCCTGCCCCCCGGGCCGGCGGGGTCGGCGGGGATGGCGGCCCTTCGGACCGTGACCTACATAGCACCCCGTCGTTACTCCTCGTCGGCGTCCCCCGCGTCGCCCTGGCCGCCCCGCTGGCGGTGTGCTGAGTCCGCGGCCCGTCAGCGAGTGCCTCGTCTGTCGCCGTGCAGCGCCTCATTCCGGAGGGTCGTTCCGCCTCTCTCACGCCACCGTGGCACAGTGGGCCACAAGACGGGCAGAGGCGGCAAAAACTCTAGACGCGTTTTGAGCTCCAGAGTCGCTAAATGGGACTTCGACCAAACGTGTGACCCCGCCAATGGATTGCTCTGACAACGGGGAATCCATTGGTGGGGTCACACGCTAGGTTCGAGTCCTGCTTAGCGGCTCTGGAGCCCAAAACGCGTCTCGAGTTAAGGCTGCCTGCGCCGGTCTTCCAGCCCACTGTGCCACGCCCCGACGCCGCGCCCCGACGTCGCATTCCGTCCCCTGCCGTCTCGTCTTTCATCTTCTCGTCTCGCGAACCTTTGCATCGTTGCGTGCCATTGTTCTTTGGCCCTGCAACAAGTACAGAGGGCGCCTTCTGGGACCACCAACTGCAAGAGGAAATACTACACTCGAATCACCAGGCGCGGATTTAGGGGTGGGTGGGAGCTGCGGGGGGGTAATCGGGGTAATTACCCTCCCCTTGCACACTAGATAGGCCGTCTGGAAGGTGGGCGACAAGCTCTACTTTGCCACTGTAACCATGCAGAAATCGCTTCCTTACCCCTACTTAGACAAACCCTGGCGCGCCTGCGATTTACGTGTTTCGCGTTTTATTTCCGTGCTAGAGGCAGACCAGTCCCAGTGGAGCTCGCAGCCCGCTGTCGCGCTTAAATAAGTGGACAGGCATGTGGCGTTATTGCATGCACTGTGTGCAGGCGAGTGAGAGAGTGCGAGTGTTTCCGCGGGTGTGTGGGCATGTCTGTGTGAGCTGCCCCAGGCCCCCACGAGGCCCCACCAAATTGAATCGCAGTGTAGTTCGTTGTCGTTCCCCGTGGCGCTGGCCCTCTCCCTCCCTCCTTCCAATGCGCCGTTGATTAGAGACTGTGCACCGCTGCGGCCCCGCGCTGATCATCTGGCCCACTGTACCAAGACCCGCCCAGCCCGCCGCCCAGCCAATACAAACGGCACGGTTTGTTTCTGCAACTCCGGCGGGGGGCCTCCCACAGGTATATAACTGCCTTCCTGGTTCGTGCCGTGCCGCGCGGCCGTGGCGGCCAAGGGGGCCACGCCCCACACGGTCAAGGGTGGCGCCGCGGGGCCGCCGTGGACGCCGAGGAGGGGAAGGTGGGCATCAACGATACGAGCAGGGCGGGCAGCGCCCTGCTATTGACACGACCTTGACACGTGCCGGCGGTGGAGGACCACAAGAAATGGTATTATCGATGTGTGTGTGTGTGTGTGTGTGTGGAGGGAGAGAGAAAGGGGAGGAAGAGAAAAAGGGGAGAGAGAAGAGAGAGAGAGAGAGAGAGAGAGAGAGAGAGAGAGAGAGAGAGAGAGAGAGAGAGAGAGAGAGAGAGAGAGAGAGAGAGAGAGAGAGACTGAAATCGTTCTGGAGCAGGCTGGAGAGCCGACTGATTGGGATGTGCCATTTGCGTCGCCACTCTGACGCTCCCGCCGTTAGGGGCGTTCCATAGGGGTGTGAGAAACAGCGATGAAGCGTGTCTGTCCGGTGTCGCGGCGGACTGCTTCGGGGCGCTCCTTGTGGAATGCGTGGCCAGTGTGACCCACTGTGTGCTAGTGGAATTCCGGCTACCAGAGCCCCAGGCCCCTGCCACGTGTGACAGGCGCGCGCCGCGGCGGCGGCAGTGTCGCGCTGTCGCGCTAAAAGGGAATGCTTGACGGCGAGGCGGCGGCGCGGCCAAAGCCGTCAGAATGGCGGCGCGTAAAGCGGGCGGTGGGGGGGCGGGGGACCGGGCGCGCCTGCCGGAGTTCGTGGAAAACCAGCCAAGAAGAGAAGGGAGAAAGTAAGCGGGAAAAAATGGGCATCTGTGCAGTGGGAGGGGCACGTGGCACACACAGGAGCAGAGTGAGTGTGCGGCCGCCAATGCGAGTCGAGTGTGCCAGGAAACGATTACAAGCGTAGTGGTCTGTCAATTATAAGTGCCTCGTATCTTTTTTATTTTAATCGATCATTCCGACGCGCTTCTACTACAGCGCGGCACACGGTGTGTTGCTCCACAACAAACAATGACGACTTTGTTGGTGCCTTGACGGTGTGCGCCTTCTTTCTTCTTTTCGTTTTTCTCTTACTTTCTGACTTTGGTTACAGGTTGTGTGCGGAGCGTCTACGAATAAAGGAAGGATCAGAGTTCACCGCGTTGGAGCGAAGCCTGCGTCCTGGAAGCGGAGGTAAAGATACCCTTCCCGCACACACGGACACACCACACCCACACACACTCAGGGTCACACAGGCGGAGGGGAAAAAGCGGCAAACCAATCATGCTGCGGCCGGCGCATCACACGTTGATATAACGGAAAACTTTGCGGCCGCGGCGGGTAGAGGCGGGTCTAGGGGCGGGGGTGGAGATAAGTCTGGAGGCCGTCCTGGGCCGGCCGCCGTCCGGCGTCGGCACGTGGACAAGAAGGTTGTTTGGTGGCGCTCCGCCGGTGTTTCGGACGGCCTTGCCCGGGGCCTTTGAGTCGCCGTCCCGAAGGCCGGCCCCGGTGAGCCCTGGCCCACTGTGCCCCGGCTAGCCCTTTGTAGATTCCCTTACCGGACATCGAGCGTTTTATCATTATCAGTTCCTCGGCCCTTCAGTCCGCAGCCCTGTCTCCGGAGGATTATCTCCAACCTGCCCGGCCACTTTGTCCGGGGCTCCGGGCACGCCAGCGCCAGGACTGGCCCGGCGGCTGCAGCCTCGCAGCACTGGAACCGCTTCATCCCTCCGTCCGGCACAGCCAGGCACGACCCGGCACACAGTGGGCCAGAAGACCGGCGCAGGCGGCCAAAACTCTGGACGCGTTTTGAGCTCCAGTGTCGCTAAACAGGACTCGAACCGAACGTGTGACCACGCCAATGGATAAGCAATCCATTGGTGGGGTCGCACGTTCGGTTCTAGTCCCATTCAGCGACTCTGGAGCTCCAAACGCGTCCAGCCTGCGCCGGTCTTCTGGCCCACTGTTCGGCTAGACAGGCCCCGTCCAGCGCGGCATGACTTTCCTCGCATCATATTCTCTCCGCGAAATATTTTAGGCCAGAGCCCCCGAGGGGTTGTTTCGCTGTGCGTCGCAGAGCGCCGCGGACCCAGACGGAACCTTCCTGGAGGGGTGCATCGCCTCCAAGTTGCCCTCCCCCTTTCCACGTGCCCCGTCCGCGGCCGGTGTGTCTTGGAGAAGCCTAAAACAGGTATAGTGCTCACCTGCTTTTTTTTTTTTTTTTTTTTTTTTTTTCAAGTCTGTGAATCAGAGGACGGCGGACGGCAGTCTCGTGTTTATCGCTAAGTCCTTCGCACAGCCCGGCGGCGACACCGAAAAAGGAGAGCCCTTTTGATAAGTCCGTTCGATAAGCCCGTTCCCCGGTAGTAATAGACACGCTCCATCATCACCGCGCGCCATCTCAGGGAGGCAAACAAGCTGACGCCGTCGTAACTCCGCACGGTATAAACGCTTTTCGCTTTCATAGAAAGCGGGGAGCACCACGAGAGAGAGAGGGAGAGAGAGAGAGAGAGAGAGAGAGAGAGAGAGAGAGAGAGAGAGAGAGAGAGAGAGAGAGAGAGAGAGAGAGAGAGAGAGAGAGAAAGAGAGAGACGGTGGAAAAGAGGGGCCTTGATCCACGTAGTACGATCTTCAACCGACATTTTATTGCATAAGTTAGCGCGCGAAAACGCGAAAACGTCATTACGAAGTGAAGGGATATTCCATTCGGGGACGGGGTTTCAACGGGTGGGATTCAATAACGCAGTGACGGTGCCGTGACTCATGGCCGGGGACTGCGACGAGATTCTGATTGGTCCGTCCGGCGGGGGAGGGGAGGAAGGGGCACGTGGGGCTTAAGGTGAGATGATAGAGACAGAAGCAGGCGGGTCGCTGACCCGGCAGACCGCGGCCATGAACGAGGAACCCGGAGCACAGTAGGCGAGGCGGCCAAAAATCTAGACGCGTTTTGAGCTCCAGAGTCGCCAAAAAGGAGTCGAACCGAACGTGTGACCCCACCAATTCCGTTGGTGGGGCCCACTATGCGGCGGGTGGAGAAACGCCTGCGGGTCGGAGGGTAGGCAACCCGGCGCACTGCTGGGCCCCGCGGGAGGGCCCACCCTGGACTCCGCGGGCGCTTCCCGCTCGCGGCCGACTGCAAAATTGTAAGCACTTAGTGTGTGTCCGCTCATGGCTGTTGTCTGTCCCTTGCGTTACGGGCGTTCACCATGGAGTCAGTCCTGGAGTCTTAGTCTGCCCTTTGTCTAGCTGGAGTCTGCCTGGAGTCTGGGTTGTCGCACTCTGGTCGGAACGTGCACCGCATCGGTGAGCGGGCGGGTCGGATTCTCCAGCGCCCTCCTCCCCCCCTGCCCCTCCAGTGTGGCTAATCTTGCCAACCGGGGTCCTTTCGATGCAGGGCGTGCCGTTCTACATGCGCGGTTTTCCTTTTTTTCGTCTCTCTCTCTCTCTCTCTCTCTCTCTCTCTCTCTCTCTCTCTCTCTCTCGGTCACACGTTCGGTTCGAGTCATGTTTAGCAACGCTCGGACTCTGGAGCTCAAAACGCGTCGAGAGTCTTGGCCGCCAGCGCCGGTCTTCTGGTCCACTGTGCTACAGTGTAAAAGCTCCGGCCAGGGCGGCGAGGGGGGAAGCCCACAGTGGGGAGGGGGGGCTGGTGTCCTGTAGGACGCGCCTGCAGGACTTGGACGGCTAAGGTCAGGAGTCGCTGCCAAGTTGACCAGCGCGGCGCGGCGCGGCGCGGCTCAGGCTGCAGCAATGAGGGACAGGAGTCCCGCCATGTTTTTATGATTAGCCACTTGGCATTCACGCGGAGAGGGGAAAGGGGAAAAGAGGTGGGAGAGGGGGGGGGGGGGCTGAGAATGTGAACCTCGGGGGACTCGTTGGCAGAAATACGGCCTAATGCAGCGGCGAGGACGACGACCCGCGGGACGGCCGCCACCGCGTTGGTGTCTGCGCGCTGCACAGCGGGCCAGAGGACCGTTGAGCTTCAGAGTGGAAACAGGACTCGAATCGAACGTGTGACTCTACCAATGGATTCCCCGTTCAGGAGAATCCACTGGTGGGGTCACACGGTCGGTTCGAGTTCTGTTTAGCGACTCTACAGCTAAAAACGCGTCTAGAATTTTGGTCGCTTGCGCCGGTCTTCGGGCCCACTGTGCACTGCCCAGTTGCCCGGTCGTTGCTTCAAACCCTACATGAGGCCATGTTCTCTTTTTATTTCCAACCCTCTGCGCAACACATGTAATATTGACACTCAAATTAGTCGGACACCACAACGGGAGAGAACCCACGAGCGTGGACGCGCCCACTCGGGCCGCGCACTGCGGGCTGCGGGTTCGACTCCCCGCATCGCTGCCAATTTGTTCCTCTTCTCTTACGAACGCGCGGCGTGGCGCGGCGTGGCGGGGCGTGGTGAGGCGTGGCGAGGCGTGCTGGGGAAGACCGACAACAACTTATTTAATGGGAACTACCGGCAACTCGAAGCGCCTCGAAGCGCATCGCGGGGCGGGCCGGCGGGGCGGCGTGATTTACTCACCGCCGTGTCTCCCTCGGCGCGGCGTTCCGTCGATCTGTCTCTCTCGCCCTGGCGGCCTGACGGCGCCGCCCGCGTGGGTGCGACAGGGAGCGCGACGGAACACTGTCGGGGACCAGCCCTCTGGAGTCCTAAAGCCATGGCCCGCCACCCCGTTATCGGGGTCATTGACTCCCCCCTCTCCTTCTCCCCTCCGCCCAATAAAACACAGGCGGAATATCAAATGACGTCATCATGTGGAACAGGACGAGTGCCGCGTCGCGCGGTGCCGGTCGTAAGGAAATCGCCGCCGCCGCCGCCACCATCACCTTTCGCGCCGCGGCTCCCAAGTTGCGATTGTTGCGAGCCGGATATCGAGATATCGAAAGCGCCGCGGCATGGCACGGCGCACAGTGGGCCAGCAGACCGGCGTAGGCGGTCAAAACTCTAGACGCGTTTTGAGCTCCTGAGTCGCTCAACAGGGCTCGAATCGAACGTGTGGCCCCATTAATGGACTCCTCGTTCGGAGAGGAATCCATTGGTGGGGGCACACGTTCGGTTCGAGTCTTGGTTAGAGACTCTACAGACCAAAAGGCGTCTAGAGTTCTGGCCGCCTGCGCCGGTCTTCTGGCCCACTGTGCGGCGGCGCCGCGACCCTGCCGCCATAATGACGCAACTTCCGCGTCGAATCAGAAGTTCCTCGACGATGATTTATTACTACGGCGCGAGCAGCAAGGGGAGGGGGAACTTGTCGCGTCTCAAGGGAAAGAAGGGCGACTGGCCGGCGGGGCGGGGCGGGGCGGGCCGACGACCTCAAGGTGTTATATGTAATACCGGTGTTTTACTATCCCTGGTGCGTGTCGCGTGCCGATAGATCGTGCTCTGCGGCGGACACGACATTGGGACGGGCCCACTAGGCAGGCAGGCCGGGCCGGGCCGCGGGTCACATGGACGCCAACAGGAAGTGATTCCAAGAGAATGCAGGCACGAAGGCAAAGACACAGCCCGCCGATGTTCGCGGACCGGCCCCTCCCCCCTTCCCCTTCCCCTTCTCGAACTTCCTGTGCGACCCCCTATCTTCTCCTCCCTCTCCGTCCGACTCGTTCTTCGTCGGGAAACGATTCGCGCACGGCAATCTACTTGCACAGCAGATCAAACCCAAAGGACGTGCTGTTCGGCGAGCCCTGTTCGCCATACGACGCGGGGTAGGGGAGGGGGCGGGGCGCTTCGGGGGCGGCAGCGGAGGGGAAGGGGGCGTTTCGGGGGCAGGGCCCTCGTGAGACGCGCGCGAAGGCCGCCGCCAGGACGCGGGCCGCCCCGCCACCAAGGCCACGGCGAGCTTGTCCTCCAGGCCAACGCCCCGATAAACAGCTGCCTGCCGATTGTTTCCGCACCGCTGGCCCCCCCCGCCACCCCCTTCACCTTCAACTCGAGTCCCGTGTGGGTCGTGCCAGGGCCGCGCGCCCCCACAGCCACCACGCCCCGCGCGCCCCCACAGCCACACGCCCCGCGCGCACGCCGTGCACTTCCAGCGAGTACTTGGCTTCCTCCGCGCGAGGTGCGACGCCGCGGTACGTATTTATGCGATTTTTGTTTGTAACTTTCGTGGTTGATGTTGTTTGTTCCTGCCGTTGCTGTCGTATTGTTGTTGTTGCTGTCGTTATTGTTGTAGCTATCGTTGTTGTCCTGACGGCGTACAGTGGGACAGAAAACCTGTGAAGGCGGTCAAAACTCGAGACGCGTTTTGAGCTCCTCCAGATTCTGGCCCACTGTGCGGCCTGGAGAGCCCGGCAGCCGGCTGCTCTTAGCCGCGTCGCGGAAGTGAACCGCCGTGTGTTGTTCCAGCCCCGCGGAAACGCTTCCGTGTTTTCCCGCAGGACACGCGAAAGTGCCAAAAGAATGGGCTTCGTTTGCGGGAAAGGGAAAAGGAATGATAGCCGAGGACTCCCGACTCCCTCCGCCGCCGAGATTATTACGCGCGCGGGAAGAACACAACTTGTTTACTCCGTCGGAAACGGCCCGCCGGCCGGCCCGCTCCACCGCATTCCGGCCGAAGTAGTGGACTGCAATATAAATCTTACTTTCATTTTCTGGCTGAGGGAGGGGGTAGTTGCGTTATGAATAGGCGGCGACCGTTTAGTACAAGCAGCGAAATGGTTTCTTGATGCCAGTCGTAAATGCGCACAGTTCAGCGGGCGTGTAGTTGGAGGACCCAAATGTAACAACAACTCCGAACAACTCCTTTTACACCGAAGCAGCCACACACGGCTGAGTGGTTGCTCGGGCCGGGGGGAATCAAGGAGGCTCTGCTAAGAGAGTGGCTTAGGACTTCAAATTACAGGGAAGGAGCCTCCAAGGGAGCCTCCACCCAGCGCGCGCCTCTTCCGACATCATCCCACAATCCCACAGCAGCAGGCCAGCTCCACATCCCACGCCGGAAATCTCGCGACTCACCCCTGCGTAACGTGCCGGCCACCACACTGCGTCACAAACGAAAACAGAAATTAAAAGTAGCAGCTGGACGCGCGAACCACGCCCTCGGCGTTCTGTCGGCGCTCTGTCGCACTCTGTCCGCCGCAGAAGCAAGAGGTTGCTAGTTTCTCATCTTTCTCAGTTACGCATTTTCAGTGCCCCCCGGCAGGCCACTGTCGAGCAGCACGGCCTGGTTTATCTTTCGTCTCACTACTACTCTGTCTGCGGGCGGCTTTGTCCCATTGTAGCCGCACCTTGTTCTCGGAGGAGCCAGCCGCGCGGTATCGCGATGCGGAGCAGGCTTGTTGGCCGGAGGCTTTCGTCGCTCTGTCTCCCTCGCACCGGCACGGACTAGCCCCCCCCGAGGAGGAGCGAGCGTCTAGGGTTTTGGCCGCCTGCGCCGGTCTTCTGGCCCACTGTGTGGATGTGGAGTAGAGGTAGACGGGAGATACCCGCGGATTTTCGCTCCATTTTTCATCGAGGCCGCTACAGCATGTCGGTTAATTGGGTTTCCCCGAGCAGCCGCCGCGGCGAGGCGAGGGTTCAGAGGTTCGCTTTGATTGGCCCACGCGGTCGGAGCTTCGACGCGGCCGAACGCGCCACTGAGCCCTGGAGCAAGATTTCACTTGCGGTTTTCTCCCTGATGGAGGCTATCGCGTTCTAATTACCGGGGAAACGAGAGTGCGGCGTGTCGGGGAGTGTGGGCGGGGTGAGGGCCGACTTCGCCGCACAGTGGGCCAGAAGACGGGCGAAGGCGGCAAAAACTCTAAACGCGTTTTGAGCTTCAGAGTCGCTTAACAGGACTCGAACCGAATGTGCGACCCCACCAATGGATTCCTCGTTTGAAGAGCAATCCATTGGTGGACTCAAACGTTCGGTTCGTGGCCCATTCAGCGACTCTTGAGCTCAAAACGCGTCGAGGTGGCCGCCTGCGCCGGTCTTCTGGCCCACTGTGCGCCGGGAGCGCGGCCACCTTGAAGCGGTGGAGGAGGTCCCTGGGCGGATTGCCCGTATTTGACTTGCTACCTGGCCCGTCTCGCCCTGCAACGCCACACCCAGATCCGGTGCCTACACCCGCGGGAGGCACAAGCCGCCTAATGACTCGACAAACGGGCTGAAATTAAGCTTCGCAGGGCGGAGGCGGGTTGCACGTCCACCGCGCCCTCATCCCGAAAGGCGTGGTCGTGTCCAGCCAACGCCCATGGCAATCCCGGGAGGACGAAAATCGTCGCCACTTTCACCACGCGCTTGGCGGACAAACTTAGAAAAAAACTACTTCTTATACAAGTAAATTTACTTGGAAAATCGTCACCACTTTGTCCACCACACTGTCACGGTCCGCGCCGCACAGTGGGCCCGAGTCCGTTGCATCGAGCTTGACGATAGACAACGCCACGCAATTCAAGGTCATTCCAAACGGGTTGATTGCGGCCCAGCGCGGACGCACAGTGAGCCGCCTGCTTCGGCCACATTCACGCCCCCGACAACAACAAGCACGCTCAAACGGGCCTGTCGCAATTTTCGCACAACACGGTTTTAGGACTTTTTTTTATTTTTCTGCTGGGAGAGGAGCATAAAGGGAGTTTTTTTTTATGATCGGCACATTACAGCTCTGTGAACGAATTCAAGCAGAACGTTTTACGCTACAGCCTCGGACACAGAAGCGGGGCGTTCACCCGAAGCGAACGCCCTGCATACGTTTCGCGCAGGCGCGGATCCAGGATTTATCTAGGGAGCTGGGAAACAATTTAATTTTTTTTTTCGAAGTTGTTTGCTCTTGGGCCAAACGCGGAGATACGCACAAGGCCCTTTTGTTCCTGGCGAGAGCTAATCGAAAGGAAAACGGGGTGAATGATGCGGCAATGGGACTGCTCGTTAGGGAGGCAGGAGACGCGAAAAGTCAGCCGGACGGACGGCTAGCGCGTGGCAGAAGGTGGATCCAGAGAGCCGACCGGAGGAAAAGATGGAAGGGGACGGAGAGTACTTTCTTTTTGCTTTCTTGTATGGCGGCAAAGTGTGACCTTTTGCCTGCCGCGGGGCGCGCCGGGGGCAATTTCACCCCCCGGATACGCGCTTGTTTCTAGGGAGCATGGCGCCTCGGCAGGGAGCGGCTCTCCTTAACCACGCAGCCGCCACCACGCACAGTGGCCCAGAAGACCGGCCTAGGCCTTCATAACTCGAGACGCGTTTTGAGCTCCAGAGTCGCTAAATGGGACTCGCACTGAACGTGTCAGACCCACCAATGTATTCCTAGTTCGAAGAGCAATGTATTAGTGGGATCACACGTTTGAGTTGAGTCCCATTTAGCGACTCTGGAGCACAAAAACCGCCCGGGACTTTGACCGCCTCCACCGGTCTTCTGGCCCACTGTGCCACGGCGCCTCAACTCCTTGACCACGCAGCCTCACCCTCACAGCCTCATAGACTCACCGCCTCCGCCACCGCGCCTCGTTAAATTTGCATGTTAACTTGTCTGCTTGTCTAAGAGCAACTCGGGCGGGAAGGGGGGGGGGGGGGAATAATAAAAGTTGTGAAGTGTGTGTGAAGAAAATAGCGAGCATCGCGAGGATGTCGTAGACCCCGGCCGCGAGAACGGCCATTGCCACAGAGAGCGGCCCAGGTGACACTTTGGCGTTACGGAAACAGCCGCCGTGGCGGAGAGCCGCGTTATCAGGCCGACTCGTACGTGTTAGGCCTCGCTGTTGTGGCCTATAGGACAAAACAACACACACCGATCGACACACACACAAAGAAAAAATCAAAGAAAAGGAGACTGAATGTTGTATCGCGCCACCACGCTTCCGTGCATTCGTTTCGTTTCCGGAGGAACAAACTTGCGCGAGGAATTAACCTCATTCATATTCATCGACGTGATGCCTCTCTCGCTTTCTCTCTCTCTCTGGTTCATGGGGCGTCTCGCAAGGTTGCGAGACAGACGGACCGCCTGCAGGCAGCTGGCAGGTGGGTGCGCCAGGGCCAGGAAGGCCATGAATATTTTCAAGGGTAAGCGCCCGCTTCCTGCTTTCGAGTGCACCGGCTGCCGGACCGTTAATTGAGTCTCGAGCAGGCTCAGTCAGTAGGTAGACGAAGCAGACGGCGTCTCTCTCTCTCTCTCTCTCTCTCTCTCTCTCTCTCTCTCTCTCTCTCTCTCTCTCTCTCTCTCTCTCTCTCTCTCTCTCTCTCGTGCAGCAACAGGGCTGGGATTTGCATTGATTGCCGCGAGCGTGCTGCCCCGCCCCCGCAGTGCAGGCCCTGCTAATCAGTGCAGGGAATCGGAGAGTATATCTGTCTCTCTCGCACCCCTACGGGACGTCCTATCAATGCGCGACAGAGACAACGCGGCCCAATAAAACGACTCTTCGGAATCGGCCGGCCGCGACGATAAACTGCTGCTCGGCCAGCGCAGCAGCGCAGCACAGGGCCGGACGACCGGCCCACTGTGCGGGGGTGGGATTCCGTCGTCGTCGGCCGGCGCAGCTTGGCAGCGCTCCACGCCGTCGTCGCGCTGCATAAGTTCCGGGCGGAACATTTAGCCGCCACTTGAGGGGCGCGCCGTCGCCGTCGCCCACTTAGCGCCCCCCCCCCCCTCCTAGTTTACTCACTTTCCTGATGAACGCGCTGCCTGCAAACGGCCAGCCGGGCCGGGGGAATCGGTCTCCGTAATCATAATTCGGCGGCGATGATGAATCTCGCGGCGTCCATTTCCACTCGGGTGCCCCGGCGCCGCGACGGTGCCTCGCGACGACTAGAGGGAGGGGGAGGAGCAGGGAAGGAGAGAGCTGCGTGTCTGCGGCGAAGAGCACAGCGCTTCTCGGGGGGGAAAAAACCCGGAGCATTACAAGAGTGTCACGTCAAGCGGAGGCAGAGCGCACTAGCAGAGGCCTGGAGGACGAAGAGCGAAGGACGCCGCTCTCTTCCGGGTTCAAGCCGAGGCCGCCACCGCCGCACCGACGCCGTGCCCTTTAAACACCCCCTCAGCGCGCGTCCAGCGAGCGGCACGGCGGCGCACAGTGGGCCAGAAGACCGGGACGCGGTCAAAACCCTAGACGCTTTTTAGGCTCCAGAGTCGCTAAAAGCAGGACTCGCACCGAACGTATGACCCTCCATGAATTCCTCGTTCGGAGAACAATCCCTTGGTGGGGTAACACGTTCGGTTCGAGTCTCATTTAGCGACTCTGGACCTAAAACGCGTCTGGAGTTTTGGACGCCTGCGTGGGTCTTCTGGCCCACCGTGCGGCGACGCCTCGCGCTACGCGTTGCGTTGCCTCGTGGCGCCGCTGGGGACGAAGGAGACCGTGGAGACGCAGCATAATGAGCAAGCCTAATCACGGCCGAGTTTTATTATTCTTTTCTTTCAGACGACTGTTTGTTTTGAGTGCGTTCTGCTCCGCTGCCGCCCCGCGAGCCCCAACCAGCCTGCGGACGGCGCTCTGTTCTTCTCGTACCTCGACACGCTCCACAGTGGGCCAGAGGACCGGTGGAGTGGAGCGCGTTTTGAGCTCCAGAGCGAGAGAGACAGCCGTGTTCGGAGCCCGACCAGGCCGGGCCCAGCGGGTGACAGGGCAGGCCGGCGCCGCGCCGCCACCGCCGCCGCCTCGGCCGGGGGGAGTTCAGTGTCCTCGGAGCATCCTCAATGAACGCGGCCTCATCAATGTGCGCACGCAATTATCGTCGTGCAACTTGCCGGAAATTACGGGCTGCAGTCCGCCGGCAGGCTGCGGCCGAACAAGCCGCGCGCTCTCGTCGCTCTGTCTGTCTCGCACCCGCGGGGCGTCCCAGAGAGGACTGGGGTGTCCCGTGCCGGTGCGAGAGAGACAGAGCGACGCGGCGAGCGCGAACAGCAGCAAGCCGCGCCCCGCCGAGGAGGAAGACTTTAATGTCGGTGACAAGGAAGGTCTAATAACGTTACTGCGGTGGCGCACAGTGGGCCAGAGGACCGACGCTGGCGGCTGTAACGTGTTCTGAGCTCCAGAGTCACTTACCGAACGAGTGACTCCACAAATAAATTCCTCGTTCGGAGGGCAATACAATGGTGGGATCACACGTTCGGTTCGACTTTGATTTAGCTACTCTGGAGCTGAAAACGCGTCTAGAGTATTAGCCGCCCGCGCCGGTCTTCTGGCCCAATATGCGGCGGTGCTATATTGCACGGTGATCCAATCCTTTTGAGGGACCCCCTCACCGAGCCCCGCCGGGTCCACTAGCCACTGGCCATTACGCCGCCACGGGCCGAAGAGCCTGGCAGGTCGGCTCCGGCTCGCCGAGATGCTCCAAGGCAGCTTAGGGCGTGTAACCCGAGCCGGGTGCGGGGAGGCTGCGCGGCGTGCGGGCTGAGGTCGTGACCCCGCGGCCGAGGGCCCCGCTAAAGGCCCCACCGAGGGCCCACCGTGAGCCACGAAGACCGTTGGAGACGGTCAAAATCCCGGACGCGTTTTGAGCTCCAGAGTCGTCAAGTGGGATTCGAACCGAACGTGTGACCCCACTAATGGATTCCTCGCCATTGGAAGGGTCACACGTTCGGTTCGAGTCCTGTTTAGCGGACTCTGGAGCTCAAAACGCTTCCAGGGTTTTGGCCGCCTGCGCCGGTCTTCTGGCCCACTGTGTGCGGCCGTGCTGCGGCAGGGCCTCCGTCAATTTATCGCCGGGCCCCGTGTGGTGTGCGTTTCGTCACGCCACTTTTGCAGAACGGTCCCGGCACCTCGGCGGCGGCGGCGCGGGAGGACCGTGCGTGAGGCAGGCGGCGCGTGTGGTTGCGCAACGCCGTGCCCTCCTCCTCTTCCAGTTGGGCCAGGTAAGGGCTCGGGTTGCAGAACGCGACGACCATTAGGGGCCGAAGGGAGCCGCGTATCGCAGTGACTGAAGAGGGACTGAGGGAAAGGTTGAGCAAAGGGCTTGGCAGAGGGCTCAGCAGAGGGCTGAGCAAATGGCTGAGCAGGGGGCTGAGCAAATGGCTGAGCAGGGGGCTGAGCAGGGGGCTGAGCAAAGGGCTGGGCAGAGGACACACTTAAGAAACTACAGGCAGTTAGTACTGACACGTTCCCTAATTTGCTCATCCCCGTTAGTATTTCTAGGCTGCTTGTACTTACAATAATCACTGCAGCAACTGATCTAAAGAAATATGCAGAGAGGATCACTTCATGGCGTTGAATCCAATTAATAAAGCATCCAAACATGGTGGTTTGAAAACTAGGGGAGTAGGACAAGCAGAATCAGCAGGACCAAGAGGTTAGAGCACAGTGGGCAGCAAGTGTTGATGAAGTAAGATTTTAACAATTTTCCAAATTACTCCAATTTTCACAGTAGTTTGTATGATGAAAACGAATCTGCGCCAACAGATGTCACAGACCAAACTGGTCTTTATCTCACAGCACAAAAATAAATTGAATTAAAATGATGGAAGTTTGTACACAAGAGTCTAGCGGTAGCCATTTTGTTTGAGGCTTGTCCTGTTGATAGGGAGTGACTGCGAATACTGACAGTGTAGTGCACATAGTAATCCAGGTTCAGATATTTTTCATAATCCAAATCTGCAACACAAGGCACGCACTGGCACGCACCCGCATCGGGCCATCCTTTTTAATTTAATTTATTTTTGTGCTGTATGATAAAGACCAGTGCGGTCTGTGACATCTGTTGGTGCACGTTGGTTTTCATCATACAAACTACTGTATAAATTGGAGTGTTTTTGAAAAGTGTTAAAAATGTCACTTCATCAACACTCGCTGCCCACTGTGCTCTAACCTCTTTGTCCTTCTGGTTCTGCTTGAGCTACTCCCCAAAATTTCAAACCACCATGTTTGGATGCTTTATTAATTGGATTCAACGCCATGAAGTGACCCTCTCTGCATATTTCTTCAGATCAGTTGCCGCAGTGATTATTGTAAGTACATCTGATTCAACAACAGTGAATACAAGCAGCTCAGAAATACTAACGGGGACAATGTGTCAGTACTAACTGCCTGTAGTTTCTTAAGTGTAAGGTGGACAAAATTCACTGGTTTTTACAATAAGATTTTGTTTATTTATGTTTTATTTTTTTTAATTTATTGATTCTGGAGTGGATCATGGTTTTCTCTTGACCAATTCCAAATCGTTGCTAAATTTTGGCAATACTTTTGGGCGAGTCCATCCATACGCTTGAAGCAGACTGTATGACTTTCAGTATGCTTGAGTACGCCCTTCTTCAAGCGTAGCACTTGCTACTCTTGAAACCAACTGGAGGAGTACGCTTCAGGAATATACGCTTGAGAAAAGGCGAAATAATACGCTTTAGTTTTACTAGTGCCCACACCGGTTACCGGTCTTCTGGCCCACTGTGCGGGCCCATGCCGTACAGGGTGCGGGCGGCGGGCCGGCGGCAGTAAAGAAAAGCCGCTCACTGCAAAGCACTGTAAAGCCGTGAGGTGTCGCCGAAATCGTGGGGAGGCGCGACCATGGAAGGCTGGGGAAGCGAGCGGAGGAGGATGAGGGGAAGGAGGGAGGGGATGGAGGGGGGGGGGAGGAGGGGAGGGTAAGTAGAAGGAGAGCGAGATAAAAGGGACAACAGGGCCGTGACTGAGGGACAGCCGGCACTCTCGGCAAAACCTTGTCGGACGGAGACAAGTACAGTGACGCATGGCGGGGGTAATGTGGTGGGGCGGGGGAGATGGGAACGGACATGTCGGGACGACGGCATGCACGGGGGAGCCGAGCGGCAAGGCGCGTGGGAGAATGCCGCCGCACAGTGGACCAGAACACCGGCGCAGGCGGCGAAAACTCTACACGCGTTTTGCGCTCCAAAGTCACTAAACGGGACACTAATGAAACCTGTGACCCCACCTAGGGATTCCTCGTTCGGAGGGCAATCTATTGGTGGGGCCACACGTTCGGTTCGAGTTCGATTCAGCTACTCTGGAGCTTAAAACGCGTCTGGAGTTTTGGCCGCCTGCGTGATCTTCTGGCCCACTGTGCGAAGGTGACTTGGACGGTGACTCGGAAAACGGGGGACGGCCTGATTCTCCTTTAATGCCGCTGTAATCCAATGACGCGACTCTTCTGGTCCCCGGCGGTCCCCGGGGCTGACTCCTCACTCCGTCTGACGGCAAACATCGCCGAATTCAATTACAGAGAGGAAACTTTTCAATCCCAATGGCAGCGGCAGGAAACGGGTGTGTCCGTCCGCCAGAAAGACGCGGCGTTCTCCAAGGTCTGGACTTTTGACTCGGCTAGAATCCGCCCGCTAGGACTCTTGACTCTAGCCCAGACCTCTCCGCCGGGATGCATCCCCCCCCTCCCCCCCCCGGAGCCAACTTCCTCCTCGTCAAGAGCGGTATCCTTGCTGGCTGCCAGCACGCGCACACCGGACGGCGGAATATGACGGGAAGGTCACGCGGTCACGGCGAAAGGGGCCGCCGAATGAAAAATTCATCGGTTCAGAACCGAGGCGGTGAATTTTCGCGCCAAATTGATCGCCCCCGCTGCCTAGCGCGCTGAGACCAGGATGATCAGGGTAAATCGGCCCGCCCAAGGCCATGCCACACGATACCAGATAGGCGCGACAAAAAGGCAAAGGTGCTCGGATGAGAATTTTTTGTTTCACTGGTCTCATTATTTTAACGGGCCGCAATGCCGTGCGGTTCCAGCTCCAGTTGAGTGGATGGTAGGCGTGATTGGTTCGATTGGTCGCCACTGGGCATCACCGGGTCATTGGGCTGGTCTGTAAAAGTCGCCTGCGGCCAGCCGCCCCAGGCCGCACTGCCGGGAGTGGACCGCGCGCCGTGACACTGTGCCAAGCCGCAGCGCCAGCGGTGTGCAATCGGATAGATGGAGAGAGGAAGAGAAGAGGCAATTGATGGCTCTGCATGTTTAATTTTGTCAGGTCGCTGCCATTCACTGACCAAAAGTCGGGACTCTTGCATTATTCGTTGGCTTTTCACTCACGTGTCGGACTGCGGCGGCAGCAGGCGGCAGGCTTACCTGAAAGAAACAACGCGGGGAACGTTAATAAACGAAAGAGGTTATTTCCGTCTCAGCACTCGGGCCACTCCAGAGGACGGCTTTACTCGATTCTTCGATTCCGTCTCGCCATTGTGCCTCGAGATGACGGCGGGGAGCTGCCCGATTGGTTTCATCTCCCTCCTCCCCCGCCGCACAGTGGGCCAGGAGACAGCGCAGGCGGCCAAAACTCTAGACACGTTTTGAGCTCCGAAGTCGCTACACAGGACTCGAACCGAACGTGTGACCCCACCACTGGACTCCTCGTTCAGAGAGCAGTCCATCGGTTGGGTCACACGTTTGGTTCGAGTCCCACTTGGCTCCTCTGGACCTCAAAACGCGTCCAGAATTCGGCCGCCTACGCGGTCTTCTGGCCCACTGTGCGCCGTTCGCCGCGCCCGGGACGGTCTTGGCGGCGGCCAGCGAGCCTCTCGCCCACGCCGACGACCCGTGATGTAGCGGCAAGCCCGGAAGTGGTGGCGCCGCCGAGATTGACGGCGTGTTGGCAGTGCGCTGATGAGGGAGGCGCCGAGCGCCGCGTGGAGAGACTCTACAGCAGCGCGCAGCCGCAGGGGTATATTTAGAGAGGCTTTTTGCCGGCGATCTGACTAACAGCCTCTCTCTCTCTCTCTCTCTCTCTCTCTCTCTCTCTCTCTCTCTCTCTCTCTCTCTCTCTCTCTCTCTCTCTCTCTCTCTCTCTCTCTCTCTCTCTCTCTCTCTCTCTCTCTCTCTCCCTCCCTCCCTCCCTCCCCCGGAGGTGGAGGTCGTCCACCCCAACATCACGCACCAGCATCTTCCTTTCTTATTCCAGAAAGGGAGTGGGGGGGGGAGTCATCGCGGAGTGGGAACTGGAAACACGCCTTGCAAAGTTGATTAGTGTTTTGCGCCGCCTTGGCTGGAAAGACATGAAGAAGCGGCCCGGCTCGGGGCGGAGCAGGCGGCGCGGTGGGCGGGACACCCGCCGGCAGTCCTTTGGCCTTCACCGCCAGCTCAGCGCTCGCACCTCGATTTACGACGGCCACCTCAAAAAAAAAAGAAGAAAAAAATAAATAAATAAATAAATAAATAAAAGGACAAGATGGCTTTACAAGTTTATTTATTTCCCATGATATCTACCTGCACCTACACAACGGCGCAAGGGGAGAATATGTGAATTTCGGTGTACAAAATTTTGAAGACGTGAAGTGACAAGCACTGCACATCACACATTTTTGAGACAGTGACTCCTGCATCACTTCGGAGTCAGCCACTGCATAGCTGATCAAAGATCGGTCTTCTGGCTCACTGTGGGGCGGGGATGCCTGCAAGCCAGCCGCGGTGGTGAAGGCCGGGGGAGGGGAGGGGCGCTGGGCCACAGTGGGTAGTGACTTTCAACAAGAGCGGCTGGCCGAGTAAGTCTGTGTGGCTCTCTCAGTGTGTGAGTGTGTGTCATCGCATCCCTCCTCAGCCACTGAGCATTAGGGGGCGAGCCACTGATGTGCGGAGTGGGGGGCGGAAGGGCCGTGGGGGCGAGGGAAGGAAGGAGGGGAAGTTCCTCTTCTTCGCCGAATCACCGCAACCGATACCTAACATATTTTTTTTTCTTTTTACAAAATCCGACTTTTGTTCTTTTTAGGGGGCTCTCCACCACCCGGCCGGTCCGGTTAGCCCTCTAGGTGCGGTGCCTGATGGATTCCACTTTTTTTCTCCCTGGGGTTCAAGCGTCGCAGCGCCCCGCACCAACGCGCCCTCCTTTGCTGCATACCACGGCAAGGGGGTCTTCTAGACCCGAAAAGTCGTTCCTAAAACCAAGATAATTTACTTAAATGTTTCAAAGTAAACTCACTCGATCCAATTATTTCATCGCGGTCCAAGAAACGCCGCTTTTTGGGTGTCACGCCGCACAAACTACTCCCGCTTTTCGCCAGTTTCTTAGGCTGTATCACGGTTCATGGGACCCTGGGATGCAACAGCAACGCCCCCCCCCCCCCCCCAGGGAGCTCAAAACGTGTCAAGAGTTTTTGCCGCCGCCACCGGTCTTGTGGACCACTGAGCGCCCCCTACTGCAGTGCTTCTGTATCGCATCGCCGTGGTGGGACAAAGTTGGAGCTGATTGCCCGGGCCGCGCTGGCCCCACGACGACCGGGGGATTTGTGGGAAAGCAAAATAAGAACGGCGTCGGGGGAGGAAAGTTGCCCTTGTCTACTTTCACTTTCCCCACTTTCTCCCACATGTCATCATCATCTCGTCTTCCGCGTTGCCGGGTCTAAGGTTTAAGGGCGGTGATGCCGCCACGGGGCCACCACGGGGCCACCACGCCGAGAGGCAAGTTTGGACGGTAAACAAGATTCCTGTGGCGCGGTGCCGCGTTGGAGGGCACGGCGCGCTGCAGCGTCCAAGGTGCTGACAGTGAAGTAGGCGAGGACGACGTCGGGGAGAAGGAAAGGTGGGCGGCTGCACACTGTGGTGTGGGGATGGTTGCACCACGGGGGGCGTGGGGGGGGGGGGGGGGGGGAGGCCAGGGTCCCCGGCGCGGCGGGCAACGCCCCGGGGCGGGCGCTGCTGTGCGGTGAAGCGCGGCACGGCGCGGCGTGGTGCGGCCTGGCAGGGCGCGGGGTTCAGCGGCCACTATCACAGTGTGCAAGTCCGCGGCCAGATAAACAACAGGAGCAGTATAAACAAACACACTCGAGTACCCGAACGTGGAGCGAGGGAGGCGTGCTGTTCGCGGCCCTCGCGGGGAAAAGCAGAAAAGCATCGCACGGCGCGCAGCGCGGAGCGATCGAGAGAAAGAGAGAGAGAGATCCGTGAAATTATTATTTCCCGCGTGTAGACGCCCCGCCGCTCGCTGCACCGGGCTCAGGAAGCCTTTGGCCTTGTTCCCTTCTCCTGCAAATGCAACGCGTTTTGTCTTCATGTTTTCCCCGTGCCGGGGAAAGGGAGAGCAACACGAGTTCACCTTTTCCAAGCGAGGCTTTGCACAGTGGGCCAGAAGACCGCGCAAAGGCGGCCGTTTTAGACTCCCGAGTCGCTAAATGGGACTTGAACCGAACGTGTGACCCCACCAAAGGAATGCTCTCCAAACGAGGAATCCATTGGTGGGGTCACACGTTCCGTTCGAGTCGTGCTTGGCGACTCTGGAGCTCAAAACGCGTCTAAAGTTTTGGCCGCGTCGGTGCCGGTCATCTGGCCCATTTGTGCGATGAGTTGCGGCGAGGAAAGTCCGCCGGGCGAGCGCCACTTTGACAAGTCGTGCGTGCTTCGGCGGCTGGCGGCGTGGGGTCTAATGGCGTGCGGTCTGATGGCGCGCGTGTCGCGTGCGTGTCGCGTGCCGCGCCGCATGCAACCGCACCCTTGCCTCGGCGGCCTTGGCTGCCTTGCTGAATAAACATGCACCCTTAAAAACTTTAAATGTTAAAAGAGATGATGCTCCGGCAGGCAGCACATAGTGGGCCAGAAGACCGGCGCAAGCGGCCAAAACCCTAGACGCTCCATAGTCGCTAAATGGGACTCGAACCGAACGTGTGACCCCACCATTGGACTCTCTCCGAACGACGAATCTATTGGTGGGGTCACACGTTCGGTTTGGGTCCCATTTAGCGACTATGGAGCGTCTAGGGTTTTGGCCGCTTGCGCCGGTCTTTTAGCTCACTGTGTACCGGGGTGACGGGGTTGGGGCAGCTCGTCCGCCACAGCCGCTGCTGTTGCTGCTGGCGCGCGGCGCCGTGGTGCGGAGCGCGGACCGAGCGTCCAGTTTCAAAATTCTCACGAGCCCCTCGGAGAGCCATAACGGAGGCAAGCAGTTGCGCGGAAGAGACCTTTCCCAGCGTGGGAGGGCCGGCAGGTTTGGGGCGTAAAGAGAAGCACTATATGCTGCTTGTTTGTCCATCTCGCCCCCGACGACCCATCGCCTCCCGTCCTTCCCTCCCCGAGGCTTGACCTGGCCGCTGTGACCGGCATGGCGGTTCATGGAACTCGCGCGGTGCCACGCCGTGCCTCCAGCCTACAGCCGCGCTCCTATCCCCAAAACGATTTATTACACTGGTAAGTCTTTGATGATGCGCTGCTGTGCATTCACACCGATAACTAACAAACAAATAAACAAACAAACAAACAAACAGAGAAGATAAAAACGCTTTCCCGTCCGCGTCCAACCGTCCCGCCGCCATCCCCTGGGAAGAAATTATTATTCCCGCGGCACTGCCACAACCACAACTCACGGCTCCCCCCTCTCCATTCCACCCCCGCAAGGCCAGAGGCGGCCCAGGTGGGCGGGGCGAGGGGTGAGTCCACCCCCACGGTCCACACACTCGAACTTGTCGTCTCATTAGGGTGCCCGGGGGTGAGATTAGACTGCAGAGGAAGATGCGCGCGTGTGTGTGTGTGTGTTTGTGTGTGTGTGTGTGTGTGCGCGCGCATGTGTGTGTCCAGTGTGCAGACTCCAAGATTTGTTTGGAAAGAGGGGTTGGAGGTGGCGGGGCTTGCCGTGGTGCTTACCCTGATTGCGAGTAAGTGAGGCAGGCTCTTCGTTGTGCATAGCGTAACCTTCGCTGACAACATGATGGGAACTCGCATGGGAATGATGGAGCAGAGGACGCCGCCGTTGTTGAGATTCTCTAAAGTGCGGATTCGCTGTGAGCCTCGCCCCGTGCTTACCGCATCCCCTGAATGAAGCGCGGCCCTACGCGCCCCGGCCCACCCCGCGATCCCCGCTTCGCCGTTATTAAATTTTGCGGCGTAGGGCGCGCGGTGACCCGGCGTTCCCGGAGAAACGCCGCCCCGCCGCCGCCGCTGGCAATACCGGTGCCGGTGTCGACGGACCAGGTAACCCCTCCGCCTGTGGGTACCCCACACACTAAATGTCATCGGATGAATGATGCAATTTTAAGCACATTGCGGCGGATCGTTTTTGCTTTCCAAGAGGCTTCGCGCATCGTCGGCAGATCGTCTTTACTTTCCAAGAGGCCCCGCGCATCGTCGGCGGGTCGTTTTTGCTTTCCAAGAGGCCCCGCGCATCGTCGGCGGATCGTTTTTGCTTTCCAAGAGGCCCCGCGCAGGCTACCAGCCAGCCAGCCAGCCGACCAGCCAAGGGTCAGGCACGTGCTCAGTGACGTTTTAGATTAAGTTTTAAGGAAGCGCCTCTCTCTCCGCCGCTGTCAGCCATGTCGCCGCAGGCCGGGACACAGTGGGCCAGAAAGCGGCGCAGGCGGAAAATACTGTAGACGCATTTTGAGCTCCAGATTCACTTAGCGGGACTCGAACCTACATGTGACCCCACCGATGGATTTTTCGTTCGGAGAGCAATCGATTGATACACGTTCGGTTTGAGTCCCATGCAGCGACTCTGGAGCTAAAAACGCGTGTAGAGTTTTGGCCGCCTGCCGGGGGCCACCCAGCGTGTCCACGTCGTGCCGCTGTTGAATCCCAAACTTTTGATTACGTTTCTCCGTCGCCGTCATCGTTGGCGAAAGAAATGGAATGTCACTCACGTGGACGACCGCGCACGCTCGAGTTGAGCTGCGTTTCAAGTTTCGTCGGGAGCGGGCAAGAGCAGAGCATTACCTCTCTGGGTTCTGTTACAACAGGTTAGTTATCATCAAATAATCAATTTGACACACGAGCCCTTTCCATTACGTACATCGCTTTGTGTTTTAATAATTTTACGTAAGGTACGATGGATTTCATTTGATCTTGTAATACAATGATCTTTTCGTTGAGAGATCCTTGGCGTGCCCTCGGAAGCGCCCGCGGGACCGAGGGTAGGCAGCGCGGCGACAGGCGTGCGTGGCGACGGCCTAACCGGGCCTCCGCAGGCGCTCCAGGGGGCTGCCCGTGTAGCGAGCAGGAACTCCGCTCAAACTTGCCGATGAAGGCGATGCATAGGCACACGATGCGAGGCCCGAACCTGGCCTCACGTAAACGAACATGCACTGTTCGTGCTCTTCTCCTCGCATATCTCTCTCTCTCTCTCTCTCTCTCTCTCTCTCTCTCTCTCTCTCTCTCTCTCTCTCTCTCTCTCTCTCTCTCTCTCTCTCTCTCTCCTCTCTCTCTCTCCCTCTCAGTGGGTTGACCCACCTGCTAGGCTGCTGTGACTTGTTTTTATGTAATTTTGGAGAGGCGAGAGGCCTGTTCCTGGAAATAGAGGTAGTTGCGTAACGAAGTCAATTATTGTAAAAGACTTTAAATTGACTTTAAATTGCTTTTGCTTCTTTGAAGTTAAAAATAGTAACCACCAACAGCGAAGCCCACGCCCGCTACCCCTGTCCTGGTGCCAGCCAGTAAGGGCGGACCTATGGACAGACAGACAGACAGCGACTTTCAACGCGCGTACACGCACGCGTGCCACTTGTACACACACACACACACACACACACATCGTGAAAGGTAGGTCGGCCCGCGGTGCATTATGCATTCGGCCCCCTCTCCCGCCGCGTTGTTTCGCGCTGCTCGATGAGAATCGCAAAAGCGCTGCTCGAGAAGGAGAGCACGGCAAGACCTTTATCTCCCCCGGGCGCTGGGCGGCCCTGGCGGCCCCGGCGCGCTATGGCGGGTCGAGTCGATGATGCGTGGAGATGGCGAGATGAACGGCAAAAGCTTTCGTCGGCCCGACGCCCTACATGGAATACGCCTCGCCACTGGGCGGCCAAGTTGTGGTATGGGGCCAGCGCACAGTGGGCCAGAAGACCACCGCAGGCGGGGCCCCAAAGCCCAGCTAAACGCGTTTTGAGTTCCAGAATCGGAAAACTGGACTCGACCCAAACGTGTGAACCCCACCGACGGATTTCTCGTTCGGAGAGCAATTCATTAGTGGGGCCACAGCGACTCTGGAGCTCAAAACGCGTTCTGGATCCTTGACCGCCTCCACCGGTCTTCTGGCCCACTGTGAGGAGGCGAGCGGCGAGTGGGGCCAAACTAATCTCGTGCGAGGCCCTTGGAGGCTGGTGGAGGCCCTGAGAGGCCCCTACCAGGCCGAGGCCTATCGCTGCTGCTGCTGCTGTGTTGCCTTCCGCGACCCAGTTCGGGCAATTCGGCAGTTCGGCCGATTCAAGGTCAGGCCCGTTCATCTTTATACACTTTATACGGGGCGGTAAAAGTGAAACAACGGCGACCGACTCGCGTCGGCTCATCTCGCAACGATCAACGATCTTGGGCCGCGTCTGCGTCGTCCGGAGGCGGGGACGCCACAGTGAGCCAGAAGACCGGCGCATGTGGCCAAAATTCTAGACGCGTTTTGAACTCCAGAGTCGCTAAATGGGACTCAAACCGATCGTGTAACACCACCAATGAATTGCTCTCCAAACGAGGAATCCGTTGGTGGGGTCACACGTTCGGTTCGAGTCCTGTTTAGCGACTCTGGAGCTCAACACGCGTCTGGAATTCTGGCTGCCAGTGCCGGTCTGCTGGCCCACTGTGTCCGGGGCCGGGGCGCGGGGCCGGGGCCAACATGATTAGGGGTGTAAACAAAGAGCACGGCGGAGGCCGGGCCGAGGCAGAAAGGCACCTGTTGTGCTAAATAGAGGCCTCGGACGCTCGGCCTCGCCGCTTGCGTCAAACGTCGCCTGACCTTCCCCGCCTAGGGGCGGGGGCCGAGGGGCGGGGGCCGGGGGCGGGGAGGCGGCTAGCCGAGGGGGCTACCCCACTTCCGGCCTCCGCCCAGGGCGCCGTAGCTCCTCCGCCCTACCTTGAGGGCCGGTGATGCCCTTCTGGTACAAAAGATTCATGAACCACTTTGCACAATTGCCAGCAGGTCCAGAGAGGCGCGGCCAGCACGGGGAGGCCAGCCGGCCGGCAGCCCAGCCTTGCCCACCCCTCGCGCGGACAAGGAGCCGAAAACGAACCTCTCCCGGCCAGACTTGAAAAGGCGAGGCCGGGTGAGGCAGTGATGGCAGAATCGGCCGCGAGCAGCGGCTCTTTTCCGCTTTCCGGCGCAGAAATACGCAGAAGCACGGATTTGCCGCTGATTTCTGTTGGTAGGGAGCGCGGCAGCCCGTCAGGGCCCAGCGCCCCGGAGGAGGCGGCCTCGTTGGCCTCGCCGGCCACGCAGGAGTCTTTTCAAGACGGGGTGCAGCGCGGCCCGGGCCGCACAGTGGGCCGGAACACCGGTGGAGGCGGACAACACTCTAGACGCGTTTTGAGCTCCGGATCCGCTAAACAGGACTTGACTCGAACGCGTGACCGCACCAATCGATTCCTCGTTCGGAGAGCAATCTATTGGTGGGGTCACACGTTCGGTTCGAATCCTGTTTAGCGACGTGTCTGGAGGTTTGGCCGCCTGCGTCGGTCTTCTGGCCCACTGCGCCTCCGACCGTTTAACAGTGAGCGACGCCGGGTCTCGCCTGCACGGTGTCGCGACACTCGCGGCCAATGCCGCCCCCTCCCCTCCTCCCCTCCCTCTCCCCTCCCAGTCCAGGCAGTAATTATTGGCGGAGCGCACAGCGCGGCTTCAGCCCCGCGCCGCAAGCCGCAAGCCGCCTGGCCTGCAGCTGAAGGGAAACACGCCGTCGTTCGTCCATTTTTTTCCGCCTTATATTTCTGTTACTTCCCCAGATTATTTTCTGCGGCGATAGCGCAGCGCACCAGAAGCAGCAGCAGCAAAGGCGCGATGCAGGCGAGTTCTTCAGGGGAACGGCGAGAACAAAGAAAGAAAACGAGCGAGAGGCACAAATAGTGCGGCGCTGGGAGGCCGGCCAGCGATGGCGGCCTGAAATGAAGGTAATTGGCTGCACTCTCCAGTCGTGTCGATTCTATCGAGTAATTTATGGACCCTGGCAATCCGCTCCCCGCCTCGTGCCCCCCCTCCCTTTCCCCTCTATCCCACCGCGTGATGCATCGGTCGGCACCTGTCCGGCCAGCCTGCCCCTGGGCCGGAACAAACTCGCTCTATTTCACTCCCTTCCATGACCAGCCGCACGCTCCTCTAGTCACCACCACCGCCACCACCGCTACTAACTCCTCACTCCTCACCTTGGTCGAAGACGAAGCAACATCGTGAAAGTATCCGAAATACGCCTCTCAACATCGTCGTAGGAAAATAAACATGCTAATTTATGTGAGCAAGATGTTTCCTCTTGGGCGCCTCAATTATGTTAAGTTGTTTTTCTGTTGTTTTATTGTTATTTTTGTTTGTTTTTTTTAGGGGAGAGGGCCGTTGGGGTGGAGGGGAACGCAGTGGCCGTCCGAGCTGCCCTTCGTTGCTGAGTTCACGAGAAAGCTGTCGCCAGCGGGTAGACACCTAAAACCGCCACCGGGTCTGGCCGGGCCACAGGGATCGCACAGACCGCGCAGACCGCGGTAAAACGCGACACTCAATGGCAACGGCCCGGGGGTGGCGATCGCAGCGACGGCAGCCGACGATGGGTACCGGGTGGGGGTGGGGGTGGGGGGTAGTCCCGCGGGGCGCACGCAGCGAGGAGTATCCCCGGGCGCCATCAGCCGCTCCGCTCGCCCTATCAAAAATACGCTGGGAATATGAAGCAGCACCGCAACACGCAGCGCAGGGCAGCAAAATGCCAGTCGTTTGGCGCGAGCGTCGCCTCCGTCGCCATTTGCGGGCGCAATGTTTGGTGTTTCCGGTTTGGCCGCGACGACCTGACGCGCCGCCCATCCCTTCCGCTGCGTCCCACTGGGACTCCCAGGGGAGGCCATTCGACTGAGCGACTCGTGCAGCCATTAAGTGCATGCACCGCCATGCACCGCTGTGCACTCCTCCGAGCACGGAAAGGTGACCCATTTCGCAAAGTTCATAGCCGGTGGCGCCTGTCGCGTCCCGACCCGGCCCGGCCCACCCGCCGCACCCTCCGGCGCCACTGCAGGGCCAAACCATGCGCCGGTTGTTGCATCCCCCAAACAACCGACCAACGACTTTGCATACACTTTTTCCTTCAACACACATACCGTGTCTGACTCATTGTGAGGTTTGGAGTTGAGCGAGTGACTCGTGAATCACTTATGTTTGCAAGGCTCTGACTTTTGCCTGGATACCCGGGTTTCAAGGGTACCCGCCGTCCGGGTTTTTGAAAGCCCTACTGTTCGAGCCGATTTTGATGTGAGACATCGCCCAGAGCAGCCTAGCTGAACTGACCACGCCACCGCGATGCGCCGTGTCCATGGGCAGCCCACGGACAGCCCCTCCCCGTCCCTGGAGGGAAGACGACACGGCGTGACCCTCGGGGAACGGGGTCAGCACACCGCAGGACATGCACGCACTGTGCACGCTTTGTGCACGCACGCACACACGCACCGCAGGTGAGCCCCCATGAATGCTGCTGGCCACGCCCGACTGACAGACGGACCAACGCACCCTGCCATCTCTCTCTCTCTCGCACACACACACACAAGTTGTAAACAGATCCCCATGTCGGATCAAAACGGACGGACGTCCTCTGCCGTCGTACCCGACGACGCCACCTCATAACTTACAGTCAGTTCAGTTACAACGGAGCAACTCACCTCGTGTCCACACCCTCGCGCCTCTACCGCCCTGCCACCATGCGACGCCTGGCGACGCCACTCTCAGACTCCCTGGCCTTCCCCCGAGTGCACACTTTGGCTGCGACATGACGCCGACGCGCCCCGAGGGAGCAGCCCGACAACACGACAGAGTCACGGCGACATGAACCGTGGCGGCGACGCGGGGACTCACCTGGACAGCGTCGCGCAGTGGGCCATAGAAGACCGGCGCAGTCGGTCGAAACTCTTGACGCGTTCAGGGCTCCAGAGTCACCAAATGGGACTCGAATCGAACGTGTGACCCCACCAATGGATTCCTCGTTCGGAGAGCAATCCATTGGTGGGGTCACACGTTCGGTTCGGATCAGTTGTGGGCTGCCTGCGTCGGTCTGCTGACCCACTGTGCGTCTCCGCGTGCACCCACCACGCCGAGCCCGACAACCTGACAGGGTCAAGACGGTATGAACAGTGGCTGCGACTCACCTGGACAACGTCTACGCGCGCAACCACGCCGAGCCGACGGCAGCCTAGGGTGCCCGGCCCCAGTCGTCGTCCTGGTGGCGGTGCTGCAGCCGCGGTGGCGGCGGGGGCGGCAGTAGGCGCGCGCTGTGCCGGGCCGATGCGCTGCGGACGCCGTGCATGGCTGCCGTGCTGGCCGCGATGACCGTGGTGGCCGTGCCTGCGCCCCGTGGCACTTGTTGGCCGTGGCCGAGGCCGCGACCAGGCGCCGCGCGCCGAGCGTTGGGGGTGCTCTCTGTTGTCGTGGTCCTCGGCCGCTCCGATCGTCGAGTCGCGTGTTCTGGCTGGGGGTGGCGTCGGGGCGGCGTGGCGCTGGGGTGTTGCCGGCGCCGCGTCCAGGGCAGGACTGCGAGGAGAGGAGCGCGGCCCGCCGAGACTCCAGCCAGACCCCCCCCCCCATCCCCCCCCGGT
The DNA here is from genome assembly GCA_030522485.1 of Stenchaetothrips biformis. Classification (NCBI taxonomy): domain Eukaryota; kingdom Metazoa; phylum Arthropoda; class Insecta; order Thysanoptera; family Thripidae; genus Stenchaetothrips; species Stenchaetothrips biformis. The sequence goes on from CM060098.1 coordinate 6,320,552, forward strand.
GGGGCCCCGCCCGCTGTTGCTTTGCATCAGCTGGCGGGGCATTAGGAGTAGCGCCGTCGATGCGCCGAGGTGCCGCCATGTCACTGATAACGGCAGCAGCGGCCCGGCCAGGGTTGCATTGCAGGTGGGTTTGCGACGTCTGCTTTACGATTCCTGATTTTAGCGCCTCATGCAGAGCCGCAGCCTACCTTCCTGCTGCCGAGGCAGGCAGGCCGGCAGCGCCCTCCCTCCACGCATGGAGGGCGCAACACACAGGAAGTGGAGAGCAAACGTCGGAGGAAAATTTCATCTCCGCTCCTCACTAAAGCAAGCCGCTTCCTCGTCGGGCCCACCCGCCGTGGTTCACCTTCTGCGTCCGCATTATCTTCCGCCTCGAGTGACCCGCTACCGGCTGGGGGGGGGGGGGGTACTGCCGCGGGCGGCACGGTAGAAATTGCCTCGCCAAAGTAATTTGTACGCGTCAACGAGACTAGGGAGAGCAGGAGGGAAGGGGGGGAGGCTGCCCAGGTGGCAAGGATCACTTGGAGATGTAAATATTGCAGGATCCCTGTCTGCTGGTCGGGCTGGTCGGGGGAGTATACAGCGCGCAGGGCGGTCGCTGCAGCCTTGATCAATAGAAAGTCCTGCCTGGTCCCCCTGCCTGCCAGCCTGCCTGTCTGTCTGCCAGCCTGCCTGCATGCAGGGCTACCGGTGGCAAGGGGGAGTGGGCTTGCACCATGCACACTGTGACCCCCGTTGGCCGGACAGTTCCAGGACCGTCCTAGGAGAAAATCACCAAAGTCCCAGGACGGTCCTGGAACTGGGTCCGCTGACCTAAACTGATACGTTTCAGACCTGGGAAAACCAGGACTCGAACGTTCTTTTGGCCCACAGTGCGACCCTTTCCGCCTGCAGTCCTGCAGTGGGGCTCCAGCCCCTAGTTTAAACTCGGTATAATTGGCCGGAAACCAGGAATCGAGGTGCGAACCCACCACGGTTCACATGGTAAAAGTTGGCCCATAGATCTGTGTTTAGTCGCTGTGGTCCGTGGAGCGCAGGGCGCAGGGCCGTGGGCTGGGTTCCCGGAGGGTCTCCCTAGGCGGGGTCGTGGGCTGGCTGTGCGCGGGGCGAGGCAGGTGTGTGGTGGGTGTGGGGTGGTGTGGCCTCGGGGGGACCTCGGCTGCCCTGCCCCACAAAGGGCGCAGGCTGCGAAAACTCTAGAAGCGTTTTTTAGCTCCAGAGTCTGCTGTACATGACTCGAACCGGACGTGTGACCCCACCGGATTTCTCGTTCGGAGAGCAATCCATTGGTGGGGTCACCCGTTCGGTTCGAGGGAGAGTTTTGGCCGCCTGCTCCGGTCTTCTGGCCCACTGTATAACGCGCGCCGCCGGCGCCGGCCCACCCCGCGAGTGAGACCCAGGGAAGGCCCTCGCCATGCCGCGCACGTAGCGCGGGCCGCCCGCCGCGCACGACGCACGCACGGCGCACGAACAAACAATGTCGTATTCCTTCCTAGAGATTACTGCAGCACGCGTGACTCCTTCAGGGACGGACGGACACGCGGAGGCAGCGCGCACGCGAAGCTCACGATGTCTCGCTGCAAAGCACCCGGTGACTGATGACCGCTGATGAGCGTGTTCGTCGAGGGGCTGAGTGCACGCTTTCTCTCTCGCTCCACAGTGAGCCGGGGGCGGTCAAAACCCCGGACCTCTCTCTTCTCTTGCCCTTCCTCTTCCTTTCTTTTACTTCCTTGCCCTCTTCTCGCTTCCCTACACCCTATCCAAACCACCCATTCCACCACCCACCCCTTTGGCGGGGGGTTCAGGTGCACCCCCTACACCCCTCAGTGCCCGCCACCAGTCGTTCATCAATTCATTCGTTCGTTCATTCTTTCATGGAGTACCCATTCAATCATGTGTCCTCAGTATAGCTTCCCGCCTTACTCTTTCGTTCGCAGCGGACCCGCACATGATTGCGTGGTCCGGCCCGATAGTGAGTGGCCGAATGGGACTACGGGAGTGGGAGCCGAATGGGAGCGCACGCAATGAAACTTGCATGTCCATTCCCGGCTATGGCAACAGTAGCAGAGCGAGAGCGCGAGCGGTGGGGCTACTCCAGGGGACTCACTCCACGGCGGCGTGCGTACGGCAGACTCATTCCGCGAGGCGCTTTTGTCGCTCTGTCTTTCTCGCACCTGTACGGAACGACCCACGACCACGAGTGCGAGAGAGACAGAGCAACGAACGCACGACTCTCGGAATGAGCCTGCGGCCACGGCCGCGACGGTGAAACATTGAGCGGCCGGGTCGATGTGGCAAGGCCGCCCGGCGAGGGTTTGCGGTGCCGTCCGCACGGCTCTGCGGGCTGCAAGCGCTTACGCACGATTACGTCGCTCTGTCTCTCTCGCACTGATGGGGTGTGAGGGTGCGAGAGAGACAGAGAGACGGACACTGATCGGAATCAGACGCCATGCTCGCTTCTCCACGGCGTAACTCGGACGACACCGCGGCCTGGTGTCTGTCTCTAGACCATCTATACTAGTGAGAGTGCAATTTTACATGAGATCCTTGTAGGAACTACGGAGAACCAGTTCGGAAAGTCCGTAATTTTTCCAAACCCATTTCCTGAACTACGGATTTTTAATTATTTTTTTTGGAGTGTTCCTATCCTATCCTATTAAGATGCGGTTCAGCTCAGGATTAATAAGCGACCAAACGGAACCTTCCTTCCGTCCCAGCTCTCTATTAACTCACGGCCAAGAACTCTTGGGACTGCCCTCTGAAAGGGAGCGGTCCCAGCAGCACACGCCGAAGCCAGCTGGCGACCTTGGCTACCGCGTGTGGAATATGCTGCAGAGGTCTTCTTTCCCAACGTACTGCAGCATATGCGTGGTTTCTTCAAAGAGATATTGACTCTGGGGCCTGGCTGGGTTGCACATGCATAAAACAATACACAAAATTAACTGATACTATCTAATTTATTTATTAATGACTCACTACAGTTGAAACACTTTATTACAAATGCAATAAGTTAAATTCACCATGTTGATCATGAGTAACAAAGAATGCCCACCATATTTACAGTGGTAGTACATAGGGTCAGTCAAAAATTAGTTTGGCATTGATGTTAAACAGCTCTGGAGGACTCATGGGTTTCAACCATTTACTTCCCAGGTGAGATGATTTCAGGATCGGAATGGTGATATTTTACAAAAGACACATGTTTGCTTCAAGAAATGGCAGGTAAATTATTACAGTCCTGTGATGATCTGATGATGAACAATCATTTGATATGGTGTCAATGCATAATATTCTTGATGAGAAGAAACTCGTTTCTGCATGTTTGAAAAAGATACTTCATTCAAACAGTAGCAGTAGTTAGTTGCTAAAATGTTTATGGATATAATGAATATTTAATAAAGAAACCACAGGCAAAAAAAGTAAAAATGAAACCATGAAAAAAAATCAAGAAGGAATAAAAATGGAAGAAGCATGTTTAATTATCACAGAATATAAAGAAGTTCAGACATTTCATAATGTGCTTTGAGTAGTTCATTTTCAGATACAATCCCAATAAAATTACTAAATCTGCAGAAAAAGAAAACTGACACAGAAAAAATATTTTAACAGAACTGCAAAACAAAACTGAAAACTTAAGAAAACAAAAATTACAGTTTTATCTATTGACACAAGCTTACTTCTCACTACGCAAGAAATCAATACAGTCAAATTTGCTATGCTGCATTCTACAATAAAATAGCTAGCTTAAAATTAATCAACTACAGTTAAAATTTGAGTAGTAGCATGTGAATAACACAGGAATAGCGCTGAAGCACCCAGCATGCCTTTAAGCCATCATTTGGTAGGCACAGCAAAATACATCAACTCTGGAGTTCAATTTATATGAAGCATGTAAAGGAATATAAAAAGTTTTTCTAGGTATAGACATATAGACTAACAATAAGACAGTTTCAATAGTCCCATTAGATGCAGAGGCCCAACTGTGAAGAAAAAGCAGGCTAATTGCTCAAATGTGTCCTGCGAGCACAAACCAAACAAAAGTCAAGCACAAGGGAGAAACTATCAACAAAATTTAGGAATTGAACTGTGAGCACAGCTTTGATTTCTGGAGGGCATGTTTCTGTATTCTATTGGTCATGAGTATCGGTTAAGGAATGAGAAAGAAACTTGTCACTTAGATGAACACAAGCATTCTAGTGTATAAATAAAATGTGTTGAAATTGGGAAATGTAATGTGATGCATCCATTCCCTTTCCCAATTTCCTTTCCTTCATATTGTGATATTTGGATCATTTAAGAGAAGACTACATCAACTACGCACACTTCAACTAAACATTGACATAAACATACACGATAATCATAGTAAAAAAATCATTGCACTACTTTGTAAACACCTTGATAGCCTTAGTTCGTCCATGAATTCCTGAAACAATACAGACTTTAAATTTGCAATGGCTAGGAGGTCTCTGTCGCATTTTGAAAAAGTTAAGAACGTTGAATAGAGTGACCAATTCAAAAGCCACATTAAAAAGTAACTTCTTCTCACCCCATACATTGTACAGCAACATAATAATAAATATTAACAAATAAAACAAATAACAAAACAGACAAACACGTGAAGTGAAATATTTGGTTAAAACATCTTAAATACAGTCTACAAAATGCTAGTAAATAGTGGTGAAAGAACATGAGGGTAGAAAGATGAAAGATAACACCTGTATACAGCACCTTTCCAGTTATAACATTCATTCACAGAGATTGGTACAAAAAGAAAGGAAGGGAAATCATAGTGATGAATAAATCAGTCAAAATCAAATACACTGCTAAAAGAGCCAAGTTGATATTGTAGTTTCAGTCTGAATAAACTCAATAGCAATGACTAAGCATTGCTTTGTGCTCAGGTGCCAGGAACTCAGCCTCTTCAAATTAACCCAAACATTTGAGTGTTTCCTCAGTCCATTAGGATAGATGTGCAATTATGAAAACTCAGATATGATTTAATTTAAGCTCTTTAAGAGTTCATTATTATCCAAACATTGTGCTTTCATGAAAAGAAGAAATTGTTTCTTCCACCAGACAAAACATAAAACAAAACTTAGTTTAGTCCCCTACCACCGTAACTTGTTCTTGAACATGTACGTACAAAATCAAAAGTAGGTGGAAACAGGAGTAAAATTGCAGTTAACACACAGGTGTATCCAATTCATATTTACATGTGGAATGATGGTCCAGCCCTGTCATCCAATATTATGATGAAGGTAGTTTGACAGATACTAATTTGCAGCCTTAAGAAAAAAATGACTTTGTGAAAATATCAGGGTTTTTTTCACACAACTACAGCTCCAGCCTCACTACGACTTTCGGGTAAAGGTGGACAATCACGCCACTTATTAGTCTGAGGGTCGTAGCACTCTACACTCGAAATGGTGATTTGGGCTCGGTAAAAGTTGACTTCATGTGTTTCATCACCACCAATGACATACAGCACCCCATCAGCGGCAGCAACTGCAGGGCTCGCCCTACCAATATGCATGTGGGGAACTTTGGTCCATTCATTCTGAAAAAAAAATGGAGGAAAGGAGTAAGCAGGTGATGGTGAAACTTGAGATTAAGTACTGCACAAGATAATCGGAGTAAGAAATACCTCTGTAAAAGAGTAACGTTCAACTGATTGCAAGGCTTCATGGTGCCTGTTGTTGCCGCCCACAACGTAAAGATACCCATCAAGGACAGCAACACCCATTTGGCTTCGTGGCACGAGCATTGGCTTCAGGGTGCACCAAACTCCAGTGGCAGGGTCAAAGCAGATTAAGTCTTGTAGATGGCGTCGGGCATGAGTACATCCACCAACCATGTATATACACCCTGGAATAAAAATTCAAGGGGTTTAAGGTTTTGTTTGGTCAATGGAGATGGACACAGAGGTGTAATAATAATGCTATGATATCTCACCTTCATATGATACCACCCCCATACTGAACCGAGGCTCGGGGAGCTCTCCCGTAAGACGCCACTCGTCTATCAGGGGATCATATCTTTCTATTGATCCACCAATATCTTCACCCACCCAGCCGCCAACAGCATACAAATAACCATTGAGAGCACACAGGCCAAACTCACATCGAGGAACTACCATACTTGCCATCTGGTAAACAAAAATAAACAAACAAAAATTAAAATTAGAAGCAAAATTCACTTCAGAGATGAAGAAGTCAAAATGTTGCCATACCGGTACCTTGTTCCAGGTGTCTGCTTGTGTATCATACCATTCACCATTAGCTAGGATTTGAGATTCTTGTTCCCCGCCAACCACATAGATTTTAGAGTTCAAAACAGCAACACCAGGTAAGATACGGCCAATTGCCATTGGTGTTGACTGAACCCACTCTCTGTAACACAACAGAAAACAAATTACATAATACTGTCACCACACAAAGAGTTTGAGTTTGAATTAATTTATCTGCTGAATAATTGGCATGGATCATCATGAGGCCTTACTGAGTAAAGGTGCTGAATCTTTCTACCGATGAAAATGTGCACTCAGATGATCGAGTCCACGCACTGACTAGTTCCCTCTTTGAGCCACCAATCACATAAACATCCTTCTTTGCCCGAAGTCTGGGATGCACAACCAATGAAACCAGGTGGCCCCTTTTTGATAACAAATCTTTGCGAATAGACCTTAGAGCAACCTGAAATTTTAGATGAAGAATTATTGAGGAAAGATCTTAACAAAAAGATCATGTATGAGACAGCAAATACCAAAATAAACTTACCTTTAGGCTGCTATCTGTCAATTCATTGATGACTCTTTCAAGAAGGTATGTTGATAGAAGCGGTAACCTCACATGAGCAAGGATTTCAAAAACGTACTGTCTCCTCTGTGTGACATCATGAAGAATCCATCGTATAGCTGCTTGAAACACCTTCAGAATAGAGGAGGAAGATATCAAACAGATTATTTCCTGTCCTTCATGTCAACATCAATGATATGGGTAAAATACTTGAAAAACACAAGATCTCGTTACCTGAAATTCAGTATCAACAACCAAATCTTCAGAAGACAGAAAACGTAGCAATTGGTCCTTGGGCAGCTCATAGAACTCGTCCTCAACGCTCACTTGAGGAAAATTACAATTCACATAGTCAACCGCAGAAGCGGCAAGATCTACACAATTGTGGCCATCAGCAAACCTGGACAAAAATGTTTTGTTGAATTACAATCAAATAATGAAATAATTTTATGAAAAGCAAACAATGTACAGACATTAATTTTGGTGGTCAGAAAAGTTACCTGTAGATGCCAATACAATTCGAACTGTGTAGTTCTTTCATGAGAAACTCTGTGCAACCAGTGACAACTTCTTTGAGTTGTAACATATCTGCAGCCACGATCAAGTCTTGTACATTGTCCTGGCCAATCTTTACTTTCCCTTTAAGGTAAAGGGAGTATTATTATTATTATCATTATTTTAGCAATACTGTACACCTCATGAATTTTATAAAATACAGATGTTCTTGACTACCTGTGTAAATAAAACTTATTAATTCTTCCAAGATGTCCGGATCAACAGCGTGAAGCTCAACACATGGTTTTTGTTTTTCTAGAAGCTCCGCAGTGAACATGGCATGAAAGTAAGGACTGCTTGCTGCCAAAATAACACGGTGAGCCTGCAATAAAAAGCTTTTGTTACTCCAACCTGAAGACTTTAAATGTCTAATTTAAGGATGTATGGATGCTGATTAAATTTGGCTAACCTTAATGTGTTTTCCACCACACACTATTTCTATGTCACAAAACCGTTGGTTTTCACGTAGATCATTCATATTTAGTAAAAGGTTTGGGGGGAACTGTTTTGAGACGTACACCCCACATTCTTTATTTGGGATGTTTGTATTATTGGCATTGTTATCAACAGTTGCTGACTGGTTTGGAGTTAGTGACAGCAGCTTATGAGCTCGTTGCCTGCTTATTTTCACTCGTGGCATTGTGAAAATACGTTTGAAATTCCTACGCTGGAGGTACTTGGTCTATAAACCTGTCAAAACAAATAAAAATTAAAGTCAACACAGTAGCATTACCACTTGTAATTTTCTATGTAAAATGCCCACCACCATATTCAATATGTCAACAATCCAGGGCAGACTCATAGAAAATTAGTATGAATGGAGAGTACTTGATATTATGTAACAGACATAGAGAAGAAAATAGGACATGCAGGCTATGAGTGACTTAGCATTGAGAATGATGAACAGAAACAACTGCTCTATCATAGTCACAAAATTGAATACAGTTAACACTTGACTTTAAGCAAAGAAATTATAAAACGTGGAAAGATTGTTAACAGACATGATATGCTCAACTACTCTGCAACGCATACCTCTCTCAAAGTCAACAGGGGAAAAGCAACAAAGCAGAAAAGTTTGTCAAGCTCATCTAATCTCCAAAACAAACAGGACAATTTCAAAACATTTCAGAACACTAACCACACCTTGCTTGGCAGTGAACGTCGCTTGACGCCAAAATAGCCCTAGGCTTGGACCTTAATAGGATTTAAGTACACATATCAGGCCCCATTTGAGGCACAGGGCGTGTTTCGCTAGCCACTGAGCACTCATTTTTCACAGAAGTTCGCGCGCAACGCGAGTGAAGATCAAAATGGAGGCAATCTGTCCATTAAAAACCCGATCAACACATAATGGACTTCATTCGTCAGATCAGCAGGCCTGACCCTACTCTAGCACTAGCAGACGACGAAACTACGCAGGGTGACGCCAGTATTGGATTTGCGTTACACTTGTGTCGCCGCTGCCCTGGGGGTGCCTTGAGCGAGGCTACCCCAGCTGGCTCCACGGGCGGGCCGACCGACCGGCACTTCGGGTCGGTGCTCGGCTCCCGAGTGCCAGCGCTCCGCTCCATACATACGTTTGTTATTGGGCACCAAACATAACCCTAAAATTCATGTGGATCAGTTCATTTAGCATTGTGTTGAGTATTGATCTTGCTGTTGCTCATTTGCAATTTTATCTTTAACAAGTAAGTTGGGAATGGATATTCTACTGCTGTACGTTATGCTCCTTCTCTCTGCATGAGAAATAATATTGTTTAGTTTGAAAATCAGTACAGTCCAGAAGTCCCACATGTTCTTGCCACTATAATTTGACTGAATCCAAGTTCAAAATGTTTTGCTGGTTCTAACTTGACATTTTAATTTTTAAGTTGTTACACTTCATGTCATCTCTTTTCATCAGAATTTCAGTGTGAGCTTTAAATCTACGGAGGATCTAAAAGATCCTTCACACTTAATATGGAAGAAAAGCAAAGTGGAAAGGTGCCCATCGTCATGGAGGAGGTCAAAAGTGATAGTGAAGTGGATGGCACTAAAACCTTATCTCACGCAGAGGAAGCTAGAGATGAAGACCCACTTGCTGTTGAAAATCCAACAGACATTTCAACTGCCTCAGTTGTTGTGGAACAATCTGGATCAACTGAGGAGGCAGTATCGGCCATCAAAATTCCTGACTGCGATGTTGTGATTGAGGAGCGTATCTCATCAGAAACAGTGACCAACCGCTCAGAGTGTGAACACAACACAAGAACTGAAGTTCCCATGGATGTGGAGGCTACCGAAAATCAAATTAATATTTTATTTAATTCTCCCAGGGAAGAAAGCCCTAGAAAGCAAAGCCTCTCTGAAATTTTGAGTAGCACACCCAATAACGCAACTGAGTCATCTAGTGTGATTACTAACACTCCTGGTGATTTTCATGTAGAAGGAAAAATAAGTGATGATGAGGATGATGATATTGTTGAGCTATCATCCGAACAAACATTTAAAGGCTCACATAGAGGAACTGTAGTTCCCTATTCCGACACTGATGATTCTGACAGCAGCTCCTCTAGCGATAGTGAGACTTCTTCAGATAGCAGCTCCTCTGATTGGTAAGTTATTTTTATCCTCATTGTGTTGAAAGTTTACCAAAATAGATGCCTATTAATTATGTCTCTGTCTTCCACCTTTCACCAGTGAAGACAACTTGAACGGAAGTGATTCAAAAAATAAATCAATTTGTGATTCTAAAAGTCCAGATCCCAAACCTGGTAAGGCACGTGGTGAACTTAATATTGAAGATCTACCTCCAATACAAGATTTGCACATCAGTGTGAGAAATGATCAAGCTGTTGAGATAGGAAAAGTGCTTCATGCTGTTGATACTTTAGGTGAGACCCTGTCCTTGTTTTACCATTATCGTCACTGTGTATACTATTTAGTGCTTTTCATAGTTTCATAATTTAGTTTCAATTCAGATAAATAATAAATACCTGATTGCTTCATATTTCAGTTGTTGTTGAGTGCTATAAGGACCAACCTCCCTTGGATATAGACAGTGTGCTATTTTTGGACAGAGGGGCACGACCTCTTGGACGCATTTTTGATGTGATGGGACCAGTGACAGAACCATTGTATTGTGTTCGATTCAATTCTAAAGAGCATATTGAAGAACAAAACATTCAGCCAGGGATGCTTGTGTTCAGTGCACCTCAAACAGAACACAGCCAATTTGTGTTTGTGAAACATCTAATGATGTAAGTTTTCAATGCGATTTCATTGACTTTAAACAAACCTTAAATAAATTGAAAATAAGTGACAGTTTGGTTAGGTTTTTTAATTTGTATTTTTTAATTATTGAAACTTTTTTAATATTAGGATGAAAGGCAGTGACGCATCATGGAAAAAAGACAAAGAAGTTCCAGGATCTGAATTGGACTTCTCAGATGATGAGGAAGAGGCACAACGTAAGAGGGTAAGGAACAAATTATTTTACTTTTTTTTTTTAAATATCTAAACTATAGCTTAATTGTGCTGAGCTTGAAACTTTAATAAAACCTTTACCTCAGGACACAATCAACAGAACAGAACATTTACCAAATAGTTGGGATGAACCGAAACGCAAGGTTTCAAGACCAAATCCGAATGAGTCAGATGGCAAGTTTCAGTCTAACACCCGTGGTTTTCAAGGCTGCCCAAGAGGCCAAACGCGCGAAAACTTTCGTCCAAGAAATCCTTGGGGCTGGTCTGGTGCTCGGTTTACTGTCCCAAACAACAATCTTCACCAAAATCATCACAACCAGTTCAAAGGGAGAGGATTTGGAACATCACAAATTAGTGCTCCTCAAAGAAATGAAAACAATCGGTATCGAAACGCCAGCAACACCCAATTTGGGCAAGAATCTGCTCCAGGAATGTTTGGTAACCCTCCACCTTCTAGCAGCAGTAGCTATGATCCCTCATCAGAATATTCTTCATACCAAGATTATGAAAATGACTATACCCAAGAAAACCATTATGCATCTGCATCAGGAAATGACTATTCTCAAGGACAACAATATTCAAATGGACAAGAGGCCTACCCCCCACACAATACTCCTGACCAGAGATACGCGGCATTCCAATCAGAAATAGCGAAGTTGGTTGACGCATACAACAGGGGTGTTGATAGTCCTATGACAGTAGCATCAGCCACATTTGGTATGAGACCCCCAGGACCCCGATTCGGTGGACCTCCTGGCCCTCGTCCCCAATTCGGCGCAAGACCCTTCGCCCGCCGTCCTCCGTTTGCTGGAAGGCCGCCCAGCGCTCCCCATCAATTCAGCGCCACGCCTCCCCCGGCCCCTGGACCCAGTTCGCTTCAGGACCAACCGGACCACCACCCCTATTAGGTCCAAGACCTGCCAGACCGCCACCCCAATTTGGTTCAAGACCTGTCAGACCCCCAACCCTATTCGGTTCAAGACCTACCGGAACACCACCCCAATTTGGTTCAAGACCTCCTGCTCCTGCATATGATGAGCAGTTTTACTGAGTACGACTTGTTATGGATGTTGTAGAATTATATTTCTTTGTTTTACTTTTTATATTACATTTACATAGGAGAAAATAATTTTTCATGTTTCGGCCTCAAGATATATTTGAGTATAGGTATGAGTAGTTGGTGTAAAATATTGCATGTGGTTTTTGCCAAAGAATTTTCACTTTCTTTGGGTACCATGATCATAAAGCCTCCAGAAAGACCTTAGTAGGATTTTATCATTTATCTTTTTCTTGCTGACAGATTTGACTATGTCACTGTGTTTCAGGGTGGTAGGGAAATTATGTGACCATCATACCCATGAGCGAAAAATGTTGTTTATTTGATTGTATACTGGAATAAATGTATACAAAGAAATCAATTCATGATTCTCAGTCCAAGGAACATTCAAAATATCACTAGAATCCTCTACTTCTTCATTGAACACACAATCATTGGCCTCTTCATAGCACAAAACTAGTAATTTCCTTGTTGAGAACTGTTACTCAAAAAGGAAGGAAATACGTACAAATCTAAAAATATTTTGGTCATTAAAGCAAAGTCAGCAGAATCATTTTAAGTCTACGAGCACAAGGAAAATAAGCAACAAATTTTAAAGAAAGAACCAATTATTTTTTTTTGGACAACAGTTTTGAATTAAAACAACAACTGATGCAGTGGATAGGAACTGCGGATGATGAATTACAACTTCTTTTCTCTACATCCTGAAAAAGAAAGGACACACTAAAACTAAAGAGATATGCTACAGCAATTACAAAACGTTTCTGAGATTATGAAATGGTACTCAAAGTTACCATACAAATAAAATAAATTGGTAACAATATAATGAAATTTGAAAAGCCTTGCTTCTACCTCTTTTTTACTCAACAGGTACTGCAAAACCACAAAATTATTCCTCACACCACATCATTAACTTTCAAACTTGGGAAGCATATTTGATATTTGTAGAGATAAAGTCCCAGTCATGTATTTGAAATTTACAAAATCCTGTGATGTCCAATTCAACAAAATGAAAATGAAAGGGCACAATTAGGGTCAAGACATAAATCAAAGACCTGTCATGTCAAGATTTTTGAAAGAATTATAGCAAGAACAAGGTAACATTAATTAAAATGTGAAAATTTAAGCTTTGGACACGAACAAAAATCATATTGTGAGGCTGGTAAAATTGTCTCTATGATAAAAAATAACATTCAATTAAAAGGAAACATTTAAAATCATTACTCTCCTATAGGGAGACTTTCAATAGATTCAGAAACCATTTGGGAGTGCATTGAGACCAATTTACAACCATATACAAACATCCACATACGTACAGGTACATAATGTACACAAACACACACACACACTCACTCACTCACACTAGCACATTCACACAAATTAATTCTAAAAAAGAAGCTCCGAACTTCAAAAATTTCACCCTGGGTATCGATAGCTAGCCTCATAACTTCAAAAGATATTAGTTACTGCGAGCCAGCTCGGATGTGTTTTCAGGTGAACTTGTTGAGCTTCATTACTTGGTAAGAACAACAGGAAATCCATCTCATAAGATTTTTATAAGCAACACTAGACTTGAATAAATCAAGACAAACGTTGCTCTTAGGACCAACAGGGACAAAAAAAACAAAACTTGCTTTTGCTCTTAAAAAAAGAAACAACTTCAAAACTGTGTGGGTCATCATGTTGAAGAATGCCATTTTGATAAATGGGTGCACAAAATATGAGAAGCAGTTGGTGAATTTGTGTCCTCTATATGAAGCCATGGACGAAAGAGGCAGAAGACAAGCAAATGATCAGAATCCAAATCCAGGGTTAGTGAGCTGGGGGATGGCAATGGTCGAATGGCACCCAGTACCCTTGGTACCCACACACACCACAAAATACTTAGTAAAGCGCAGGCACCACATCTAGCGCAGGAACGTGCAGGATCACAGGTATGTTGATTCACCTGCAAGAGAATCAACAGAAAACATGTTAGTACACCACTTGATTCAGGCGAACCATGCAAGAAGAATAACAGCACATGAAGCACATCAGGGTGAGATGATCTGTGCTGGTTCTGCCAAAGAAACAGGAATCCATGCAGCTATTATGTGACAATGCAGTGTGCCATGGGAGGGAAAATGCCAGCATGATGAAGGAGTAGCTGAAGCAGGCCATATCAACATGAAATAGGTAGCTTAAAATACGGCAATCGTATATTTGGTACCTTTCATCCAACAATAAAATTTTAAGATGTTTCCTATTTTAAATATGTAAATAACAAACAAACTAAAAATTTAAAAAAATAAAAATAAATAAAATACATGCGCAGGTAAGTCATCTCCTAGGCAAATACAATCAACAGATAAAACATGTAAGCATGCGGAGATGTGTTAAAAAAAATGCATATCATAAAAAAATCATGTGCACATTCACTAACGAAAATAAAGGAAAGTGCGTTCAGCTGAAGTGAAGTAACACACACACACACACACGTACAGGACACAACATATAATTACTAAGTGTAATGACCAAAGCAGAAGATACTTTTATATACACCTCAGAAATGATTTCCCTGTATGCATCGTTCATTCAAGATAATGACACTTACTTTGTGATAACTTTTAGTGTTCTTTTAAAATAAATAGTTTCACACATTGACAAAAGGAGTAACCTCTGAACCTTCAACTTAGTCAGTACAAGTAAGACAGGGCCTTCCAATGGGACTAACCTCTCAATATATGCAGAAAAACTACATTCACAAACGCAAATTGTCAGTAAATTTCTTTGTGCATAACTAAATAAGTGGTGAAAACCAAAGGAAACTTGCTAACAAACCAACTTCAGCAATAGTTTGTGTTTAACTTGATGATAAAAGGCATGCATAACCAAAGTCACAAACAAATTTACCTCAGCCATGACGCTCACCATACTGCAAAGTTGCTGTCCACGACTGCAATTGTTTTAACATATATTCATGGAGGGAAGTGGAGAAAGGAGGAGAGGTGAAGGGGACAGGCTTGTTTCATATGTTCAGGTTTGTATCTTTAGTGTAAATCTGTAGGGATTGAAAGGAATCAATATACCATGTTCATTCAAAACTGTGTTTAATTTTCATGTTTTTTTCTTTCTTTTTTTTTTTTTGTATTTTTCAGGGGGAGGGGTTTAGTTTAACACTTCATATTTTGAATGGATATAATACAAATTCATTTCCCTAGAATATGAATGTTTTCTTTTCACATAGACAATTAAAAGAAAAATAAGAAAAAAGGAAAAGTGGTATGGATTTTAAAAAAGAAAAAAAAAAAGAATTTATTAAACAGTACGGTAGTTGATGATACCAAACTGCATTATACACAGAGCACTTTGTGTAAGGTATGGGTGAAAAAGCTTGATGATAAATGAGTACAACTTATTTATGTTACATCAGGGTATGGCACAATACTGTACATGAAACTCAACTACATAATGCAATATTATGGAAAAATAGTCATCAAGCAGATACACCACACAAAGGTTTGCACAACATAACACTGGCTAAGAGTCAAGAATCACAGCACTAAACGTAACTGCACCTAAACCAGTACAGCTTTTTAATGCAGATGAATGATACATTCAGTCCGTGATGTACAAAGATGGCTTCAAAAGTGTAATACAAAGTACTACATCATACAAAATTGTAAATGAAGCACACTAGGTACCACACACAGCAGTCCTACTCTTCCAGTATGTGGTGCAAGTCAAATCTATTAACAGATCTCAAAGAAGATAGAGATACAAAAGGGGAAAAAAAAGTCAACAATACCTAGACAATACCACAACTCATTCACAACTATCCATATCTCAGCATTTAAAGAAAAAAGTAAAGAAAATGGTAAAAAAAGGGAAATACAATTTAATGTTGCTGAATTTGTACCTAAGGTGAATAAAGTACTTTAAAAGTAATTCCACAAGTTGAACAAAAACAGGTTATCTAACATAAAAATTATAAAAAATTATAAATCTGAGGAAAGAAGGAGATTGAAAAATATCAAAATATAGACAAGCTCGAAAAGGGGAACATCTTAAATGATGCTTTGATTTTTCATCAAAGGTCAATAATCATACAGTAATAATAAATTTGAAGTGCGCTAGGTGACTGGTAGCAAAGATTATTTCTTTCCATGTCCCCTAAAGAAATTCAGTGAATCTAAATTTGAGGAGGCATAAGGGAGTACTGTAACAAGTTGATAAAGCTAGGGAGAAAATGGAACATTTGTACTTGCAACAAACCACCTCCTACAGCAAACACCTTGCGCCTCTTGGCACAGAGTGCAAAACATCCACATCACAGCAACGCTCCAAAACAAAACTTCATGATACACCCTGTGGGAACTGACCCCTTCTCTGCATTCAACCATAAACAGGACTGTACATTTTTAAAACTTACATTTAAGAAAACAAGAGATCACACAGGTTTCAGGCACAGGAGCACATCCAAATTGATTTTGCTAAACACTAGGCACTGAACCACTTCAATAATAACAGGGTTAGCATTTTAAACATGCAACAGTAACAGCTTAAGCTTTCTCAATACCTAGAAAACTTCTATACACTTGTGAGGTTCATTGAGAGAGGACTGAAGAAGCACTTTGGTAGAGCAAAACAGTGATCATATGACAGTAAAACAATGTGCAAGAAAATGAGATACTCATGAGTTCAATAACCAGGGTTTGAAATTTGCAAATTGTTTACTGAAAAATCAATGTCAATCCAAAAGCTTACGCTCCAAGTGAGAAAAAGTAATTTAATAATATTTTATAGAACACCAAATTCCCAACTCTCTTTGAGAAAACCTAACATAATCTGAACCAAAAATTTCCAAGAGCTGTGGAAACATAAAATAAAATAGTTCATTTAACTGAGTGATGTAAATGTAAGTCTTCCAACACTTAAATTATACAAATAGGAAAGTAAGACCAAACTCTCAGTGCTTAAGCTGATAGCACTAGCGTCTTCACGAGCAATAAACCAGAAACTGGAAGATTACACACGCATACAAACACACCAAAAACAGATTGATGACGAAAAATAAATATGCACATCGTGTCAAACAAATTCAGAAATGTGGAAATAAACTTGTACACTAATATCCTGCCCCTCTTTGCTCTTGTTTCACCCTCCAATACTCTCCACAAACAAAATACTGTTACTTTCATTTCAACTGCAACGCGAACTACCTGAAGCGAGGGTTACTGTCACCAGATCATAGGCTTATGACATTCTTGTCAGGTCACTTAAATTTTTGCTTTATTGTCTTTTCATTTACAAAACAAAATGCTTTGATGCAAGTTAAATGCAACTATTAAATATAAAATAATATCTCCAACACTAATCCCAAACAAACATGCAAATACAAATGTGGGCAGGAGAAGATAAATTTAAAAAAATCCCCAATTTTGAAACTAGGAATTCATGAAGAAAATGATTTAAAGGATTGTACAAACAGCAACAACATTATCTGGTGCCAAAATAATCATGCAAGCTAACTATACCAGATATTTGATAATTGCCTGTGTCTTTTATCACTTTTAAAAGTTTAAAATGGGGGAGAGGGGGAATCAACAAAGGTGTTATGCCGAATGAACTTCAAAGTTGTAACGTTTACACTACAGAAAGGCAAATCCACCACAAATTTCTTAATCTGAGAGAACATAAGAAGCATCTTAGATAAGGAAAAGTTTAATGAGAGATCAATGATGAAGATATTCATGTCAAATAGATCCTTTGTTACTGATTGCCTTGTACAAACAAATCATAACAACAAAATACAGAGGTACTGTATTTAGGAAGATATGACGGCATCAGCAGTGCAGAGTTATCAGTTTGTCTCACACAATTTCCACTCCAAAGAAAGGACATTTCACCACGAAAACAAGAGCCAAGATAGGCCAGGATGAATGCACACTTTTCTAGGAAACAGCCACAAAATCCAATTCTGCCGAAGAGCCTATTAAGGTACAAAATTTTGATTCCTGGTCATGAAAACCTATAGAGCTAATCACATTTTTTTTATTATTTTTTTTAGTTGATCTACTAATACACATTTGTCATTAATAAAAGTTTAATTGTTTTCTCACTGGGCAAATGTCGGAGCAGGGTGATGAATCGCATCAGCTGCAGGTTGAGTTCTTCCTTACGCAAAAGGCTGATTTGACGGGCAGATTTCTGAGTTGGACAGAAGGCTGTAGCGTCCCACTCGGCGACTCTCCGTGGCCTCAACTGTGAAACATGGCATGGCCAAGTCAGAGATGCACTAAGTCCCATCGTACCATATTTCACTAAGTAGTGACAATTCGCACTCAGATGAGAAAGAATTCCTCTACATTTGACTGTCAAAATGATACTGATCCCTGTTAAAATCGATACGGAAGGATTCAGCCCAACAGAACATAGGAGGGTTCTGCAAGTCAGGAACACAAAGCCATCTAATTGGAAAAAAAGATTGGTCATTAGACCAGCATGAGACTAGTTGGGAAGCATTTTAAGGATGATTTAATCTTTAGAGAAATGGATTGGTTTCTCTAAGTCCTGCAGCATAAGAAGTGAAAGAAACACTAAGCAATTCGGAGCAACCAGCTAATAGAGAAAGCAGTTGATGAGGATAATAGCAAAAGAAAGATCTTACACTTACATGAAACATTTTAAGTCAAGATGTCGAATTATTGAACAAAATAATAAATAGCAGCACCTGCTCCTGCTCCCTACCAAAGATCCAATGACTCAGTGTCCTTGCTGTTCAGAGAAAGTACAGTGGAGCCCAGCCCAACCAAATTAAGTAGAAGCAAAGAGGCAAAAAACAACCCTTTTCCAGATCTTGTTTGATTTCTGAAAACAATCAAGAAGCTAGTTTCAAAACAACTCGTATGATATAATCTCATGCTTTATATTAAGCAGGTCTGCTCCATTCAACTAGCTGTGGTGAGTGAAACTACGTGAAACATGCATGAAACTCCAGATGCAAGTGAAAAACTAATATACATACAATTATTTCAAAGAGAAATGCGCACCTTGGTTAAAGTTCGGCGACGTGCCTTGCAGCTTATAGTACCAATTAAAAAAAGGAGGGAAAAGGAAAATAATAACTATAGAACAATTCAGTACAAAGGACATAATTTAAGAAAATCAACAAACATAAACTTAGAAGCATAAAATTGATTAAAACTGGGTAAAATTCTATGAATGTATAATATAAAAATATGTCCCACCATCTACAATTTGTTTGTATTAGCTGTAACATATGCAAGTGAATGGCACCATCTGATATTTCATAAGTAATGGAGCCACAGATGACAATGCAACAAAGTGCTGGATAAGCAGAAGTTATTACAAAATATTAAATTGAATAATTTGAGTGGTTAAGAAGCTTCAAAGCCACTGGGTGTAAAGCTTGAATTACATATACAATTTAAAAAAAAAACAAAAACAAAAAAAAACACACATTGACTGTCATTTGTACAGAGGGTAAAGTGCTTAAAACAGGCAAATAAGAGGAGTGGATGAGAGAAATAAGAAACCTTTCAAATACTTTAATACAGGTAATGTGGTGCTCTAACACTAATGCCATCATCATTACACCATACAATCAGTAAATATTTTAGTAACAAGAACACTGACTGCAGTAATAATAAGGTTAAGGAAATCTTAAGATTACAGTGAGTTACACTTAAAAGTTATGACCAGTGATCAGGTCATATTCAACATGCAAGGTTCAGGATAACCAACTTACAGAAGCATATTGTTTCAGGATGACTTTAAGACAAAGCATTGGTCACTCACCAGATTCCCACCCATCTTCCTCTTCCTCTTCATCATCTTCTTCCTCCTCAGCCGTTGACGGGTCTGTGGAATCAGCCTCAGATGACTCGCTAGGAGTGTCATGAGGGTTCATGACATTGGTGGAGTGCAGATGGGACTTGTGCCAATCTGAAGGCTCAGGGGGTAATCGAGTCATTGACACATGCACCTGAAAAAATATAAGCATACTAACACTCTCACAAAAACTATCTACCTACTGCTTCTTACAGAAACCAGATAAAAAAAACTCGTACTAACCCTGAAGTCTGGCGCATAAATTTTATTTTGCTTATCTTTGTGGGCGTCATCTAGTTCCCACTTGTCAAGACGGAGGAGGACCACTTTCGTATCTGGATTCAAGGGAGCCAAAGACCGTGTTCTGGAAAAGGAAAAACATGAATAGTAACGAAAAACATTGTCTGCAATGGCTACACAATTTAACAGGTCCATTAACAATCGCAGTGTTTCAGGTTGTGTCACCTTACGAACCTGCTGCTGGCATCGCACTGGCCTATCTGCGCCTCCTCATCGTAGCTGAGCGCTCTAGTAGTCCGCTCAGGTCTTTCAACATCATTCCCATTTTCTTTTAGTTCAGGTACAAGGGTTGCTTCTTCTCTTACAAAAAAAGTGTGTTAAACCAAAAATGGAAAAGTTTTTCCTGCAACATGGAATAAAGCAAATTAAGATTCAAGCAAAAAACCTTGACAGTGATTTTCCATTTGTTCAGATACTCACCTTCCTCATCATTTTTGGTTTGTTGAAAAATTCCACTTTAATGTCATCGTTAAGAAATACACAGAGCTCTAAATTTATTGTGAGTGACGGAGCACCCTTTTTAACTTCATAGATTTGTGATTGATAGAGTTTATTGTTTCTCATCGATATTGTAAACATGATACCTGAAACAAAACATTTCGATTTTCAACTGGTGCATAGAGGAAGGGAAGAAAAATTAAATGATTTCAACTGCTTGTATAACTTACTGCTTTGACCACCATTTAAAACTGGCATAGGTTCTAGCCTTATTTCTCGTATAGTTAAAGTTACTGGGCGATATACCAATTGCTCTTGTACAAGAGAGGCATAATATTCAACATATCTGCGCTGACTTGGAATCGTAACACCCTGCAAGAATATACAAATGTAAGAGAAAATGCACAATGCTCAACACTTGAGTCTCAAATGGAATAAAAATTGAAGTACCTTCTTATCATGAGTTCGCTTATCTCCATAGTAGCTCAGAGCTTCACTGGCAGTTGGAAAGAGCTTGGCATGAAGCATATAACAACACACCATTGTACCTG
This sequence comes from Stenchaetothrips biformis, assembly GCA_030522485.1. Taxonomy (NCBI): domain Eukaryota; kingdom Metazoa; phylum Arthropoda; class Insecta; order Thysanoptera; family Thripidae; genus Stenchaetothrips; species Stenchaetothrips biformis. The sequence goes on from CM060098.1 coordinate 6,341,545, forward strand.
TCCGACCCTGGAAACATCAAAATGTAAATAAAGGTACTTTCACTAGAAAAAATCTTAAAAATAAATCATGGAGAGTCTGAATACCTTTCCAGCTTTACAATGTACAGCAGCTACATTCTTAGAATCTTGTGAAAGCCATTTGTGGACATCAGCACAAAAGGGCTGGATAAGCTCCATTGTAGGCGGATTGTGATCATCAAAAGGATAAATAGCAACTCTATTATGAAATTTAGCAACATCATATGTCCTTTCAGAACAAAGATTGTAAATTTTGTAGTGGTCCTTGTGTTTCTTTTCAAGAAACTTATACACATCATCAATGTGATTACGATAAACTCCTTCTAATTTCTCTGCTGGAAAACCCATAGCAATCAGGTTGCTCTGGATGTCTGAAGCAATATAATTAAGGAAAAAAGAATCATATGAATGAATATACATGGCAGTGAATAGAAGACATTAAATTTGCTTGTCTACATGATGGGAAAAGAAATTATTGATCTACAAAGCAGAAAAAGTACAATGAGATATGATGCATCTTACAAATATGATTTCAATTACTAGGAAATCAGTCGATAAGGAGGCAGATATGGGCACAGAGCAGGCAATACTCCATATGCGTTCGCTCCCAACTGGACTGGACACTCAAGGGATGAAGCCGAATCTGAGGCAATTCAAACATTGCAGACTTTGTTCAAAGGATACAGGTAAGGTCCAAGTTGAATCCATCTTGAGTATACCGCTTTCTTCGCTTGCTGACTAACCCCTTAATGGGATTTGTTAATTTATTGTTGGCCATTTTCAGGTATGGGTAATACCAGTCCTCTACCTCATGTCCTTCTTTTTCATCTACCACGCTCACCACTACATTTGGTCCGTTCACTAACAAGTCTTTTCTGTACGAAATGCATTCACCCATAAAAATGCTAACCCAAACATTAGGTTATGCCCTCGTCTTGCGAACAAGCATCAGTGTCTGTCTCGGCAAGAGGGGCTAATGGATGATTTTTTTTCCGAAGCGCAGGAATAAATTGAGATGGAGGCCCAGTTTGCCGACAGAGTGATGATCAGAAGTTCTTCTAATTGTGCACACGGGCCGAATTAAGCCTAGTCGAGGCCCGATTCCCGATGCCCGCTGCCCGATCCGATCTGTCACGCTGGTCTTTGGCTCCTCAAGCGGAGATTCGACGAAAGACCTCAGCACTCACGAGGAGTGCATTATGAGAGTACACGTTTTAACGTGATTGGGAACACATTCAACGAAATTCAGCAACTACAAAACGCTAGACTGCTGTGTTCCTTTGTCAATGCAGCACTAAGCAATGGCCAATGGCGTCTTCAGCTTCAGACTGCTTCAGACCAAAAGGAAAACAAAAGAGGAGAAAAGAAAAAAAAGAAGTGAAGCAACGCGGCACACGGCAGAGAACCGTCATTCCACACATATCTGCCTTGTGGATTAAGTACCGCCTGATTTCTCATTTCCCCGCGAGAATTCAAACCAAACTGAGGTCGATTTAAAATTGTTTCGTATGTTTTCAACGAAACGTTGACAAGTTGTTGAAACGCCATCGATGGATATGGTTTGAGACTGGCATGCCCTGTAGGCGCTACAACCCCTCGTAGAGTCCGCCGTCGGAGCAGCCACTGGAGGTACGCTGGTGTCAGTTGGGTTGCCTGCCTTCAAGGCCAGTACGTAAGTATTAGTGGGTCTCATGTGAGAGGGACGCAGAGCGGCGGGGCGGCAGCCAATCAGAACGCATTGGTGACCCCTGGGCAAAAAGGGCAAAACCCGCCCTGGAATTACCCCGCGCGAGGCTAGTATGAGGATCGGTCGCGGCCGCGGCCAGGGGCTGTCTCGGGTTCAATCAATCGTTTATTTCTTTTTGACAACAAAATTGAAAACAAGCACTACGAGGACATGGTGTCCTGAATAAACGTTAGCAGGTCGAAGACGGTGACGGCTGCGCTGGGCTCCTTCGGTTCCTTGCAGTTCTTCGGCGTCCTGGTCACCATGGCGACGATAGTGAACGTGTTGTCGGCCAGCATGTCCACCAGAGCACCTCCCTCGTCGCCCTGGGCATGGAGTATATCTCTTCCTAATCCTACCTGACACAACTTTTGACTCTGAATCAGTCTGCGGGTTGCTGAACTGACCTCGCATGGAGTGGAGGATCCTGGCTCGACGCACAGCGCGTGGGACTGTGACTGGCCGGGGAGGGCGGGGCAGCGCTCCGTCTGGACCACGGTGACCTGGAGGGTGTCGGCCTTCTTCCGCCCCCAGTTGAACCAGCCGCCGGGAGAAGACACCCCCCAGCCGGTGACGATCAGGGCGCCGCCTAGACGCCAACAAGGCCAACGAGGCGTGAGCTTCACTCAAGGAGGCCGCAGCCAGGTTGCGTGGGTGTGACCCGCCTCACCTTCCGTGGTGTACTCCGCTAGCGGGAGCCGCGCGGGCCGAACGAAGTCCGAGAACGTGAAGGGGGTCTTGGTCTGGAGCAGCGCGACGTCGTTCGCCCACGTCCTGCCTCTGCGCACAAAGACACTCCCTGGGTCAGGCCGGAGACGGACACGAGAGAGACGGAGGGAAGGCAAAGTGTTCTCACTTGATCTGCTGGAAAGCGGGATGCACAACCGTCTTGGAAATCTTCACCACCTGCTCGCCATCCTCCGTGATGCGTAAGTCACTCTTCCCAGCGGCCACCTGTTGACAGTTGCGACTTTAGACAACGAGACGGGCCAAGACAAGACCGCGGAGTGTGTGCTCGCCGGGCGCCTGCAGGGTAGGCAGCCCAACGCGCTCCGCTCCGGGACGAGGACCGCCTGGGCCGCCCGATGACACTTGCCCTGAGGAACCACGCGCGCTCCACGCACGAGGCCGTGGTCAGCACCCAGTCCTCGGTCACGATGGAACCTCCGCATCGGTGTCTCCAGAAGCCCAGCTCCAGGCGGCGCACGGACACCTGGTAGGGGAACTGGCCTGAAAATGCAGTTCCGAATCAGTACGTCTCGTGTCCCTCTCGCGACTTGCCAACTAGGGCCTGCTAAATGCGCTTGTTACCTCTCAGAGCCGTGATGCCATCTACAATATGGAGACCCGCTCCCGAAAGGGGCGGCGACGCCCACACTGCACAAACAATCGATTGCTGTAGTCTTAACAAATTTCACGAAGGAAAGGCTATTCATATGATGAATGCACGTTTCACCATGTCCGTTTCTTACCTTGGGAAGCCGCCGAGGCCAGGAAAAGCATGAAGAACAACGACGCCATGGTGGATGGACTCGGCTTCCGCCTCGCGCACCAGCCAAGGAATCACTGCCAGATTCGCTTATCGCGATTGGCCAGTGCATGCTTGATAAATTCCCTTGTCATATCTCTTGAGCACCTATCCCGGGAAGTGGTTTCCTTTGTGCCCCTTCTCGACCACTTGATTGTTAGACTAACTAATCTGTCCCGTTGTCAAGACACGAGAAGTGCCTGACTCTGCAGGCGCGCTGGAAAGGGGTGGGCCAGCGGCGCTGACCGCAAGCAGACTGTGGCTTCCCACTTCAAATTTCAAAAACTAAGACACAACTAGGGCTGTACTACCTCATTTTCCGATTTTGACGGATGAGATAGATGAGAGGATCAGCGGCGATCTATAAGCGCGCTCTGGCGGCGGGCGGTGGAGCTACTGCCGTCTCTGCCGGCTACTGCTGACTCCGGTCATAGTACGACCGAAGCTCAACAGATGGCGCACCGAGTGGCGTCGTTTGTCGCGAACGTGGAAGTCCCTTGCAAGCGCGCGTAATCTTTTGGCTTGGCCACTCACACCCAGCTACGGCCCGCGGAAGAGACAATTTGCACCTGTCAAGTCACCCACTTTGGCACCGTCCACATGTGTAATTTTCTACTTTTGTAACTTGTCGTTCAAGCGTCTTCCATTCATTCCCAATCAGTAGTTGGTTGCAACTACTAATAGCTCTGTTGGTAATTTCTGTTTTGTTTTTTTATATGCTCGGTTGTGTGTTTATCAGTTTTCCAGATTTTCTTTTCCTTGTCTTTTTTTTCATGTTTTCTGTTTTTCTTTCATTTTATTCTTTTTCTTCAGGAAAGAAAGGGAAATGATAAGAGAACGTTAAGATTGAATTTCAAATTTTAATTAAAAATATTGAAATGTTGATGTATCACAGATATGCTTGCAATACAAAACAAACATCTTATATAATTTTGTGAAAGCTTCAAACATCATTAAATGATTTATCACAGGTACAGCATAACAATCACAATTAACAATTCCTTCAAACTTCTGATCAATCATTTCTCAGTCGTGAAATACAATGAGCAGGAATTGAAAATTACCTAACCTAATTAAAGCTTGAGCCCTCTTACAAATTAAAGAATTGAGATCCATAATTAACACTCCTACAAAAAAACTACTGAGTCTTTCCCTCGACAAAAAATGATTCAATAAATGAGATCTGAACTAAGTGACTCTACACTTCAACTTCTAATTGTACCAATATTTAACTGAGAATCATGTCGACAAATTAACAACGTTTTAAAACGGCTTAAAATACAGTGGTACAGGCAGCCCAAAATCAGTACTGTCATAAACACGCCTGGCTCAACATGACTCAACACCATAAGAACATTTTTCTTCCACAAAGCACATGATGAAACACTGCAGGCACTGTTTACCACGGCCGCCACATGGAGTCAACGACGACGGGCTTCTTGACGGAGTAGTCGACCACCTTGAGGAGGCCGCTGGTATACTCCATGTCGTGGCTGGAGGTGGTCATGGGGGCGGACACCGGGGAGGCGGCGCGCGGCGAGGCGGAGTTGCGCGAGGAGGCGGGCGTCAGCGGCATGGCGTACTCCTGAGGAGCCGGTGACGGGCAGGAGGACGCCGGCGAAGCAGGGGGCGAGGAGGTGCTGGTGGTGGTGGAGCCGTTGGCGGGGACCTGGACACTCAGGGGAGCCAACTTGTCCATCTCGTTGAGGCGGTGTCCGAGGTGGGTCATGAGCTTGGTGCCGAGCTGGACGTCGACGCCGGCGGTGGCGGCGAGGCAGCGGGACACCTCGGTGGCGCAGTGGGTGAAGCCGGCGCGGAAGCGGTCGGCGTCCGTCACGGGGTTGGCGGCAAGGCGCTGCTCGCGGCGCAGGCGGTGGAGGTGGCGCACCGTCAGCTCCAGGATGTCGGCCTTCTCCAGCTTGCTCACGTTCTCGCCTTCAGCGGCCAGCGCGCCGACCATCAGGTCCTTGAGCTCGTCCAGGCACCGGTTGATGCGGGCGCGGCGTTTGCGTTCAAGCATTGGTTTCATCACCTGAGGAGAACGAAAGAATAATTTGGTTAGACGACCGTTCGAATGGCAAACAGAAGAAATGAGGGAGTTTGTTAAGAAGTTACTTGGAAGAACGTTAAGACCAATTAACGCGTGTTAAGGCACAGCGAGGGCAACAAACTAGGCAAAGGGCTAAGGACACGAGACACTGGGCTCAGAACCAAACGATATTTACCTTTCTGTATTGGTAAGTCCTGGAGATGGGCTGGATCTGGTCCATGTCGACATCGACGGGAGACATCGCTTGTTCGTTGATCATGTTTGAAGATTTGGCGAACGAGGTTCGGTTGAAGAGCAGGCACAGCACTACACTTGCACTTCACTGAAGGGCACAACACACGCGAGGAACTCGGCGTGCACGGTGAGTAATCCAAGGGAGCGGAGCAGACGACGACCCGCTGCGAGAGCAGAAGACAGCACACAAGGGAAGGCACGACGTGCACTCGGCAAGAGCTCAACTTGGAATGATGGCGAAGGAGGGGAGGCGAGCGCTTAAATAGGGGAGCCCAGGTGAGGTGGGGGACGGTGGGGGACTGTGCCGGCTCGCCGGGCGCGCCGAGCCGCGACGAGCCGGGCCTGGCTCCGCTCAGCGCGCGGCGTGCCTGCACACCCGCCACCCTCCCCGCGCGCCCCCCGCGCCCGTCCCAACCCTGCCCAGCCCCCGGCCCAGCCCGCGCCGGCTCGGGCACCGTCGGATCGTGGGAAAGACTCCCGAGCCCACGTTCCCATGCCAGCCAGCCACCTGTGTGCGGGGAGGGGGCGGCGCGGGGCCGGCAGGGCGGGGCGGGCAGCTGCTTCTTGCCTGCAGACCTCTTTTCTTTGGACGAGGAGGGAGGGAGGCGAAGACGACGGTAGTCGACGGCGTGCTCCTGGCCGGGCTGTCCTTAGCCCTGCCACAGCGAGACCGGCCACGACGGAGACGCCTTCAGGCAGCATGGCTGTCTCTCTCCAGCCACCGCCCGGGCGCATGCCTCTCTCTCCCGCGCACTGGAGAGCGATGCTCGCCGCAGGCGAGACACGCGCAGTCAATGCGCCTGCACGCTCCGTCTCTCTCGCGCGCAGCACGCGGCCTGTGCTTCTCTCTCTTCTCCGTGCCTCTTTATGCGCCTCGTCCTCGGTGTGCTCCCGGCGGCGCGCGCTTATTCACTTTTTGGAGGAAACGCATTGGAGAGAGAGAGAGAGAGAGAGAGAGAGAGAGAGAGAGAGAGAGAGAGAGAGACGGACGCAGTATCGGCGTCCGGGAGTCCGGGAGGGGGTATCGCGTACGGCGTACGTTCCTGGACACACTCCAACCACGCGCAGGATTCCCACACTCGGAGGGCCATCTGCTACCGCCCCGCCCCGCCCCGCCCCGTCCATCCGACGGCGTGTTCTCACGGATCGAGCGGCGGGGCGGGGCGGGGCGCCCGGCGCAGCGTGCGGTTGACTCGCGCCTCGCCTCGCGCCCGTCGCGCGCCAGAGCGAGAGAGACGGAGACTGCGGCTCGCGCCGGGATGAGTTACTTGTGCCTTGCGCGCCCCGCGGCGGCTCGCGGCCCAGCGCGCGGGGCGTGGCGGCCTTCCCAGTGGGCCACGCCTCGCTGCCTGCAGAGGTGGCCAGGCTCCAGGGCGGCTCCAGCGCGTGTCTGCTGGAAACGGTAATTCGGAGAAAGAGACGGGCGGTGGCGATACCGATGGGTCAGTCAGACTGTTTCACTTTCGTTGGGGTGCAGTGACGCCGTCGCTGTCGCCTTACAGTGGGACAGCCCCGCCTGGCGCAGCGCTGGTGGCGCCGCTTCGGTGCCACTGTGCGCCATGTCCGAGCCGAGCCCCATCTGACCGACCTGACTACCCGCCTGTCTGTCTGTCTGTTAATACTACCCGGCAGACGACGATATGCACGCTGCTGTCTCTGCGGTCGATGCGGGGACGAGGCTGCGATACGCCCGCCCCCCGCGATCCCGCGAACTGCTGCTGTTGTCGTGATTCGTCATCCACGTCTGTCCGCGCCAAAAACAGATCGCGCCGCCTGAGCGGCTCTGCCGGGTGCTGCCTCGGGCGACGCGACGGTCATTAAAATGCCCTCAACAATCAAAACGATACGAATGGCTCTCGAATCGCGCAGAGCCGCTCTAATCTCGGAAACGGCGACGAACGCGCTCACCGCGCCGCGCCAAATCGCTTCGCCCTGCTGAGACTTTCGCTCGACACCAGGTCCAGCACGCCTTTGAAAAAGCAGTGAAATTGGAGTAACTTTGTCCGAGCTGCGTTTAAGTCTCCTGCCGGGGAAGCGCGGTCGATAAGGCGCATTCGTGTTTGAGCCTCGCAAATTGTGGCCATGTACGTTCGTACACAGTAAGTTTTGCCTCCCCCCAATAGAGAACCTTCTGCGAACGGGGCGTGTGTCACTGAGCGGAAGCGCCTTATCAAGCCCCATCGGCACAGCGAATCAACACACGGGCCGAGCACACTCCGATGTGGGTTAAACGGGTGCACCACGGCAAGAGACAGAAAACGTAGAAAGAAACTGCAAAGGGCTGCCGGTCAATAAAGCCACACGTGTGCCGCATATCCGATGAGCGACTTTTAAATGGAACCCACCATTGCAATTCTTTTTAAAACGAGTCGCAATGTGTCGAGCGGCGTCCGGACGTGAGGCCGGGCAGGCGAGCCGCGCGCGTCCAGCAGCCCCACTCTGCTTTCTTCCGCCCCCCCCCCCCTCCCCCATCGTCAGCCCGGCTCCGGTGTGTGGGAAAATGCAGCAGGTGGTGGCGTCCGTCCGCAGAGTGTGCTGCTAGTGCCCCCCTGGAGCCCCCGCCGCCCCCGCCCCTCGCTCTCCGAATCTAATGACTGGTCTCCGGTGTTAATGTCGTAATACGGTGTGCGGCGAGCGGGTTGCGCGCACCTCGTTGGCAGTCGGGTGCCTGGCGTGGCGTGGGCGTCAACGCCAGGCCCGGGCGGCGCCGCCTGGATCGTCTTATCTGCTAACTGTACTTACAGAAGGCCAATTCCACGGCCTTTGTTGACTAGACGGCCGGACCGCGCTTTCGCACTTGCTCAGCCTTTCTTCCTGCAAACGAGCGCGGCATCTTTGTGGACTTTGTCTCGGGGTCCTTGGCCGTCCTGATAGGGCTAAGGGCTGGCAGTGCTTTGCAGCCACTAAGCCGTCAACAAAACACCTCGCCCGTTCGGCTACCTTAGCGTCTCGCGGGTGACAGTAAATCATGGCTAGAGACGAGAAGGCCTCCTCAGATCCTCAGAGCAGAGGCCCCAAAGTGCGGCGCCTGGCCGAGGGGCCGCGGTGACGGCACGGGCGAGACACGGCAGGGCAGCACCACTGCAAAATTTATTGTTGACCGTTCGACCTATAGACGGACTGCGTGGACACCCCGCTGCTTCTTCTGGGCGCTTCGTTTCGTGCGACAGCAAAATAAAATTATGTTTGTCGCTTTCCATTATTTGTCAAGCTCATTCTTCTCTCATGATCCGCCGATATGCACGTAACAAAGTGCATATGAATGTGATTCGAAAACTGTTTATTTCACAACGGCGCGGCCATTTGACGCCCGGTCCACCCACAACACAACTCCCCCCCTCCCCCCCAATCTTTCTCTCTCTCTCTCTCTCTCTCTCTCTCTCTCTCTCTCTCTCTCTCTCTCTCTCTCTCTCTCTCTCTCTCTCTCTGCTCCGTGGGGCCATCGTCTCAAGACACCAAAAAAAATCATGCATGTGGGAGATATCCTGGAGGAGAAGAAACGACGAAAAAAGGAGGACTTAACTATAATGGCCGCCAACAAGCGATCGCACGTGCTACCACCGTGAGCGCTCTCTCGCACTCTCTCGCTCTCCGTCTTGCTCGTTTTATTTCTCGGCTGCATCCATCGTCTTATCTCCCTCCCGCTCGACCGGCCGCCGCACCCCTCCGGGCGACAAAAAAGAAGTGTGGAGGTTGGATTGCGGCGGCTGCCCCCCTACCCCCTCCTCTGCCGCCCGTCTTGAAGTGCTCCTGCAGGACCAGCTGCGTTCCCACGATCCGAACCGAACCCTCACAACATGACACTGCACTAGGAAGGAAGGGATGAGGAAAAGGCGGGCGGCAGCGGGCGTGTGTGTGTTTTCGTATTATGGAATTTGTGCGCGCGGAGGCGGGGGGGCTCGGCAGTGGGTCTTGGGTGCGCGCCGTCCGGGTGGGTGGGGCGAGGGAAGGGGTGCTAACGGAACGCGCACTCTGTATTCAAGCGGAACCAAACAAACAGTCGATTTGAACGAAATGGCGCAAAAGGAAGACAAAGTTGAATTTGGCGACGGAAGGGGCTTGTTGAGGCCTAACAGCGATGATGATCATGATGGTGGTGGTGGTGACATGACATGACAGGGCGGCCGGGTTGGCTGGTGGCCGACCGTGTTGAGCCTCACACCGCTTTGCATCGTGGACGCCGCCTCGCTGACCTTCCGCGCCTTGATCTGGCTGACTGCCTGCCTGGCGGCTGGCTGCATGGCTGGCTGCGTGGCTGGCCGCATGGCGCGCACGCGGCTGCATGTGTGGTGGTATGCGGCGCGCGGTGGCGGCGGCTGAAGGGGTGGCGCGTGGGAACGCCGAGGGTGCGCGCCGCCCCCTGCCGCCGCCCGCATGCCGCCAGCTGTTGCATGCCTCGGCACGCCGCCGCTAACCAGTTGCGTGCCAACGAGGAGGAGCATTCCGAAAGCGCGCGGCCGCGCGGCGGACGGCGCGAGTTAGCGCACCCCAGAGTCCAGTACTCGGTACACGCATGTAAAAGCTATGTACACATTAATTCATAAATTTGCGACAATATTTCCATATTGTGATTGAGTATTTTTGAAATTGTACCTAATTTAAATTGTGCATAACCTCACACCTGCACACATACGTCAATAGTTATGTGCAAAAAGTCCATAAGCGTTCAGTGTGTCGACACACGGCCACACTTATTTCCCTGCCGAGCAGCCGAAGCGCATAAGAAAGCGCACGAGTGCGCTTTGCGTAACAAAGTGTGGCTCGTGTTGACCCCGGCGCACTCTAGACACGGCACTGCAATGAGCCGTGTTGTATTCGCCGGCCTCGACGAGGAGGTAAGGGCCTCTGCGGCCATGGCGAGCAGCGATGGACTGACTGCATCGCTATCTTCGCTCACTCTGTCTCGCACTCATGAGGAGTCCCGTATGAGGCAGACAGAGCGACAAAGCACTGTTCAAAGTCAGCCTGCGCAAAGAAACTAAGCCGCGCGTAAGCCGACACGCGCGAGACACGCCCTTCGCGAAGAAGGCCGCCTTTTTGCCCACGTGCACCGTGGTCCGATCGTTCGATCCTAATGCGATGCAAAAGGAATGCTACAAAGTGTGCCGGGCTCGGTGCCGTGTTTTTACGGCCGCCAAGGGCAGGGCGGGTTAGCGACACGGACACCGGTGTGCCCCCGTGGAATGCAAATGCGAGCCGCGACACGTGGCAAAGAAGCCTTATCGGCTGACCGGCGTTCGCAGAAGGATGCGCGTATTGGTCGTGATGGTGTTCAGACCTCTGCACCGCTGCCCAGCCGCCTCAGCAATGCGAAGTCAGTAGTAAGGGGTGCCCATTGTGGCGGCGGACCACTGTGGGCCCCTCTTACTACTGAAATCCGCAGAGGGACTCGGTCTGCCAGGCCCCGCTGCCGGCGGACTCAGTCTGGGAATCAGTCTCGAACCGTCTGGGCTGGAACTCAGTCTGGGACTCAGTCTCGAACCGTCTAGGCTTTAGGACTCAGTCTGGGACTCAGTCTGGGACTCAGTCTGGGACTCAGTCTGGGACTCAGTCTGGGACTCAGTCTGGGACTCAGTCTGGGACTCAGTTTGGGATTCAGTTTGGGACTCCGCCTTGCTATCCAATAGGAAATCGCCTCAAAGTAGTCAATATGAAGCGCCCGGCCGCGGGTAATCAGAGGTGCCTAAATTCACGGAAAGCGTATTTTGAATTGACGTCACGGTGGCAATGAAATGCGCGGGTAGGTTAGCCGTGGGTGAATGCGCCGCATTTTGGGACTCTTGGTTTGACCAATGGCGTCGCACCGACCATATGATTAGCCGAGAAGTCGCCAATCGCTGTCCACGCTGCTGGCGTAAAAGCGGAACGGGTGCGCGTTGCGCGTGAGATGCACGCGCGGCCCACGCGCGCCAACGGCCCGGCCGCCCGGCGCTGTCCTCGTGGCCGGCCCGGCCCGGTGCCCGCCACGCACACACACGAAGACGCACACACGCCCGACACGCCCCAACCCCACACAGGAGGACCGGCGAGTTTCCCACGTTCGGGCCAAGCAGGCCAGGCAGCGGGCGAAGCAATAGGAATGGTCCAGGTGGGGGGTGGGGTCGCCCTGAGGTAAGGGAGGCCAGGTGCCGAGCGCGGGGCCGGCCGGTGTGAGGGGTTGGATCGCACACACATCCTTCCTTCCCGTTCCCACGGATCTGAAGGAGCACGCTGTGCATGCTCCGCTATGCAGGCATGCAGGCCGTGCGGGGAGGGTGCGAGGCGAGGCGGGGAGGGTCGTCCTTGGAAGGGTGCGTCCAAGGAATAACGCAACCCCGGCCGGCCGTTGGGATCCGAGCACAGTGTGCGAGCGGCGTGTGCGTGGCTGCGTGGCCACCGCGCGGCTGGCCCGCCATTTCCTTCGGCGCGAAATAAAGGCGCGTTCTGAAAGTTCTAGCACGCGCGTGGCGCACCACAGTGCGTAACAGTTTTTGGCGCAAAGAATTCTTACAAAATAAATTAACTTTTCCGATTTTTTTCTTAAAAGAGAGTCAAGAGTTCTTTGCCACTCGTACGCAATGGACTTGCGTCGGCCGGATAATTTTTCGTTTGAACGCTTTTTTTTTCGTAGCCTCCTACGCCGAATTCGAGCTCTGAGCCCCGCCTGCCCCCGTGAATGCATGCATGCATGCATGCGTTCGGACCCGACACTGTAGTACACACGCTCGGCCCTTGGCTCGCATTGCTACCCGTTCGACGTGTTCCACGTGGCGTCGGGGCATCCGGGCCCAACACACAACAATGGCCCCAATAGAGGCACACGTTGAGGAGCCCACCACCGTCATGAACAGCGGGTGGAGGCGGTCGCCGATGCCTTGCGTATTTTGTCATAAGTTTGTCGTCGTTGACACCTGTGCCGTGGCCGGAGGGCCTCCTTATCACGCGGCGCAGCGCGGACGGTGCGGACGGTCGGCTGGGCAACGAACTGTCCACGTGCAGCACGTGCGTGTCGCCTGACTGGCCTGAAGGCCTTACAGTCCTAGACGTGTCAGAGAAACGCAGGGCGTGTCCCGCGGTCGGCCATCTCAAAACGATAACCGGAGAACGTTTTTCCCTTTTTAAACCCTGCCGATATCATAGGTCGGTGCGGTCAAGTTACAATCGCCTCGCTTACTAATAACCAACTTGGGGCAACCCTGCGTTTCTCTAACACATCTAAGACTGTAGACGGCGTGACTGCCCTGACGCCATCTTGTGCCATGCGGGCGGGCCGACACCAGCGACGCTGCAGCGACGCGACGCCGAGGGGCGGTAGGGTGGCGGGCCGTGCCGTGTCGCCTCGTCTGGCGCGCTGGTCATGAAATCTGGCCTGTGAGGCTTCATTCATAAGGAAGCCCCGCAGTGGGCCGGGTGGGGCGTAGCCGTAGCCATCAATGGGCTGATGGACTGCGGCCCGCAGTAACCGAAGCCGATAGCACGGCCGGGCGCGGGGCGCAAGGGCGGGGTGCAGGGCGGGGCGTCCAGAACGCAGAGCGACGCCTTTGATCGGGAAAGAAAGAAAGAAAGCAATCAAATTTATCAAGGAGCGGAAGGGTGGAAGCGAGCCGGGAGCGGCCCACGTCCAGGAAAGTCCTCGGCGAAACACACGGTCGGTATTGAGTGGGGAGGGGAATTCCTGGGGTAAGGACGCGTTGAGGTTGATGCAGCTCTACTTGGATTGGAGCGCTGGGAGCGCCCTGGACACTGCACAGGCCACACTGCACAGGCCGGCCGGCTGGCTGTCATCCCTGTCACGTTACCGTTCGATGCGCACTTCCTGCGCCCTGCCCTGATTAGTCTCAAATGAGCGCGTCGGTCCCGGCCACCTCCAGGGTCTTGTTCTTGTTCTTCTTGTTGTTGCGGTGATGATGATGCTGAGATGAGGTCCGGTCCGGCGGCTGGCCCCTTCCCGCACAGGGAGCCCTCTCACCACCGCCCCGCCACGCCCCGCCCCGCCTCCGGGCAGGACTCCGGCGGCTCGATGGGCCCCAGCCCCACCCCGCCCCACCCCGCCCCGTCGAGTAGTGGCATCACGCCGGGCAGACTCCGGCAGCACGCCCTTCCCTCCCCTCCCCGCCAGACACCTTTCCTGCGCCCCGGCCCCCTCACCGGCGGCATGCGATGCGTGCCCGGTCCGCCGGGGCGGCCGGGGGTCCTGGGGGACGGGGAGGGGGCGGTCGGGGGCACCGAGAAGCGTGGGAACGCGACGGGACGAACCTCGGCGCGCCTCGCCTCGAGCGGGCCGCCTGCCTGGCTGCCTGCCTGGCTTGCTGCCGGCCGGTAGATGGAGTGGCTCCGGCCGGCTTCTTGGCGTCGGGGGCACGAACGGGTTGGAGGGGGGAGACGGGGACCTGCCACCGGCACGGCGCGGGCGTGGCGCGGCGTGGCGGAGCGTGGCGGCCGTCTCGACGGCACGCTCGCGTCCAGCCCGCGGCGTGGCGCGGCGTGGGGGCCTCCGGGAGGCACATGGACATATTCCAGTCGTCGGCAAGTGAAGAACATGAAGAACCGGCGTCGTGGTGCCGCATGACGGTGTGTGATACATTCAAGTGCCTGCCGATGGGACGTGCCTCGGCCGGCGGGGACTGGCGGCGCGACGCCTGCAGGTGATCGTGTGGGTGAGGCCCGCGTGGCCCGCGCATACCAATGCATGTGTATTTCGGAACACGTGTTTTCTTTACCGACGAGCGGGATACGCTGGAATGCCTGATGGCGTCGGAAGGCGTTGACAGGCCAGCCGAAAAATACGTCAATGCCGAGGATTGGTTTTAGCAGATTGAAAGCGCGTCGCACAGTAAGCCTCATCAAGGCCACGTGGTCGAAATTTAGGCGCGCGGCGGGGCACGACTCGGTGCACTCCCCCCACCCAGAGCGTCGCGGCACGCTGCGGCGCATGCCGGCGCACATGGAGCGGCAGCGAGTTCCCACGGTGGGGTGGGGGCCGCGGCGCGTCGCGGCGCGTCGCAGCTGGCGATGCGCGACTTGGACCGCCGGCCGGCAGGGCGGCGTCGCGGCCCACGGTCTAGCGCACACGCGCCGTGCTGGTATGCGCGCCGAGGTGGCACGCCGTCATGGGAGAGCGCGCGCCCCGCGTCGTGTCGTGCCGCCGCGCTCGCGTGCCCCCGCGCGATGCGGAGCACCTGGCGCCGCGGCCAGCAGCCTGCCAGCCCCGTCTGCCCGGCCGCGGACACAGAGGCCGCCCAGCCTGCAGCCTGCCAGCCGCACGCGCTCAGCCCGACCTCCCGTGCGAAACCTCGATAAGCCGAAAAGGGTGACGCACCCACCCACGCACCCACGCGCGCGCCAAAACCCGACCTCGTGCGTCCACTACCGGCCCACTGTGCAGACAAATGGACCAGCTCTTGTCGTTTCAACACAGCGACCACGGACTGCGGTCATCTTTGCCAGCTTCGTTCCCAGAAGAAGCTTACTATTGGCGGCCAAGGCCAGTCGATGCGACGGTGATTCACGCTGTCGCGTGTGTTTTCACGAGGGCGGTCACGGCGGCTGCGGTGGCCCGCCGCCACAAGCCAGATGATATCGCGGCGGGGCGGGGCGGGGCGGGGCGGCGGTCTTCATGGGAAGTGGTCCCGGCCGTGTGCCTCCGCTAACAGGTGTCTTCATGTCACGGTCGGTGATCGCGGTGCAGCGCGGTGGCGGGGCGCGGAGCAGCAAGCGGCAATCCGCCGCGCCTTCCTGCGCACCTATTTTATTTTTTCCGAGACCATTATACGCCCCGGTCGATTGTGCCGCCGTTCGCTCCCCCATTTCGCCTTTCAAGAAAAAGATTCCCCATTTCGTATCATTATGATCGTGCTTTTTGTGGCCGCCCCCGCCTCCGCGGCGGGCCGGTGCGGTACCTGTGCTCACTGCGCCGCGGTGCCGCCATCAGGGCCCCACGACGTTCCCACACCGCGGCCCCACCTGCTCCAGGCCACCCCAACAGGTCCATTGTGACGGTCATTGGGCAGGAAGTGCATTTCGGCTGGCCCCTGGGCTGTGGCCCCCGATATGGAAGTCATCTCGGTGGGGCGGCGCGTTGTGCCCCCATCGAGAAGAAGGAGGAAAGAGACGTGACCGGAAACCTGGATGGGAGTGCGACTCCCTCGGGCCGCAGCTCGGCGCTGGAATTCGTTTGGAGGCAGCTACCGGTATTGATGATGGTAATGACGGCGAAGGGGCGAGCAGGCGAGGGGTCCCTCGACGCATTCCGTGGAAAAGTGTTCACCGGACTGCAATGACTGCAGCTTCCCTAACCACACGTCGGCGTGCGCCGCGCTGCGTGCTCGGGGCGTGCCATCACGCGTGCTGGGCCCGTGCGTCGCGTTGCTGTGATTGGCTGCCCACTCGTCAGCGCGTCGGTTGGATCATATCCTGCGCAATTACTCTCAGCCCAAGTTGTGGCCTATTGGAGCAGAACAAGGCAACTAGTCACGCAGAAAATACGACATTTCACTTGAAAGAAGCAAGAATACCCAGATGCCCATCATCAACATCATCATCGCTGTTCGGCTCTTTGCTGACCAAAAGCAGGTCATTATAATGCAAAGCCTCTTCCAGTCGCGCCACTCTCCGTTTTCTCGCTAACGCTATCGAACAACTTCTAAATCGCACTGCTTATCGAGTTCTCTCGAAAACGCCTCATTTGATCCGGCGGGGATCAGACCGTCGCTATCGCCGCGCTGCCCGTCCTTCTTCACTTTCCACTCGATAATGCGGAAAAGGGACGAGGCCGGGGCTCCGTCTGATTGCCCCTTATCGAAGGAAAGGAGTTTCCTGGTCCAGCCTAATCCAACCAGTATAAGTTACCCTCCCACCAATGACGCAATCTGAAATTTTGGCGCTGGCTTCAGTCGAAATGCTGCAAGGAAGGCTGAAGTAACTGATGATCTGTTGACCTGCACCCCATTTCATTTTATAGGTTCTTAAGTCATCTACCGAATCAAAACCCGAGCCCGACGCGTCTGCTCTTTTTTCTCAAACTCCTTGACACGCTTTTCTGCCGGCGTTTTTCGCGCATGATGACAATGTTTATCTCGCAGCGGTGTTGAAGAAGCGCGCCCTCGTGCAACAACAAGCGCGCCCATTTGACCACAAGCTTCCCCAATCCGCCGACTGAGCGCGCCTCTGCGCCGGCTGCATCGTCTCGGCGACGCTGGCGCTGCGTGGCGCGCGGCAAAAGCGTCAACTAAGAGAGCACGCGCTCGACCCGCGCTTCTTTGAAACGCACGTGCACCTCGCCGGCGGCCATGCTGGGCGACCGCAGCGCTGGCACCCCTCGTGGAGAGTGCGGCGATCGAGTGAACTATCTGTGCAGGTCTCTGCAGGTTTGGACAAGTCCCGTGAAGCGTGGGTGCGCAGGTGTTTCGTTTTCTTATTCAATTTTCTTTTCGAAGTGTATTTATGTTGTGTTCCAGCTTTTCGAGGATGTATCTTTTCTCAAAACATTTCTTTCTTTTATGTTAGTTTGATTTCATATGGGTTTTCAGAGGGTGGTGTTGAAATGATGAAAACTTGATAAAGTTCAATTAATTTTTAATTAAAAAATTAAGAAACAATTAATCAACTACAGTCACTGGTGAGGGCACTTGCAATTTGTGCAACTCATAAAGCTTTGTACCATCACAGTTTCAAAATTAAACTACTCAATATCACATGAATCGACGCGATTCACAAACAAATTGAGCGAATGAAACTCAGTTCATAAAATGTACATGTTACCGACACTTGTGCGATCTGCGCGGGCTACACATACTTCACAAATACATCAGTCACAAAAAAAATATCAACGCTCCCTACAGTAAAGCTCCATATCACTTCGAAGGACGGAAATTTTAAATTCTATTCTCTGCGTCCTTGAATCCATCTTACTTAACTATGAGATCACAAAAGGCTGCTGATTTCATAACTTCACAACAAAATCCTATACTCTCAACATCAATAAAACTTCGCAAAACGTAGCGATCCCGGAAATTATTTTTTATGGCAGTACAACGCGGATCCGCTACTATAAAACGAAAGACCTAAACCATCTAATTAAAGCTTAATACCGCCCGTCAAGTATTTATCAGATATCAGATATAACCCGATTTAAAACAGTAAAAAAAAAAATATCAAACTGATACAGTTTAAACAAAAGCAGGAAACTTTCGAGACTCGAAAGTCGACACTCACGGCACTTTTCCAATCGTTTCACGACCGCCGCGAGCAAGCACAACTTGAGCAACAAACAGTCAGTCATTGAATCACTGGGCTTATCACTTCACTGGTTAGCAGGCGCAGGGCGTGCAGTTGGCGATCGGGCAGGCGCTGGCGAAGGTCGAGTAGGCCTCGAAGGCGGGGGTGGCCTGCACCTCGGGGAGCTGGTGCTCGGTGATGTAGGGGGTGCTGTCGCTGCAGCACAGGTCGCCGTCGGCGCTCATCGGGGTCCAGCAGAAGCCATCGACGGCCTCCTGGTCGATGACGAAGTGCACGGGGATCACCTGGGGCTGGCCGGGCACGATGGGGATCTCGACGACCTGGCCGCCGACCCACACTTGGATGGAGGCGCCCTTCGGGTGCGCGAGGTCGTCCAGCAGGCGAGCCTCGAGGGCCTCGTTGGCGGCGTTGTCGGCGTCCGCGTCTTGGCAGGAGTCCTGGGCCCAGCAGCAAGGGGCGGTCTCCTTCTGGTAGTAGGTCTTGTCGGAGCGGCCGCGAACCAGGGAAAGGACTGGCTTGAGCATCTGAACAAAACAAAGAAGCGAGTACGTTAGTCTCGAGGTCTTTGCAGGCAAGGAGTTCAAGTCTCCACAGGAACAGAGGTTTGGAGCAGAGTGTGCACTAGAGGCGACACGTACCTTTTTCAGCTTGTGGATTTTGCGGTCCAGGGCGGATCGGCGCTGCTGCCGCTTGGCGGTGGAGGCGAGGAAGCTGCGGTAGCAGTTGCTGATGTTCTCGTTGTGGCACATGGTATCCATGACGGCGGACATGTCGAGCACTGAGAGAGCGAGCGAGGTGCTGGCGAGAGAGAGCGAGGATCGACGTGGAGTGAGCGTCGGAGAGGTCGTCTACGGACTGTGCCGTCTGCAGGCCCCGCAGCGCTTTTATAGTTTCGCGTGACGTCACGGCCACGCCGAGCGGCCGGAGCGCTGCGCGAGGGAGGCTGCAGGCGGTGGTGGGGGTAGACGCCGGCCGACGCCGGTCCTTCGGCGCAGCTCGGCCGCCGCTTCGGCCAGGCTTCGGCCGGGCTTCGGGTCTCGGCTCGTGGCAGGTGTGCGCTGCACCAGGCGCGGGGGTGCGGCGGGGGAGGAGGGCGGGCAGGTTGGGGGTGGAGGGGTGCAGCCGGGCGAGCAGGCATGGAGCAGGCGAGTCTCGAATCGTGGGAACACCGAACAGCGAGCCTTTCCCACACCGAAAACGGCAGATGGTAAGTGTGAGTCCTCCGGGGGTGGGGGTGGGGGCAGCGGAGGGTGCATGCAAGTGTGTGAGGGTCCTCTCGGGGGCGGGGGAGGGGGTGGCGGAGGCCTTCTGTATCGCACACTGGTTTCTCTGCTCCTCTCCTTCGCTCCCTTTTTTGTCGTATGGGATCATCTCTCCCTGCTCCGCACCTTCGCCATGCTTTGCGCTGCCCCCTTTGCAGGCAGCGCATACACACACACTCACACGCACACACTCACACACACACACACACACACACACACACACACGTGGCGACACACGTGGCCAGCACGCTGAGGAATCTTGGGGGTGGGGTAAGGAGGAGTGAGGCAAGTGCGTGCAGTGGCATAGGCCACGCCATGAGCGGCCCTCCCTCGGCCCCACAGCGTGGCTGGGCCATGCGGCCGTGGCGCCACAACGCGGTCCTGCGCCAAACACACTTCGCAGTGAGTCGCGATGCACGGAATGCGCTGCATAACTCGCTGGGATGAACTCGCGTGCATAACTTGGAGCGCCTTGTTGTAAGCCTCCGTTTCGGATCGCAAAACGAATGCGGGGCTCAAGTGTTCGCTCTTGAGTTACAGTCCACGCTTCGGCCGTCCCCCCGCCGCGATGTATCCATAATCCGGCGCAATCCTGGAGTGGACGCGCTGCAGGGACCTGGAAGCTGGAAGGTCGGGCCATGACAGGCAGGTGGCGCGTCGGGAGTTCGTCGAGGCCCCGCTTCCCACGACGAGATATTGGCGGGAAAGCGAGGCTCGCAACCTGGGGGCCCCCAGCCCCCCGCGGGGCCCTCCCCACCTGGACCCAAGTGTGTGCATTGTGTCGCAGCCTCCACTCCCCTTTTACTACGCTACTACGGGCCCCTCCCTCCACGCGGCCGTCGCCATGACGACAGGCACACTGCACCGCACAGGTACGGGGCGGACAATGGGTGATTATTATTTAGGCAAGCGGAGCAGGGGAGGGGGAGGGCAGGGCAGGGCACATCTTTTGTGCACCTCGCAGCGACAATAGCGTCGTAGTAAGGAGTCGTAGTAGACCTAGGCCCGCGTGGTTGTGGGCAGGGCGAGGCGGGGGCGGCGGCGGGGGCGGCGGCGGGGGCGGCGGCGGGGGCGGCGGCGGGGGCGGCGGCGGGGGCGGCGGGGGTCGCCCAGGAATTGGAGGGAAAGCTGCGCCGACCCGGCCGGCCCCGCAGCGCAGCGCGCGCAGCGCAAGAGAAGAAGAAGAAGGAGAAGGCACTGACTGCAGCCAGCAGCAACAACGCGTGGCCCTCACGTGGGCGTCGTGCACGTGGCCGCGGAGCGCGCGGAGCACGCCGCCACCGCGCCACGCGGCGCCACTAATAAACAAGTCACACTCACGCACGCGATGTTATGTATGTCACGTCGCTGGCGTCCAGGGGCAATGCAGCGCGGGGGCGTTCAGCGCGTCCCCACGTGGTCAATCCATCCCGTTTAGCCGTCGATGGCCCGATCGCGTCATACCTGCATAGCAACAACAGCAAACACGTGCGGGGCCATAAATTTTTGTCACACTTCGCACAAAGCTTTGTCCGTGACGCCGCAGTGCAGGGCGCACGTGGCCCTCACGCCTGCAGCGGGATTACTGCGCCGCACTTAGCGCGTCACTTTGTCCCTTTGTCTCCGCGTCGCTAAATGGACGCCAACACCGTGCCGAATCGGGCCCGACGGACCGACACCTTCCAGGACGCCGTCCAATACAACATTAGCACGTTGAGGGGGGGGGGGGCTTTGACCGCGCAAAGTCAGCAATATCGTTATTTATTTTTTTTCGCATTTTGACAACTTGGCGACGTGGTGACCGCACCCACACGGGCAGTAGTGCTCAGGTAGCGCTCCGGCCCCCTGCCCCCGTTCCCTCCACTTTTAATTTTTTTCGTGAGTCAGTAAAGTCGAAAAAGCAGCGTGAAGGCCCGGGCTACGAGAGGGGGCAGGGGCTCCGCGCGCGCGCACACACACACACACACTCAAGGCGTGTATGCTCAGGACGGGAGACAGCCGGACACTCGGGGCAGCTGCACCTGCCTGCGCCTTACTGCGGTAACAGGACCAGACACGCTCAGCAACCTCGTCTCCCCCCCCCCCCCTTCTGCCCGCCTCTGAAAGGATCGTCGAGACCCGAAACTCAGCTTCTCCTCTCCCACGGTCCTGGTGCACGTGTTGGGCTGCCCCCCTCCCCGCAGCACACACGACCCTCCCCTCGCCCCCTCGGGCGCCGTGCCATGTAAGGTGCGCAGACCCCCGCCCCGTTGGCCCTTCCCCAAATGATAGAGTCCTGTAAGTACGAAATGATAATGACTGCGGCCAAATTGCATGACACACGACTTTTTACGCACTGATACTTCTCGGCCTAGTCCCCTGTGAGTGAGCAGGATTCAAATAAAGTATCCGCTCAGGGTTCTGCCTGCAGACCGAGATGCTCACTCAGCCGAACAGGTACTACCAACAGCAAAAGTTATAATTACAACAAAAAAAAAACATTAATAAAAAAAATGAGCCTTTTGCATTTACCGTGCAAATCGGAGCCCTTTTTCTGGCGTCCTAGTTTTTTCCCCGCGCGCCCTGTTGCACACGTGTGTCGCGCTCCCCTCACGGCCCGCGGTGGGGTTGGAGGTCGGGGTCGGGGCGGGTCGGGGGCGGGCCTAGGGGGGAGGGGGGGGGGGCGAAGGGCACTGTGCCGCACTGCACCGCTATCCCGACGCCAAGCAGGTGAGGGTCTCTGCCCGACTTTTCAGTCACGCTGCAATGGAAAAACTAAATTTTTCAAACCGACTAATCAAATACAAATAAAATTTCAAAACTTTTTTTTTTCAGACCTGGCAATGGGACCTGCTGTTGACGGAGTGCGCTGCGCCCGCGAGCTGGCTGGTCTAGCGGCTGGCTGCGCCCGCGAGCCGCGCGTAGGCACCACGACGAACAGCGGCGCCCGGGCGAGGCCTACCCGTCCGCTAGAACGGGGAGGCGATGGCGCGGCCCGCGGCCGGCGTCAAGCCTCCATGGCCACACGGAACATCGTTACGACGCGAAAAAAGAACCCCGGTCATGCGGGACTTATTGATACAAAGTGAAGGCCGTGATGGCTTCATAATGATTCCCAAGTGGCTCAATTCAACGCGACTGCGTGTTTTTGCCGCGAGGCTGCAGCAGCCGTAGTGCTAGCGCGCTGGCGCCGCTCTTCCAGGACCCCGGCGAGGCGCCGGCTGCGGCGCTGCAGGTCGCCGCCGTCCGGCGCCACGGGGAACAACAAGTGTTCGCCGTTTTTGTCCCGGAGTCAGGGTGAGGGCTCTTAGCGTCGCGTCGCCCCGTCGCCGAGGTAGTGGCCGATCTGGAGGCGGCGGCCCGGCCGCCATCCCCACCGCCTCCGGGTCCAGGGTGATTACGGCCGAAACAATTGCCGGCGATAGCGCGCGAGATTGTCTGAGTGAGAAATGTGATCCTCCAGACGGAGGCATGGTGGGCTGGCGCCGCGCGTTCACGGCGAGGAGCTCTACTTCTTGCAATTCATTACGACGTGGCGCCCGGCCGCACAGTGGGCCGGCTGCACCACTCATTAGTAGAACAAACAACCAGCACGCACGGCGCGCACCGACGGCGCCAAGGTGTTGTTATCGGACGGTCTGGTGCACTCGGCCGCGCACGAGGGCCATGGCCGTGCGGGTGGACCCGTCGGGGACCCGGCGGCGACTCGGGGGAGTGGCGGCCAGGGCCATCAAGGGCTCCTTGTCGTCGTGATGGTGTTTTGTTTTCCGGGTGGCGCCTTGCCGCCGAGCCCTGCCCGGCCGGAGAGCAAGCAGTTCGCACAGCCGGCCGCGCGGCGACCGTCTTATCGGGGGCGACAACGGTCTTGAACGCCAGCGCGTTTGTACGTAGTAATGGATGTGGGCAGACCGGTAGGCCGGCCGGCCGGCGTGCCCACGACACCCACGACCCTCGAGGCGCCGGCTGGGGGTCCCAGGGGACGGCCCCGCCATGGCCCCGCCCCCCGCCGTCAGGGGCTTTTAGCGCACGTCGCGCCGTCCCACGCACCGGCCGACAGACCACAGACCACACGGCGCACGGCGTGCCACCAAGACGCTGAAGGTGATGGCCATGATGAGAGGTTGCTACCCTGAACGACCTCCCGCCGGCGCCGTGCTGCGCCACGCTACTGGCGCCGTCGTCTGGAAGCCCTGCCCTGCCAGCCCGTGTTTTTTTCCGCCCACCCACCACCACCCTCGCGGCGAGAAGGGGCCGACCTGCGGCCACTGCGTGCGCCTTGCACGCCGTGTTTGGCGCGCTTTCTAAGGGACGGCAGGGCGGGGCCGCGGCCTCATCATTGCATCACAGCCCGGCGCCACAGACGGACCGAAAACAAGCAAATGGGCAAACATGCTTGTGAATACGGCCGTGTCCTCCTTTCTTCCGTAATTCGCTGCTGCAAGAGTATCTCCGCCCGGAATCGACACCAACGAGACCGAGGTCCCCGTCCAGCGCGCCGCCGCCGAGCCCCTGACGACTAATCAAATAATAATAACGCAAAGCGGCTTATCTCCATCTCCCCCGGACGGCTGACCGGAGTACCGGAGTCACCCGACCCCCGGCGGGGCACGGCGGGGCCCGTGCCGCCCAGCGAGAGGGAGCGAGAGGGGAGACGGCGACGGCGGCCTCGTCCCTGGCGCCAGGCAGAAACAATCGGCCTGCACGTGCAGGCAAGCCGGCCCACTGTGCCAGCCCTGCCAGTGTAGGGCTGCAGGAGACAATGCGGTCGGGGACGGTCCCATGTCTAATTGTCCAACCTGGAGGAGGTTTCTCTCGTCCAGCCATTGTGTGCCACAGGTAAAAGAGGGCAGAGGCCTCGCCAGTGGCGTGCAGAACCACGCTGCGCTCTCTGCTACGCCACCACCGCTGCGTTTCCCGCCCTTTCCTTTGTCATTCCTCTTCAGGGAATACGGGCCGAAAAAAGGAACGGCCGGCGTCCATCTCCCTGCGGACTGAGGTCCGGACAGGTAAGGACGACACCGATCTTGATGCGCAGCGCTGCAAGTGTGAGCGATTGCCCCACAATAATAAGACCAGCACACACACTGTGAGCGCTCAGCCCGCCCCAACTCCTTACTTGCGTGTTTTTCCCCCGAACGTCCTCTCTGACAGGCGCTCTGCTTACCCGAACCTTGTCTCTTGACGATGACGCGACACTCGACGACGCGGACACGAGACACGCGCAATGGTCGGCCGCAAACCGAATTACAGTCACGACATGAAGATGAGCGTATTAAAACACATGTCGTGCTGCCAATAAAGAAGGAAAGGAGGAAAATAAAAAAAAAAAAAAAAAAAAACTTTGGCGTTGAAGTGCTGCCATTGCATCTGCAGCCCCTTCGGTGCGTACTGCAGCGGGATTTTCGCCCGCTGAGTTGGCGACCCTGTCTTCGGTCCGGTGGACACACAGTGAACACGAAAGGCAAAACAAGCGAGGCCGTTACGGGAAGAAGGGTGTGAATCCGCTTCTTTTCATGTTAGCGCCAGCAGCGGCCAGCAGCAGCTTTTCGTGTTCTCGAAACCGCACTCATCACCTGAGCCACGCCTTTCTTGCCGTCGAGAAGAAAACGCCTCGCGGCCACACCGCGCACGACCATCTTCGGGGACGTGCCGCCGGACACAATGAAGTCCATCATCGAGCTCGCTGTGACCACGCAGTCTGTCCCGTCCGCAGAGGCCACGCGTTCGGGGGAAACGTCCGGCACGACAATGCTAGCCGGCGCATTATTGTAACCCCGCATGCAACTCTTGCGCACGGCACACGCACTGAGTGGCGCACTATACGCACGCAAAGGCGCAAAGGCCCAGGTGGGCTTGACTGACAGCTATCCCCTGCTGGCCGGGCGACGCCGAGCGCATAAACTCGCACAACCCGTCTTTCCCCTGAAAGGATGCTGAGGCGAAACAGTATCTGCATGGGACTGGGACACACAGACGCACACACACGCGGGGGCAATTCTCGGACCCAGACAGACGGTAGCAGACCGCGGTCGGTGTTGTGTGCTTCCCCTTTCAAGAAACAGAAATGCAAGAAAGAAAGGTCACCAAAATCATTTTCTTAATTTTGAAAATAAAGTTTGAAGATTTTGTGTACAGTTTTAAACTGTGATTCAATGGTGTGATCCCATGCTGGTTGGGCGAAAACAACCCCAACCTTTTGAAATGTTTCCTCTTCTTTTCTGACTCACCACGCAACTAACCATCAATAAAGACCCCGTAAAATAGTCGTGTGTGACAAACTCTTTGAGCCCTCGCAGGGCTCGGCTCGCAGGGATGAACAAATCATCAGAGCGAGAGATCTCTGTTAGATCTGCGCTCCGGACCAAAGAAAGACACGTCCCGTCTCCGTGGTATAATTGATATAACGTGAATAGAGTAATAAAACGGGCAAAGCAAACAACGCCGGTCCAAATCCTTTCTTCGCTCCACCCGCACACGCTTGGGCAGGCTTGAGCGACCTCACCCTTTCTATGCGCAGCGCAGCGCGCCCCAGTTTAAAGGGGTTCATCTTCGGCAAACAAATAGTAGGAGGAACGGGCGGATAAAAAGCCCTGGAAAGCCTTTTCATACCCCGTTTGTGCACAAAAAGCCTTCCCGCCGAGCCGCCGCCGCCACCAGGCCCCACAGGCCCCACAGGCGTCGCGGGGACACGCGCGCGGCGACGGCGGGGTTCGAGATGTCACGAAGAAGGGCAGGGAAGGCTCCGGGCGCGTTCCGTTTCGACTGACTGACCGACCCCGAGCCCAACACCCGGTTCCCGCTGCCCGTCTCTGACCGTCTCCTATTTCGCAGGGCAGTCCAAATCACATTACGGCTTACTGCGCTGAGATCCCCAAAGGCCACCGCCCTGCACAGTGGGCAGCAGGCCGCGCCGCCGCAGCACATGAATGCCAACTCGTTGCCGCCTCCATGGCGGTCCTTATTGTGGCCACGGCGGCGTGCGCGGTCACGTCCTTAGGCCACCTCGCCCAAGTGCGCACTTTACTTCCGAAGCGGAGGAAATGGACGGGAAGCAAGCGGATTCCATTCATAACGGTACACCCTCTAGGTTTGGCAGAAAGGCTGGACCGGCCGGCCGCGCGGAAATGAGATTTTCGCCCCAAGCGGAGGCAAGCGAGTGTCACAAACGTGCGTCAGCGAAAACTCGCATCCGTGTTTTCTGCGAAGGCAACGTGATAAATACACGTCGCGAAAATGACGAGCCACTTTGCGGCCGAGTACTGCAGGCAGGGCGCTATTGGTATAATTTCAATCTCCGACCGGCAAATGGCTGGACCCTCAGCAGTGTAATCCACGCGCCAATTTTCGTGTCACTTGTCCTGCGGTCGGCCCTGGCCAACGACCGGCGTCCGCCTCGAGGACCTCCTCGTCCTGCCCACTGTGTCCTGCCCACCGGAAACTGCTGATTGCCGGCCCGGGAATCACGCTTGATACTTTGGCACTATTAGGACCGCGAGGCGGGTCTTCCTGGCCCAATCTCTTCTTGGGGTTCCGCCCCGCCCCACTCCGCCCCGCCCCACCCCGCCCCGCCCCAGGCCGAGGAGTCCGCCCCGCCTTTCGAATGGGAAGTGCGCCCCTCAAGGACGAGGAGTGGGTAGTAGGCGTGGCGGCCAACGGTTTTCTCTGCGGGACCGACTTTCTTGGAACGAGGAGGCCGGCCAGCGCCAAGTTCATACAGCACAAAAAGACGAAAATTAACGTTGAAAATATTGCCAATGTTATCAGCTTGGGTTCGCGCCTTCTTCGGCTGTCGCCGTCACTTATCTTATCACGGCCATTGAAAGGGGCTTATTCCATCATCGGCGGGCGCATCTGCCTTTCCCAGCCGTTCGTGCTCGCGGCCGGATGTGTCCTGGTTGCCACTCCAGGCGAGCATCGCGGCCACGCCTTCGGCAACTCCCCCTCGACATCCGAGACGTCGTCGACTCGACTCCGGGCACGGAGGCTCCGGGTCAAAGGTGGCGAAGACGTTGAAAGTCATCGCGGAAGTCTTTTCATCGCCGCAACGCCTCCCTCTCTGCAGCCCGGATACAAGCCGCCCCGCCCCGCCCCGCCCCGCCCCGCCCCGCCCCGCCCTGCGCCCGGAGGAGTCTCCACCCTTTGTCTCTTGGACTGGCACCCCGGCCTCGGACACGCCCGCGGCCGCCCCCGTCTTCCGGCACACAATCACGCCGTTATTGATCCGACCCTCCGGAGCGTGAATTATTTATACTATCTGATGGAAGAGGGTGGGAGTCACAGGGGCCACTGAGGCGACCGGAGGTGTGGATTCCACCCGGAGCACGTGCTGGGGCCTCGGCAGAGGGCGTGCCGCGGCCCGGAGCGCCCTGACCGCCCGGTCCGAGAGCTGATTCCTATCGGGACATGCGAAGAACGCCCAGTTCACGCTGATTGGAGTTTCGATAAATTTGCGAAGGGACTGATAAGAATTTCCTGTTCACTTCACCGCACCGAAAAAAAAAAAATTACACTACTGTACGCTGACTTGCACGCGACTTTTGGGAGAAGTGGATGTATCCAATGGCATTTCCACAGCACTCGGCACCCGGCCGGCGGAAAACGACTTCCGAAATCCCGCAGCGCGGAAACAAGGCGCACCGGCTCGGCACCGGATGCAACGCTGCGAGCGCCGCGTATGGCCGGAGCACCCCGATGACCGCCACAGGCACCGCCGCCACTCGGAGCGAACAACGACCACGAGCAACCATCCGTCATGGGCGTGGTCGGCGTCCCACAGTGGGCCAGAAGACAAGCACAGACGGCCAAAACTCTAGACGCGTTTTGAGCGCTAGAGTCTCAACGCAGGACTCGAATCGAACGTGAGACCCCACCAATGCATGCCTCTTTCGGAGAGCAATCCATTGGTGGGGTCATACGTTCGATTTAGTGACTCTAGAGCTCAAAACGCGCCTAGAGTTTTAGCCGCCCGCGCCGGTCTTCTGGCCCACTGTACGTCCCCCGGCCGCTTTGGCACCGCTTTGGCGGAGTCCTTTGCCGCCGCTGTGGCCGGCCGGCGCGGTGCTCGTTGCAAGTGAATACGTTTGCCGGCTCGTTTTGTATCCGCCGTGTTTGCGCCGCCCGTGCCGCCCCCGCCCTGCCCACTGTGCCCTGCCCCCGCCCCGCCCCCGGCGATTGTCTCCGCCCGTGGTTCGCACCTCGCCGACGACGTCCCCAGGACGCCGCCACCTCGTTACCCGCGTTTGTCGCTAGGCCGATTTTCCGCCGCGTTTCACGGCCACTTTCGAGGCCGGCTCGCAAAACAAGAGGATGAGGAAGCACCAGCTGCGCGCCGCTAGCGCCCTGGGCGCGGCGCTCTTTGTCGGGAAGCGGTTCCTTTCCACGGAAAGGCACCCACGACACCACAATGTCGCGCGGACCGTTCGTTATTAGCACCTCGGAAGCCTCAGCCCACCTCAGCCGGGATTACAGGCCTCGAAGAAAGAGATGCACGGGTGAGCTCCGCACGCGTGCTCTGCATCTGGCCCACTGTGTCTTGCCAGAAGCCGCAGAGAGCAACGGAAAGTGACAACGGGACCCAGCAGCGGCCTTGCAGCAAACGGACACAGATCCATGCACAGATCACAGGCCGCGCGCCCACACGTGTGCGGCCCCCTGCAGTGCATCAGCGGCAGCCCCGGCGGAGGACACCCGCTCCCCTTGGAACCATCGCCGTCTCGCTCGCACTCGTGCCGGCCGCGGACCTGGGACCCGACCGCCGCCCCGACACTCGATTGGTCCCGCCCCTGATTTTGAATGCGGCAGAGGCGGGGCCGTCGCCACCCCGAGCGGGGCCCATGGCGGCAGCGATTCGCCACCCTTGACTGGCGTTTCGTTCCGCCTCCGCCCGGGCCTGCCACACTCACACCTGGGCCGCGTTCGGGGTCGCGCCTTCTTCATCGCCACGGCGCGAGGCCGGGCCATGCAGAGGGACGGTCGCTCTTCGCACGCAGCCGCATCCCTTCACCGCGCTCCTTTCGCAGCGCGCACAAAGCCGCAGTGGCGGGGCACGGCGAGGGGCTCCCCGCCTCGGCTACGCCGCTGGACGGCCCACGGCGTGGAGAACGTGCGGAACACAGCCGTGGCGGCGGCGGAAAATCCGTTGACGCTTCCCTGCCAATACTGCGCCACTTAGAGCCGCGCAAGGCCTCGCGCGTGCCGGCGTCATGACGAACCAATCGCAGCGCAGCCCTTCCACTCGACGCAGGGCACGCCTAGGACCGATTAGTCCATGTTGGGTCTCGGAAATATATTTTGGTGTCAGACAAAATTTGGCGGTTGATTCTCCGGGACAGTTTGTAAAAAGAGACGACAGCACTGGGTGCTAAACTAAAAATAAATTTAAAAAAATGGAACTCTACACCCCCCGGCGCTCCCAGACCCGAACATGCAGTCAGTGGGCCAGCTTCAAAGGACTTATCAACTCCATCCGACGAATCGGAATGGACCCACTCGCGACCAATTTCGAGTGGCTGGCTCGATCGGGGATCGAACCAGTGCCGAGGCCAATCCGCCGAAGCGGACTGCTTTTTAGACACCCGGGTGTAATGGCCTGGATTGAGCCTAGACCACTACACCACCCTGACTTGCACGTCTGCCGAGTGTTGGACGACGGGTTTGAGTCGCAGTGGGAGGAAGCCACTCGAAAAATGAAAGGAAATTTGGGGATTCGATCCCCGACCCTTGAGGTCGGGGTCAGACGCCTTAACGCCCTCAGCCACCACGGCTCATATCCGAAGCCGATTGAAGCGGGCTCTTGATGTGACAATAAGCAGCGGTCAGAGAAAAAATTTGTAAGGAAATAAGATTTGAACCGCCGATCCTCATACCGGGACCGACGCGTCTACACATCCAGCCACCACGGCACATGTTGGGAATTGCGCATCGCTGTGGGTTTGAAGCACACTGGGGAGGGCAGTAAAAAATGCATTTTTCGTATTTTTTTTTCAAAAAATCTTCAAAATTTCTAAAAAATTTCAATAGAATTTTTTAAATTGTTCAATAAAATTTTTCAAATTTTTCAATAAAATTGTTCATATTTTTGAATAAAATTTTTCAAATTTTTTGACATTTAAATTTTTGGTGTACATGTATTTGGCCAGTTGTTTCCCCCTCGAGGTGTCCTGATGGACAGCAGGCGGGGGCGGCGTGCGGGCGGCGCTGGCCCTGGGGGGCGGGGCGTTGGCGGAGGCCTTTGGCGCCGTGCCGCCGTGCAGGGGGCGGGCCGGGTCGTGTGGGGGCGGGGCTGCGTTGTTTTGCAGCGCGATGCAGTCCAGAGCAATCAGGCGGGCGTGCGCCCCGCCCCGCCCCGCCACGCCCCAGGGACGCCGCCCGCCACACGGCCTCGGCGCCAAGGCGACCACCGCGCCGAAGTAATGCAGAACCCTCGCTAGAACTGTCATGACTTGCCTGCAGCTCGTCTGCGTGCGTGCGTGTGAGTGAGTGAGTGCGTGTGCGTTTCAATGCCGTGCCGCCTTTGTGGAATGGAACGCGGCGTAGCTTTGTGTGTTTGCATGCCACGCATGG
Organism: Stenchaetothrips biformis; assembly: GCA_030522485.1. Taxonomy (NCBI): domain Eukaryota; kingdom Metazoa; phylum Arthropoda; class Insecta; order Thysanoptera; family Thripidae; genus Stenchaetothrips; species Stenchaetothrips biformis. The sequence continues at coordinate 6,372,099 of CM060098.1, forward strand.
CGGCCACTACACACAGCAGCCACGTGTTGTTATTTGCGCCGCGTTCCGGGCCAGGACTCGGGATTGGGGATCAGCGTCCGGCCAAAACGAGTTTATTCGCATCGCGCGGATGATCCGGCCTTTATATCGATATTTTTCGATTGATTTCGGCTTCGGCGGCGGTGGTTGGCCAGCAGCAACCACCAGCAACCGGAATGAGGTGGATTGGCGGTGGATGAATTTGACAGGACCGTCTGTGGGAGGGAAACTGAACTGTCGGGAGCGGCGCTGGCGCACTCACACGATGCTCTCTCTCGCTCACAAACGCACGAAGAGACAGGACAGGCTGGCCGTGTGCCGCCGTCTGTGGCGCAGGGCCTGGCAGGGCCCAACCAACACACATGTGCGCGCCGCCACACAGACCCCACACTTGTCTTGTTCAGGCCTGTTGTATCTCCCTTCCCAAATTTGTGCCTTCTTATTCCCAAGCCAGCAGCGATGACGGTTTATGATTTCATTTTTATTTTCGTTATTCACAGATTGCCGTCAAGAGGCAGCGCGCCGTCGACGTCGAGGACGGCGACGACGTCATCCCCGAGCCGCGCTGCCGCGGCGGGGAGCGCGCAGAATCACGCTCAGCTGCCCTGACCCAAACAACACGCCTGCCGAGCCGAGCAAACTCGATTGAAAAGTAAATTTGTCGCGAGCGATCAATATCAATGGAAAGTCCATTAGCGGCGCCATAACACTTGTAACTTCCCCCCCTCCCCGCCTCGGGTTGCCGGCCCGTTCCCAAGGACGCCAGTCGCGCACCCTCCACCCCCCGCCCCTCGCGGCGTCCCACCACTTCACACGGCGCCGCGAGTGTAAAACGCGCACAAAGAGATGATCACCGCAATTCAATCGCACGCGGCGGGCTGGCTCCAAACAGCGCTCTGTCTCTCTCGCACTCGAGTGACGTTCCCTAGGGGTGCGAGAGAGACAGAGCGACGGGGCACGGCGCCGCGTGCGGCAGGCACCCCCTTCCTCCCCGAGGTAATCACCGCGGAGTGGCCGCGGCCGCAGCGCAGCGTGGGACGGGACGCGCCAACCGGCCAACCTCGGAGGGCCAGCCGGCTAACTGCTCCAAACATGGCGGCACAAATTTCCCTAGTGCCGGTGTAAATTCGTATGCGCATTTCAAGGAAAGACAAGAGGAAAGATGCGTTGATTATTCGGTTCATGTGATAAAATAAGCAGATTAACGTGCAGCAAGGTCTCTGTTGTATTAATTGTCAGTTGACTTCATGGTTGGTACTTTACATTCTTTGTGTTGGTACCACCGGTCCTTTGTTTTTGTTACTTCTTGTTCTTCTTCAGTTCTTCATTCTGCTTCGAGCACGTTTTCGTGTCAGTATTTCTAATTAAAACCGCTTTGTGTCTCTGGGATTTGGAAACTGTCAGTCCTTCGTACATAATGAATCGAAAACTTCGTGTGGTGTGTTTTGGCATGGGCGCACGTCTCATCATAGTAGATACCTGTCACCGGAGCCGCCGGCATACGGACCCTAACCTTACCGTTCGAACGTTCCGAGGTTCCGAGTCACCGTGGAAAGAGCCTATTCGGTATGTGCTTCTCTCATGTTCAAGTTCTTTTCCCATGTGCAAGAGTACTGATTTGATACAGTTTCAAAAAGTTCGATCAAGTGTTGGCCATCATTAGGAGGGAGTCATTGTATGAACTGAATCAGCTGCGGCTGTGCTTCACTTTTATCGCTGTATGTTCACACAACTTAGCAGCTAATTTATATAGGTTTGTGCCTATTAAAAATATATTAGTCCATAGATTTTACTAACAGCAGAGGTGTATCACACTAGAGCCCTTTACCCTGTTTTAAAAAGTAATTACGATGAAGTCTCAGGATTCCGTAACAGTCCAAGCAGTATGAAATGAACCCTCATGAGTGCATGCGGTGAATGTTTTCTCAGCATGACTCATCTAGACAGCTCGTATCAAAGTCCTGAGTCGAGTTGGGTGTTCGCATGGCGTTGACATTCAGCTCAATCTGCATTTACGATGCAAAATTTTTGCTTTAGAGTGTAGGGCCCTGCCGTGGCCGAGATTCGAAGCCAGGGCTTGGTGCCTGCAGCCTGCACGGAGCCCTCTGCAGCCGTGTCGCATCAAACATGACGCCTCCCCGTCCGGCCAGTTTTAATCACCATCATATGGCGCGCTTACCGAGGGGACGTGGAGCACCACATGGAGCCATATCGCGACCTGCACAATGAAGCTAAAAAAAAACGACACAGTCGCGTGGACAAAGGCAGAGGGGGGAGGGGGGGTAGTCTGGCCAGGCTGTGCATGGCAATAAGTAAGTAACCCCGTGAATGAGAGTCTGATTGAAAACGAGCCACGCCGCGATCCTGGCTTCCGTGCCTTGTTTTTGTTTTTGTTTTCGCTGGCCCGGGCCAAGCCGTGCTGAAAGTCGTACAGCCCGTTGGTCGACGACGTTCCGGCCGTGTTTGCCGCCGTGCTCAGCGCTGTCGCCGCCGCGACGCGCACTCCACTGCGTGGAGCCGGTCGCGCGCACGCCTCGCGCCGCGTGCCGCACGCCACCGCGCACGCGCCGGCGTAATGTACGGCCCGCGTGCGGCACGCGCCTCGCTCCGTCTCTGTCGCACTCGCGCGGTGAGCGGGGACGGGCCGGACGGGCAGACCGCCGGGGGTGCGCTGCCGCCGCTGTGGCCGCTGTGGCCGTCGCGGTGCAGTACACGCGCGCGGTCTATCGCCCCGTGGGGACCGCGGCACAGTGGGCCAGAAGACCGGCTGGGCTCCGCGGCTCTGCTCGTCCCGCGGCCGCCTGGGCCGCGCTGGAGGCCGCGGCCCACTGTGCGGCGCGGTGGGGGGGCCAATAATCAATGAGTAATCAGCAATAAAGTACAGTGGCGCGCTGGCCGATAAATTTCTCGCCGCGCGGCACTCGAACTGATTGAATCGCCCGGCCAGGCGCGTGACGCCGTTTGATTGATCTGGCTCTAGTGAAATATTAAATTGGATGTGAGTGATACTGTGCGCTTTTGTGACATGTATGTAGATTTTTGATTTTTTAAAGAACAGTTAGTTGGAGAAGTCCTAATAAAATTGCACACTGTTCCAAAAAATAAAATAAAAATTCGAAATTATTTTTTGGTATGCTGCATGGCGGGCTATGAGTTGCATATGTCGCGTATTGGCTGCCATCCGATATGCATCGCGCCATGCGGACGCTCTGGTCGCCGCGAGGCCTGCAAGGTCATGCCGCCTGACCAAACACAACAACCCTTTCTTTTCCTGCGCCGAGAAGGGGGGGGGGAGATAGGGGTCATCCCCGCGGAGCGCGGAGCACGGCGCGGTCCATTGTCTGGTCGAGGGGTGCGTGCGTGGAGTGTGTGTGGTTGAATCCGCACGCAAAGTGATGAACAGCGATAGGGGAGGGAAATGGGATGATCCACTGCACACTGCTGCGTGTCAGGTGTTCTTCCTTTTCCGAGCTTGTACAGGTGGGGCGCGCTGTGGGATGACTTTCTTTCATTTTTGTGAGTGACCTAACATGCTGATGGGGATGCGGCTCGCGTTAGGCCGGGCCGCTCCGCAGGGGGCGGCCTGCCGGCTAGTCCGTCCCGACGGACGACATTTTCGAACGTCTAATCTTCTCCAAATAACGCGGCATTTATACTGCCGGTTGGGCCCTGGCCTCGGTGAGGGCGGAGGCGGTATGACCAGTAAATCCACGGAAGTAGCTCGTTTTCGGGCCGTAAAGCCGAAAAGCCCCTGTTAGCCGGTATCGCTGCCCACATCAAGCGTCCCCAACTCATCCCCTATTCATGTTCGTCGTCGCCTAACCCGTCCCGTCTCCGACTTGTAGCTCGGTTTAAAACGTTTCCCGTTTCATTTCATTTTAATAGTTTTTTTTTTTTTTTGGGTAGCAGATTTAAACTTTGAAATAAAATTATTTAATTTACGCTCGTAAAAATAAACAAAAAAAACGACGCGAACTAAGTACCGCGTTTATTAACGTTCTTCAAAGGAGATTTTTCACTGTGTGGCGTGTCCTATGCGACATTAATGAGGCTCCCTCCACAGCCATCAAAGTCAGCGAGATATCCATCCGAAAGAATCTGAGCTTTTCTGGCCCAAGACGCAAGGGTCGCAAGGGGTGTCCGCCATTTGCTATTCATCCCCGCTGTGTGTTGATGTTGAATCTGAAATAACAACCGGGGGCCCCGCGTCGTCCTATAAAAACAATCGGCCGCCGCTTCTTTGTGAAAGGGCAGCGCAGTGGCAAATAAGGAAAATGTTCACGTTTCAGTGTGTTTTACTTGTTTGGTGTGACGGCGTGCTGCAGCTGGCGTGGGGGAAACTTTATCTTTATACGAATGTGGAGCTGACCCAGGGAAGGAGCTTCTTTTGGAAAGAACATTGCGTGCGTGGGCGCACTGAAAAATTAAGTATGTATTTAGGCTAGGTGGAAATTTTTTGGGTGGGGGCTTGTCTTGACGGGTACTAGTTTGACTCTATCTGAGAATCTCTTGTTAGAAAATGCCTAGCGCTGACGGGATTCGAACCCAGGACCCCTCTGTTTATTCAGCGGTCTTGTGACGGGCCTGACAGGAGAAGCTAAAAGCATCGCGGAGTGTGGCGGTGTCGCTACGTCTTGTTATTGTGCGATGCCAGTCCTTTGCCGGGAGATTGGGGGCTATTCAAGTTTACATCACCGGTCCGCAGCGCGCACATGCCCCATTGTGGCGCAGGGGCGGATTTCTTTCTTGCTTTTCGGTTTGAGGGGCGCTTGGCAGCAGAACGCAGGGGGGCACCACTCCATCATATCCCCTGACGTCTCGCCGATTTCCCTTTCATGTATTCCAAACATTGGAAATTCATCAGCAGGCTTGCCACCACGCCCCGCCTCAATGCCCCACTCTAACACACAGTGAGCGGTACGTACTACCAACCCACTGCAGAGCCAAAACGCCGCGCGGAAAACTGGGAAATTCAAACGACGCGCGGGTCCGTTCGCCATGTCTGTGTACTTTTGTGCGGCAACGGCGACAAAGGAAACGATAACGCATCCAACTCACACGTGCAGTGCGTGATGGGACAATCAGGAGGGAGGGAGGGAGGGAGGGAGGGCAGCGCAGTGTCCAGCCTGTCCTAATGCACTTCTTCACAGAAAACTTGTTGCTCCATGGAGGATGCAAAAGCAGCCCATCTCCCCCATCTTCCTATTGACGGCGTCGTCACAGCGCGGCGTGACCAGGCCGCGCCCCTTGACGGCCCTGCAGGCGAAGGTCCTCGTGCTAAAACGGGCATGCGCTGATGCGGCCGGCGGGCCGGCACAGTGGGCCGGCCGGGCAGCCGCGCGGACGATTGACCCTCAAAAACGCCCCGTCCCCTCCGAGACGGCGCCCCACGCGACCTCATTCATACCAACCAAACTAGGAGAAAAATACAAGGAAAAAAATAAACCTTAAAAAAAGTCCCCCACCGCCCTGATTTGCTCTTAAGTGATCTGAATCGATGACCCAACCGAAAATAAGTATAAAAGCGACGAACTGATACCTACACCAACTTCCTAGCAGCACTTGAAAAGAAATCTCCTACATACACACGCGCGCGCGCGCGCGCGCGATAAAACGTGAAGTATCACACCGTGACTTTTTTCCAACATCCGACGTTGAAAATGATGATAAAGTAAATACCACGCCGAATAATCATAATGGCGATTGCACGGGAGAGCTCATCGGGCGGTTCCCGGAACACGCGGTGTGACACACGCGTGGCCACGTGCAACATCGATCGCCGCCTGTTAGAAAGGAGGGGGACACGTTCCGTGTGTCCAGATTCGGCTCGCCCGGTGGCAATGAAATGGCTCGGCGGCTCTCTCTGTCGCACTCACGTGTGAGAGAGAGAGAGAGCGAGAGAGAGCGAGCGCTCTAACAGGCGGTGCGGCCGCGATCGCCGCTTTGCAAACAAGGCGGCCGTCACGGGGCTCGTTACCCTCTTGTTGGCGGCTCTGCGCCCCGCGGCCACGCCCCGCCCCCGCACAGTGGGCCAGGCCGCGATAGAAAACGAGTCGGGCAGAGCGAATCAGCAGCGCGGCGCATCTTTTCACGCGGAGCGTGTCGGATGGGCCGACATTGGTCGTGTGTCGCGAGGAATCGAATGGCGTTCAACCGCCGTTCTATTGGTGGCGGGGATTTGAAGAAAATCGTTGAGCTGGGGGGCTACCTGGCCAGGCGGTGGAAGGCAATTTAAAAAATCAGCAAAATTTTAATGTTATTTAAAAAAATAAATAAACAGTTGTTTGTATTGCATATTAAATCGGCTGCCTTTGATTTCAATTTTAGAAAAAAAAGTACACAGTTGTTCCTTTTACTTTGGAATAAGCTGCCTTTTCCGGGCTAAGTGTTCTTACTGGCTCTTTCGATCGAACACCCCTCTAAACTCTGTCGTTATTCCGGCGGCTGTCTACCCGACTTCCCGAGCAGCGCGGGCCAAGCAGCCTGGTGACTCCATTATGCCCTGCATGTCGACAACGCCATTGACGCCGGATTAAACGCGGCCGCGAGTGGCGACGACGGCGGACCGACCCCCGCCTCGCCCCCCGCAGCATAAGTTCCCCGAACGTACGACTCTGTATTTATCCTCTTATTAATAACAAACCAAATCTGGATTTCCATATTCCCTGAGATGTGAATCTGTGCGCGCCCCGGGGGGGAGAATGCGGCATGCGGCCGTCAACCACGACGCGGTGGGGCGGGGCCGAGGCCGGGGCCGGGGCCGAGGGGTGCCCGTCAGACACTATAACCGCGCAGGCTTTGTGGTGTCCTATCCGCCCACATTCCCGAATGGTCGTGCCGCGAATAAAGGCCGAGGCCGTGCGCTCTGCCGTCTTATATTGTCAGAGGCCTCCGTCTTGGCCGTCAATATAAAAGTGGACTTGTTTACACAATATTTTGTCCGCGTTTCGCGGATCGTGCGTGCGTGCGTGCGAGCGAGCGCGCTGCATGGTCGCTGTTTTCGCCTGAAAATCTTGGAACAGTTAAGTTTAGCGACGACTGCTGCGCGATGGCTATCTGCTTGTCGACGGCGGCCTCTTCGCTTGAATGCCGCCGCGCTGCGCTGCGTGCTGCTGCGTGCGAGGCGCGGTGTTCGGCGTCGCCTTGGCCCCAGGGGTGATGACCTGCGGGCATGCCGCCCCCGCACTCCAGTGAACCGCGCCGTCGTCCTGTAGTGACGCCCGGCATGTGTCGGCGAAGTGCACTCAAAGTCCCTTTCCATTTCCTTTAGCCCCGTGTGTGTGCGTGTGTGTGTGTTGCAACACACGCGTATAATGCTGCGCAATGTATGTCTGTATGCCAGGCGAGCCCCTCATCCTTATTGCAAAACTACAACAACCCGTGCGGCGGACGAAGTAAAAAGAGAAAGAAACGAGGGAGGAGGGCAAAAAAAAAAAAAAGCGCGCGCGCTTGGCCCCTGATTCCGAAAAGCTTAATCCGAAGTATATCTTTTCATCCCGCTGCTGCCGCGCTGCTGCGCTGCGATGCTGGCCGAGGTGTAACGCACAATGGCTGAGCAGCGCGCACGCAGTCAGCCGGGCGGAAAAAGATTCCGGCAACCTGAGACCGTTTTATCAAGTAATTGTGTACATAAATAAAGGGCCGTGAGATAGCGATCGGGCCGCCGTGCGTCGCGGCATCGTCGTCGGGGTGCTGGGGGTTGTGCACCGAGGATCCCCGCCGGTCCACCCGTCCCCCGCTTTGTGGGCCTCTAGTTTGCGTGCCTCTTGACGTCCACTGGTCAACAGGGCCAATGGCCGGGGGATTTGCGCAGACATTGCCGCAAATATTGGCGCAGCTAATGCAGTAATCCTGGCGGAGACCTCGACGCGCGGTCGGACCAGGGGCCAGGGAGCAGTACAGTACTGGTGGTGGCATCGTTTCCACATATACTTTGCGGCAACACTGCTCCCCAGCCAAAGTGGCTATAATGTGGTCATGAAGTTAAGGGGTCTGCTCGTAAGTTTTTACTCCAACTCCGTGTTACTTATTGTAATTTTCTATATGTTATACTTGCATTTCTTGCCGTAATACACTCCTGAATTATATTTCCCCGCCCGCCCAGGCCTGCCGGTCCCAACGGACTCTCGGACCGAGTGTGCTCGTGCCGCGTCCGCCGCCCCGTTGTCGCCTCTGTAGGGAATTAATGGCTCAGGCGGTTCTGCGGCTCACCCTGCAGTCCACGGGGGGCACGCCGACGACAAGGAGCGCTATCTTGGGGGCGGTGCCGCGGGGGCTGCCTGCCTGCCAGCCTTGCCTGCCCGCCTGGCCGGCTGGGGGCGGGCCGGCGTACGCCCCAACAAGGCCTCCGGGAGCCCATAAAGCCAAAGGGCCCGTGTATGGCAACACGCGAGGGGCAGGGCGGGCAAGGGCGCGGGCGTCGCCTCCGTTTCTTGGGGATGACCTCAAACAACGCCCCGGCCCGCCTGACTTTGGCTACTTTGGAAGGCCACAATAATTCAGGCGTTCGGAGAAGACGAGAAAAGTGGGCGTCTCTGGACCTTGTTGGCCTTCGCTCGCACCCAGTGCGCCTGTCATTGGACGAGTAGGCAACCGGCGCGACGCACTAGGTACGTTCTGTACCGCGCGCTGCTCCGAGCGACGTTCCTGTCGAGTTGTTATAGTGTTCCGATAGTCAGACGAGTCCGTTGCCGGTACCTAACGTCACCCTGATGCCTCAATTTGAGCGCAAACCAGAGCACTAACATCATTAAACACCCCCGTGGGCCTGAATGGGGCACTCTCAGGCCATGCATGTCGCCATGAAACCGATTCCGTCCGTGCCATCGAGGGAGGGGGAGGGGGCTGAATGTGGACGTGAATGCGGCGTTGCGCCGTGCACGGGATAATCCGGAGAGCTTTCGGTAAACCGTGTGCTTCTGCAAACAAATAGCCCCGCCGGCTTTGCAGGGCTTTGCACACCGCGCTGCACCGCCTGGCCTTGGCCACCCGAGAACCGAATCCCTCATTTTTTTAACGTCATTTTTTTTAACGCTTTGGTTCGAAGTGGGTAGCTGCGGCCCTTGGAGGCAGTACGTACGTGCCATGGAAGGCCCTCACAATGCGGGGGATTAAGCGTTTTTCCTTTCAATTAAAGACACAACGACACCAGATTCTGCATTTTTCTCCGCACATTTTCACACAAAGGGAACTTAACCATTTTTAAAATTGGTTTTAAAAACGCGCGCCGTGCTCTCTGTCGGCAAATATTTGACTGGGATTTGAGCCGCGGATCCGGTAGACCGCGTGCATCTGCTCTCCTTTCTCTGCCTGCCCCACCCGTCCCGCCCGGGGCGGCCAGATTAGCCCCCTTTCCCCTTTTAGTCTTTTTAGCCGCATGCCCGACGACCGAAGCGGCCAGCCAGGCCGAGATTGGCTGAAAGGCTCGGCTTTTTGGCCCATTCAGGGCCACTCTATTCCACCCCGGGGCCTTAGGGTTGGGGCCAGTGCGCCTAAGTGCTTAATTTGGTCGCCCTTGTCCAGAGTCCCTCAATGCAGTCCCGAGAGGCGAGGAGTTTCCTGGAACCACCAGTCGCATAGGTAAAGTAACCTAACTTAACCTAACCATGTTAACCACGTTCAACAGAACACCTTGAACAAAAACGTGATGAAATCCATTTGGCATCTTCCCGTTGGTCGAGTCGGGGCGTGGCGTTTGGCCTTCCAATGGGATGTATCGGCGGCACAATGGGGCCCTGGCTCTGCAGTTGGCGGTGACCCGCGACACTGAACAGCACCCCGAGGAGCCCTTCCAGAACCTATTCCGTTTTTCAAGAAAGCGGCCACCTTCCCAGCAGCGAGCTGGGGGTAATGAGCATAGGGCTCCACTCTTCACAGCGCGCTGAAAGAGGCCCTGCGTTTGAAAGCCGCCAGGCCCGCTTTGTGCACGCGATGTGCGAAGGCGGGGCGGGGCGGGGCGGGGCTGGCGGCGCGGGACATAACACTACACAAATAAGTTTGATCAATGGAAGCAGCAGGGCCCCGGCCTGGGCCCTGGAGGATTAGTTGACATAAAGCGCGTAGGGGCTTCTTTACGGCCACACGCTACAGTGCGACGGGAAGCATGGAAAGCCGCCTTACCGCCGCTGCTGTCCTTTGCGGCGACTGCGGCTCGTCGCGGCGTGTTGATTTGATTAGGAACGCCTGTTAATTGGACGGGATTGACCCAGGCAGCTCAAGTGACGACTGAATTTTGGCGCGTTCGGCGACCGACGTGGACGTCCCTCCCTTCTGCCTTCGCCCCCACTAATCCCCGCAGCAAATTTAAAGGGCGGCACATTTCGTAACTGAACTGTCTTTTGGTGTAGTTGCGGATCGGTGACGGGGGCGCGTTTGATGGGTGGGTTTCATTACTTCTCGCATCGAGAGATTGTTAGTGCAGCGGTTCTCGTTACCGCCGTGGCCCCCGCCCCCGGCCCGCCTCCAGCGCGCCCCACGACCCGCCCCCGCCCGCCCCCAAGTCCACCGCGACAAAGGCTTGGTGCTGCAGGGGCTCGCCGCGGATCGGTGTGAATGCGCCGATTCCTCTTTCAAAGTCCTTTTCTGGATGCGATAATGGGAGAGGTGCCCCGCCCCGCCCCGCCCTACGAGTGTCAGTCCGCGGCGTCCAGCTGCACACGCCGAGGTGCCAATTACCCCCGTCTGTAAATACTGCCGCCCAATCGGTATCAATTACGGCGTCGCTCCACGCGATCACGCACCTCGGCAGCGCGCCGCGCCGCGCCGCCGCACAGTGGGCCAGCCTCTCCGCTATCGAGAGAATCAAGTCGGCAGCGCGAAACATAAAAAAAAGGAGTGGTGCGATGACAAACGCTTCACCTGCTATTTCCCGGCCCCCTGATGCTGTCGGTTTTGGCACCTGTGGTGTGGCCCTGGCGCGGTCCACTAGGCCCTGGCGTGGTCCACAAGGCCTCGCTGCCGCCCCGCCGCCAGCACCTGACCTGACCGACGACGGGGGCGTGTCGATACGTTGCCCTGGTTGCCGATGGTGTTTGCGGGTGAAATTGACGGTTAGCGATGGCCGAGATGGACGTGTCGGGCAGGTGTTTGTTTTCGCCCCTCTACGACGCCTGGCCGGCCGGGCCGCGGGCGATGCGGGGGCTGCGGGGGCCTCCGCTGATCAAACAAGGTGGCGCGTAATAAGCATGTACACCCCGACTCTGGAAATGAGAATTTCCAGGACGGCGTGTTTTTGAGGCCGCCTCGCCGCCGCCTCGCCGCTCAGTGGGACAGAAGACCGGTGGAGGCGGTCAGAATTTGGACGTGTTTTGTGCTCCAGAGACGCTAAATGGGTCTCTAAACGAACTTTTGACCCCACCAATGGATTCCTCGTGTGGAGAGCAATCCATTGGTGGGGGTCACACGTCCGGTGGGAGACTCATTTAACGACTCTGGAGCTCAAACCGCGTCTAGAGTTTTGGCCGCCTGCGCCGGTCTTCTGGCCCACTGTGGCGCTGGACCGTCGCACCTGCTGATTGGAAATTAGCCCGCTCGCTGTCTTTACGACGGCCTCAGCGGGCCGCGCAGATTCGGCCGCACTAAGCACACATTATTTGCCTCTACAAGTAGCAATTACCGGCCTGCAGCTGAGCCGCTCGGCGTTCCGTTTTCCCTGCAAGTTTACGTCACGCGGCGGCCCTGCTGAAATTGGCAAGGACGCCCTGCTACCTCTCCCATTGTTACTTGGGCAGCGAATAAAGCCAGCCGCCGCCTGATAAAACGAGGGCCCATTTCGCTATCATCGCAGGCGTCAAACTCGACGGCTCCGCATCACACGCTGGCACTCTCATTTCGGCGCTTTTTGACGCCGGGCCGTGTCCGCAGGTGTTTGTTTTCACTCCTCTGTCTTCGGCTCATCTCCCCTTGACTAAACAATCGTGGGGCCGCAGAGGATTGTTTAATAACAAGGTTGGCCGAGGCCCCCAGCCCTGGGCCCGGGCCCCGCCCGCAGGGGTTGGGGCGGGGTGGCAAGGTGTTCCTCGGTACGCCTCTCGTGATGCCTCGCGGAGCAGCGCGTAGCACGCATCGGCTTAACGACCCATCTTAATTGGACCACCACCTCGGTCGTCTTTTTGAGCCTCACACCGTTACACTGCTCCACTCCTTCGCGCTGAAATCTTCGTCCGTAGTTGAGTATGCTGAACTTCTGACAACAAGTAAAAACCAAGGCAAAAACGATTTCGTCGAAAAAAAAAACGAAGAAAAAAACAAGAAAATCTCCCTGGAAGGCCTCAGACGCAGCAGCCATTTTTTAAGCTCTAAAAAATGCTTTTACCAACAGACTTCTCGCTTGGGCGCGCACTCTTGGGAGATAACGCGAGCGAGCCGCCGCCGGCCACCCGTTTTTGTGGCTCAAAGTGTGACGCTGCTATCTCCGATCTCGCCTCACACTCTCGGAGGTGTGACGCTGGCCACCATGATTATCACCTCGAGACACAAGTGTGAAGCAGCTTCCCTCGTTGTTGCCCTGGTTCGACACCGCCTTCTCTATAAATCCACCACCCTCGCGCCGCGCCGCACCTGTGTTGTGCGGCGTTTGAATTTTGAGGTGTGTGTGTGTGTGTGTGTGTGCGTGTGTGTGTGCGTGCCTTGAGCCCCTGCTGGCTGGGCCTCGACAAAAGAATGCTAATGGAGAAAATGCCCCGCGCACTCGGGGGAAAAATATACACCGGAGCCAAGTTTACCCAAGCTGACAAAATCCACAGCAGGAAACTGAATTCCATTAGGGCCGTATTATTGTGTGCATTTGTGACTTGTGGTGGCGCAGGCGGGCGCAGGTGCACCGAGCTATCACCGCCCAGAGCCGCGCCCGCCTCGCGCCCGTGACAAAGGGTGCTAACTGCGAGGGTGCCCCGCGCTGTTACAGCCCTCTTGCCGAGGGGTGCGAAAAGGGTGGAGGGGGTCATTCATCACGGTCCAGACTGATTCTGTCCCACTCTCGGGGCTAGGGGTGCGAGGGAGAGAGATGCAGTCCGGAGCGGGTCCGCCGCGGCTGATGAGTCTCTTGTGTCCGACGGCCCGACGGAGCCGATCCGCGGCCGAACCCTTGCCTAGATTAATGAGGCTCCAAATGGACGGGGCATCGGGAAATATGGCATGAGCGTAGCGGCGCAGCCACGACGTCACGCCACTCGGAGATTGCTTTTCGTAGCCAGCGGCGAGGGCCTTCGGGACTTCTGGGGAGGTAGCTAAACGCGGAACGTGTCTGCATTTAAACGCGCTTTGGACTCGTCATTATATCCATTTATTCATGAGCCGGCCGGGGTTTATTAGGTCCAGTGTAATCAGGAAGCAAGGGTCGTCGTCGTGTGGTGCCGTATTTTATTCTTGCGGTGCCAGAGACCTCCGAGGGATCAAATCCGAAGGTAGGTGCTGTTTTCGTTAATCCGAAGGTAGGTGCTGTTTTCGTTCGTCTGGTTGGTGGAAGCAAGGGTTGATTAGAAACTGTGCCGCAAAACTACCGGTCTATCCCTGCGTGGGATGCACGTGCATGTCATTAAGTCTGTACTGCAGGTACCTATTCATTCGGTACCCTCTACCTGCGGCATGCCTTTTGGTTTTTTGGTGCATGACCACGCTGTGGTGGGGCCCACAGTGGGGCCCACAGTGGGGCCCCGGGCGCATCACCTGTGTAGCTCTCCATTACCTGCGCGGACAGTAATGACTGCAGTGCGGTAGTGTTTGCCTAGCTGCCCAGGTCCCACTGCAGCGCCTCCGAGGCACTTCCTTCCGGAAAACCGCAAAAATGGCGCCACTGAGTCGGTGCACGGAAAAGGGGTAATATTATCTTCTCGAAACCGCGGCCGCGCCTCACAGTGGGCCTGGGTCACACTGGAGGCGCCATGAGTTGGAGGTTCCCAAGTCTGAATGGGTGCTGCACCCTTGGGGCCGAGCGGGCATAGGGCGGACCGCGAGCCGGCTGCCCTCTCATTACGGCCCAGGCGCCTCCAAATTGCTACCTGTTTCCGAGGACCTTGCTCACCGTATTGGTCCCTGCCTAGCACTGAATGGCACCGCGGTGCCCACCGGCCGGCCAATTACATTAATTTATAAGGGGCGCGAGTGGGCGCCCCGACACGCCCCGCCCGCGGACAGCCTCGTCGCTCTGTCTCTGTCTCTGTCCCACTCGTCCACGACGCCCCGTGCGTCGGAGAGAGAGAGAGCGCTATTGTTCATCCTGTAGGCCCGCGTGGCGATACGGCACCTCGTTGTGGCGTGGGCTTCGAACCAGTGATTACAGTGGGACGTACCGTTCATTAGGAGCAGCCGAATGCAGGAGTACAGGAGCCTTGCTTATGACCCTATCTAACATACCGCCGCAGGTTCGAGTCCTGGCCCAGAATGTGTCTGAAAAAAAAAAAAAAAGGTTTTTTTGATTTTTTTTTTTTTTAAATATTTTATTTTCTTGTTGACTGCCACAGCGAGGCCGACGTTCCTTTCTTCCTATTTTGCTGGTCCAACAAACGCGGCGCGGCACGGCTCGATGCCCGTGTTGTCTCTACTCGGACAGACTCGGCCCGCCCCGGCTCCAGTTTCAAAGCGCGCCCTTCCGCACAGTAGCCGCCGCGCGGCCGCGTCCGAGGCGCCGCACAGTGGGTCAGAAGACCGTTGAGGCGGACAAAATCCAGGACGCGTTTTGAGCTCCAGAGTCGCTAAGTGGGACTCGACTCGAACATGTGACCCCACCGATTGATTGCTCTCCCAACGAGGAATCAATTGGAGGGGGAATCCATTTTGGCCGCCGCGATGATCTTCTGACCCACTGTGCGGCGGCTCGCACCGCGGCCACGCCTCCCGGACGCAGCCGTAACCTGACGCTGTGCGTCGGCCACACAGTGGCAGGTGTGGTACGCCTACACTGTGGCAAAAACCTACGGAAAAGTCAGTTAATTTTTTTGCCAGGATTCTCTGTAACCCTAAACCCAGTATTTCCTGTAGCCTCCTTACAGTAATCACTGTGCGACGCACAGTATTCTCCACATACCCGTCGCAGACCCTTGAGGTGCACAGAGACGGCTGTAAGTCCTACAGAGAACACTGTGAGTCGCACAGTGAATACTGTAAAGAGGCTACAGGAAATACTGGGTTTAGGGTTACAGAGAATTAGCACAACTTGTTTACAGAGTTCTCTGTGACCTTTTGCCACAGTGTAGTTTAGGCTCGGAAAGGTGTGGACATTATGCGATCGCAGGCCGAGACGTTCTCCGTAGGGATCTTTGACGCGCCCGCCGCGCCCGCGCCGTCCCGACCCGTCAGAGACTTCAACGCGCGGTAACACGAGAGCAGAGCAGCCACCGACTTGGGCCGAAAATTAATCCAGACCTTTTCAAGGTCGGTAAGAAGCACGAGACGGAAATAATTGGGGCGGCAGGAAGCACCCACTTGAAGAGGTACTCCCCGGGAGGATGTTTTTGTAGCGGTGATATCAATTTTGACGACGGTGCGCGGGGATCTTCATATCATGACGTGAAATGGCAGGGACGCCCCATCCGGCCCATGAAAGGCTGACTCTGATTGGCGGAACTATCATTTGCCGGAAGTCCAGCAAGCAATCACACGTGTCTGTCGAAGGGCAGGCCTCTGGGGTGGCGCTCTCTTTCATTTTGGGGTCCCTGGCAACATGCCACAGGTAGAAATCTCTGTGGCATCATTTTAGAATGCACAGGGTTGGAAAACAAATTTCTTAATGTAAAAATAACAAACCAAAAATCTTTTGCATGCTCCTTCTAAAGACGCCAGTTCGATTTTTAAGCTGTAAACTGAGGCCAGTGATTTTAAATATGTAACTTCAGTGTTGTGAGAAATGCTCCTGAATAAAGGAAGAACTAAATTAAAATGCAGCTGCGGCCTCTGATTGGACTTGCCGCTCGAGTGGGCATCGGCGGAAGTCTGGTTGGCCCACGTGTGGGACAGGAAGCATGAGTCCTAATTTCTCGCGCATTTAACGTAAAGCCAAACAGGAAATATATTCCCCCTTCCCGCGCGGCGCGTGAACACACAAAGGCTTGCGATGACTTTGGGCCGGCACCCACTCTTTCGGCTTTTTTTCCCCATCTCGGTAATGACGGTGGTTTTTCGGCGACTCCGGAAGTGGTCGTGTATTCATGTTTGTCCCTGCTAACAGCGTAATCAGCCTGGCGCCGCTCTCACCTGAAGCTGAGGTGCGCACTTAGGCCACTCCGTGTTTATGGCCAGCTTCCGCCCACGCGTCCCGCAGTGGGCCAGAGGGCCGGAGGGGGCGGTCAAATTTCCAGACGGGTTATGAGCTCCAGAGTCAGTAAATGGGACTCGAACCGAACGCGTGACCCCACTTATCTATTCCTCTCCGAACGAGAAATCCATCAGGAGACAGGAGCCCAAATCGCCTCTAGAGTTTTGGCCACTTATGCGCCGTTCTTCTGGTCCACTGTGCGCATCCCTCCCCCGGATGCTGATGAACACTCGCCCACTGAATCTGGAAGGAGGGCGTCCTCCTCGACGAGGTCCTCATTCACGTCGACCAGCGAGTTTGGCTTGGGGATGTGGACACTGAATAGCCATGGCCAAGTGCATCTCGAGGAAGCGGAATCTGTTTACAGCCTGTTAGCACTCCGAGGGCTCTTGTATCCGGCCCGGCACACACTGGCCAGCAGAATGTTTAATTTTGTCCCCAGATTCCGGCATTCATCCCGCATTGACGTCAATATTTTTGTGTCGCGCCGAGGATCAACACGGAAATGGGATGAGCTAGCGCGGGGCTGCGGCCATTGAGGGGAAGCTTAGCCGGACGAGGCCACCACCTGCCCACCCGGTGGCTCGGTGGTGGCCGAGCGGTCGGTGCGACAATAAACTACTAACTTATTGGGTTAAAAATCTGAAGCTCGCTTTCGTAGTAAAGAGCATGGCAAAATTGGTGGATCTGACTCTGTAAAAATTTCTCTACTTTTGTACGGAAAATGAACGGAAGAATATAGTACGGAAGTACGGACGGAAGTACGGAACATCCGTACCTGTTCCATATAAGCTCATGTAAACGGGTGCGGAAAAAAGGACGGTCCAGGCAAATTGTTGACCAGACATGTTCCGTACTTTTTCCGTACTTTTTTCCACTAGTGTAGAACCAAAATAGAGAGAAGACATGGGTTCGAATTCGAAGTTTTGTTTTTCTTTCACCCATTTTTAACTCGGTTTCACCCCACTCACCGACCCTTTATCTGAAGAAAATCAAAGTCCTCCTCCCCAGGCATATTGGTGCTAGAGTGGCACTGGCGGCTGGACGATGCTATCTGGACATCTCCCCGATTGCTGGAGGCTGGAGTCCCTGGAGCTTCCGGCCCCCGGCCGCCTCACGCTCCACGGCCCCCCAATCGAAATCATTCACTCGCTGGACTCCAGCACGAGGATGGTGTTTGTCCAGAGGGCCGGCTCTGCCGTCTCTTTCGCCCCCACGCCGGGCACCTCGTGTCGGAGCGAGAGGCAAAGCCACTAATTCTTCCCTCGCGTGCCTGGCCATGGCCGGCCGGGCCGTGCGTGCCGCGTGCGCGTGGACCGCGTCCACTCCACAATCTTCTAAGCGGATTGCTTCGGTAAATATTGTCCTTTGCAAATAAGCGGAGCGGTCACTACGTGGAGCCGGACCGCCCCGATGTTTCGCTACACTGCTAAAGCAGGTCTCCCTCACCCCATCACGTCGACCAAGAATGCGACGATGCAGCTCGCCGTGTGGGTCGTCGCGTTAGATTCCGATCCGGAGGCAATTGCAATGTGAATAACGAGGCCGGATTGCATATGTATCTCCTGGATTACGTCTGGCGACGCGGTTCACGCGGAGACCGCAGGATTACGGAGTAGAGACGTCAGGCGGCAACACAATCCCGTCCGGCGTGTAATTCCAGGGGCCGTAAGCCGATAGTGTGGCCAACACAAGGTGACTTACAGCGCGGCCCACAAATCAGGCTCGCCGTGTGGCGATGCGGTCGCCCAGCCTAGCGGGCTGTTTTATTTATTTTCTCAAATTAGGAATCCGGTCGGCGGCAGGTGCGCCCGCAGCCCGGGCTAGTTGGCGTGAAAGGGGAATAACGATGGCAGCGTGGATGATGGCTAGACATGCCTGGCCTGTCCTCAGAGAGGACTCTAGCAGGGGCCGTGCACGGCAAAAACGGCTCCTGGTTTTCTCAGGAACTGTCTGGCAACCACCTATGTCTGTACCAGACCTGTGCCATCATGAATTTTAGTTGCATTTGTATCGCGTCCTTGAGTTTGGTCACTTTGCAGCCTTTCATGCTGTTGCCTCCATGGTGGCCGTCTCGCAGCCTGATATGGCACAGGCCACTCGTATTTCGTGGCGGCCTGGTGATTGGCCTGGCACCACCCTCTCGTCTCGGGATGACATAGCGATCCGCCGCACCTGTCACTTACTTCGGGGAAGCCATAGCCTCGTCAAGGGCGCCAGGCGCGCACCATAGGGATCCATAGGCCGCGACACCCGACCCGTGTACCCGACCCCCCCAGATCTGGCCGAGCGGCCCAGACACTTGACCGCGTGAGGCGCGGATTTGATGAGAGTACGCCACCAGCCGTCTCCCAGACCGCACCAACTCGTCGCCCAGATTAGGTTACTCGTTTGGTTGTCTATTTGCCGACGGGGTGCCCTCGCGCCGTCGGGGTGCGATGAAACTGAACACTTTCTTCTGATACAAGAAAGAGTGCGCGCCGTGTCTGTCGGGCCACACCCTGGGGCCCAACCCTTTGGCCGGCCCACTGTGGGCGGCGCGGTGCAGGGCTCGCGCTCCTTTGTAGCACGTAAGTAGGTCGGCCCTTTTAGCGGTGGGCCGCGCGGCGCGCCGACAGCGCAAAGAATCGGTAATCATGATTGTGTGATTACAGCGTGCCGCTCATTACTCTCTGGACGGCGCGAGGCCGCCAGGGTGTGAGCGGAGCTCAGCGGATGATGGATGTCCAAGTGCATTGTTGCCGCGCGTGTTTGCTTTGCCGACCAATGAATGTGCGAGTGGGGCTCTTGACACGTCCGCAAACCCACACACGCACACCACTCTGTTTTTCCAGGTGGCATTTTACTTCCTGGCTTTCTTCGGTCTTTGGAGGACAGACCCTGCATTCAGCGATCTTAAAATCATAGCGAGTGTGTGTCATCTAAGTGGAGCGTCGCGTACGGCTCAATTTTCCATCTTTCTCCTGCTGCTATTTCGACGAAGCGCGGAAAGTTAATTGTAGAGCGATATCGCAGAGATCGAATTGCAACTGCGGCGCGCGGGGGCTCCCGAGGGCAGCGACTCCCAGCCGGACAAAGGCAGGACCTAGGAATGGCACTGCGTTACCTAATCCGCCCCGTGGCGGCCGGGCGGCGTGCGGGGCGGCGGGGTGCCGTGACGCCGCGCTGCGAGGCTCGTCGGTGGCAGTCGCATCACTTTCGCACGCCGACGCCACGTCGGCCTTTGTCGAAAAACAGCCGAAAAAATATATACATGTGAAGGTTTTGGGGAAAGAATGGTCCCGAAAACGGGAGTCCAATAGGTTGACCGCGGAGGGAAGAAAAAAAAAGTGCGAGGCTTTGAATAGCTGACCCGGTGCGCGGCTGCGTGGCTCTACAGCGTAAATCACGGCCCGATATTGGCGAACCCTTCTCTGCAGCGTGGCGACCCAATAACTGGATTAGCAGGACCCGGGGCATAGTGGGCACCACCCTGGACCCTGCCAGCTGCTGTCGAAGTGTATTCATGCCATCTTTTACCGGGCCCGTTTTTGTCAAAAAATGCGTCTCTGCCTGTCTTGACCCTTCCTTTTCAGTCCGCCCGCAATTCTATTCTCCCCAAAGGCGGTCACCAAAACGATCCGATGCAAAGGCCAGGATGGGGAGGGAAAAAAAATGGTACGCTGCCCCGCTGCCCCCTTATTGAAAAGACCCCCTTCTGTCAATCTATTTGCCGTCCTAAGCCTGAGTTATGACCCCCGCGCTATGCGTCGCACGGCGGTGCGGTGGACCTAGAATGGACCCGATCCGACGCGGTCGCGGGGCATACCCACAGGAACTGCGCAGGGCACCAAACTATCACACAAAGTGACGTCACTGTTGCAAATAATTAGTCAAATATCGCGTTTTCATCGTAAATCACGCGCAATAATTTTTTACCCTGGATTTCTCTACTGTAGTACTGTACAGCTTTTTTTTTTGGTAAACTTCTGTCTGCCATGGCCCACTCTCTTCTTTCACTCTCTTCCACTGTACGTGCAATGCAGCGCTGCCGGCCATCGCGCGGCGCGAAGTGATTCGGCAGAGCCGGCGCACGAGCCCGCGCGCACGCCCCACGCCGTCGGCCTGGTCACTTCCGGCCCGGACGCGACGACGCCTTGACCTGCCCCGTATTTGCACGGCGGATTAGGCCCCGCCCTTCCAAGGAAGCGGCCACAAAGCGGCACTCCTGGGCCCCGGCGGGGGCGCAGGCCGTGCGCCGGCATATCATTGACGCGCACGTGCAGCGAGTTGGTACGCGCTGCGTTCTCCACCGACTGCGCACGGTGGGCCAGAGGACCGGTGGAAGCGATTTTGACCGCCTACGCCGGTCTTCTGGCCCACTGTGCTATGCGTCCCGGTTCGGACTCTGTCTCTGTCGCTCCACTGCGGGGCGCCCCACGAGCGTGAGGGAGACAGAAGCAGCGCCACTGCGGTGCGTAGTAATGCGGGCCGCACGTGCTGGGGCACGCACCGCGGCCTTCGGGGAAGACGGCGGGCAAGTTGCGACTTGTCTTGGGGCCCGCACTGCAAGCCTGGCTCGTGCGGGGCTCCTCGTGTGAATGGCTTCTCGACGCCTCGGAGCCGGGGGCCCGGGCTGAGACTCTGTGCGCGACACCGGTCACAAAGCCAAGGAGCCTGCCGGGCACGTGGCCGCAGCTGCAGGACCTGGTCACCTGGCCCCGTGCGTGCAGGTCTGGACGCGTCGGCTGACGCAACGCGGGCCGTGGGAACGCAAGGCGAGGCCCGGTCGCCAGGACCCAGGACACTCAGGACCGCGGCGCCGAAACAGGCCGCCGAACCGTGCCACGCATGCCGAATAAGACGGGCAGGACTATGCAACTCGCTTGTCGCACACCGACCGTTCAAACAGCGGGCCTCGCCGCCTCGCGTTGGAGAGCAAACCAAGCAAACGTCTCTAAGTCGTAAAATCTGTGTGCGTTTCCCCGGCGCCGCCGCTCTTGCCTTGTAAAAACACCTGGTGCAAAAACAGTGGCGGTCGTCCCTCCGAGGATTGACTGCGAACATTCTGTCTCTGTCGCTCCCCCACGGAACGCGGCACGACTGCGATGGAGACGAAGCGACCCTCGGAGTGTGCTGGCAGCCGGGCGGCCCGATCGGCGCGGCGCGGCGCCACCCCGACACCAATCGGTGGCTTGTTTGCGCAGCCTGCCGATCGGCCTTCGTGCGGCTAATGCAAGGCGCGAGGCAGGTGGTCCGGAACAGATTGCAGGAACACGAGTTGGCCTCACAGCCGCAGACTTCGGCCACCGACGGCGGAGTCCTGGCGCCACCAGCCGCCCACCCCTTCCCGATCAGCGGCCTTCTGGTAGCAACCCGTCCGGGATTTCGACCGCCCCCCACCGGTCCTATGGCCCACTGTGCCGCGCTGCGTCATTCATCCCGCCACCCGCGCGCGGATTCGAATACTAGCGTCGGTTTTTTTTTGTGTTTACCTGTTGATTTTTTTCTGGCAGTGCGTATGCCGTTGTCCAATCACGCTAGTCCGCCTCATGAGGCAGGGGCAGGTGTGGCCGTCCGCAATGGAGACGTCACTCCGTTGAACGTGGGGAGGGTCTTGGTGCGATTCGCGCCGCCCTTTGACGCAACGGCGGCGGCGACCCCCAGCGAGTCATCGAGGCGGCCTGCCTTTGATGAGGCGGTGGCGCCCCGCCCCCGGCCCGCCCCCAGGCCGCCCCCACGACCTCCTCGGCGGCGGCTTTCTTGGCGGCGGCCGGCCCACCCCTACGACGGCCACCCTCGACGTGACGCGGCGCGCGCGGCCAGCGACACGGGATTGGATTTTCAGCGGTGTGAGGCGACTTACTGGCCGAGCTCGTTACACACTTCATTATGTACCACGTGTGTGTTGTGGTGTGTGTGTGTGTGTGTGTGTGTGTGTGAGTGTGTATGTATGTATGTATGTATGTATGTATGTATGTATGTATGTGTGTGTGGTGCGCATCCTTCCCGAGGTCTTTTCTGTCGCGCGCCGTCGGTGCACGTGGTGCGTGCGGTGGCGGCGCTCGGCCTGTCAGTCAAATCCAATTTGCCAAGACCGAGCGCGCCGTCGTGTCCTTTTGCTGGCCAAACACGCTGGCGATGTGAAGGGGTGGGCTGTGTGTGGTCCGAGGCCCAGTGAGGCGCAGCGGGGACACTGCGGCCGCACGGCCTCTGCCCGGCACGCGGGCCACGGCGCGGGCCTTTGTGGCGTGCTGCTTACACGCCGAGATGAAGCACGCCGATACCTTTACGACTCCGGACCTCGTGTCCGAGGCAAAGGGACGCGCCCTGGGCCGCGCGGTGGGCCTCAGGGCCTCCGGGTAGGGCGCCGGCCCCATAGGGACGCGCCCAGGACGCAGGACCGTAGTAGGACACCCGTCAGGGAGTTTTATGTCCTGTGAGCCCTTGTCTTCCGCAGAGGGCTTTCGGGGAACGTTCAGCTGCCAACAAAAGGCGGGCGTTTGAAAATCGGCTAACGGTGACGCATAAAGATTG
This sequence comes from Stenchaetothrips biformis, assembly GCA_030522485.1. NCBI lineage: Eukaryota > Metazoa > Arthropoda > Insecta > Thysanoptera > Thripidae > Stenchaetothrips > Stenchaetothrips biformis. Next base: position 6,394,882 of record CM060098.1, read on the forward strand.
GAATCAAACCTTGTATCACCTTCTTGGCACAAAGGCGAGAATTTTGGGAGGACCCTATTAAACATGCATAATCAGGGGTAGTGTGAAGGGCCCTGGCTAAAAGGCTACCCGTCAAAATGGTATGCGGGACCTGGCGTCTAAACGGCACTCTGTTCCAAGACGGTTTTATATCCGGGGTTCTAGTACTCGCAGGTGCCCCAGCCATGGGGCACTTCCCATGGCGCAAGAACACCAACGCGCGCCCCGGGACTCCCAAGACGCTGTCCGTGCCTTTCAATTCTCCTCCGGCACCTTTCCCACCGAAATGGTTCTGACAACGACGCGCACAACACGAAACAGATGTTCACCTCGAGGACAGTGTTTGGCCTTTAGGTGGGAGAACAGCCCCTGCCGGCCACCACCGCGTCACCAGGACTCCCCCGCCGCGAGGAACAATCCAGGCCGCGCTGCGACGCCGTGCCGTGCGGCGTCGGTGGTCCGGGACGACAACAACCCCTGCACTGCCGTCCTCGCACCCGCTGTCCGCTCGCGCACCCCGTGTTCGGGCACGCCCCGCAGAGCGCGTGCAGTGGACCACCCAGCAGATTGGGTGACGCGTGTTTCCACAAACAAAGTAATTTGCCGTAGAGATGGTCGCGTCACCCAAACACGTTTTTGTGGACGTGCTGTCCTATGCATGCAGCAGTCGTTGGCAGGCAGGCAGTTGGACACAAATTATGTTCGCTCCGCGTCGCCCGTGTTGGAAGAAAGAAAAGCAAGGAGCGGCACGCAATGACGGGTTCGAGGAGCGCAGCGTATCATTTCATCATTTCCAGGGCAGCAATCATGGCCATCTCGGAGGTGCAAAAGGAGACAATTACAAAACTCACTCGCGGCAGCTGCAGCCTGTGGACCAATTTTTGGTTCCTTTTTTCCCCTTTTTTCTCAGTTTGGAATGTTTCCAGAAACACTCGATTTTTTTCACAACCAATTGACTCGTGCATGCAGCGAAATTGTTGCAGTCTGCAGGTTTTTGTGAGTATAGCCGCTCCAGAAGAAGCGATGCGGATTTTCTCCCGTTTCTCGAATGTTTTTATTGCGCCTCTGGTGGACTTGACTTCGCCTATTTGATTTGGCAGGCGCCGGGCGTGAAATGGACCTGGCTTCTGGGAAAGGGGATGCGCCCCTGAGGCAGCGGCCCTGGGTTCAGGGCTGCTGCATCAGCCTCCAATGGAGCGCGCCGTGCCACCCAGGCCGCGCAGCCGCGCGATGTGCGACAAGTCGGAAAGACTCATCTCACGCGCACTGCGCAGAGTGAATGGCCAGTGCGACGGAGTAATTGGCGTGGCTCTGCCGATAGCGACTCGTCTGCCTGTCTCGCTCGCCCTTCGGGATGCTCCCCTCAGTGCGACAGAGACCGTTCGAAATCAGTCTGCTGGTGTTTGTCGTCGCCTCGCGGACCACAGCGTCACAATGCCGCCATTGTGGGGCGTTGTTTGTTTTCCGAAGCCACCACACACGTGGCCGTGCCGGGTGCGGTGTCGTCACGTGACTGTCCTCGGCGTGACACGCGACAAACAACCCCCTGCGACGCGGCGCGAACTTCACACGCCACGCGCCCTGCCTTGCCTAGGCGGCCATCGGTCCTCTCTGATTCCCGCCAACTCCCACTGCTATTTGCAGCTTTGCGGTGCTGTGCGGCAGCGCGCCAAAGTGGCCCTTTTTAAAATGTTTTTTTCTTCTCCCTGGGAGGGGCCTTCTCGTGTTTCTTGCGCAATGCCAAAAACCGAGAGCCCGACTTCTAAACCTCCTTGGCGCCTCAGCAGAGGACAGAATGAACAATGCATCCGTAGAAAGACTGCTAGGTCGATGGATGACGCAAAAAAAAAAAAAGCTCGCGTAAAAATGGAAGATGCTTTTGTAACTCGAATACAGTGGTGTGGGATATGACCAGCGGGCGACGCGGCGCCTGCCCCTAATCCTCGGCGCGCCGGATCGCGTTTCTAGTAATGCGCACAAAACAAACTCAGTGTCTGTGTGTGTGTGTGTGTCACGACCGCCAGCCCCGCTGGCACGACATGGATTAGCCTCGCCAAAACAAGGGCACCCACCGGAGGGACATGGATCCGAACGTCGCGCCCTGATTTAGTTTTTGTTATCGCTTTTGTTTGCAGTTATTATTGGTGAAATGCGTCAGGCAGGTACTGTACAAAAAGAAGTGGCAAAAAATGTGCGCTAAGAATGAGTTGTTATTTTTGGACCTTCCACTAGACCTTCCCATGTCTACTTACCCCAACCAAGGACCTAAGCACCAATGTCGACGGCGAAACGGTTGTGCTATGTGCATCAAATAAAAGTTCTAAATCGCCTTCCCTCCCAGCAGATGAGGGAGGCAGGCAGGCCGTTACTTGGGAAATCGGGGTGGTAACCCGCAGGTCTTTTGCAGCGAAGAGACGGTTTCGTTGTTGAGAAATAATGCCTCTATATACGCCCCACAGAGACCCCCAGTGGCACGGCAGGCAGCCCCACGCACCGCTGGGCCGCGCGCTGACCGCACCCTTTGTCCCGGCCGGGCTGTTGCCGTTGGCGCGGCTGCTGGGGGTCCGCCAGGCCACCCGCAGGGTGCCCTGGGCCCCAGGGCAGGGCGCGGGGACCCCCTCGGAACCCACGGGAACCGGCCCGCCCCAACCCCCGCAAGGCTTTGAGCTCCGGGGCTGGATTGTGTCTCGGCCCGGTGCGCGGCCATACAGCCACACGCGGGGGGCCCAGGAAGTGTACTGTGTGATCGCGCACAAATGCTGCCACGCTTTGCGTTCCGTTGTCGATTCGGTTGACTCCCGGCATGGAAACCTATAACGCGACCGAATGGCGCATTCTGTGCAGAGCCTGGAACTATTGGGCAGATCAATGTCGCAGGGCGGGTGGGTGCCTCATCGGTTTAGTGCGACGAGCGCAGATATCCGCGCTGCTGCGAGAGCATTGATGGATCACCGCGGCGTCCGGCGGGACTCCGAAGACTCGATTCGATGTGGAGAGCACTTGCTAAAATTACCAGTCACATTTGCTGCCCCTGACGAAGTGAGCTGCACCCAGGTGTCGGCGTCGTTTTAATCGTTGGTGGCTCGCGACACCCCACGCGGCACTCAACGCGCTGCTTTTGTCTGACGCGGTCACTGTGCAGTCAAACAAATGGACCCCTGAATGGCGGTGAAATAATGGGGCCCCGGCGCTCCGTGTGGGGCCCAGTGAGGCGCAGCGCGGCCAAGCCAAGGTGTGTGCAAACAAGGCTAGCGTGTGGGGGAGCAGCCAGAAGAGCAGCGAACGCCGTGACGGGGACGTGCCGAGGCGACCCCCTGGGACAGCCCTGGGACTGACACCGTCCAGGTGGCAAGGACACTGCGACTTTGCAGCTCTCGGAACGAGGGTATAATTACCCAAAACACACACGTGTATGTGTGTGTGTGTGTGTGTGTGTGTGTGTGTGAGAGAGAGAGAGAGAGAGAGAGAGAGAGAGAGCGTGCGATTTTCGTGTGCGCCTGCTTCTGCGTTACTGACAGCTCGTTCATGGAAAACAACGCAAGGTGACCTGTGGGTCGTCCTCGAGCCAAACATATCGCCTGCCCATCAACGTTTTTCTTCTATATTTTTAATTTTTTTTTTTTTTTGAGAGATAAAAGAAGCAGTGGTCCATTTTCCATCTTTTTTGTGCGTGGCGCCAGCCCCTAACCAAACACGTGCGGCGCTGGCCGAGACTGAAATCTATTGGTCACGGCGCGTGGCCCGCGGGGGGGCGGCGTCAGCCCCCCTGGGAGCGGGGCAGGGTGGCGCACTGCTCGGCCACGGGCGGCGCGGGCCGGCGTGGGGCGCCTGGGGGTCCATGGGTCCGTCCACGGCGGGGGGCAGTGCGGCTAGGCAAACAATTTCATTAGAAATTCACGTGGTCTTGGCCAACGGGCCTGCGAGCAGCTTGTGGTTTTGACAATCAACTATGCCGTCCTGAATATTGATGGCCATCACGAATACCAAAGCGTTCGAGAAGTATTTCCCGCCGATATACTCGACGGGAAGGTCGTTGCGTCCATGCAACATCTGCTTGGCGGGGACTGGGCCATCTCACGCTGGCTCCGTCATGCCTCTTTATCGGAGCAAATATTGCTTTGTTTCGCCCGGGGCGGAGACGCTGGGGGCGCCAGGCCCGTGCTTAGTGTTTTCTTGCCATTTCTCTCACGTCGACGGCCTGACTGGCCTGACCCCCGATTCGTCGCGGTGTGATGTGGAGCAGTCTGTAGTGCCCTTCAATTTTTATTCTCAGCCTATTAATCTTTAATGACTTTTTGTTTTCAGGTATCTCTACTGGAGCCGGTGGAGCGGTAAGTGCGCCGTGCTTCTCGTTCCCGCGACTGCGGTAAAGTTCAAGTTCAAGTTAGGGGTTCCTATTTGCAGCCTTGGGTTGGCTTCACATCCGTAACTCATGCCGTTGCTTAATTTTTCATCTTCATGGCAACGTGACCGTGTCGACTCCAATCTCCTCGCGTAGACACATGCGCCGTGCACTCAGTTCGAAAAATGAAAATAACGAAAAGACGACTTTTTGACTGGAAAAAAAAAGGTCTCGAGTCCGTGGTCGTGGTCCTGCAGTCTGCGCCATCACTCAGCCTCGTCGTGTCTCGCTGCCATACGGCCCTATCACTGCAGTCATTAGTCTAAATGTGCTCGCGTTAGTCACGCTTTAGCGAGTACGCCCTCACACCCCCCATTCGTCTCGGCCCTCGTCTGCCTACCGGGAATGCAACGCGGTGCAGCGCAGGGAGTAGCGACGGATGCTGCGCGCGCGCACATACCCCGCGCGTCGGCGCTCTCACGCAGCCTGCTGTGTGTTCCTCCTTTTTGCAGAACGACACCCGGCTTTCCGGAAAGATCACCCAGGAAGGCAGCCGGTCGTCTTCGGGGCCGTCTTGTCCACCTCTGCCTCCCCCCCCCCTCCGGCCACACGTGTGGGGGCGGGGCAGGGTGGCGTCGGCGCCTCGCTTGCGCCTCGCGCCGTAGGTGGCAATCATCTGGTTCAATTTACGGCCGTGGCGCTCCGAAAAAAAAAGACGGCAAGAAAAAACACGTAAAGCCATGCGCGTCTTCTTCGTCATGTGCCCCCTGACCCAGGAGGTCGTCCGTCTGCGTCGCGCACGTGGAGACAAGCCGCCAGGCTGCCGAGCGATTCAGAAGATCGGTTCGTCGCTCGGTCTCTCTCGCACCCTTACGGCGAGCACGGTAAGCCGCACGATGCGACAGAGAGGCGACACGGCTCTTCTGGCCCACTGTATGCCGGTGGCGTTCCGGGTGGGTGGGAACGAGTTGTTAGTCGTTGGCACGGTCGCGCAGCGCATTATTGCGACACCCGACACGAGTCTGTCTGTCTGTCCGTCCTTCCGTTCGCCCTGCCCCAAACGTCCCAACGTGGTACAGTGTCGGCGCAGAAAAGGCATTGGCTTACCGAGATCATTAGCGCCGAACATTTCCTGCAGTCATCGCGACTTCCTTGACACCACGCACACATTGCACGCGCGCGAGCATGCACACACACGCACATCACTCGTGTGTCGCATTGGCAGCTTGTTTGCTGAAGTAAAGTTATCGATCGGTTCACGCCGCACTTGATCAGCAGGGGGCGGGCAGAGTCCACGAAAGATCTCGTGTGTGCGTGTGTGTGTACTTATTGGCCAAGTGTTCGCGCATACGCCCACCAGGGGGTGACTTCTCGATAAAAGAGTGTGCTGATCACTATGGCCCTCTAATGTGTGTGTTTGTGTGTGTGTGTGCACGCGAGGTTTACCGGGAACTTGAGCATCGCGTACGCAACAAACAGAGGCTTTCTTGCCCGCGGCTGTGTTGGTCTACAATGGGCCATCTGCAGCCCCATCTGGGGCCATGCGGTCCCGGGGCCCCCGCCGAGTGGTCCAGGCACTTTGTGTACACACTTTGGCTCCGTTTAGCTGACGGCTGTATTCTGCAAGGGTCCCCGCGCGGCGCGGGGGGCGATACAGGCGTCAGATCTAGTCTCCAGGACGCCCCCGCAGGACTCCCCCCGCGGGACTGGCTCGCTCCCACCCCTAGGCGCGCTCCCCTTGTGCTAACTGCTTTATTTGTACGCGGAAAGCGGGGCTGGTTGGCCCGTTTGTTGTCGTATAAAAACGCGCGGGCGCGTGACCCGCAGCGCCTGCGAGCGAAGGTGGCGATTCCTTGAACTACAAAGTGTGACCGGCCGCGGCCTGATTGAGGAGGCTGGCGGCGAAATGGTGCAGTGCGCCTTCGGCCGACTCCGGCGTTCAGGTCTCTAGTGACTCGCAGCGTCCTTTTCGTCTCCGATTCTCGACGATTTTCTAGGCTGCTTATCCAGATGACGTCAACTTTTTTAGTTCGTTTGTCCACCCCGTTTCTGCCACCGTAGCTGTTTTAGCACGGGCCGCAGGGGCAGCACAGTGGGCTGCACCGTGTCTGGCACACGTGTCCATCCCCAGGGGACTGCCTCTCCGCCCATCGCTCTTGGCCACGGACTGGGGCGACGTGACAACAGGACGTGGCTGGGGTTCGCCGTCGGTTTGCCCGCCTCTGGAAATTGACACGGCCGCTTCCAGAAAAGCCAAAACCTCACCTCAAAAATAACAAGAAGGGCGGGCGGTGCGTCGGCGGTCCAGTCACGTCCCGGGCAGCGTCGCGCTAAGTACCGCCAATATTGGGACTACACGCGCAAGGCGCATCCCCGCGGCGCTGCCTTTCATGCAGTTAGCAGAAGGCCGGAAGTTACCCCCAAGTGATCGGCTCGTTCGTTTTAGCTCGAACAAAAAAAAAAGAAAGAAAAATGCCCTTTGCGAATTGACAGCAGCGGGCAAGCCTGATGAAGTCCCCCTGCCTTGTCCCCAATCTCAGACCTTCGTGAAACCGATACGCGCACGACAAGGCCGGGGGCGTCTTCTGTGTCATCGGGCAGCAAAGGGTTGAGGCAGGGCTGCTCCTCGTCGCCGCGGTCGCCTTACGCACAGCCTAGAGCGCAACAGGAGCCGAGGCCTCGAGCCGGACAATTTTTTGGCACGCATGCGTTGCGTGCAGCTGACGCCCCTTCCCACGCCCCGCTGGCACCACGCCCCATTCATGCCGTATCCAGTTACACCCGCAGGCCGTGGCCCCAGCCAGCGCCCGCACGGGCCCAGCGTCACCCCAAGTCAAAATTCCTCGCCCAGTCGCCCGACTACGTCAGGGAAGTATATGAGGGTCAATTGTGCAGTACGAGTGGTACAAGTGGTGAGGTACGTACCATTGCGTTGTTTTATTCGCTGACCAAGTGTCATTCGAACCAGTAACACTCAGTTGTAGCAGTCGTATTCGTGTTGTTCTGAAAACCAATTCTTGTTATTGCTCTTCTGACAAATGTTGCTGTCTCACACAGGAGCCTGCTGCTGCGACGCCTCCGGAGGGAAGAACAACTGCGGTACGTACAACAAAGTTTGATGCTTCACGGAACTAACGTATTTACAGCCCCGCGCGCGCCTGTTAGAGAATTAGGAGGAAAACGGAGACGGCCTGTAAAACAACGCGCGCTCACGTTTATAGACACGCTAAGTGCTTGGCTTGTGCTGCGCTTGGGACACTCCTTGTTTACGAGTCGAACGGGGCGATCGTAAACAGAAACACATGGGACGGGCTCCTCATGTGGACCCGCGCGTCAAGATTTAAGGCCCTTTTAGTCGGCTGGGGCAGCGCGGTCGACTTTTTTTCCACCGCAGAGAGGGAGGCTGCGTTTTAACAACCCCCGGGGCTGTGGCGCGCCGAGCCCACCGTCAGCCCCTTCATTTTCCCTATAAAAGCAGGCAATCTGCTACACACACACATACATACACACACACACACACACACACACCGCGTGCGGCCTGCCGCTTATGCCCGCGCGCGCGCCTGCCGTCCGTTTCCACAAAAGTCTGAAAAGGGCGGCAGTTTCCTGAACCGGCCGGCTAGTGCAACTGGAGCCCTGCAATCGGCCCCAAAGTGGTCCCTTTACCGCGCAGGGAGTATCATTACGCGCGGCTAAGTGGCCCGCTTGTCCCTTTAGAGAAATCGATGCCGTAACCGGCGCAAAGTGATACAGTTTTTGGCCGTCTGGCCTTGCCGCGTGGTGCGGGGGCAGCCGGGGGCGCCTCCACCTGCCGATACACAATGAAATGTCTGAATCCAGACCTGTAATCTGGCGCGCGGCCGGCCACTTGCCGCGGCCATCTGCCCAATGGTATTCCCAAAATGTCCAAAACTCTTTTCCTCAAAATGTTCCACGAACGCGGTCAGTCTCTGACGCAACCCTTCTTGCACTGACTCCGCCGCGGACACCTGTGACTCCGTGCGGCAGTGGCGCTCGGCTGGCCGCAACATGTGTCGCCGTGAATAGGCAATGCGCCTCGAAGTGCACGGCTGCCATTTCTGTCAGGCCATCACTGCACTCATCAACACATCTGTCGCTCCATATACTCACAACCCGAGCGCTGTGTAGACGGATTATTACGGAGAGCGCGCACACACACTCACACACTCACTAACGTGGCGTACGAAAGGAGTGACACGTGGGGGCGTGGCTGTGGGGGCGTGCGCCGTCTTGACAGGGGGCGGGGGCGCAGGTCGGACGTGGGGTAGGTCTGAGCCCCCCCGGGGCCGTGACGCCCTGACGCATGGCCCAATAAATACGTCCCTTTGGGGCTGCCTTCTAGGAAGCTGAGGCGGCAAGACTGAAGTTTCAGCGCCTTGTTGCGCGCCAACGGCGCCTCCGCGGGCTGATGAGGAGCCAAGGCTGTTAGCGGAAACCGGATTCAAACTACTGGCGCTGCGAGGGGCCGCGGGGGGCGGGGCGCCGCCTCGGCTCGGTTTCGGATGCTAATCGTCTAGTCGACACAAGTTGACCATAACTCTGTGGGACGGATAGGTGAGCGCCTGGGCAGTTTTCACGCCAGGCCGAAGAGCAAATGGGTGGCTTCTACTTTTAAAAAATCTCTCAATGTATTTTTTAGTGTCATTTTACATTCGTGCGCTGACTACCTGATGACTTAACAGATTCCTCTCCGAGATGCTAAACGAATGTTTTATCCGATCTGCCAATTTTTAATTTACTGCGTGTTCCCCCGAAGGTCAAGGGCGAGGCGGGCCTTGCGCAGGGTCTTTGTGGATGCGCTTTTCATAACCTATTAATTGTGTTGCCAGACAATGGGGCGGCCCCAACCGAGACCACTATTAATTCGTGAAAAAGTCTGACGTGCCAAAAATGCGGGGCCGCGATATCTCACGTGGCTGTGGTCCGACGCGCTGCGTACAGGCCGGCCGGGAAGGAGTCGACTCGTCATGTTTTATTCACTAATCAGTTGGCAATTTTTCACGCGTTTTATCAGAGTCATTTATTTAGGGCGTGGTCTGCCGCGGGCTGCCCTGATTTACCGCAGTCACTGCGCGTGCGCCCCCCGTGGCCTAATCGACGCGGACGCTGAAATCGCTGAATAATTCCGTCGATGCGTTTTCTGATTGTGGCGGAGAGGCGTATCGCGAGCACCTCAGGGAAGGGCTCCGACCACTAGCGCGCCCTGGTGGTGGTCTGCGGCACAAGCGCGTAACTACCGTGGACTTCCCCGCGACTTACTGCGCTGTTGCCTCCGCTGCCTCCGACCTACGGCACTGTGCCCGCCCGCCCCTCTCTCCTCAGTGACGTGTGTTTTGTGCTTTTTGTGTGGGAACGAGCGTCAGGCTATTTGACCCAGCACACGTGTTCGTTCAGGGCCCTCATCTCCCGCTTCTTCTTTTTTATTTTTTATACACCCTTCTCGTCTTTGTCCTTTTATTTCCCCTCTTTCTCTCCTCTGCTTCTTTGCTTCGTCCTCGCCTTCCTCGCACTATGTCTCCAGTGCGTGAGGCGACTAATAAGCCTGCACCGCGCGCGCGCGCTTGTGTGTGTGTACGCTTACGCGTGCATCTACAGGGGCACATTTAGAACCTGGGCAAAAAAAGAGGCGAAGCAGGAAAATTTGGACACGTGAAAGGGTCGCGTCGTCGATGTCGTTTTGGCGGCGGTTTGCGAGGGCCTCGCCGGTCCTCACCGTGCTAATGGCGGGCACATGGCTGCACGCCAGCAACGGTTTGACTGCGCGGCGTTTGACTGTTCTTCCACGTAACCCCATCTGTCCACTGGAAACTGAGAAAAATTGACAAAATAAATCCCGCGCTCTGCCCCCTATGTGTGGCAAAGCTCGGCGAAGGGGTTCGAGATGTTATCGAGGTCCCCGTCGTGTTCCCGGACGAAAGCCACGGGGACCGCAGCGGGGCTGACGGACGCCAAAGTAAACGGAGGGGACAGGAGGGCGTTCCCGGCCGTGGCCCCGACGGCCATGTCAGCGCACAGGTGGGACGTTATCGGGGGATTAGGATCCGAAGCCACGCTAACTTCTCGGTCCGTCCGGATTCACGCCGTTAATGAGGCAGGGACGGCCTGAACTGCGCATTTGGGTCTCCAGAAGGACGCCGTCGGACGCCTCAGACCACGGCTTCCAGCCCTGGCCGGACCGCACGTTCTGCTGCTGCCAGAGAACCTTCACCGCCAGACTGCTCGTCGTAAGCCGCCTGCCATCCATTTAACAACTTTTTCATTTGTCATAAAAAGAAGGGTGATATCGGGGATTTTAGTCACCCACGGCGAGGGCGAAAAATTATGCATTTGACGGGCGCAACGGGGGACTTGATGGTCGTGGGCCCGAGGGATAGGGCGCGCACCTGAGCGGGGGGTGCACCCTAGTCGGTGTCACCGCCTACCGCTCCGCGGTGACCCCCGCGGGGCCGGCGGGGCGGGCCCATATAACCCAAGGACTTTATGGGTTATCAAGACGGACCAAAAGAGCTGAATAAATTTAACCCTGTGTGCGTCTTATATCGGGGCGGGGCGCACAGATAAGCCTTGGTCCGCTCTCTCCCCCTGCACGCCTTATCTCGCTAAGGGGGCAGCACACCGACGAGCCCCCCAACACCACGTCGTGGCCGCGGTGGCCGCCGGCTGGAGGCGAAGGCCTAATTTGGTCGGCGGTGGGAAGCGAAGGGCGCACTCTGCGGGCCAAACGAGCCGTCCCCCCAAATTACCGACGCTAGAGGAGCGTTTGGCGGCAAACCGCAGCGCTGCTCCTCGTTCTGGGCTCCCCCTTTCCGCGTCTGCCTCTGTGTGTGTGTGTGTGTGTGTGTGAGAGAGAGAGAGAAAGAGAGAGAGAGAGAGAGAGAGAGAGAGACTTCTGCCCTGGGGGTTTGAGCCCCGGAATGCAAAACACATGGTGATGTGTGTGAGGGGCCCTTTTCCCGCCAGCGTTCGGCGCGGCCTTTGATTTCACACGTGTTTCATTTGACTCGTTATGACGAGTTCTTATTTCAGGGTTTTTGGGGACTAATAGCTTGGCGGGAACGGGCCGAACAGAAGGCCTGTTGTACTGCACTTGTTTGCGTCGCGTCGCGCCGCCGTCGTCGCGTGTAACCCAAGGCGCGTCGCGTCCCTTGTCACGTGCTGCGCCCGGCCGCGCCTTCGATGTCCATGTGGCTCGCATCCTGCACGCACACAAGCGGCTCTGTGTCGCTTTTTCTCGGGCTGTTTTTCCAGCCTGCGCCTGATGACGCGTGAAGCAAGAGATGGCTTTTGTCTCTAAAATTAATTTCCTACAAGTGTTTTGTCGGTTACGCGGCGACGCGGGGCTGCCTTTTGGTTTCAGGGATTTAGTTTTTCCTGTGATTATTAGACACGGCAGGCCGCAGGGCTGCTGGCGGCTCCAGTGACTCAAGTGACACGCTCTGTTTATGCACCGGAGGGCGGCCCTCTCCGACCGCAACGCTAACACAGGCTTCGGCAGCAGATGTCGGTACGGCACGCCCCTGAGACCTGCAGCTCCGCCCGCCAGCAGGTCTGCGAACTGCTGTGGAATGTCGCTGTCGGCACGGGGCAAGTCAGGGCCGCACGCCCTGACTCACCTCCCAGAAGTGTCTGACCTGACACACACACACACACACACACACACACACACACACACAAACACACGCGCGCGACCCATGCCGCCCTATAATGAGCATCGCGGCAAGCTGGAAGAGAAGCCGCTGGAGTCAATATCTCCTGACGAGTTCTCTTCATTACTGTCTAAATAGGTGAGCGCGGTGGTGGCTGTGCGTCCATTTGTTTGAATATTCCATCACACCTCATCACAACACAATGCACTTGCCCACTCACCCTTCCCATCCCGGGCCGCCCCACGCCGCCACGCCCCGCCGAGTCACGCACCCCTTCTGGACCAGTCAGTCATTACTGGAACACCCTAGCGGCCTCCTCAGGGAGGGCACCTGCCCGTGGAGTACGCCTTGATGGTGATGTATGAGCTGAAGGCCCTGAAGGGGTGCGGCCGATCGAACACACACCTGAGCCCCACGCGAAACAATCCACTCCGTCTTGGCTGTGACGCGCGGCGGGGTTAAAAAAAAATCGTCAGGGGAGAGAGAAATAAAACACTTTATCATGGCACGGAAAGTGAGCGCCAAGGTTAGGTCCAGGTGATAGGGTGTTCCCGCGTTTGCTTGATGGCCAGGCCGGAGAAAAAAATATTTTTTGCTACATTTGCACTTGCTGTGTGATTGAAATTATTGGTCGGCTTTTTGGAAAGGTGCGGCGGTTTTAGCTCAGCGCGCTGAAATAAGCCTTCGTTTAAAAAAAAATGGCCGCGCGGTGCATGTGAAAAGATGTCCAATTAGCTCGTCTAATGTGTAATTGACAGTAATTTCGATTATCAATTTGCCGGGATTAGGGCGCGGCGGCGGCGCGCACGGGTCTTCGCCCTTATTACAATTTTGCGGCGCGAAACAACAGAGCAGAGATGAATCAAGACTATTTTGCCTCCATTACAAGGGCAGGGCCTTTAGCGCGCTCTCCGTCGCTCTGACGCGCTTCTTGATCAGAGCGAGCGAGAGGCTGGACAGGTAGAGGAGTGATTTGGCGCACGGTCATTATCACCACGTCGGGGTACCTAATCGTGCACGTGTTTCGGAGTTGCACCTGCCTCTGTAGAGCCTACCCTCCCCCTTCACGGCCCCGCCCACTTTCTGCGTAAAACCGTCGTCGCTTGAACGCAACACGCCTGAATTGAGGGAAGGAATAAGAAGAAGAAAAAAAATCAGCGTTGGAGAGAGAAAGAGAGAGCCGTCAATGTGCGAGGAGATGAGCGGCTCGTTTTGAGGAATGTCAAGCAACAGATGGTAAGCGGGCGCTCGAGGTAGCTCGAGGAAGGGCCCAGAGGGGGAGAGGGGAGAGGGGGCTGCATCGTGCCCCATAGAGGGACGCATCGCCGCGCTGCTCCCATGATTAAAAGTTTTGGACCTACATCACAAACAGGATTTGAATTTCCTGGTCAAGGACGACGCTCCTCGCTTACGGCAATTTTGCTAAAAAAAGGCGCTGTCAATACTTTGCGAATCATTTGCGCCTAATTTCGTAGATGTAGTCCTTGCGATGGGCGGCCACGCCACGTGACTTGCACCTTCAGTCTCTCAAGCCATTTATTCCACGTCACATCTGCTTGGAGAGTTTCCGTCTCCAGCCGGAGCCTCAAAGAAAATCAATCTTTCTTTTCCGGCCTTATCTGCAGTGCAGAATCTCGTTTGGGCGATGACAAACATAAACATCGATACGGTAAATAGAGTCCCATATCGACGACAATGTCCGCCTCTTACATAATTCATGGGGCGCCATGCGCACCTGCCACCCGGTAGACATACGGACCGTGAGGGCGCAGCATCCGTTGCCCGGGGCAACCGGCTGGTCCATCTGAAAGCACGGCACACGGCCCTTGACATTTGTCCGCAGTCTAAAATGACCGCGATGGCTGGCGAACAAAGGGACAGCAGGTAAAGGGCCGCAGGGCGCGAAGACCTGCCTGCAACGCGAGGCACACGTGTGCAGTGTGCGTGTTGGGCGCCAAGTCGATTACACGACGTACACGTTTGGAGACGCGAGAACATGTTTGGCCTTCATTCCGCTTGCTAAAGGATTGTCTCCCCCTCCCCCAGGTTGGCTCTGGATCCGCCACTGGCAGCAACTGCTCGCTGCGAATGCTCAATTTGGCATCGCCCCTGGGCGGCAAGAGGGGCCATCACGAGGAAGATGATGTGTAATCGGACGGTGCTCATTCAATCAGAGGCGCCCGCATTCTCCCTCTCACCTGGCCGGCGACAGGGATGAGTCAGAGTGCGGGCTAGCTCAGGGCCAGGCAGCGGCCAGGCAGCGGGGGATGGCAGGTGTCCAGCAGGAATGAGGATGAGTCACAGGGAAACTGCGTGTCCGAGCGGCTGTGTGAATCATAGCGGGGCCTGGAGTGCCGCACGCAGGCAAACGTCCACTTATCACGTAACAGTCGAGTCGTTTTGCGTAATTCAGTAGAAATCTTTAAATTTCGGTAACTTTCAAAAAAAATTCTCGTTAATGGTTTGGAAAAAAAGCAACAAAACTGGATGCCTGCGATGTTTTTTTTTCTTTTTTGTTTTATACTTTCCGATTTCAAAAATTACTTTCAATCCCTGCAGGATGGCCCCGCACCTGTGACTGCCCTAGTCATGTGAAACGTAGAATTTTTCACTCCAGACTCAGCGTGGTGCTGCCCCCCGCATGGTAATCGCTCCAGTGGCTCCATTTCATTCAGTAGCTCTGTGTTTCTGAATGGATTTGGCACGGACGCGGGCATTGTTGCAGATCCAATGATACATTTAAGCTCATCTCACTCATAACACCGGTAGACAAGGCGCAGGTGTCTTCGTTCCGGTTGCGGTGGCTTTATTTCAATTGGGTTAACTGCCCTATTGAAACCGAGCAGCACAAAGAAGGCCGTAGTGTCCGCGGCTCCGAGTGTAGGGTGGCCATTGTCGGCTCAGTGTAAGGAAATTATCGGAGCGAAACGTATCTCCGCTTTATCTTGCATGGGCTGATCGGAAATTTTCGGTATTGTAGCTCATTAAAAACGCTTTGAGAAAAGGCTTACCGCCGCCGCCTTGTAGTGCGCGGTGCGGCCCTCGCCCATTTATGTTTATAGCCGTTTTTCAATAAAATGGCCGGCACGAGAGCAATCATTAGTGATGTGATTTTTCGTTAATGAAGATGCCGATATAAACAAGTGGAGCAGCAAAACCCACGTGCGGTTTAAGCCGGTCAGTCAAAAGGGGCCGCCCCTTTTGACTCGCGCCGCTCACCACGCCCCGCCGGCAGCCCGAGCCCTTGGACGGCTGGAACTGCCCGGTGAGGCGTGCCAGTTACGGCAGTCTTGCATCGCCTTTGAGCAGTTTGATGTTGCCGCCACGAGACGCGCAGCCGCGCCGAGAGCCCTTAACCAGGTGTTGAAGAGATGCTTAGCCATTCGGCCGTAATAACAAACGCATTTCCAGCTCGCAGCGCATGCGCAAAAGGCATTGCAAAGTGCTTGGGCTGCGGAGTGAAACGTTCTAAGGTGACGTTGGGGTCGTTGCAGAGAATGAATCGGGTACTGTTCTTTTTGTTTTGGCGAGGGTATGGCTTAAGGCCTTGTTGCGCATGTTTGCAAAACCAAAAACCATGACTTTGGAGAAAACAAGAGCTACGTCAAGCACACGTTTGTGCTCCTTTAATACCGAAATGCTGCGAGAGGCTGGCCCACGGGACGGCAGGAATTTTTATCTGCTCATATTAAATGAGGACCGATGAACGATCGTAGTCTCGTCAACCTTCTGGTCAAAGGTCAGGCTCGTCAATAAGATATTGGCAAGGAGCCGTCTTTGTTAAGGCGCGCGCTGGCCGATAGCCTGAAAGAGGGCCTCATATGAAAAGGGAAATGTAACAATGCAGCAACATCGGCCTCTATCAAAAGTCCCAAACTGTAAAGGCCGAAAACAGAATGATAAAAGGGGGTGGTGCTTGTTGCAGAGTGCAATATATCCTAGGCAAATTGACTCTGAGGGGGCCTATTATGTCAGTTTATTGGCACGGGGTGGGGCTGGACGTTTAGGGGCTGTTCGATATAACGCTAGCCGTCTTCAAATCTGTCTGTAGCTGAAGAGGCGTCGCCTAGCTAATAAAACTGAGATTTTTTCCAGTTAATTTCTCTTAAGACGTTCATTGCCCTTGCATTTCTATGTATAGCGCTAAAAACAACCAAAGATACGCGTCAAAAAGTTTTTTTACTTGCCGTGGTGTGGTTTGATTTTAGCAATTTGCCCGTTAGCATCGTTCATAGATGACGTATGTGAAACGGTCAGACTCAGTTTTCCTTTATTTTATGGCCTTTCCCGACGGGTCACGACAGACGATCCATCTTGCCACAGATGAGCTTTCGTCTCCCAAACGCGATTGACTCGAACCGTCTTCTTTGAGGGTCCGCGGGACCGCCCTGCGACGTGAAGGTGCAGCTGCACACTCTTTTCAATTTTTCTGTTTTAAAGCCTTTGAAACTGTCCACGTGTCGTATGAGGCTCGAGCCTGAGCGCGCACACGTTTCCGAGGTGATGATAAGCACATTGCCAACAAAAAATTGATTTAATTTTATTACTGCTGGGGGCCGTTTCAGACCGCTATACCAAACAGCAGAGTTATGCGCCCTTGCTAAAGACAGGGATACATAAACAGGAACGGTCGCCGTACGAGTAGCTGTATGGATCCCAAAATAATAAACTCGGGCCCGAATGTACTTTCTTGAATAGATGGCCTGGACCAAAAGTGTCTTGAAGGAGGTGGACTATAAACCGCGCTGCCGGTTTGATTCAGTCTGGGACGTTTCTCGTCATTCTCTAGCGCTGCCTCTATTCTGCTTGTATTTGGGCGGGCCAGTGCAGGCCTTAGGTGAGAGTGGCGCGGCAGTAACAATGCCGTGCAGCAGGAGTCAGGGGCTCATTCAGTGACAAACGAGAAGCTAAGTGCCTCAAAAGACCCTCTTTCCCAGCCAATAAGTGCACACAAAGACGCCCAGCCAAATCAATTTAGTGTGAAAATATTGTCAACCGGCCCGGTATGGGGTGGGGCCGCTGTAGCGCGTGTGGGTTGGGACCCAGTACGGAGAACTGGCCATTCATTCAAGGAGCCAACGGACTCCTATCACGTGTTATACTCCACAGTAGATTTAATAGGCGCTATTCGTTTGCAAAGACGAATTGGGATCCGACGAGGGGCCTCTCGCATTGAGCCCCGCCGTGTGACAGGAGCCCGGGCCAGGGCCAGCACCAATTTCGAGAAGAATAAAATATTTTAGTTAATCAGTTAATGATGCCGTAAGCCTTTGATCTGAGCCATGCATCTCCTGGTCGGCACACTTCTACAAGTGCCCAGGACGTGTTAATTGGGTCAGCCGTCTGGTTTGCACGATAAGGATGCCCACCTCGGAGGGACGCAATTAAGAAATGACAATCGCCCCGTCTCGCTGCCCCTGGCCTACGCACTATCTGATGCTGGCCGCGATTATCAGCGAGCGGTTTGAGGAACCTGGCCGGCGGTTCGCAGGATCAAAGTTTCGGCTGCAGCTTTGTGCATCGTGCGGTCGGTCGGCGCTGCGTGCCGGAGTGTGACCCCCACATGGAGCCGGAATTTCCAGGCCGACGTGTTAAAAAGGGCGGTTTTTCCTCCTACAGGCAGGTGCGCCGCTATCTCCATCGGTTTGTCCATTTGCCTCACGAAAACGGCTTCCGTGATAGCAAAAATCGCTTCTGCTGGGGAGAAAAAATGGTGCATAAAAATGAGGACCTAGTGCAGCGAGTGTGATTTAGCCCCTTTGCTCTAATGTTTGGCATTGAAAAATGTCAAATATTGTTTCTGAAAGAAAAAAACATTTTCTGTTATTATTTTTTGATATTTTCTCACTGTCAATAAGCAGCAAAGCACGGTTTGCTATTTCCAAGCAGTGTCATGTGTTACACGGCTGAGCAGCGCTGCGCTGCATTTTTCGGCGACCGGCCACCAATGATGTGCTGCACAAAGTAGAGCGGCAGGGAGGTGTCACTCTTTTCGCTTCCGTGGAAAATTGTGGCTCGCGATCGTGCTGCCACCCCTCACAATCGCCGAGTTACTTTTAGTCGACTTGCTCGTGTGAGAAGCGCAGCAATCATTGACACCCTCGGCAGCCAATGGACCTCGTGCCGACGCGTTATCAATACCCGAGCTCACTCATTGACGCCCCGGCCACGCCTCGCACACTGCGAACTGGGTGGGGCGGTGCTGTCTGCTACTGCCCTTTTTGTGCTCCAGTCTACCGTGTGGGCAGGAGAGCACACAGGCTCAAAGGAGACGAAAGAAACAGAATTTTAAAAATATGTTTTCATTTGATTGCGCTCTTTTTTGTAAGGGTCGCGATTTGAAAATTGTCGTCATGCTTGGCAACTCGTCAAGCTTCTACCTTTTGCTACGGACCCGGGCTGGAAGCAAGGCAGAAAGCTGCCCCGTTTGTGGGCCGTGAAATTTGGAAGCTGAATTTCCTGTGCCGCTTGCTTAGTGTTTTATTCTCTCTTCCTGCCACCCTCTTGACGGAGTTGGCGGACGGCCTGAAGAGCACCCGGGACGCGCTCGCGCATTCAAGTCTCCAGGGGAAAATAAGAAAATAACCGCCGCTGGCCTCGGCGGGGCCCCGTGGGGGTTTTGGCGCGGCGGGGGCGGGCGAGCCCGGAGACCCGGGGGCGGAACTTATGCGTCCTTTCAGGGGAAGAGTCAGTCGACTGAGGCCAACGACAATCGAAGACGCTGCGCGCGGCCAGGTGCCGACTCCTAGTGCGGGGAATAACGTCAATAAGAGGCGTTTATCTTCAAAATATGATCGAAACGATTTTCAAACGGGAATCGGTAGCTTAGACCGCCCTGATGAGAACTGGCTATGGAGACATTCCGCCAACTCGCCGGAACAGGGTGAAAAACGGGTTGCCTACCTACAGGCGAAAAATTTATAATTTGGGAACAAGTAGTCGCATCGAACTCGTTCAAGCGGCGGTGTGTTCGGACACGCAAGGAGAATCTTCAATTAAATTGGCGCCCGCAAATCTTGAGAAATGTGGCGTCCACAGCAAAAAATATGTCTCTAGTTTCTAAAATTGCAATTTTTTGAACTTTTTGCTTACAGATGGTGCAAATATTTTTGTACCGTCAGAAGCGCCGTTCTCTTGCCCGTCCGTGGAGCGTTTCGGATCGCAAATAGGAGCAGTGGTTCTCGATCTACAGCGATTTTAGTGCCGCGCGGCGGCAGATCTGCCGCTCTGCCGCCGCGCTCGCCTGGCCGGCCGCGGCCGGTGGCGGCAGGCGGCAGCTATGGAGCGGACCGGCCACGACAGTTTTCCTTCGGAAAAACACCCTAAATTTTAAGATATCAATTTGAAATTTGGCAGGGGGGTCACTCACTGGCTACTCCATCGAGTCGGCTATAGAGACATGCGGCATGGTGGGTTGCCTACTTCCAGGAGCAATGAACGGGAAACGGCCGATTTTGACCGCTTTCCGATCGGAAAAGCTTACACCAAGTGAGAACCTAAACTGTGCGCTGATTTGTCAGCTTTCCATCAAGTGGTCTACGGTATTGCTCGCTCTAGCGAGGTCCACAGCGCAGCGTTCAAAGCGACGCAAGGCGCGTGGTTACGGGCGCTGGCGGGGCCGCGCAACGGTGCTGTCTCAAGATTCCTGACCTTTTTCTTTGCTTTTGGACATGATGTTGAAGTAAGATAATTATGGACCAGTTTTGGATTTTATATCTATGAATATTTGGAGGCAATATACTGAATTAGTTTTTATTGCACGCACATGAACAAATTTCAGGAATACATGTGTACCCTGCTTTGTGACAAAGACACGTCTTTTTACTGCAGTTTTTACAGGTTCTGCAAAACACTAGAACTTTACAACCCTTTTCGGCTGATGGTAGAGTCTTCCAAAGTGGCGCGAAACCCTCCCCTTCTTCTCTCCATCCCCATTTCAAAGGGTCCATCTCCTCCTGTAAGCGCCACGTGAAAGGTAGGCGGGCCGAGCCGCGACGCGTAGGCCGTGGGCGAGGTGGGCGAGACGGGCGAGACGGACGCGAAGCGCCACGTGAAAGGTGGGCGAGGCAGGCGCGAAGCGCCACGTGAAAGGTAGGCGGGCCGAGCCGCGACGCGTCGGCCGTGGGCGAGGTGGGCGAGCGTGCGCGAAGCGCCACGTGAAGGGTGCGCGGGCCGGGCCGCGACGCGTAGGCCGTGGGCGAGGTGGGCGAGGCGGGCGCGAAGCGGCAAGTGAAAGGTGGGCAAGGTGGGCGGGCCGGGCCGCGACGCGTAGGCCATGCGCGAAGCGCCATGTGAAAGGTGGGCGGGCTGGGCCGCGGACGAGGCGGGCGCGAAGCGGCACGTGAAAGGTGGGCAAGGTGGGTGAGGTGGGCGAGGCGGGCGCGAAGCGGCACGTGAAAGGTGGGCAAGGTGGGCGGGCCGGGCCGCGACGCGTCGGCCGTGCGCGAGGTGGGCGAGGCGGGCGCGAAGCGGCACGTGAAAGGTGGGCGGGCCGGGCCGCGACGCGGAGGCCGTGGGCGAGGTGGGCGAGGCGGGCGCGAAGCGGCACGTGAAAGGTGGGCGGTGAAGCGACACCGCCCACCTTTCACGTGCCGCTTCGCGCCCGCCTCGCCCACCTCGCCCACGGCCGACGCGTCGCGGCCCGGCCCGCTGACGTTTCTCGTGGCGCTTCGCGCCTGCCTCGCCCACCTTTCACGTGGCGCTTCGCGTCCGTCTCGCCCGTCTCGCCCACCTCGCCCACGGCCTACGCGTCGCGGCTCGGCCCGCCTACCTTTCACGTGGCGCTTACAGGAGGAGATGGACCCTTTGAAATGGGGATGGAGAGAAGAAGGGGAGGGTTTCGCGCCACTTTGGAAGACTCTACCATCAGCCGAAAAGGGTTGTAAAGTTCTAGTGTTTTGCAGAACCTGTAAAAACTGCAGTAAAAAGACGTGTCTTTGTCACAAAGCAGGGTACACATGTATTCCTGAAATTTGTTCATGTGCGTGCAATAAAAACTAATTCAGTATATTGCCTCCAAATATTCATAGATATAAAATCCAAAACTGGTCCATAATTATCTTACTTCAACATCATGTCCAAAAGCAAAGAAAAAGGTCAGGAATCTTGAGACAGCACCGTTGCGCGGCCCCGCCAGCGCCCGTAACCACGCGCCTTGCGTCGCTTTGAACGCTGCGCTGTGGACCTCGCTAGAGCGAGCAATACCGTAGACCACTTGATGGAAAGCTGACAAATCAGCGCACAGTTTAGGTTCTCACTTGGTGTAAGCTTTTCCGATCGGAAAGCGGTCAAAATCGGCCGTTTCCCGTTCATTGCTCCTGGAAGTAGGCAACCCACCATGCCGCATGTCTCTATAGCCGACTCGATGGAGTAGCCAGTGAGTGACCCCCCTGCCAAATTTCAAATTGATATCTTAAAATTTAGGGTGTTTTTCCGAAGGAAAACTGTCGTGGCCGGTCCGCTCCATAGCTGCCGCCTGCCGCCACCGGCCGCGGCCGGCCAGGCGAGCGCGGCGGCAGAGCGGCAGATCTGCCGCCGCGCGGCACTAAAATCGCTGTAGATCGAGAACCACTGCTCCTATTTGCGATCCGAAACGCTCCACGGACGGGCAAGAGAACGGCGCTTCTGACGGTACAAAAATATTTGCACCATCTGTAAGCAAAAAGTTCAAAAAATTGCAATTTTAGAAACTAGAGACATATTTTTTGCTGTGGACGCCACATTTCTCAAGATTTGCGGGCGCCAATTTAATTGAAGATTCTCCTTGCGTGTCCGAACACACCGCCGCTTGAACGAGTTCGATGCGACTACTTGTTCCCAAATTATAAATTTTTCGCCTGTAGGTAGGCAACCCGTTTTTCACCCTGTTCCGGCGAGTTGGCGGAATGTCTCCATAGCCAGTTCTCATCAGGGCGGTCTAAGCTACCGATTCCCGTTTGAAAATCGTTTCGATCATATTTTGAAGATAAATGACGTTATTCCCCGCACTATCCTCCGCGCCGAGAAGGCGAGAATGCGCGGGCCACTTCATTCAGGAGACGATACACTTTGAATGAAGTGCGCGTATTGTACGCGTCCACCTGTGTGAGTGCCATTCAGGCTGTTCATTCACCAGTCCATACTTCCCTTCCGGTGTCACAAAGAGGAGTCAGCCGGGCCCACGGCTCGACCCCGCGCCACGCCTTCCCGCGGAAGGCAAAGTCTTGGAACGATACCGACGCCGCCTTTGAGGTGCATCCCAGGGCCCCGGGTGGCGTGAAGGGGCGTAGCGGAGCCCCTGTGAAGCCACGCGGCGGCGATGGACTCCGGCGCACTCAGTCATTGCGGCTTGCCCCGCCCCGCAATGCGCATTCAGGGGCAGTTGGGTTGAAACGGCGAACAGAACAGCTGTTTGCTTTTGTAGGCCTTGCACTTTCAGCTATTTTGCATATGACCTATTCGAAAAAGCAAAAATATCATTAGGATAACTCAAATCCTGCGTTCTAGTGTGTGCATAGCTTTGCATTTTGATTTCAGTTGCCTTGCTTCAGGGGCTTCCTTTTTTTTGCCAGGAGTCATTGTCCTTGGAGTGGGCTCAAGTATTCTGGTCGTCCATCCCGAGCTATCGATGGGGCCCAGCCCAGCCCGTCCCGGCCGAACAACAAAACCAACAAGAGATCGATGCGAGATGAAGTGGGGCCCGTCGTGAATGGCCAAGTGGCCGTTTTGTTTCACCGGATGACCGGACGCAGGTGCCGAGTGGCGAGTGGCGCGACCACCGTGGCTCCATTCATACCTGCCTGCCTGGGAAGGACGGCGGAAACGACCACACAAAATCACACGGAAGGGCAAACAAGGAGCGCTTCTCTTGACTCGTTTCACGAATCGCTACGCGGCCTGCATCACGGGATTACACGGCGAACCAAGCGCGCAGACTGAATATCCAGGCCTTTGCCTAGAACTTCACACACAACACCCGCGCAATATTGAAGTAGATTTTAACACACACACACACAGAGAATAGTGTGTGTGCCGAGACAGTTAATTCGTTTATCACTTTATTTCTTTGCTGATTCGTAGCCAAAACTATTTTGTTTTGGATAGTTTTTTTTTTTTAGGTTGCTGTTTTTCTTGAGTGTCAATGGATGTCCGATTCCGGGCACTTCAGAAAGGAGCGGGAACAAGACCGTGCCGTTGCACGCCGCGCCGCGGGAGTGACTGTTGCCGAGGTTGCGGCAGCCGCGGGGAGCCGAGGTCCGTTCAACAGTGCCCAAGCGCTGCCCACATCCGGTGCCATTCATTCGTCGATTCATTCAAGTTGCAAGGCGCGTTGCGGGGCGTGCCGAGGCGTTCGCTGGGCCGTGCGTTCGTGGTCGTTCAATGGACCTCAGCGATCGCCGTGTCGCTGCCGTGTGGCACGAGGCCCACAAACCCAAACACTGTGCAACAAAAAAAATTGGTTCCGCGAACACAGCACACAAACAAGCACTTGCAATCAGTGCATGTTGGTTTTAGTTTGGTAAAGCTACATATTTGCGTGAAGTATGCTGCCTACATTCCGATCCACACCGGTGCCGGCAGTCCATCGTGAACCTTGTCAACCTCTTTCTGACCATTTCCCGCGAATTTTCTCTGCATCGGCGACCCGTACACCACATTGCCCACGGTGCGCTCGTGTTTCGCATCCGCCGATCTGCCAATAATAGCCCCCGGCCGCGCTGACGTTTCCGAGTGGCCCATTTTCAAGTCGAGTCGGTTCTGCGAAGATCGCCGGGGAGATGCGCCGAAGGAGGCGGAGCACGTGCTACATCCTGGCAAGGCGCGGCGCCCCGCTACACTTCCGTCCTTTTAAACTTTTTGTTAGCGTCGATCACAATGGGCCTGGGGCGCCCAAATCGACGCACGGCAAGACTTTGTGGCGATAGCCCCCTCTTCCCCTCCCACAGGGCACTCCTTTCAAAAAAAAAAAAAAAAAAAAAAAGAGCGAGAGAGGAGCTTCCCGTATTCCAAGAAAATCTGCAGCATGGCTGTGTTTGGTTCGATGAGGTCGACTGACTGGACTCAGGCTCGTTGATTTTGCAAAGCGCTTGCGCTCGTGTTTTGAAACGGAAAACGAGATGGCCTTCCAAACTTGAACTCACGAGCCATGTCCGTTTCTTTGCCATGACGCAGAAAATCTTGCTAAGTGTTTGCTTGTGTGTGGTGGGAGGCCTTCACCCTTGCAAGAACCTCTAAGCCTCCAGCCAGGTGGAATGTTTGCAGAGGGATTTTGAGTGCGTTTGTTGACAGTCAGGTAAAAGCCCTGGACCCGTCTGGGAGGTCCAAGTAGGCCAGCCTTCGTGCTATTTGCTGAGGGTAAGGATGATAAGAAATCATGGTCAAAAAACGAAATGAGGAAACTGAAACATTAAATATGGATTTTTGAGAAGTTTATCTTTTGCTTTGTTGCAGTTGAGCAAGGCTCCAGTGCGGGCACGGCGTACTTTGGACTATGGCGCTCCCCTCAGCCAGCGGGGAATCCTTGAACTAGGATCGCCGAGCGCTGCAGATTGCCTATCTCCTACTTCACAGGCGCTAGCAATGTATATTGTGTTCTTACTTCGATGCTTTTCTATTGGCCGTTTTGTGGCAAATATGCGGTCTTTGTGTATTTTTGTTATCTTCCACTCTTTTTCTTTGACGTCATCTTAGCAAGCTTTCTCTGTTTTGAAAGTCTTTCTCCTTTTTATGCTTTCAAGTGAAAAAAATTAAACTTCAGTGTTAAATAAAACTGCAATTTTTATTCATAGTTTAAAAGTTAAAAACGAAATACAAAATTTATACTAAATGTCTATCTTAAAAAACTAGTGAAGCTTCTTGTCAAGATTCTTAAGTCTAAGCATGCTGGCCACGTAGAACTGCAATATTCGTAATTATTTTTAAGTTATGAGAACGTACTCATATCACAGGGTTCTTTATTTAAAGGCTCTACTAAAATAAATGTCAAACTTATCCTATGTACTATTTATAGATGTATCTACTATGTACTTTTGACCTACAAGCTATCTTAAAGCTATCTTAAAGGCTAGCCATTAAGTAATTATAGAAAAGCTTTTACAACATGTCTTGGCACTGTAAGCACAGATATTTTTGATATATAATTACTATTTATAACGTCTATAAGTTTTACGGACGGAGATCATATGAAAGTTTTTTTTTTATATATTTTTCTTGTTTTTTTTTTTAACAAATTTACTTTTAAACAACGAAAATAAACTTTATTTATCACAGCATAGCGCATATAAATCGGGTTATCATTTTTAAGTTTAAGTGATATCCCATATTAAACTCTTTAGAAACATCATAACAAAGTTGTTGAAAATTCTATACCTGATCTTAGAGGAGCAATTATCTGACACGCACAGGCTTCTTCAATCGTCAAAAGCGCCGCTATCAGTCATGTCTAGAATTTTCAATCACAATATATGGCAACATTTGAGCAATCTTCAGCGAAATTTCTCATCCTGTCGGCCAGTGCGAGCCTTCTGGGTGATTGCCGACGAAAGCACGTGGCATCAGTACATACTAAAAAAATTATTTTAAGTCATTTGTCTCTCGGTACCTTAAGAAGCATATAGGATACTCTTAACTAATTAATTAACAAGAACTAAAGAAAACTTAAAAATACGCTGTACAGAGAACTTAAAACTAATTAAAGCTTTCGCTACCACAGTTTAAGGGCGAGCAAGGACCTTTCGCCGTCCTTGGAGTCAGTGCTGCCTGGCAAGTCGGCGGCCAAGTTTTCAGCAAACGTCGACAGCGGTGACAGGTTCTTGCGGATGTGGCCACGGCTCGCCATGCCGTTGAGGGCACCGAGGGGCACCCGTTGGCAGGGAGAGGGAGTCCCGCACGAGGAGGCGTTCTCCGAACCGCAGAGGGGGGCGGGGCTAAGGGGCGTGGAGCGACGCCGCCCCTTGGCGCGCTTTGCTGGGGGCGCCACCGCATCCTCGACGACCTTGACGGCAGGGGGCGCCGCGACGTCCTTGGCCTCCGCATCCGCGTCCTTGACCACGTCCATCTTACTCTGCTCGGCGCGCTCGTTGGCCAGGTTCTCGTTGATGGCGTTGTCCACGTCCATGGCCTCATCGGCGTCCGGCTGGGCGTTCTCCTTGGCGCTGCTCGGCCAAGACACCTCCACCTTGACCACCTTCTCGAGGACGTTCCAGTACTCGTTGAGGTTGATCTTGGTGTGGAAGCGGCGGGGCAGTCCAGGTCTGTTCGTGATCGAGGGCTGCAACAACAAAAGGGCGTCTCTTAGCATCCAGGAAGTGCATTCAATCGCTGCCGTCTCAACGGCTAAACCAAAAACAGGGTGTGGAGGGGGAACGCCAGGCCCAGGCGAGGCGGGGGAGAGGAAGGGGGTGGCCGCGAAGCCAGCCGAACAAAGGAGGATGCACGGCGCGGGGAGCGCCTGCAAGGTAGGCAGTGCGGCTCCAGGCCGACGGCGCGGGCTGCCTACGCTAGGCATGACAGGCGTTAGACAAAGGAAGCGCACGAACAGCTAATGAGGAAATGGGTGGCGGTAAGACGGTCGGACCTGCTGCAGGCGCGCGGACAGATCGACAGGGAGAGCGGACGGACGGACAGGGAGCCAAAATGAGAGGGGTGAACGGTCACGCCGACGCGCGTACACGCTTCACGGCGTGGCGACGCGAACAGGTGGCTAATGGCTTGCAGCAGGTAGCGAGACCAAATCCTTTTCGCTCCCCTTTCCCGCCTGCACGGTTCCATGACCAACAAAGATGCATGCGCCCGTTTTGGCGCCTTTTTTGACTAGCTGAATCGTTTACGTTCTATTTTTCTGTTCATTCTATCGTTACCTAATGCACTTGTTATTTATCCAATCAGGTGGAATTTCTATCTGTTTTACCGGCAGGAAACATAACCTTACATTGGAAAGAGCGATGTTTTCGGCCATTTAAATGGCTGTGCAGGAAACTGAAAACTACAAGGCGTTGCGGCTGCTTACCTGCTTGAACACGCCACGCAGCGTCCACGAGGGCCTTCGTGCCATGGCGTCGAGGGTTGAGGTGAAGGCCTTGGCGTCGTCGGCGTCCCGGACGAGTGGCGGCGAGGCGAGGGCGCTGTGCGGCTGGCTCAGGCACATGTTGAAGTCGGCCAGGTAAGGGAGCGAGCTCTGCACGGTTGGAAGACTGGGGTCTGACTGCCGACGCGCTGCAGCGCGCCCCTCGCTCATATAGAGCAGGGATTGTGCCTGCACCGCCTGCAGCCGGAGCGTGCGCAACACGCGCTCGGCTCAGCGCCCGACTCGGCTCTCGCGCTGTCCCGGCTTGGCTCGACTCGTATCGACTCGGCTCGGCGCGCCCCTCGGGAGTCGTCGGCGGGCGCTCGGCAGGCGTTCGGCACCCGACCGTCTCGGCCTGTGTGGAGGCACCGACGGCACCCCGCGCCGCCCCCTGCCCCCCTGTCCGCACTCCGCCGCACTGGTTGCCGCACGAGCTGCCCCGTGGAAGATGTCACACCAACGGTTTCCTGATTTCTCGAAAGTGGTTTTTGACTCCTCGTGGTTGTCATGTGCTTGCGCCACAACACTTATAGCTTAATTTAGGCCGTAACTTAATAGAAACAATGACTTTCAAAAATTTAAAAAAATGATTCTTACCTTATCCCTCGAAAACAGGGCTGGTTTTGGCGGGCGGTTTAACCCTGCCATGTGGAATGTGGCGAGTCCTGTGCTAATGGACCCCGTGCGTGGGCTCGTGTGGAATGCCTGGCAGTGACGTGTAAATGGAGTGCGGCATGGGAGCATTCGTATCCTTTACCCTGTTTAGCGGCGAGGTGGCAAGCAGAGTCCGCCGAATTGAGGCCTGTTGAGCCTCGGTGGGGCGTTCCTGACAGCAGTGCAGCCAACTTGGCGGTAGCTGTTAGAAAGCAGAAGGACCTGATGTGTCAGGTAAGAAAGAGCAGGCCGAAAAAAAAAGCGGTGGGAGTAGTTTTGCAAAAACAGACCCACACGCGCCATGAGCAAAAAACTGCCACGCACCACGCAGGGCCTCAAAGCTGCGTCACATGTGCCGCTTTTTTAGGTAACCTATTTTTTTCGCCTTGCGCCGCACTTTGGAGACTGCCCTGGGTGGATTTATTGTAAACAGAAGATGTCCTCATGGCCATATGACGTCTTTGCGAAGGCGAAAAAACGGAAGAAACCTTTGATGTGTGTGAAGCCGCGCCGTTTATTTGCAGAGACGCAGAGAAACTTTAATTGCGAAAACGAGTTTTGGTGCGGACCTTGCTTGCTGCACCCGTTCCCGCCCATGTCTTACATCTCCCGCAAATTTTACAGAGAAAAAAAAAATAAAGTGGTGCGCGCAGACGTTACGTGCGAGGGACTGCTACCCGCATGGCACGCCCTTCTGGAAGACATCACCCTTGCGAGGGGACCCCTTTACTTCGGCGAGGAGCATCAAATTACCAACGGAATCTTTGCCGGCTGGGTCGGGGACGGCCGGGTACTTACCCTTTCGGTGCGCGCGGCGCGTCGTGCACTTTCCGCGTCACTCATGCTGTGCATTTATAACGTCACCGTAAATTCATCCCGTGACTGACGGTCACCTTGAGCAGAGAAGCAGCGTTGGCGCGGACCCGCAGGCATTCGTTTCAATAATGGGTCACTTGTTGGCGTGCGCGGTGCACGGACGGTGCTCGGGGTGCCCACGTGTGCAGCGCCACCCCTTGCAACAGGTCCTCTAATAAGGCCTGGGGGGCAGTCACCCCCATCTCGCGCGCGCACGCACTCACACACACACACACTGAGCTGCTCCGCTGCGTGGGAACGGGGCCCGATCCTGCTTTCCCACAAGCAGTCCAAACGTGAAGCACCCCAGCTGCTGCCCTGTCTGTCCTCCTCCCTCGCACGGCCCGCCGCTCTCCGTCTCCGTCACTCTTTCTTCCCTTTCCGTTGCTGCCCGGCCAGGCCTGGACCCGTAAGTAGCAGCGCTCACACCTGCCGCTCGTCCCGTCTCGCTCGCTCCGCCCGGCCGGCCTGTCTGGCTCGCTTCCTCGCACACGGGCGGCCATCCCGGCCGCCCCGCCGCCGCCCCCGCCCCCCGGGCAGGACAATGTGTGATGTGTGTTACATTTATGGATGGTCAGGCGATCCCTGTGTCCTTCCACCAATCAGACCGTCAACGTATCTTGGCGATGCTCCCTTTATATTCCATTATTATGATTCGCCCACAAATTATCACGCGTCGTGGCGATCGACACGCGAGTGTCAAGCGTCTCGTCACGCAAACGACGTGTGGAAGAGGGGTGGAGGTTGCTGCAATGCTCATCGCTTCCTCGAAAATTTTGATTTTAGTAATAAATGCAGGCACGTGTGATTTCTTGTTTATTCTTTTTGAGGGTTTTCGGTTTCATCGGTCATATTTTTTTATGGGACGTGGGGCTTTGCCGCGAAAGGTCCGAATGATCGGATGGTTTCTCATAACATTTTTCTTGAATATAAAAAAATGCGAGATTTTTAGGGGGCGGTGACAAATGGATTGGCCAGCAAAGTCCTTTTATCCCTGATGCAGCCCTTTGGTCCTCCCGGGCCTGGGAACGTCTCAACGGCTTTGCATGGCCGGCGGTGTGACGCAATGCGGGTGGGGCTTGATTTGGGCCTGACAATGGGCTCGCCGCGCCCCCGCCCTCTGCACCTGTTGACAAAACTTTTTATTCCGCTCATCGGTTTCTGCGGTGGGGGTAGTACGATGCCGATGAGGTTGGAGGGCGTGGCGGGGCCGCCGGGCCGGGCCCTGACACCCACACCGGGCTCATTTTCTGCGACTTTCTCACAGTCTGCCTTACTTTGGGGATGATCTTGGGGGCGGGCCTCGGTGGCTACAAGTGGGGCACCTTGCTCGGAGGGGACCCCTCGGAGCACAACACAAACGTCATCCCGGCATGCGAAATGGCGGCCATGTCGTTCTCACGGGCTGAGCCGGGCAGGTGGGTGTAATCCGTGGGCCCCGGCGAGCCGCAGGGGGCGGCCTTGCGTTGTGATAAGCCCCCGCGGGCCGCGGCAGGGAATGCTAGACTCACAGATAACACGCTGTTTGCTCATAGTCCGTCCCCTTTTCCCGAATCAGAACGCGCTCACCTATGCGAGTCTAGGAAGATGCCGTTGATTATGGCAAGTCCGCCTGCCCGCTACGCGGTCATCTCCGTGTGCGTTAATTGGCGCACCAATTGTCTTCCAAAATAGAAGAGTCACTGCTTCCCGAAACTCTGACTGCGCGCCACACTTGTCCCGCCAACGCACCTTTCCTGGAAAGACGCACGCGGCGCAATCACCTTTCGGTTACTTGATCCTGTCTACGCGTGGACCTCGCGTGGCGGTCGCGCGCTGCCCCCCGCCCCCTCCGCTCCTATTCTTCTTTTGATTTCCCCCCGTCCCCCGCGGCTTACTACCGGCTCGAGAAGTAACCAACTCTCCCACGCTGCAGCTCCACACCTGGCCTGGCCAGGCCCCGCTGCCCCAGACCTCGGCCATCAACTCCTCTGGTCAGGATGATAGGGACAGTGGGGCCCGGACGGGAGGAGGGGCGGGGGGAGGTTGCGATATGACACATGTATGTACACACATTGCTGCATGCGAGCGCGCGGTGCGTGCCTTCTGGCGAGCCGGACGCACGCCATGCACACGACCGCCGAGGCGGTGTTCAGTTTTGCTCGGACCCCAGTGGACCCGGAAGGGGTGCTGGATGGGCTCCTCTTTCATTTTGTCTGGCGGTTGAACTGCCGCAGGGGTGCGGAGACTATTGACCTGGCAAGTGCATACTGATGGTCACATTCACATGCCGCCCGCGGCAGTGATGTACGTCGTGTACGCCGCGTTGTCCCAGCGCGCACACGCACACACACACACACGTGGCGGCGGCGACACGTCGGGCAAGCCAACGCGTGTCCGCACGTACCCGCTGGAATGCCCGTGGCACCCACCCTGCGTGCGCGTCGCGGTGCGCGCGTCGCCGCGTGGAGGAGAATACTGTGTTTATGAAGATGGACTCCGGCCTGCCGCCGCCACCGCGGTGGTTGATTCGACGAAGAGGCCGGGCCCTTCCGCCCGCCGTGTGGGATAGAAGATGGAATCCCACTCCGACGTGAGCGTGTGTGCAGTAGTGCATTGGAGGAAAACATGATGCCTGCTGTTCAAAAAGTGTACTGTTCAGAGAACCGATCGAAAAATCAATCGTGTTTGCCGAAATGCAGCAGGCACCGCGCCCCTTTGCATGTTCTGGCATGCTTTGAACGCACGCTCTGACACACAGTTACACGCACGGGCGCGCTTTACCAATGCGTCCAGCGTGATGCACGCCCACGCCCCGACACGCGCACGTTCAATGCACTGTGGGCACCACGCACGCACCCGGCTGCTTGAGTTGACTACAAATACAGTCATTATTTTGACAGTTTTTCGATTGGGACGGCGGGGCCGGGTTGTCAACATGACGCGGTGTTAGGACGGACACGGGGAATGGCGTGTCCTTCATGAATACAAGATTCGTCGAAAAAGTTATACACAAGAATCATGCATAAGTTATGAACCAATGCTGAGGTAGCGCGTAAACTGTTTTTGATTTTTTAAAAAAAAAAATTAAAAACGCAAACTGCTGTATTTCAGCTTTATGAAGTTTTTCCTGTTTCACTTTATGTTAATAATCGGTACCGAAACTTTTTGTCGTTTTCTTTCCCTCTTTATGGTAAGACCAGAGGGAAAAAACCTGTCCCGAAGTGGCTCGCGATGTTCGCGTGGCGCTCGCATGGCAGCCACGTGGAGCGGCGTGCGTCGTCGGGTTGGGTGT
>CM060098.1:6427734-6716529 GCA_030522485.1 Stenchaetothrips biformis
TGGATTGTGTCTCGGCCCGGTGCGCGGCCATACAGCCACACGCGGGGGGCCCAGGAAGTGTACTGTGTGATCGCGCACAAATGCTGCCACGCTTTGCGTTCCGTTGTCGATTCGGTTGACTCCCGGCATGGAAACCTATAACGCGACCGAATGGCGCATTCTGTGCAGAGCCTGGAACTATTGGGCAGATCAATGTCGCAGGGCGGGTGGGTGCCTCATCGGTTTAGTGCGACGAGCGCAGATATCCGCGCTGCTGCGAGAGCATTGATGGATCACCGCGGCGTCCGGCGGGACTCCGAAGACTCGATTCGATGTGGAGAGCACTTGCTAAAATTACCAGTCACATTTGCTGCCCCTGACGAAGTGAGCTGCACCCAGGTGTCGGCGTCGTTTTAATCGTTGGTGGCTCGCGACACCCCACGCGGCACTCAACGCGCTGCTTTTGTCTGACGCGGTCACTGTGCAGTCAAACAAATGGACCCCTGAATGGCGGTGAAATAATGGGGCCCCGGCGCTCCGTGTGGGGCCCAGTGAGGCGCAGCGCGGCCAAGCCAAGGTGTGTGCAAACAAGGCTAGCGTGTGGGGGAGCAGCCAGAAGAGCAGCGAACGCCGTGACGGGGACGTGCCGAGGCGACCCCCTGGGACAGCCCTGGGACTGACACCGTCCAGGTGGCAAGGACACTGCGACTTTGCAGCTCTCGGAACGAGGGTATAATTACCCAAAACACACACGTGTATGTGTGTGTGTGTGTGTGTGTGTGTGTGTGTGAGAGAGAGAGAGAGAGAGAGAGAGAGAGAGAGAGAGAGAGAGAGCGTGCGATTTTCGTGTGCGCCTGCTTCTGCGTTACTGACAGCTCGTTCATGGAAAACAACGCAAGGTGACCTGTGGGTCGTCCTCGAGCCAAACATATCGCCTGCCCATCAACGTTTTTCTTCTATATTTTTAATTTTTTTTTTTTTTTGAGAGATAAAAGAAGCAGTGGTCCATTTTCCATCTTTTTTGTGCGTGGCGCCAGCCCCTAACCAAACACGTGCGGCGCTGGCCGAGACTGAAATCTATTGGTCACGGCGCGTGGCCCGCGGGGGGGCGGCGTCAGCCCCCCTGGGAGCGGGGCAGGGTGGCGCACTGCTCGGCCACGGGCGGCGCGGGCCGGCGTGGGGCGCCTGGGGGTCCATGGGTCCGTCCACGGCGGGGGGCAGTGCGGCTAGGCAAACAATTTCATTAGAAATTCACGTGGTCTTGGCCAACGGGCCTGCGAGCAGCTTGTGGTTTTGACAATCAACTATGCCGTCCTGAATATTGATGGCCATCACGAATACCAAAGCGTTCGAGAAGTATTTCCCGCCGATATACTCGACGGGAAGGTCGTTGCGTCCATGCAACATCTGCTTGGCGGGGACTGGGCCATCTCACGCTGGCTCCGTCATGCCTCTTTATCGGAGCAAATATTGCTTTGTTTCGCCCGGGGCGGAGACGCTGGGGGCGCCAGGCCCGTGCTTAGTGTTTTCTTGCCATTTCTCTCACGTCGACGGCCTGACTGGCCTGACCCCCGATTCGTCGCGGTGTGATGTGGAGCAGTCTGTAGTGCCCTTCAATTTTTATTCTCAGCCTATTAATCTTTAATGACTTTTTGTTTTCAGGTATCTCTACTGGAGCCGGTGGAGCGGTAAGTGCGCCGTGCTTCTCGTTCCCGCGACTGCGGTAAAGTTCAAGTTCAAGTTAGGGGTTCCTATTTGCAGCCCTGGGTTGGCTTCACATCCGTAACTCATGCCGTTGCTTAATTTTTCATCTTCATGGCAACGTGACCGTGTCGACTCCAATCTCCTCGCGTAGACACATGCGCCGTGCACTCAGTTCGAAAAATGAAAATAACGAAAAGACGACTTTTTGACTGGAAAAAAAAAGGTCTCGAGTCCGTGGTCGTGGTCCTGCAGTCTGCGCCATCACTCAGCCTCGTCGTGTCTCGCTGCCATACGGCCCTATCACTGCAGTCATTAGTCTAAATGTGCTCGCGTTAGTCACGCTTTAGCGAGTACGCCCTCACACCCCCCATTCGTCTCGGCCCTCGTCTGCCTACCGGGAATGCAACGCGGTGCAGCGCAGGGAGTAGCGACGGATGCTGCGCGCGCGCACATACCCCGCGCGTCGGCGCTCTCACGCAGCCTGCTGTGTGTTCCTCCTTTTTGCAGAACGACACCCGGCTTTCCGGAAAGATCACCCAGGAAGGCAGCCGGTCGTCTTCGGGGCCGTCTTGTCCACCTCTGAGACGCCCCCCCCCCCCCCGGCCACACGTGTGGGGGCGGGGCAGGGTGGCGTCGGCGCCTCGCTTGCGCCTCGCGCCGTAGGTGGCAATCATCTGGTTCAATTTACGGCCGTGGCGCTCCGGAAAAAAAAGACGGCAAGAAAAAACACGTAAAGCCATGCGCGTCTTCTTCGTCATGTGCCCCCTGACCCAGGAGGTCGTCCGTCTGCGTCGCGCACGCACGTGGAGACAAGCCGCCAGGCTGCCGAGCGATTCAGAAGATCGGTTCGTCGCTCGGTCTCTCTCGCACCCTTACGGCGAGCACGGCAAGCCCCACGATGCGACAGAGAGGCGACACGGCTCTTCTGGCCCACTGTATGCCGGTGGCGTTCCGGGTGGGTGGGAACGAGTTGTTAGTCGTTGGCACGGTCGCGCAGCGCATTATTGCGACACCCGACACGAGTCTGTCTGTCTGTCCGTCCTTCCGTTCGCCCTGCCCCAAACGTCCCAACGTGTTACAGAGTGGGCGCAGAAAAGGCATTGGCTTACCGAGATCATTAGCGCCGAACATTTCCTGCAGTCATCGCGACTTCCTTGACACCACGCACACACTGCACGCGCGCGAGCATGCACACACACGCACGCACATCACTCGTTCGTGTGTCGCATTGGCAGCTTGTTTGCTGAAGTAAAGTTATCGATCGGTTCACGCCGCACTTGATCAGCAGGGGGCGGGCAGAGTCCACGAAAGATCTCGTGTGTGTGTGTGTGTGTACTTATTGGCCAAGTGTTCGCGCATACGCCCACCAGGGGGTGACTTCTCGATAAAAGAGTGTGCTGATCACTATGGCCCTCTGATGTGTGTGTTTGTGTGTGTGTGCACGCGAGGTTTACCGGGAACTTAAGCATCGCGTACGCAACAAACAGAGGCTTTCTTGCCCGTGGCTGTGTTGGTCTACAATGGGCCATCTGCAGCCCCATCTGGGGCCATGCGGTCCCGGGGCCCCCGCCGAGTGGTCCGGGCACTTTGTGTACACACTTTGGCTCCGTTTAGCTGACGGCTGTATTCTGCAAGGGTCCCCGCGCGGCGCGGGGGGCGATACAGGCGTCAGATCTAGTCTCCAGGACGCCCCCGCAGGACTCCCCCCGCGGGACTGGCTCGCTCCCACCCCTAGGCGCGCTCCCCTTGTGCTAACTGCTTTATTTGTACGCGGAAAGCGGGGCTGGTTGGCCCGTTTGTTGTCGTATAAAAACGCGCGGGCGCGTGACCCGCAGCGCCTGCGAGCGAAGGTGGCGATTCCTTGAACTACAAAGTGTGACCGGCCGCGGCCTGATTGAGGAGGCTGGCGGCGAAATGGTGCAGTGCGCCTTCGGCCGACTCCGGCGTTCAGGTCTCTAGTGACTCGCAGCGTCCTTTTCGTCTCCGATTCTCGACGATTTTCTAGGCTGCTTATCCAGATGACGTCAACTTTTTTAGTTCGTTTGTCCACCCCGTTTCTGCCACCGTAGCTGTTTTAGCACGGGCCGCAGGGGGCAGCACAGTGGGCTGCACCGTGTCTGGCACACGTGTCCATCCCCAGGGGACTGCCTCTCCGCCCATCGCTCTTGGCCACGGACTGGGGCGACGTGACAACAGGACGTGGCTGGGGTTCGCCGTCGGTTTGCCCGCCTCTGGAAATTGACACGGCCGCTTCCAGAAAAGCCAAAACCTCACCTCAAAAATAACAAGAAGGGCGGGCGGTGCGTCGGCGGTCCAGTCACGTCCCGGGCAGCGTCGCGCTAAGTACCGCCAATATTGGGACTACACGCGCAAGGCGCATCCCCGCGGCGCTGCCTTTCATGCAGTTAGCAGAAGGCCGGAAGTTACCCCCAAGTGATCGGCTCGTTCGTTTTAGCTCGAACAAAAAAAAAAGAAAGAAAAATGCCCTTTGCGAATTGACAGCAGCGGGCAAGCCTGATGAAGTCCCCCTGCCTTGTCCCCAATCTCAGACCTTCGTGAAACCGATACGCGCACGACAAGGCCGGGGGCGTCTTCTGTGTCATCGGGCAGCAAAGGGTTGAGGCAGGGCTGCTCCTCGTCGCCGCGGTCGCCTTACGCACAGCCTAGAGCGCAACAGGAGCCGAGGCCTCGAGCCGGACAATTTTTTGGCACGCATGCGTTGCGTGCAGCTGACGCCCCTTCCCACGCCCCGCTGGCACCACGCCCCATTCATGCCGTATCCAGTTACACCCGCAGGCCGTGGCCCCAGCCAGCGCCCGCACGGGCCCAGCGTCACCCCAAGTCAAAATTCCTCGCCCAGTCGCCCGACTACGTCAGGGAAGTATATGAGGGTCAATTGTGCAGTACGAGTGGTACAAGTGGTGAGGTACGTACCATTGCGTTGTTTTATTCGCTGACCAAGTGTCATTCGAACCAGTAACACTCAGTTGTAGCAGTCGTATTCGTGTTGTTCTGAAAACCAATTCTTGTTATTGCTCTTCTGACAAATGTTGCTGTCTCACACAGGAGCCTGCTGCTGCGACGCCTCCGGAGGGAAGAACAACTGCGGTACGTACAACAAAGTTTGATGCTTCACGGAACTAACGTATTTACAGCCCCGCGCGCGCCTGTTAGAGAATTAGGAGGAAAACGGAGACGGCCTGTAAAACAACGCGCGCTCACGTTTATAGACACGCTAAGTGCTTGGCTTGTGCTGCGCTTGGGACACTCCTTGTTTACGAGTCGAACGGGGCGATCGTAAACAGAAACACATGGGACGGGCTCCTCATGTGGACCCGCGCGTCAAGATTTAAGGCCCTTTTAGTCGGCTGGGGCAGCGCGGTCGACTTTTTTTCCACCGCAGAGAGGGAGGCTGCGTTTTAACAACCCCCGGGGCTGTGGCGCGCCGAGCCCACCGTCAGCCCCTTCATTTTCCCTATAAAAGCAGGCAATCTGCTACACACACACACACACACACACACACACACACACACACACACACACACACACACCGCGTGCGGCCTGCCGCTTATGCCCGCGCGCGCCCCTGCCGTCCGTTTCCACAAAAGTCTGAAAAGGGCGGCAGTTTCCTGAACCGGCCGGCTAGTGCAACTGGAGCCCTGCAATCGGCCCCAAAGTGGTCCCTTTACCGCGCAGGGAGTATCATTACGCGCGGCTAAGTGGCCCGCTTGTCCCTTTAGAGAAATCGATGCCGTAACCGGCGCAAAGTGATACAGTTTTTGGCCGTCTGGCCTTGCCGCGTGGTGCGGGGGCAGCCGGGGGCGCCTCCACCTGCCGATACACAATGAAATGTCTGAATCCAGACCTGTAATCTGGCGCGCGGCCGGCCACTTGCCGCGGCCATCTGCCCAATGGTATTCCCAAAATGTCCAAAACTCTTTTCCTCAAAATGTTCCACGAACGCGGTCAGTCTCTGACGCAACCCTTCTTGCACTGACTCCGCCGCGGACACC
This sequence comes from Stenchaetothrips biformis, assembly GCA_030522485.1. Taxonomy (NCBI): domain Eukaryota; kingdom Metazoa; phylum Arthropoda; class Insecta; order Thysanoptera; family Thripidae; genus Stenchaetothrips; species Stenchaetothrips biformis. The sequence goes on from CM060098.1 coordinate 6,433,431, forward strand.
TGTGACTCCGTGCGGCAGTGGCGCTCGGCTGGCCGCAACATGTGTCGCCGTGAATAGGCAATGCGCCTCGAAGTGCACGGCTGCCATTTCTGTCAGGCCATCACTGCACTCATCAACACATCTGTCGCTCCATATACTCACAACCCGAGCGCTGTGTAGACGGATTATTACGGAGAGCGCGCACACACACTCACACACTCACTAACGTGGCGTACGAAAGGAGTGACACGTGGGGGCGTGGCTGTGGGGGCGTGCGCCGTCTTGACAGGGGGCGGGGGCGCAGGTTGGACGTGGGGTAGGTCTGAGCCCCCCCGGGGCCGTGACGCCCTGACGCATGGCCCAATAAATACGTCCCTTTTGGGCTGCCTTCTAGGAAGCTGAGGCGGCAAGACTGAAGTTTCAGCGCCTTGTTGCGCGCCAACGGCGCCTCCGCGGGCTGATGAGGAGCCAAGGCCGTTAGCGGAAACCGGATTCAAACTGCTGGCGCTGCGAGGGGCCGCGGGGGGCGGGGGGCGGGGCGCCGCCTCGGCTCGGTTTCGGATGCTAATCGTCTAGTCGACACAAGTTGACCATAACTCTGTGGGACGGATAGGTGAGCACCTGGGCCGTTTTCACGCCAGGCCGAAGAGCAAATGGGTGGCTTCTACTTTTAAAAAAATCTCTCAATGTATTTTTTAGTGTCATTTTACATTCGTGCGCTGACTACCTGATGACTTAACAGATTCCTTTCCGAGATGCTAAACGAATGTTTTATCCGATCTGCCAATTTTTAATTTACTGCGTGTTCCCCCGAAGGTCAAGGGCGAGGCGGGCCTTGCGCAGGGTCTTTGTGGATGCGCTTTTCATAACCTATTAATTGTGTTGCCAGACAATGGGGCGGCCCCAACCGAGACCACTATTAATTCGTGAAAAAGTCTGACGTGCCAAAAATGCGGGGCCGCGATATCTCACGTGGCTGTGGTCCGACGCGCTGCGTACAGGCCGGCCGGGAAGGAGTCGACTCGTCATGTTTTATTCACTAATCAGTTGGCAATTTTTCACGCGTTTTATCAGAGTCATTTATTTAGGGCGTGGTCTGCCGCGGGCTGCCCTGATTTACCGCAGTCACTGCGCGTGCGCCCCCCGTGGCCTAATCGACGCGGACGCTGAAATCGCTGAATAATTCCGTCGATGCGTTTTCTGATTGTGGCGGAGAGGCGTATCGCGAGCACCTCAGGGAAGGGCTCCGACCACTAGCGCGCCCTGGTGGTGGTCTGCGGCACAAGCGCGTAACTACCGTGGACTTCCCCGCGACTTACTGCGCTGTTGCCTCCGCTGCCTCCGACCTACGGCACTGTGCCCGCCCGCCCCTCTCTCCTCAGTGACGTGTGTTTTGTGCTTTTTGTGTGGGAACGAGCGTCAGGCTATTTGACCCAGCACACGTGTTCGTTCAGGGCCCTCATCTCCCGCTTCTTCTTTTTTATTTTTTATACACCCTTCTCGTCTTTGTCCTTTTATTTCCCCTCTTTCTCTCCTCTGCTTCTTTGCTTCGTCCTCGCCTTCCTCGCACTATGTCTCCAGTGCGTGAGGCGACTAATAAGCCTGCACCGCGCGCGCGCGCGTGTGTGTGTACGCTTACGCGTGCATCTACAGGGGCACATTTAGAACCTGGGCAAAAAAAAGAGGCGAAGCAGGAAAATTTGGACACGTGAAAGGGTCGCGTCGTCGATGTCGTTTTGGCGGCGGTTTGCGAGGGCCTCGCCGGTCCTCACCGTGCTAATGGCGGGCACATGGCTGCACGCCAGCAACGGTTTGACTGCGCGGCGTTTGACTGTTCTTCCACGTAACCCCATCTGTCCACTGGAAACTGAGAAAAATTGACAAAATAAATCCCGCGCTCTGCCCCCTATGTGTGGCAAAGCTCGGCGAAGGGGTTCGAGATGTTATCGAGGTCCCCGTCGTGTTCCCGGACGAAAGCCACGGGGACCGCAGCGGGGCTGACGGACGCCAAAGTAAACGGAGGGGACAGGAGGGCGTTCCCGGCCGTGGCCCCGACGGCCATGTCAGCGCACAGGTGGGACGTTATCGGGGGATTAGGATCCGAAGCCACGCTAACTTCTCGGTCCGTCCGGATTCACGCCGTTAATGAGGCAGGGACGGCCTGAACTGCGCATTTGGGTCTCCAGAAGGACGCCGTCGGACGCCTCAGACCACGGCTTCCAGCCCTGGCCGGACCGCACGTTCTGCTGCTGCCAGAGAACCTTCACCGCCAGACTGCTCGTCGTAAGCCGCCTGCCATCCATTTAACAACTTTTTCATTTGTCATAAAAAGAAGGGTGATATCGGGGATTTTAGTCACCCACGGCGAGGGCGAAAAATTATGCATTTGACGGGCGCAACGGGGGACTTGATGGTCGTGGGCCCGAGGGATAGGGCGCGCACCTGAGCGGGGGGTGCACCCTAGTCGGTGTCACCGCCTACCGCTCCGCGGTGACCCCCGCGGGGCCGGCGGGGCGGGCCCATATAACCCAAGGACTTTATGGGTTATCAAGACGGACCAAAAGAGCTGAATAAATTTAACCCTGTGTGCGTCTTATATCGGGGCGGGGCGCACAGATAAGCCTTGGTCCGCTCTCTCCCCCTGCACGCCTTATCTCGCTAAGGGGGCAGCACACCGACGAGCCCCCCAACACCACGTCGTGGCCGCGGTGGCCGCCGGCTGGAGGCGAAGGCCTAATTTGGTCGGCGGTGGGAAGCGAAGGGCGCACTCTGCGGGCCAAACGAGCCGTCCCCCCAAATTACCGACGCTAGAGGAGCGTTTGGCGGCAAACCGCAGCGCTGCTCCTCGTTCTGGGCTCCCCCTTTCCGCGTCTGCCTCTGTGTGTGTGTGTGAGAGAGAGAGAGAGAGAGGGAGAGAGAGAGAGAGACTTCTGCCCTGGGGGTTTGAGCCCCGGAATGCAAAACACATGGTGATGTGTGTGAGGGGCCCTTTTCCCGCCAGCGTTCGGCGCGGCCTTTGATTTCACACGTGTTTCATTTGACTCGTTATGACGAGTTCTTATTTCAGGGTTTTTGGGGACTAATAGCTTGGCGGGAACGGGCCGAACAGAAGGCCTGTTGTACTGCACTTGTTTGCGTCGCGTCGCGCCGCCGTCGTCGCGTGTAACCCAAGGCGCGTCGCGTCCCTTGTCACGTGCTGCGCCCGGCCGCGCCTTCGATGTCCATGTGGCTCGCATCCTGCACGCACACAAGCGGCTCTGTGTCGCTTTTTCTCGGGCTGTTTTTCCAGCCTGCGCCTGATGACGCGTGAAGCAAGAGATGGCTTTTGTCTCTAAAATTAATTTCCTACAAGTGTTTTGTCGGTTACGCGGCGACGCGGGGCTGCCTTTTGGTTTCAGGGATTTAGTTTTTCCTGTGATTATTAGACACGGCAGGCTGCAGGGCTGCTGGCGGCTCCAGTGACTCAAGTGACACGCTCTGTTTATGCACCGGAGGGCGGCCCTCTCCGACCGCAACGCTAACACAGGCTTCGGCAGCAGATGTCGGTACGGCACGCCCCTGAGACCTGCAGCTCCGCCCGCCAGCAGGTCTGCGAACTGCTGTGGAATGTCGCTGTCGGCACGGGGCAAGTCAGGGCCGCACGCCCTGACTCACCTCCCAGAAGTGTCTGACCTGACACACACACACACACACACACACACACACACACACACACAAACACACGCGCGCGACCCATGCCGCCCTATAATGAGCATCGCGGCAAGCTGGAAGAGAAGCCGCTGGAGTCAATATCTCCTGACGAGTTCTCTTCATTACTGTCTAAATAGGTGAGCGCGGTGGTGGCTGTGCGTCCATTTGTTTGAATATTCCATCACACCTCATCACAACACAATGCACTTGCCCACTCACCCTTCCCATCCCGGGCCGCCCCACGCCGCCACGCCCCGCCGAGTCACGCACCCCTTCTGGACCAGTCAGTCATTACTGGAACACCCTAGCGGCCTCCTCAGGGAGGGCACCTGCCCGTGGAGTACGCCTTGATGGTGATGTATGAGCTGAAGGCCCTGAAGGGGTGCGGCCGATCGAACACACACCTGAGCCCCACGCGAAACAATCCACTCCGTCTTGGCTGTGACGCGCGGCGGGGTTAAAAAAAAATCGTCAGGGGAGAGAGAAATAAAACACTTTATCATGGCACGGAAAGTGAGCGCCAAGGTTAGGTCCAGGTGATAGGGTGTTCCCGCGTTTGCTTGATGGCCAGGCCGGAGAAAAAAATATTTTTTGCTACATTTGCACTTGCTGTGTGATTGAAAATTATTGGTCGGCTTTTTGGAAAGGTGCGGCGGTTTTAGCTCAGCGCGCTGAAATAAGCCTTCGTTTAAAAAAAAATGGCCGCGCGGTGCATGTGAAAAGATGTCCAATTAGCTCGTCTAATGTGTAATTGACAGTAATTTCGATTATCAATTTGCCGGGATTAGGGCGCGGCGGCGGCGCGCACGGGTCTTCGCCCTTATTACAATTTTGCGGCGCGAAACAACAGAGCAGAGATGAATCAAGACTATTTTGCCTCCATTACAAGGGCAGGGCCTTTAGCGCGCTCTCCGTCGCTCTGACGCGCTTCTTGATCAGAGCGAGCGAGAGGCTGGACAGGTAGAGGAGTGATTTGGCGCACGGTCATTATCACCACGTCGGGGTGCCTAATCGTGCACGTGTTTCGGAGTTGCACCTGCCTCTGTAGAGCCTACCCTCCCCCTTCACGGCCCCGCCCACTTTCTGCGTAAAACCGTCGTCGCTTGAACGCAACACGCCTGAATTGAGGGAAGGAATAAGAAGAAGAAAAAAAATCAGCGTTGGAGAGAGAAAGAGAGAGCCGTCAATGTGCGAGGAGATGAGCGGCTCGTTTTGAGGAATGTCAAGCAACAGATGGTAAGCGGGCGCTCGAGGTAGCTCGAGGAAGGGCCCAGAGGGGGAGAGGGGAGAGGGGGCTGCATCGTGCCCCATAGAGGGACGCATCGCCGCGCTGCTCCCATGATTAAAAGTTTTGGACCAACATCACAAACAGGATTTGAATTTCCCGGTCAAGGACGACGCTTCTCGCTTACGGCAATTTTGCTAAAAAAAATGCGCTGTCAATACTTTGCGAATCATTTTCGCCTAATTTCGTAGATGTAGTCCTTGCGATGGGCGGCCACGCCACGTGACTTGCACCTTCAGTCTCTCAAGCCATTTATTCCACGTCACATCTGCTTGGAGAGTTTCCGTCTCCAGCCGGAGCCTCAAAGAAAATCAATCTTTCTTTTCCGGCCTTATCTGCAGTGCAGAATCTCGTTTGGGCGATGACAAACATAAACATCGATACGGTAAATAGAGTCCCATATCGACGACAATGTCCGCCTCTTACATAATTCATGGGGCGCCATGCGCACCTGCCACCCGGTAGACATCATACGGACCGTGAGGGCGCAGCATCCGTTCCCCGGGGCAACCGGCTGGTCCATCCGAAAGCACGGCACACGGCCCTTGACATTTGTCCGCAGTCTAAAATGACCGCGATGGCTGGCGAACAAAGGGACAGCAGGTAAAGGGCCGCAGGGCGCGAAGACCTGCCTGCAACGCGAGGCACACGTGTGCAGTGTGCGTGTTGGGCGCCAAGTCGATTACACGACGTACACGTTTGGAGACGCGAGAACATGTTTGGCCTTCATTCCGCTTGCTAAAGGATTGTCTCCCCCTCCCCCAGGTTGGCTCTGGATCCGCCACTTGCAGCAACTGCTCGCTGCGAATGCTCAATTTGGCATCGCCCCTGGGCGGCAAGAGGGGCCATCACGAGGAAGATGATGTGTAATCGGACGGTGCTCATTCAATCAGAGGCGCCCGCATTCTCCCTCTCACCTGGCCGGCGACAGGGATGAGTCAGAGTGCGGGCTAGCCCAGGGCCAGGCAGCGGCCAGGCAGCGGGGGATGGCAGGTGTCCAGCAGGAATGAGGATGAGTCACAGGGAAACTGCGTGTCCGAGCGGCTGTGTGAATCATAGCGGGGCCTGGAGTGCCGCACGCAGGCAAACGTCCACTTATCACGTAACAGTCGAGTCGTTTTGCGTAATTCAGTAGAAATCTTTAAATTTCGGTAACTTTCAAAAAAAATTCTCGTTAATGGTTTGGAAAAAAAGCAACAAAACTGGATGCCTGCGATGTTTTTTTTTTTTTTGTTTTATAATTTCCGATTTCAAAAATTACTTTCAATCCCTGCAGGATGGCCCCGCACCTGTGACTGCCCTAGTCATGTGAAACGTAGAATTTTTCACTCCAGACTCAGCGTGGTGCTGCCCCCCGCATGGTAATCGCTCCAGTGGCTCCATTTCATTCAGTAGCTCTGTGTTTCTGAATGGATTTGGCACGGACGCGGGCATTGTTGCAGATCCAATGATACATTTAAGCTCATCTCACTCATAACACCGGTAGACAAGGCGCAGGTGTCTTCGTTCCGGTTGCGGTGGCTTTATTTCAATTGGGTTAACTGCCCTATTGAAACCGAGCAGCACAAAGAAGGCCGTAGTGTCCGCGGCTCCGAGTGTAGGGTGGCCATTGTCGGCTCAGTGTAAGGAAATTATCGGAGCGAAACGTATCTCCGCTTTATCTTGCATGGGCTGATCGGAAATTTTCGGTATTGTAGGTCATTAAAAACGCTTTGAGAAAAGGCTTACCGCCGCCGCCTTGTAGTGCGCGGTGCGGCCCTCGCCCATTTATGTTTATAGCCGTTTTTCAATAAAATGGCCGGCACGAGAGCAATCATTAGTGATGTGATTTTTCGTTAATGAAGATGCCGATATAAACAAGTGGAGCAGCAAAACCCACGTGCGGTTTAAGCCGGTCAGTCAAAAGGGGCCGCCCCTTTTGACTCGCGCCGCTCACCACGCCCCGCCGGCAGCCCGAGCCCTTGGACGGCTGGAACTGCCCGGTGAGGCGTGCCAGTTACGGCAGTCTTGCATCGCCTTTGAGCAGTTTGATGTTGCCGCCACGAGACGCGCAGCCGCGCCGAGAGCCCTTAACCAGGTGTTGAAGAGATGCTTAGCCATTCGGCCGTAATAACAAACGCATTTCCAGCTCGCAGCGCATGCGCAAAAGGCATTGCAAAGTGCTTGGGCTGCGGAGTGAAACGTTCTAAGGTGACGTTGGGGTCGTTGCAGAGAATGAATCGGGTACTGTTCTTTTTGTTTTGGCGAGGGTATGGCTGAAGGCCTTGTTGCGCATGTTTGCAAAACCAAAAACCATTGGAGTTTGGAGAAAACAAGAGCTACGTCAAGCACACGTTTGTGCTCCTTTAATACCGAAATGCTGCGAGAGGCTGGCCCACGGGACGGCAGGAATTTTTATCTGCTCATATTAAATGAGGACCGATGAACGATCGTAGTCTCGTCAACCTTCTGGTCAAAGGTCAGGCTCGTCAATAAGATATTGGCAAGGAGCCGTCTTTGTTAAGGCGCGCGCTGGCCGATAGCCTGAAAGAGGGCCTCATATGAAAAGGGAAATGTAACAATGCAGCAACATCGGCCTCTATCAAAAGTCCCAAACTGTAAAGGCTGAAAACAGAATGATAAAAGGGGGTGGTGCTTGTTGCAGAGTGCAATATATCCTAGGCAAATTGACTCTGAGGGGGCCTATTATGTCAGTTTATTGGCACGGGGTGGGGCTGGACGTTTAGGGGCTGTTCGATATAACGCTAGCCGTCTTCAAATCTGTCTGTAGCTGAAGAGGCGTCGCCTAGCTAATAAAACTGAGATTTTTCCAGTTAATTTCTCTTAAGACGTTCATTGCCCTTGCATTTCAATGTATAGCGCTAAAAACAACCAAAGATACGCGTCAAAAAGTTTTTTTACTTGCCGTGGTGTGGTTTGATTTTAGCAATTTGCCCGTTAGCATCGTTCATAGATGACGTATGTGAAACGGTCAGACTCAGTTTTCCTTTATTTTATGGCCTTTCCCGACGGGTCACGACAGACGATCCATCTTGCCACAGATGAGCTTTCGTCTCCCAAACGCGATTGACTCGAACCGTCTTCTTTGAGGGTCCGCGGGACCGCCCTGCGACGTGAAGGTGCAGCTGCACACTTTTCAATTTTTCTGTTTTAAAGCCTTTGAAACTGTCCACGTGTCGTATGAGGCTCGAGCCTGAGCGCGCACACGTTTCCGAGTTGATGATAAGCACATTGCCAACAAAAATTTGATTTAATTTTATTACTGCTGGGGGCCGTTTCAGACCGCTATACCAAACAGCAGAGTTATGCGCCCTTGCTAAAGACAGGGATACATAAACAGGAACGGTCGCCGTACGAGTAGCTGTATGGATCCCAAAATAATAAACTCGGGCCCGAATGTACTTTCTTGAATAGATGGCCTGGACCAAAAGTGTCTTGAAGGAGGTGGACTATAAACCGCGCTGCCGGTTTGATTCAGTCTGGGACGTTTCTCGTCATTCTCTAGCGCTGCCTCCATTCTGCTTGTATTTGGGCGGGCCAGTGCAGGCCTTAGGTGAGAGTGGCGCGGCAGTAACAATGCCTTGCAGCAGGAGTCAGGGGCTCATTCAGTGACAAACGAGAAGCTAAGTGCCTCAAAAGACCCTCTTTCCCAGCCAATAAGTGCACACAAAGACGCCCAGCCAAATCAATTTAGTGTGAAAATATTGTCAACCGGCCCGGTATGGGGTGGGGCCGCTGTAGCGCGTGTGGGTTGGGACCCAGTACGGAGAACTGGCCATTCATTCAAGGAGCCAACGGACTCCTATCACGTGTTATACTCCAAAGTAGATTTAATAGGCGCTATTCGTTTGCGAAGACGAATTGGGATCCGACGAGGGGCCTCTCGCATTGAGCCCCGCCGTGTGACAGGAGCCCGGGCCAGGGCCAGCACCAATTTCGAGAAAAATAAAATATTTTAGTTAATCAGTTAATGATGCCGTAAGCTTTTGATCTGAGCCATGCATCTCCTGGTCGGCACACTTCTACAAGTGCCCAGGACGTGTTAATTGGGTCAGCCGTCTGGTTTGCACGATAAGGATGCCCACCTCGGAGGGACTCAATTAAGAAATGACAATCGCCCCGTCTCGCTGCCCCTGGCCTACGCACTATCTGATGCTGGCCGCCATTATCAGCGAGCGGTTTGGGGAACCTGGCCGGCGGTTCGCAGGATCAAAGTTTCGGCTGCAGCTTTGTTGCATCGTGCGGTCGGTCGGCGCTGCGTGCCGGAGTGTGACCCCCACATGGAGCTGGAATTTCCAGGCCGACGTGTTATAAAGGGCGGTTTTTCCTCCTACAGGCAGGTGCGCCGCTATCTCCATCGGTTTGTCCATTTGCCTCACGAAAACGGCTTCCACGATAGCAAAAATCGCTTCTGCTGGGAAGGAAAAATGGTGCATAAAAATGAGGACCTAATGCTGCGAGTGTGATTAAGCCCCTTTGCTCTAATGTTGGCATTGAAAAATGTCAAATATTGTTTCTGAAAGAAAAAAACATTTTCAGTTATTATTTTTTGATATTTTCTCACTGTCAATAAGCAGCAAAGCACGGTTTGCTATTTCCAAGCAGTGTCATGTGTTACACGGCTGAGCAGCGCTGCGCTGCATTTTTCGGCGACGAGCCACCAATAATGTGCTGCACAAAGTAGAGCGGCAGGGAGGTGTCACTCTTTTCGCCTCCGTGGAAAATTGTGGCTCGCGATCGTGCTGCCACCCCTCACAATCGCCGAGTTACTTTTAGTCGACTTGCTCGTGTGAGAAGCGCAGCAATCATTGACACCCTCGGCAGCCAATGGACCTCATGCCGACGCGTTATCAATACCCGAGCTCACTCATTGACGCCCCGGCCACGCCTCGCACACTGCGAACTGGGTGGGGCGGTGCTGTCTGCTACTGCCCTTTTTGTGCTCCAGTCTACCGTGTGGGCAGGAGAGCACACAGGCTCAAAGGAGACGAAAGAAACAGAATTTTAAAAATATGTTTTCATTTGATTGCGCTCTTTTTTGTAAGGGTCGCGATTTGAACATTGTCGTCATGCTTGGCAACTCGTCAAGCTTCTACCTTTTGCTACGGACCTGGGCAAAAAGCAGCTGGAAGCAAGGCAGAAAGCTGCCCCGTTTGTGGGCCGTGAAATTTGGAAGCTGAATTTCCTGTGCCGCTTGCTTAGTGTTTTATTCTCTCTTCCTGCCACCCTCTTGACGGAGTTGGCGGACAGCCTGAAGAGCACCCGGGACGCGCTCGCGCATTCAAGTCTCCAGCGGAAAATAAGAAAATAACCGCCGCTGGCCTCGGCGGGGCCCCGTGGGGGTTTTGGCGCGGCGGGGGCGGGCGAGCCCGGAGCCCCGGGGGCGGAACTTATGCGTCCTTTGAGGGGAAGAGTCAGTCGACTGAGGCCAACGACAATCGAAGACGCTGCGCGCGGCCAGGTGCCGACTCCTCCGCGCCGAGAAGGCGAGAATGCGCGGGCCACTTCATTCAGGAGACGATACACTTTGAATGAAGTGCGCGTATTGTACGCGTCCACCTGTGTGAGTGCCATTCAGGCTGTTCATTCACCAGTCCATACTTCCCTTCCGGTGTCACAAAGAGGAGTCAGCCGGGCCCACGGCTCGACCCCGCGCCACGCCTTCCCGCGGAAGGCAAAGTCTTGGATCGATACCGACGCCGCCTTTGAGGTGCATCCCAGGGCCCCAGGTTCCACCCCCGGGTGGCGTGAAGGGGCGTTGCGGAGCCCCTGTGAAGCCACGCGGCGGCGATGGACTCCGGCGCACTCAGTCATTGCGGCTTGCCCCGCCCCGCAATGCGCATTCAGGGGCAGTTGGGTTGAAACGGCGAACAGAACAGCTGTTTGCTTTTGTAGGCCTTGCACTTTCAGCTATTTTGCATATGACCTATTCGAAAAAGCAAAAATATCATTAGGATAACTCAAATCCTGCGTTCTAGTGTGTGCATAGCTTTGCATTTTGATTTCAGTTGCCTTGCTTCAGGGGCTTCCTTTTTTTTGCCAGGAGTCATTGTCCTTGGAGTGGGCTCAAGTATTCTGGTCGTCCATCCCGAGCTATCGATGGGGCCCAGCGCAGCCCGTCCCGGCCGAACAACAAAACCAACAAGAGATCGATGCGAGATGAAGTGGGGCCCGTCGTGAATGGCCAAGTGGCCGTTTTGTTTCACCGGATGACCGGACGCAGGTGCCGAGTGGCGAGTGGCGCGACCACCGTGGCTCCATTCATACCTGCCTGCCTGGGAAGGACGGCGGAAACGACCACACAAAATCACACGGAAGGGCAAACAAGGAGCGCTTCTCTTGACTCGTTTCACGAATCGCTACGCGGCCTGCATCACGGGATTACACGGCGAACCAAGCGCGCAGACTGAATATCCAGGCCTTTGCCTAGAACTTCACACACAACACCCGCGCAAGATTGAAGTAGATTTTAACACACACACACACACACACACACACACACACAGAATAGTGTGTGTGCCGAGACAGTTAATTCGTTTATCACTTTATTTCTTTGCTGATTCGTAGCCAAAACTATTTTGTTTTGGATAGTTTTTTTTTAGGTTGCTGTTTTTCTTAAGTGTCAATGGATGTCCGATTCCGGGCACTTCAGAAAGGAGCGGGAACAAGACCGTGCCGTTGCACGCCGCGCCGCGGGAGTGACTGTTGCCGAGGTTGCGGCAGCCGCGGGGAGCCGAGGTCCGTTCAATAGTGCCCAAGCGCTGCCCACATCCGGTGCCATTCATTCGTCGATTCATTCAAGTTGCAAGGCGCGTTGCGGGGCGTGCCGAGGCGTTCGCTGGGCCGTGTGTTCGTGGTCGTTCAATGGACCTCAGCGATCGCCGTGTCGCTGCCGTGTGGCACGAGGCCCACAAACCCAAACACTGTGCAACAAAAAAATTGGTTCCGCGAACACAGCACACAAACAAGCACTTGCAATCAGTGCATGTTGGTTTTAGTTTGGTAAAGCTACATATTTGCGTGAAGTATGCTGCCTACATTCCGATCCACACCGGTGCCGGCAGTCCATCGTGAACCTTGTCAACCTCTTTCTGACCATTTCCCGCGAATTTTCTCTGCATCGGCGACCCGTACACCACATTGCCCACGGTGCGCTCGTGTTTCGCATCCGCCGATCTGCCAATAATAGCCCCCGGCCGCGCTGACGTTTCCGAGTGGCCCATTTTCAAGTCGAGTCGGTTCTGCGAAGATCGCCGTGGAGATGCGCCGAAGGAGGCGGAGCACGTGCTACATCCTGGCAAGGCGCGGCGCCCCGCTACACTTCCGTCCTTTTAAACTTTTTGTTAGCGTCGATCACAATGGGCCTGGGGCGCCCAAATCGACGCACGGCAAGACTTTGTGGCGATAGCCCCCTCTTCCCCTCCCACAGGGCACTCCTTTCAAAAAAAAAAAAAAAAGAGAGAGAGAGAGAGGAGCTTCCCGTATTCCAAGAAAATCTGCAGCATGGCTGTGTTTGGTTCGATGAGGTCGACTGACTGGACTCAGGCTTGTTGATTTTGCAAAGCGCTTGCGCTCGTGTTTTGAAACGGAAAACGAGATGGCCTTCCAAACTTGAACTCACGAGCCATGTCCGTTTCTTTGCCATGACGCAGAAAATCTTGCTAAGTGTTTGCATGTGTGTGGTGGGAGGCCTTCACCCTTGCAAGAACCTCTAAGCCTCCAGCCAGGTGGAATGTTTGCAGAGGGATTTTGAGTGCGTTTGTTGACAGTCAGGTAAAAGCCCTGGACCCGTCTGGGAGGTCCAAGTAGGCCAGCCTTCGTGCTATTTGCTGAGGGTAAGGATGATCAGAAATCATGGTCAAAAAACGAAATGAGGAAACTGAAACATTAAATATGGATTTTTGAGAAGTTTATCTTTTGATTTGTTGCAGTTGAGCAAGGCTCCAGTGCGGGCACGGCGTACTTTGGACTATGGCGCTCCCCTCAGCCAGCGGGGAATCCTTGAACTAGGATCGCCGAGCGCTGCAGATTGCCTATCTCCTACTTCACAGGCGCTAGCAATGTATAATGTGTTCTTACTTCGATGCTTTTCTATTGGCCGTTTTGTGGCAAATGTGCGGTCTTTGTGTATTTTTGTTATCTTCCACTCTTTTTCTTTGACGTCATCTTAGCAAGCTTTCTCTGTTTTGAAAGTCTTTCTCCTTTTTATGCTTTCAAGTGAAAAAAATTAAACTTCAGTGTTAAATAAAACTGCAATTTTTATTCATAGTTTAAAAGTTAAAAACGAAATACAAAATTTATACTAAATGTCTATCTTAAAAAACTAGTAAAGCTTCTTGTCAAGATTCTTAAGTCTAAGCATGCTGGCCACGTAGAACTGCAATATTCGTAATTATTTTTAACTTATGAGAACGTACTCATATCACAGGGTTCTTTATTTAAAGGCTCTACTAAAATAAATGTCAAACTTATCCTATGTACTATTTATAGATGTATCTACTATGTACTTTTGACCTACAAGCTATCTTAAAGCTATCTTAAAGGCTAGCCATTAAGTAATTATAGAAAAGCTTTTACAACATGTCTTGGCACTGTAAGCACAGATATTTTTGATATATAATTACTATTTATAACGTCTATAAGTTTTACGGACGGAGATCATATGAAAGTTTTTTTTTATATATTTTTCTTGTCCTTTTTTTTCAACAAATTTACTTTTAAACAACGAAAATAAACTTTATTTATCACAGCATAGCGCATATAAATCGGGTTATCATTTTTAAGTTTAAGTGATATCCCATATTAAACTCTTTAGAAACATCATAACAAAGTTGTTGAAAATTCTATACCTGATCTTAGAGGAGCAATTATCTGACACGCACAGGCTTCTTCAATCGTCAAAAGCGCCGCTATCAGTCATGTCTAGAATTTTCAATCACAATATATGGCAACATTTGAGCAATCTTCAGCGAAATTTCTCATCCTGTCGGCAGTGCGAGCCTTCTGGGTGATTGCCGACGAAAGCACGTGGCATCAGTACATACTAAAAAAATTATTTAAAGTCATTTGTCTCTCGGTACCTTAAGAAGCATATAGGATACTCTTAACTAATTAATTAACAAGAACTAAAGAAAACTTAAAAATACGCTGTACAGAGAACTTACAACTAATTAAAGCTTTCGTACCACAGTTTAAGGGCGAGCAAGGACCTTTCGCCGTCCTTGGAGTCAGTGCTGCCTGGCAAGTCGGCGGGCCAAGTTTTCAGCAAACGTCGACAGCGGTGACAGGTTCTTGCGGATGTGGCCACGGCTCGCCATGCCGTTGAGGGCACCGAGGGGCACCCGTTGGCAGGGAGAGGGAGTCCCGCACGAGGAGGCATTCTCCGAACCGCAGAGGGGGGCGGGGCTAAGGGGCGTGGAGCGACGCCGCCCCTTGGCGCGCTTTGCTGGGGGCGCCACCGCATCCTCGACGACCTTGACGGCAGGGGGCGCCGCGACGTCCTTGGCCTCCGCATCCGCGTCCTTGACCACGTCCATCTTACTCTGCTCGGCGCGCTCGTTGGCCAGGTTCTCGTTGATGGCGTTGTCCACGTCCATGGCCTCATCGGCGTCCGGCTGGGCGTTCTCCTTGGCGCTGCTCGGCCAAGACACCTCCACCTTGACCACCTTCTCGAGGACGTTCCAGTACTCGTTGAGGTTGATCTTGGTGTGGAAGCGGCGGGGCAGTCCAGGTCTGCTCGTGATCGAGGGCTGCAACAACAAAAGGGCGTCTCTTAGCATCCAGGAAGTGCATTCAATCGCTGCCGTCTCAACGGCTAAACCAAAAACAGGGTGTGGAGGGGGAACGCCAGGCCCAGGCGAGGCGGGGGAGGGGAAGGGGGTGGCCGCGAAGCCAGCCGAACAAAGGATGCACGGCGCGGGGAGCGCCTGCAAGGTAGGCAGTGCGGCTCCAGGCCGACGGCGCGGGCTGCCTACGCTAGGCATGACAGGCGTTAGACAAAGGAAGCGCACGAACAGCTAATGAGGAAATGGGTGACGGTAAGACGGTCGGACCTGCTGCAGGCGCGCGGACAGACCGACAGGGAGAGCGGACGGACGGACACGGAGCCAAAATGAGAGGGGTGAACGGTCACGCCGACGCGCGTACACGCTTCACGGCGTGGCGACGCGAACAGGTGGCTAATGGCTTGCAGCAGGTAGCGAGACCAAATCCTTTTCGCTCCCATTTCCCGCCTGCACGGTTCCATGACCAACAAAGATGCATGCGCCCGTTTTGGCGCCTTTTTTGACTAGCTAAATCGTTTACGTTCTATTTTCCTGTTCATTCTATCGTTACCTAATGCACTTGTTATGTATTCAATCAGGTGGAATTTCTATCTGTTTTATCGGCAGGAAACATAACCTTACATTGGAAAGAGCGATGTTTTCGGCCATTTAAATGGCTGTGCAGGAAACTGAAAACTACAAGGCGTTGCGGCTGCTTACCTGCTTGAACACGCCACGCAGCGTCCACGAGGGCCTTCGTGCCATGGCGTCGAGGGTTGAGGTGAAGGCCTTGGCGTCGTCAGCGTCCCGGACGAGTGGCGGCGAGGCGAGGGCGCTGTGCGGCTGGCTCAGGCACATGTTGAAGTCGGCCAGGTAAGGGAGCGAGCTCTGCACGGTTGGAAGACTGGGGTCTGACTGCCGACGCGATGCAGCGCGCCCCTCGCTCATATAGAGCAGGGATTGTGCCTGCACCGCCTGCAGCCGGAGCGTGCGCAACACGCGCTCGGCTCAGCGCCCGACTCGGCTCCCGCGCTGTCCCGGCTTGGCTCGACTCGTATCGACTCGGCTCGGCGCGCCCCTCGGGAGTCGTCGGCGGGCGCTCGGCAGGCGTTCGGCACCCGACCGTCTCGGCCTGTGTGGAGGCACCGACGGCACCCCGCGCCGCCCCCTGCCCCCCTGTCCGCACTCCGCCGCACTGGTTGCCGCACGAGCTGCCCCGTGGAAGATGTCACACCAACGGTTTCCTGATTTCTCGAAAGTGGTTTTTGACTTCTCGTGGTTGTCATGTGCTTTCGCCACAACACTTATAGCTTAATTTAGGCCGTTTAAGATGATAAACTTACTAGAAACAATGACTTTCAAAAATTTAAAAAAATGATTCTTACCTTATACATCGAAAACAGGGCTGGTTTTGGCGGGCGGTTTAACCCTGCCATGTGGAATGTGGCGAGTCCTGTGCTAATAGACCCCGTGCGTGGGCTCGTGTGGAATGCCTGGCAGTGACGTGTAAATGGAGTGCGGCATGGGAGCATTCGTATCCTTTACCCTGTTTAGCGGCGAGGTGGCAAGCAGAGTCCGCCGAATTGAGGCCTGTTGAGCCTCGGTGGGGCGTTCCTGACAGCAGTGCAGCCAACTTGGCGGTAGCTGTTAGAAAGCAGAAGGACCTGATGTGTCAGGTAAGAAAGAGCAGGCCGAAAAAAAAAGCGGTGGGAGTAGTTTTGCAAAAACAGACCCACACGCGCCATGAGCAAAAAACTGCCACGCACCACGCAGGGCCTCAAAGCTGCGTCACATGTGCCGCTTTTTTAGGTAACCTATTTTTTTCGCCTTGCGCCGCGCTTTGGAGACTGCCCTGGGTGGATTTATTGTAAACAGAAGATGTCCTCATGGCCATATGACGTCTTTGCGAAGGCGAAAAAACGGAAGAAACCTTTTATGTGTGTGAAGCCGCGCCGTTCATTTGCAGAGACGCAGAGAAACTTTAATTGCGAAAACGAGTTTTGGTGCGGACCTTGCTTGCTGCACCCGTTCCCGCCCATGTCTTACATCTCCCGCAAATTTTACAGAGAAAAAAAAATAAAGTGGTGCGCGCAGACGTTACGTGCGAGGGACTGCTACCCGCATGGCACGCCCTTCTGGAAGACATCACCCTTGCGAGGGGACCCCTTTACTTCGGCGAGGAGCATCAAATTACCAACGGAATCTTTGCCGGCTGGGTCGGGGACGGCCGGGTACTTACCCTTTCGGTGCGCGCGGCGCGTCGTGCACTTTCCGCGTAACTCATGCTGTGCATTTATAACGTCACCGTAAATTCATCCCGTGACTGACGGTCACCTTGAGCGTAGCAGCGTTGGCGCGGACCCGCAGGCGTTCGTTTCAATAATGGGTCACTTGTTGGCGTGCGCGGTGCACGGACGGTGCTCGGGGTGCCCACGTGTGCAGCGCCACCCCTTGCAACAGGTCCTCTAATAAGGCCTGGGGGCAGTCACCCCCATCTCGCGCACGCACACACACACACACACACACTGAGCTGCTCCGCTGCGTGGGAACGGGGCCCGATCCTGCTTTCCCACAAGCAGTCCAAACGTGAAGCACCCCAGCTGCTGCCCTGTCTGTCCTCCTCCCTCGCACGGCCCGCCGCTCTCCGTCTCCGTCACTCTTTCTTCCCTTTCCGTTGCTGCCCGGCCAGGCCTGGACCCGTAAGTAGCAGCGCTCACACCTGCCGCTCGTCCCGTCTCGCTCGCTCCGCCCGGCCGGCCTGTCTGGCTCGCTTCCTCGCACACGGGCGGCCATCCCGGCCGCCCCGCCGCCGCCCCCGCCCCCCGGGCAGGACAATGTGTGATGTGTGTTACATTTATGGATGGTCAGGCGATCCCTGTGTCCTTCCACCAATCAGACCGTCAACGTATCTTGGCGATGCTCCCTTTATATTCCATTATTATGATTCGCCCACAAATTATCACGCGTCGTGGCGATCGACACGCGAGTGTCAAGCGTCTCGTCACGCAAACGACGAGTGGAAGAGGGGTGGGGGTTGCTGCAATGCTCATCGCTTCCTCAAAAATAATGATTTTAGTAATAAATGCAGGCACGTGTGATTTCTTGTTTATTCTTTTTGAGGGTTTTCGGTTTCATCGGTCATATTTTTTAATGGGACGTGGGGCTTTGCCGCGAAAGGTCCGAATGATCGGATGGTTTCTCATAACATTTTTCTTGAATATAAAAAATGCGAGATTTTTAGGGGGCGGTGACAAATGGATTGGCCAGCAAAGTCCTTTTATCCCTGGTGCAGCCCTTTGGTCCTCCCGGGCCTGGGAACGTCTCAACGGCTTTGCATGGCCGGCGGTGTGACGCAATGCGGGTGGGGCTTGATTTGGGCCTGACAATGGGCTCGCCGCGCCCCCGCCCTCCGCACCTGTTGACAAAACTTTTTATTCCGCTCATCGGTTTCTGCGGTGGGGGTAGTACGATGCCGATGAGGTTGGAGGGCGTGGCGGGGCCGCCGGGCCGGGCCCTGACACCCACACCGGGCTCATTTTCTGCGACTTTCTCACAGTCTGCCTTACTTTGGGGATGATCTTGGGGGCGGGCCTCGGTGGCTACAAGTGGGGCACCTTGCTCGGAGGGGACCCCTCGGAGCACAACACAAACGTCATCCCAGCATGCGAAATGGCGGCCATGTCGTTCTCACGGGCTGAGCCGGGCAGGTGGGTGTAATCCGTGGGCCCCGGCGAGCCGCAGGGGGCGGCCTTGCGTTGTGATAAGCCCCCGCGGGCCGCGGCAGGGAATGCTAGACTCACAGATAACACGCTGTTTGCTCATAGTCCGTCCCCTTTTCCCGAATCAGAACGCGCTCACCTATGCGAGTCTAGGAAGATGCCGTTGATTATGGCAAGTCCGCCTGCTCGCTACGCGGTCATCTCCGTGTGCGTTAATTGGCGCACCAATTGTCTTCCAAAATAGAAGAGTCACTGCTTCCCGAAACTCTGACTGCGCGCCACACTTGTCCCGCCAACGCACCTTCCCTGGAAAGACGCACGCGGCGCAATCACCTTTCGGTTTACTTGATCCTGTCTACGCGTGGACCTCGCGTGGCGGTCGCGCGCTGCCCCCCGCCCCCTCCGCTCCTATTCTTCTTTTGATTTCCCCCCGTCCCCCGCGGCTTACTACCGGCTCGAGAAGTAACCAACTCTCCCACGCTGCAGCTCCACACCTGGCCTGGCCAGGCCCCGCTGCCCCAGACCTCGGCCATCAACTCCTCTGGTCAGGATGATAGGGACAGTGGGGCCCGGACGGGAGGAGGGGCGGGGGGAGGTTGCGATATGACACATGTATGTACACACATTGCTGCATGCGAGCGCGCGGTGCGTGCCTTCTGGCGAGCCGGACGCACGCCATGCACACGACCGCCGAGGCGGTGTTCAGTTTTGCTCGGACCCCAGTGGACCCGGAAGGGGTGCTGGATGGGCTCCTCTTTCATTTTGTCTGGCGGTTGAACTGCCGCAGGGGTGCGGAGACTATTGACCTGGCAAGTGCATACTGATGGTCACATTCACATGCCGCCCGCGGCAGTGATGTACGTCGTGTACGCCGCGTTGTCCCAGCGCGCACACACACACACACACGTGGCGGCGGCGACACGTCGAGCAAGCCAACGCGTGTCCGCACGTACCCGCTGGAATGCCCGTGGCACCCACCCTGCGTGCGCGTCGCGGTGCGCGCGTCGCCGCGTGGAGGAGAATACTGTGTTTATGAAGATGGACTCCGGCCTGCCGCCGCCACCGCGGTGGTTGATTCGACGAAGAGGCCGGGCCCTTCCGCCCGCCGTGTGGGCTAGAAGATGGAATCCAACTCCGACGTGAGCGTGAGGAGGAAAACATGATGCCTGCTGTTCAAAAAGTGTACAGAGCACCGATCGAAAAATCAATCGTGTTTGCCGAAATGCAGCAGGCACCGCGCCCCTTTGCATGTTCTGGCATGCTTTGAACGCACGCTCTGACACACAGTTACACGCACGCGCGCGCTTTACCAATGCGTCCAGCGTGATGCACGCCCACGCCCCGACACGCGCACGTTCAATGCACTGTGGGCACCACGCACGCACCCGGCTGCTTGAGTTGACTACAAATACAGTCATTATTTTGACAGTTTTTCGATTGGGACGGCGGGGCCGGGTTGTCAACATGACGCGGTGTTAGGACGGACACGGGGAATGGCGTGTCCTTCATGAATACAAGATTCGTCGAAAAAGTTATACACAAGAATCATGCATAAGTTATGAACCAATGCTGAGGTAGCGCGTACAAAACTGTTTTTGATTTTTTTTAAAAAAATAATTAAAAACGCAAACTGCTGTATTTCAGCTTTATGAAGTTTTTCCTGTTTCACTTTATGTTAATAATCGGTACCGAAACTTTTTGTCGTTTTCTTTCCCTCTTTATGGTAAGACCAGAGGGAAAAAACCTGTCCCGAAGTGGCTCGCGATGTTCGCGTGGCGCTCGCATGGCAGCCACGTGGAGCGGCGTGCGTCGTCGGGTTGGGTGTTCCCACGACTCACCTCGGCCCCCGCCACGCCCCCACCCACCCCGCCGGGGGCCGAGGTCCTAAAGGCATCATCTGCCCACGCTTTCCCACACTTCTCGGCACGTCTCCCCCAGACACACATGCTGCACCCGTAATGGCCGCGTGGGTCCCCTCGCAGGTGGCTCCTGCCAGCGTATCGGAGATGGGGCCTTTCTTTTGACGCGAATCGATGAAGCAAATACGTGGCGGGATGACTTTGCTACAGCGTGTGACACTCCAGCCCGCTAAGGTGGGGTACCGGCGCGCATCTCAACAGCAGAGGATGATACAAGTGCTCGAACAAAAAAGTAGACTGCGCGTTATTTCCGTAAATCAGGGAGCAACAACCTTCCTGATTTTTTGTGGCCTTTTTTTAGCTCATTAGAATATTATGATGGGCTGTTCTGTTTGTATGGGGTAACCTCTGAAAGCAGGCCACACACTGTCCATGCATCAGTGCAGGCCTTCGCCTTCTGCCGCCCCCACCCAGACCTCCCGCCAAAAGTGTTGCGGATTGTGGGGCCCAGGGGGCAGGGGCGGCCGGGGGCCTGAGGCCGGACACACGTCCATTGTGGGACGGTCCTTTGTGACGAGTGGCTAGCCTCTGAAGGAGAAAACGAGCAGACGAAGCGATCACCGGGCCCAGGCTGCGGCCCTGTGCCGAACCGACTTTCCCACGATTCCGACCGAAATCGTTGGGGTTTTGCATCAGCTGGCAACCAGCGTGCGCGCGCACGAACACTCACCAACACACACACACACACACACACACACACACACACACACACACACACACACACACACGACGAGCCGCAGCGACGCACCCACACACAGGCAGGCCCTCACACAGGCGGTCGGTCTATCCCTGCAGCAGCTTCCAGCAGACCTTTTGCCCGGATAACCCCCCGCCCCCTCCCCCCTAGGGGCCCTTTGAGGCAAATCCGTCTGGCCACCGACACGATGGGGGAAAAGATAAAATACGAATCCACCCCTTTTATACTTTGCGGAGCGCATCAACGGTCCTTGTCATTCTCCCCCGCCCCTATTACACTCTCCATTCCGTCTCTATCCGCATACGTCTTTCCCCCAAAGCGCGCGATGTACGTGTGTGTGTGCGTGTGTGTGCGCGCGCGCGCGTGTGTGTGTGGTTTTGCAAAAGATAACAATAATGATCCCCTGGATGATAAGCTACACCTGTTGCGTCGAGATTAGTTGCAGATTTTACTCGAGTAAGGCAGCGATTTCGAACACTTCTATAACGTGGCTGGTCAAATGACCCAAGATTAGTGTATTCCTGTAAACTTTTGTGTTTTCTATAGATTTTTGCCGCTTTGCTGTTGAAGAATGCCGCGTGTGAGTGTCGTCATTTTGGCTAAAGGAAGCCGTTGAGGTGCTGTGGCGCCTTTCTCGAACACGAGCAAACGACGTTGCAACTGAGTGAAATGACAACAATTGAACTTTAGTTTGGACACACGGTGACCTGTCCTGGCACACAGGTGCGCCGTCACCGGCTCTCTCATCGCGGTCCCCCGCAGCCCGGCTGGGGGAGCGCGCACGGTCAGTGAGGAGGGGTGCCGGGAGGTCAAGCACGCCGCGCCACGCGTCAAGGTCGAAGGGGTTCGCCCCTTTATTTCGGCGAGCCGCGCTGTTTTGACTTGATGAAATGCCGGCATGTTTGCGAGGGGTGCGGCCCACTGTGCGGCCCCGGTGCGGCAGCCCCTTGTTTGCCTGTGGGTAGGCAACGTTGACGACTCGGCGCTGGGAGCGCAGAGCCACCGCCGCCGTCGTTTCAGAATCCTTGCAAGACGCTGCTGCTCTCGATGAAAGAAGTCATCGAGGCCGGGCGGCCGGCTTGGTCGTGGGAAGGACCGTTGCGTGTGTATGACGCCACCCGCCCAGGGAGATGAATACAAATCACACGCGGAGCGCGCAGGGCCGGGCCGGCCGAGCACAGCAACAAATCGGGTAGTAGAGGCAAATGGGGTGTCCTTATTGGCGCGGGGGCAGCGGAGCCAAGCGGGGCGCGTAAGGAGGCCGAGCGCATTGTGTGAGACCGATGAATGCTGAAAGGAGATCCGAATGTGATTGTAACACGGCGGAATATATCACATCGTCTGGGCGTCGCGAAGCGAGCGAGGGAGAAGGAGCAGGCAAGATGGCGGGGGGTGTGGCGTGTCGCGCGCGGGGGAGGCGTGGGGGGGGGGGGGAGGCGGTCCGTCAGGAGGACCCCCGGATCGTGGGAAGCGGGTCCCTCGAGTTCCTGGTTGTGATGCGATCCGTTTGCAGCAGCCCCATCCACACCGCAGCCTGCCAGCTGGCCCGCCCCGCCGCCGCCCCGCCGCCCAAGTCTCTCTCCTTGCTTTGCGCGCAGACGACAAGCAAGATGAAGGGTTATGGGTCGCCCCCGCCACACTTGTGGGGCAGAAAAAACGGACGCACTCGACGCAAATAAGACGAAGCGCTTTTCGGTCGACGGTCGAGGTTGGGGCTGCTTGTTTGGGGGGGGGGGAAGAAGCCGAGGGGAAGGGGTCCTCGTCTCGATGAAGCGCGGGCAGACGGTGCCCCGCCCGGCGAAACTAGGAAAATGTCAGCGGGTTATTGTTTTACCTAATCCCGGGCTTTCCCTTCATTTTCATTGCGGGCTCAAGGAAACCGATAACGAGAGGCGCGGTGAAGGCCGAGACCGCCCGCGGCCCCGCCTCAGTGGCGCGCCCGGCGCGCTCCTCCTGGGCTTCCCTGGGCGGCGGCCGCACGGCGGCGCGGGGCGGGCGAGCGGACGGATGGGGCCCTGGGCGCAGGCAGACGGTCGCTCGGCAGCTGCCGCCTTGCTCCGGGACGGGGCCGAGGCGAGCTGGCCGCTCCCAAGGCAAGCGCCCGCAGCACGGAGCGGCCACGCGGG
Organism: Stenchaetothrips biformis; assembly: GCA_030522485.1. Classification (NCBI taxonomy): domain Eukaryota; kingdom Metazoa; phylum Arthropoda; class Insecta; order Thysanoptera; family Thripidae; genus Stenchaetothrips; species Stenchaetothrips biformis. Next base: position 6,456,610 of record CM060098.1, read on the forward strand.
GGCCCTCATCGCGCGTGGCGGACACGTGCACGAGGGCCGCCGGGGGCATGGGGGCACCGCCCCGCCCCCCTTGAGGCTGCCAGCTCTGCCAGCGCCGTGTGGTCAGCGCGAGCGGGAAGACAATTTTAAAATAAGGCGGGACGGGTCCGGCGGCTGAGTGGTATATTTATACCTGCGCGCCGTTGCGGGGCGCGGGGAGCCGCCTTGCTATCGTGGCGGGCTGGGCAGTGACGCGCGGTTTGACCGACGCGGCCCAGTCGCGTACCCGCATGGTCTAGTTATGCGCCTCGTTTGCAAACGAGTCGCGCGGACACACAGTGGGCCAGAAGACGGGTGGAGGCGGTAAAAATCCCTGACGTGTGACCCCACCAATGGATGGCTCTCCGAACAAGGAATCCATTGGTGGGGTCAAACGTTTGGTTCGAGTCCTGCTTAGCAACTCTGAGCTCAAAACGCGTGGCTACAGGCGGTTGGGCCGCCGGCGCCGGTCCTCTGGCCCATTGTGGCGCCCTGTCGCCTGCTCCCGCCACCTCACCCTCTCCTCGTTCCCGCGGGTCGGCGGGGACGTCGGGGACCCGGAATGCTGTAATTACCGGCCTGCCCATTTCTTATGCTAATGGTAATCCTTCGTCCAATGGCGCGCCGCAAAGGCGGCCAGCCAAAAGGCAGCCGAAACGCGGCCCGGATGAGGACATCTTCTCATTAGGCCGCCGAAAGGCGCTCGCCGCCGGGGCACGGCGGTGCCGCCGCCCCACGGCGACGTTTCAAAGGGCGGCGTCACTCATTTCACTGCCGCCGGACTGCCTAGAGCGTGGCGTCGCGTGATTTTTACCCGTGTAATTTGAGTTTGTTAGCGCGGCCGCGGCGGCTCCCGTGCGCGGCTCGGCGTGGCGGGGAGAGCGCGGCGTGCGGCGGGAGATTCAAAACCAATTTATGCGTCGCAGCGGCGCGGCGGGGCTTGGCCTAACACGAGCCAAGCATCCAAGCGAGAGGACGCCTCCATGAATTATTCGAGCTGGAAGTCTGGAAGCGCGCGCTGCAGGCACGCTGCAGGCATGGCCCAGGCACTCCGGAGGTACGCGCCCACGTGTCCGAGAGACGCGACGCGCGGTCCGGCGGTCCAGCACCGGACCGGAGGAAAAGGTTTTTTTTATCTTTTCCGAAAAACGAAAATTGTTATCCGCAAACACGCTCGGCGACACGGGCGGAAGTGGCGTGTTTTACCTGGCCGCTTATCGGGCCGACAGGTTTATGGCGGCGCGCTATCAGGGGGCCTTCCATCCCCCGGCCATGCTCGGCTAGATCGTCTTGGGGGAGAAGTAATCCGGCTCGCTGTAAATCAGCCAGTCAGTAAAGCCCTGCATGGCCGGCGGAGCGGCGCCGCCGAAACGCGTCTAGAAATGTGTGTCGCGCTATCGAAGGGACGTATCGAGATATCGAAAATTAATGATTGGCGAGCGGCCATAAACCAATGGGTGTGACACGCACGCACCTGACGGGGTCCTGACGGGGCGACAAGGTGTTGTAAGAAAACACAAACCGTGATGACGCAGGGGTAGGGAAGTCCGCCGTGTGTGTGTGTGCGTGTGTGTGTGTGTGTTGTTGTTGTTTTGTATGAGGGTAATGCGTGAGGGCGTGTACGCGACGAGCAACGAGAGAGAAAGGGAGGCTGGAGGAAGAAAAGACTGAAGAAGCCGATTGCACCCTCAACTGCCAATTCTACGCACACACAGGCTCCTCATACAGACACGCAAGCCACCGCACCGCATACGGACACACTGACGCACGCACACAGGCACACCGACGCGCAGCCCGCCTCACGCACGCACTCCACGGGCGACGCAGCGCACACCTGCTCCCTTTTCCCACGGACCACGAGACGAGAGAGGCTTGGGCACTCACTTGCCACCGGAGCAGGTACTACTCGTTCTCTGCCCCTCCCTTTCCCCTTCTCTCCTCGTCCCTCTTATTCCCCCTTCGGTTCCCCTTTCCTTTCAGTCATCGCCGATGCTGCTACTCCCTCGGGATAATGACGTCGGGAGATCGGCTTCAGGGAATTCATCATACGGTGCCCTGTTGACGGCTGCGTTACTACGCACCGCGGGACGGTGTGTCACGTGACTTCATTTGGATCGGTCCCTGTGGCAGCAGGACTGGCTTTTCCATTTTACTTTTCCAATTCTGCACGCATTACCTGCTAGTGATTTTTTTTGTTACCGTCCAAATTAGGAAAACCCTACGCACTTTTCTTTAACCTTTCTCGAAGAAAGTATCACCAATCCTATCAGTAACATTTTCATTTTTTTAAAAAAATTTATTTTTCGTGCCAGCTAAAATTTGATTTCCTCTGAACAACATTTTCCTGGAACACCATGGTGTCAAAGACAGGGAAGTCAGGTCGGCCGCCGCGCGCACGGTGGTGAGACCCGAAAACTGGACAAGTGGTGCGCTCTGTTGGCCAGCGGCGGAACCAAGCGGCAGCGTGGCGCGGTAGCGAGGAGGCCGGCGGCGCGGGCTCGGCGTGCGTGGACCTCGTGCCCCGTGCAGTCCACGTGCTCCTCGGGAGCCGGCCCGTTCGAGCGGCGCGCGCTGCCGCGCCGTGGCGAGCCGGGCCGAGCGCGCCCGCCCTCGGCCGGTGCTGCTCTCTGGCGGCCGAAGCCCTAAGCCGGCGGCTTGTTGCTTTTGCTCCTGTTGCTTCGCCGGTCTTCCCCCCGCCTCCCCCGGAGCCTTACGCGGGGTTGCCTACAGGCGCGGCTACAGGATTATTTTTTTCACGGAGGGGTGGTAAAATAGTGCTTTTCGCCTGCTTACAGGGTCAAAGTAGTGCCTTTTGTCTATCGTCCAGGCGGCTAGTACCCAAGGGAGGGGTAGTTACCCTATCACTACCACCCCACCCCCATTTGGGAGCCCCGCTGGTTGCCTACCCTGCATGCGTGGCAGGCGGCCGTTGCCGCCATTGCCAACTATCGGCCTTCGCCACCCGACGCCGCGTCCGCGCGACGCCCGCGCGACGTCCACGCCCGTGCCGCCATATCGCGTTGCGACGCCACGGGCGCCGGAAGCGGTGTCGCCGCGGACACGCGTTATCGGCGAGCCGCTTATCGGGAGCAGACCGTCTTCCTCCCGGCCGGACGTGGCGGCGACCAGGGCGACGTCCTGCGCACACGACGCGCGTTCGTCCTTCCATTCCACGGCCTCGGAGGCGATAGCGACGCGGCACGCTGACGGACGGCACGCACGCTGCGTGCGTCATGCATGCGTACGCGGCGTTTTGTTTTGGCGGAGCAGCGCCTGAAATAACCGTCCGTCTTGCGTAAGGCAGGCAGCACGGACCTGTCAAGCCGCCCGGCCCTGGGGCCGAGGCTGCCGGGGGACCGGATCGCCTCCCTCCAGCTCCAGGGCCTCCAGGGCAGCCCTGCAGGCGGGGGACCGGATCGCCTCCCTCCAGCTCCAGGGCCTCCAGGGCAGCCCTGCAGGCGGGGAACCTTGAATGGGACCGCGAGGGCGCCGTGTGCCGCACCGGAGTACAAGGAGACAAGACATGGAAATAAAATGGAGAGCGGCGGAGGAGAAAAGGATCGAGAGAGAGGGATGCAGTGAATGATGCACCGGCGAGCGGTGAAGGGAGAGGGGAGAGGCGCAGGGCGGTGGAGGGCTCCCGGCAGCAAGCGTGGGAAAGACGAGCAGGTGTACGCCGCGCGGCCGGCTCGGACACTGCCCCCCTCCCCCCCTGTAACGCCTGAGTGGTCGGTCTCCCTCCCCCCCCCTCCCCCTCCGACCGCCGCCCCGCTTGTACACACCACTCCCTTTGGCTACCTTTGGCCCTTTCGGTATCTGCGCTTCCTTTTAGCTCATGCCGTTTAGCCGAGTCTTATGGGCCGGCAAACGGGCGGCCGGTGGGTAACTCTTGAAAATCCGGGAGAAAATTGGCGGCACCGCCAAGGAGGTGGTGGCCGGGTGGGGCCGTGGCAGGGCCGTGCTTTGCGCGCGCGGCGTCAATTTACTCGGCCACATAGAGGTGAGGCCGTTTTTTTTGCGACGAGGCGCGGAAGGCCAACAGCTTGTTAGGAGCGGTGCGCCACGACGGCCCAGCAGCGGGACGGCGGCTGCCGGCGTTTGCCCTGTTGTTTTCTGTTGGACTTTTTTTTTCCGCCGTTAAAAGTTAACTTGCTCACGAGGTTTGATGTGTTTTCGGGGTTCCATCATAACGGTGAACCTGGTTGGTTAAAATAATTGGCAACTTTGCGAACGTCTTGATGAACCGCGTTCTGAAGGTTTTTTTTTGGGGGGGGACCCACTGATTTTTATGCAGTGCGCTCCGCTCAAATATTCACCCTTGAAAATAAAGTTACTGCTAAATTTTTTTTGGCGTTTAGTGGTATGCGCCTAAAGGGTGTGGTCCAAGCACATCAAGTCAAGAGTTCGGTACGGTCTGAATGCACGCCGCGCTCTCTTTGGCTCCGAGCGTGGCTAGTCAAAAGTACGCGTCGAGGCGAGCGTGGAGAGAGGGAGGGGCCTAGCGCCGTGGGCGGGGCGTGGCGGGGCGCCTGGCCGGCGTGGTGGGGCGCATGCGGCCGCGGGGCCCCCTCTCCCGGCCCCATTGGCCGCGCGGCGTGGTGCGGCTGGCCAACCAGCGCCGGCGGTGCGCACGCGTGCCCCGTGCACGCGCCACGCCCCGCCACCGCGCACGCTCTTTTCGCGTCACGCCCCGTCGCGCTGCCTCCAGATGGAATCAAGTCACGGTCTCGCCTTTTGGGCCGCTGCCGCCTTCGCCGACTAAAATCAGATCCATGCAGATCGCCATGTCGCATCGGGGGCATGGACTTCCCTGCGCCGGGCCGCGGCGCGTGTTGGGGTGAAGGCCGCGCGCACAACGACACCATTGTAGCATTTCCCCCCGACAACGTGCACGGACCGTGTGACAAGAGTGAAACGTGCGAGAATGATATGTCTTGTTTTGAGCCAAGTGACGTGACAGCAGAATTTTATTGAGTAGCATGCATGCTGAGAACTTGCAAGTGTGAAGTGTCACATATAAATTTAGTAAACTTTCCACACCAGACAAGGACGAGGACGGTATGGACCAAGTTCATCTCAGGCGTGGATTCAGGATTTTTGTGATGAAGGGATAAAGTATTACTTTTTGCCGACTTACAGGGGCAAAGTATTGCCGTTTGCCTACCTTCCAGGCGGCTTATCTTGAAGCTACGGGCGGGGTTATTATCTTCATTACCCCTCCGCTGGATCCGCGCCTGACTCTTTTGCATGGCTATTCTTTTCTTGGGTCCTGTTGCTGAGAGAGACCTGAATCTGGGGTGGTAGTGTGCGCGTCGTGTCCCGAATGTGTCCGCCGGCCTGGCACGCCTGGCGTGCAGACGCGACATGCATCTGCTTGTACTTAGCGTGGCGGCATTGCGGCTCCCTGTTCGCTGTCGGGCTCGCCCAGCAGCACGCGGAATGCCGTGCTTAATGAACGCCAACAGGTGCTTTGTGTGCAGAAAAGTCCCACGGCTGGTTTCGCGTCATTTCTTTTGGACTTTTTTATTTTTTTTAACTCATTTGCCGGCGCCTATTGAAGGTCAAGATGGTCGTGTGGATCTTCCGATTGGAAACCCGTTGCCTCATCGAGTGCATCAACGCCTGAGTGGAAATCCATGGACGCTCGTTACGCTAAGATTTTTTTTCTCGGCCAATCGGCACCGTATCGCAGTGCGTCGATTGCCGCACGCCATTTCAGTATCTCACGCCGTCACATTGCGGTGCAGTGCGGCGGCCATGCTAATTCGAATTTGAATCTGAATGTTGACGGCCGTGACCCGCTATTCGCGTGGCGGGACGCGTACACGTCATGTCAATGGGCCGTCCGGGCAAAAGGCCCCTAACTGCGCGGCGTTTCTTCAACAGTGGGTCCTCTTCTCGATCCGATCGCCGCCATTATCGGTCGTGCCGTCCGTTGCCCTGTAGTTTTGGCCATCCCCCCGAATTAATGACGCGATCCGTCAGGACGCAGCGGAGTGCACGCGGCGCAGGACGGCCCACTGTGGACGGCCCGGCGACTGACAACGCGAAAAAAGAAAGAACCACCGCGCGGCCTGCCGGCTGGCCCGTTTCGTGCGCCATTTATTTTGCTGCCATCACATGACATAGCGCGCGTGATTTCACCTGCTGCGAAGGGAAGGCCAGGCCTGTGATTTGAGGGAGTCACGACCGAGCCGACCAATCAAGTGCCTAACGCGGCCCTGCCGGCGGAGCACTGGCGCACCGCAGCAGAGCACGCCGACGTGGCGGCCATTCTCGTTGGCGAGGGGCGAGGCACAGTGGGCCAGAAGACTGGCGCAGGCGGGCGAAACTCGAGACGCGTTTTGAGGTCCAGAGTTGGTACTACATGGGACTCGAGCCATACGTGTGACCCCACCAATAGATTGCTCTCCGAACGAGGAACCGATTGGTCGGGTTACACGTTCAGTTCGAGCCCTGTTGAGCGACTCTGGAGCTCAAAATGCGTCTCGAGTTTCGGCCGCGTGCGCCGGTCTTCTGGCCCACTGTGCGAGGCGAGCCCCATGCTGGTCGCCAAGTGCCGCAGAGTGCCTCGGTACTGCACGGATCGCGGACGTGCTGAGGGTGGTTCATTTGGACGTAATGCCCCTCGCCGCCCAGTCAGGCGGTCAGGCAGGGCTGGCAGGCAGCAGGCAGGGCGATGATGGCCTGCAATTTGGAGCGAGCGCAGGGCCGGCCGCCGCCGTGTTCGACACACTGTCCGACCGTGGCGGCCATCGGCCGGATCGGTCCCCGATTTGCCCGGCCGATCGGCCGTTTAAACGGTGTGCCATTACCCGGCCGCTTAGCGGGCCGCTTAGGGAAGTGCCGTGTGTACAATTGTCAATTGGACAGGCTCATTTTGGGCTGGAACTGCGCGGGCTGGCCGCTTGCTTGCTTGTTCGACACGCGCACCCCGTTGGCCGCGGCCTCGGCGTGCCGGGCTTCCCGGTGCCTACCTGGTCACGGACCGCCACTTGGACGCTCCCCGCTGGAGGGCGGGCCTGGAAAACGCGGAAAGTAATGGCGGCATGATGGGAATTATGCGTGCGAAATGGGGGCTATAAAATTGGAGGCGGGCCGCCGCGGACGCAGAGGCCTGCCAGTTTTCACACCGCGCCATCTAGCGTCGCGAACGCGGAACGACGCTGAACCAACAGCCGCCTGGTCAATTTATTGCGCGGTCGGCCGTCCAGATCGAATGGGTAATTGTCTCAATGAGACAGAAAGAAAAGGGCTGCTGCCAGGCTGGGGTGTTCAACGCGGACGAAATGTGAGATTTTTCATTCTAATGCAATCAATAAAACAACGCGAAACGAGGTAGTAATCGGAGTTTTTGGCAATCTTCCTCGCACAGAAAACGCCCTGCTTGTATGTACAAGAAGATTGTGTACCGAGAGCGGATTTTTCCCCCCGATCCGTGCGGGAACAAATTGGTCGAAACTGGTGAAAAGTGATCGGGACGCGCGCTGCATACTGATGAGCACGTCTTGTCCAGCGTGAGAAGGGGTGCCGGTCGCTCCAGTTGTCGTGCTGGAGTCCTGGAGTCTGACTCACGCGGTGTGATCAAGGGACCCGATACGGCCTCCATCACACACACAGCACACGTGCTGGAATTAAGAAAGGTGGTCGGGTGACGTGTGGCGCCCGGCCGGTTCCAGCGCCATTTGTCCAGTGCGCTGCTCGGTCGCACCGCCGCTGGAGCTGGAAAACTAGAGCTGGAATTTGTGGCGGTGCACCGGCGTGCGTGGGAACGCGGCGCGCGCCTTCGTGCTGCGGGGCGGGGCGGCGGGACGCGCTCCAGATCTGAAAACTGTTAATCGTCGTTTTACCGATCCGTCCACCGGCCGCATGTAAATGTACGCTCGGTCCTGACTAATGGTGCTAGCCGCTGGCCGCGCAGCACAGCAGCAGGCAGCTGTCAATCAGCGTGTCCAGCGTGCTGCCCTGCTTCGCCACGCCGCGCGGGGTCCGCGTTCGAATCCCGCCGCCGGCGCTCCTTTTTCCCCCGCAGCCGTGTGCGTGCGTGCGTGCCGCGCTTTCGGAGCCTGTCCTGGGTAATGAGCACGGCGCACAGAAAAAGCTGCGGCCCTCTGCGCGTGCTGCACTAGCGCTGCGTGGCACGCGCGTGCGCAGCGCAGAGGAATGCCGCCGACACCTTCTGTTTCTTCATGCAGGCGCCAAGCTTTTTTTCTGAGAAGCCTTGCACAAGACACACAAGGCCTGGCCCTCTAAACGCGCGCACACACAAACACTCGGGGGTCAAGCCAGTGTGTGTGCCGCGTTTTAGTCGGTGTGTGTGTGTAACATGCTACTGGAAGCGGCTTGTCACTTTCGCCACAGGCTCTGCTCTGCGGCCTCCTGTCTTGTATCACGAGGCGACGAAAAAAAGTGAACTGCGTGAGTTGTGCGTGACATAAGCCACGGTAAAAGCCGAGGTAAAAGCTCAGCCCGAGAAACGGCAACATTTTGAGACATTCCGGCCATGGCCTTCAAACGCACCTGCTACTAAAAATTGAAAGACCAGGATGGATAATTGGAAGCAGTATATGGCATTTGAGTGGTGTGTTGGCGTGGCCCCGCGCACGGTGAATAAATACAAGGTCAAGCCGCGCGCGTCATGCGTTTGGGGCGGACAAGGTTACCCTCACGTCTGCCGGCGCCTGTACCCCTGTACCTTGCGCTCGCCGGAAGGCAAACAGTTTACTTCAGTGGCGCGGCAGGCGTGAAATAGTTTTGGCGACTTTGTCGTCGAGGGGCGTAGGCGCTCCACCGGCTTTATTCGCTGCGCGTGCTCGCTGCGGCGGCGGGCCTTGCAAGCAGCGAACGGGCCGCCGCCTCGCGGAGGCTGCCGCTGCCACAGCGCTGGCTGCGCTGGCAGTCGGCAGCGCAGCGAGTGGAGGGGGCAGCGGTGGAAGGGATACCACCAGAGAGACGGCCTCGTGGACCAGCGCGGCTTCGGGCCCCGGCAGCACCACTGGGCAGCACCCTGGTCCAGCAGGCCCCCATTCGCGCGTCCAGGGGGGCGACTCGGTCGCGAGGCGACCCGCGAGAGGCGCGAGATGACTCCGGACTCGCGGGATGGCCAAGATTTTTGCTGTATTTTGGACCGCTTGCATCCACTGCGGCCCAGTTGGCGGCCAGGGCCGCAGAGCCGCCGAGGAGGTGGCCGCGGCGAGATGGCGTGGCGGCCGCGCCGCGCACTGAGTGCCGCGGAGAGGGGGCTCCGAGGAGTGGGGGCCGCCAGCCGCACCGCGCCCCGCCGCGCCCCGCCGCGCCCCGCCGCGCCCCGCCGCGCCCCGCAGCGACAGGACCGTCTCGCGAGCTCGCCGTCCGCGAATCTTCCACGGACAAAAAGTGTCCTGGTTTCAAATCCTCTGTGACAATTCGATCACTGTGTCACTGAGCCGCCGTGCGAGCCGTCTGCGAGCGGGTGGGGCCCGTGGACGTACTGCGGCGGGACAGCTCTTGGCCTAACATTTGAACTGATTGCGGTTCAAGTTCCACTGACGAGGGTCAGGGGTCACGGCTTATTACTGGAAAGAGATGGTCAACCATAATTTGTTCAGCGCAAGCAGGAGGTCCTGAGGTGAAAGTACTCCATCGCACTGCACTCAGAACACCATCTACCAGACTAGTACAGTGTTCAGTCACTCCGTGTCGATACAGTCTCTTTCCGAAGGTCCAGGCGTCTCCTGCCCCCACCACTTGGAGTCCAGGGTTCCTGCCTTGCAGGATTTTTCGAAAAAATAAGGACCTCATCCAGAATAAGTTACCAGGTAGGTACCAGGCGGGCAGGGAAAGGCAGGAGGTGGCCGGCGCTGTGCCACCTGTGCCGTGAGCCGCGCCTCCTGCCGACCCCCTCCACCGCCTCCTCCCACTCCAGGCGCCCCGCGGCCCAGCCAGCCAGCCGCGCCGGACGCACGCCGCACGCTCCTCACGCCCTCGACCTACGCGCGAAAGCTCGACATCTATTTTCTGTGTGCCGCCCGTCAAGTGGCCGTCGAGGCTGCCCTGTCCAGACTTGGTCTTGTTGACGCTCCCCTTTCCGGCCACGCGAGCGCTGCACCGCTGTGGGGTGTTTGGCTTGAAAACACGAGCGTAGGGCGTTAGGACGGACACGCTGCCGGCCTCTCTCGATCCCCGTCAAGGGCGTCGTGATGATGGCCGCGTCCACGCGGCGTCACGCCTCCAGTTGATACAACTCGATGATCCTCGCGAGCGCGCCGACGACGGTGTGGACCTGTCGACGCTTTGGACACATCAGCAAACCCGATTACGCTCAACCTGTTGACGCTTTTGGACTCATGAGCGACCCGTCGACGCTCGATCTGTTGCCGCTTTGGACACATCAGCAAGCATCCTGCAGGTGGTTGTGAAAGTCGTTGTAAAAACGGAAAATTGGTGTCGTTCCCCGCCACGCCTCGTCAACATGTACTATACCGGAGCGGCGTCTGCTGCCCAATTTGGTCGATTCCTTCCAGTGGCGGTCCGCCGCAGCCGCCGCGCTGTCCGCCGTTCATTCAAGTCCCCGGCCCATTCATCGCGTCGACAGTCAGTCCACTCGCTGGAGGCGCTGGAGGCCGCCGGCCACTTAGGGAGTGGCCGCTCCGGGTCGTGCCCCCCAGGCCCCGCTGCGGCTCCGCGTGCAGCAGCAGCAGCGCCTAGAGCTGCCCCCCCGGGACCCCTGGAACCCTTGGGACCCCTAGGGGGGCTCCTGCGGGGCGCTGCGTGCGTGAAGGGGGTAATCACACCTCGTGTTTCGGCCGTGCGTGACGCCACTGTGAGTGAGTGTGTTTGTGTGTGTGTATGTATGTGTGTCCACTTTGGTTGCCATGGAAGCCTCGCCGGGCTCGCCAGCGAGAAGCCCCTCGAAAGGGATAAAAGAGGGGAAGGGCGTTTTAGCTCCCCTTCTCTTCTGCAGCCTCCTGATTGGTTGTCTAATAAGCCCCCGCGGGGTGTTTATCCACGGCGGCGGGGTGTGTGTGCGACGGTGTGCCGCCAGCGGCCGTGGTCAGGTGGCCGGCAACACTATACAACGCCACGACAATTAGTTCTCTCTCTGGACATTAGTCAGTGACATGTGTGCATGGCCAGCAGCATCGGCCGGGCCCCAGGGCAGTACAAGCCCGGCCAGCACAGGTGTCGGCGTGTTGTACGCCTCACTGTAAGACAATTGCTTCCTTTGCTTTTCTTTTTAGACCGGCAAGAAAATGCTACAAACTCTCTTCAAACAACTAATGTGCACTGGCCACACTATGCGGTGCTCCGCTAGAAAAATAATTTCCCATTTTGGGCGCGGGTCGCGGCGGCGCGGCGAGGGAATGACCATTGAGCCGCGCTCCCCATTCACGTACTCCGCATCCTTTCATTAAGGGGCTGCAAACAAAAACAAGAAACGGGTCACTTCTTTACCGAAATTACATGTCATTACGCGGCGCGTGACTGGCGGCGTGCGGGGGAGACGCGCGGGGGGAGGGGGCGCCGCGTGGCCGGCGGCCTACCTGCGCGGCGGGGCAGTCCGGTCGCCGTGCCGCGGCATGCAGTGTAGGGTGGGACACACGCCGCCCGTCTCCGCTACGTACATTCTTGCTGATTGCTTCCGGACCGCACACGCTTTCTATTTACGTCTAATTACGATATCTAATTGCGGGTGCGGATGCAATGAGGGCGTGTCTCGTCACGGTCGGCGGGGCCACTGCGGGGCCGGCTGAGCGCGCGGCGCGTGTTTTCGCGCGGCCAAGCCCTTTGTGCGGAGTCACTGCGACGCCCTTCGCGGTGCCCTTCGCCTCGCCCTTCGCCTCGCGCACCGTGTCCTTGGCGCGATTTAGAGAGGCCTAAGTGCCCTCCGTGTCGTATCTGCGGTCCAGGCGAGGCGTGCGCCCGTTCAGTCACCCAGAGTCATGACTCACGCCGTCCACGAGCCGCAGGACGGAGAGAGAGAGAGAGAGAGAGAGAGAGAGAGAGAGAGAGAGAGAGAGAGAGAGAGAGGGAGAGAGAGAGAGGGAGAGAGAGAGAGGGAGAGAGAGGAGGAGGAGGAGGAGGAAAGAGCGAAAGAGAAGCGAGAGAGAGGCGAGAGGAGCGAGAAGCCCGCAGGCGCTGCCTCGCCTGGCGAGCCTGCAGGCCGGACAGGTAGCCCCTCACCGCCCCTTCCCTGCCCCCTGAGGGGCCCCCGAGCGGCCAGCGTAGCCCCGGGAATGTTTTGGGAAGCTGGCTACTGGCGAGTTCCCACGCTCCGGCGGCGAGCGCCCCCCCCCCCCCCCACGCCCCCCCCCCCCGCCCCACTCAGCCCCCGCGGGGCCCCGCGGCAACGGCCGCCGCCGCAGTAGACAGCGGCCAGCGACCAATCAGGCAATCAGGCGAGGAGGCAGTAGCGAGCAGCAACAGGCACTGCCGGAGGGCCGGCGGGGAGGGGGTCATCACGTCGCCGCGGTGCGCGGTGAGGCTGCTTCCTCGCGGCGTGCTCGCGCTCCTCGTGTGTCCGCGACTAATCCCCGCCGGCATTGTCGGCACTGGAAATTAAAGCGACTTCCGCCGCCGCGCCACGCGCCAGGCATCGGCCAGGCCAAGCCAGGCCAAGCCAGGCCGCCCCGAGGAGTTCTTTTCCCCAGGATGGCGATGACCGGAAGACGGTGGGTTGGCGGGGTGGGTCCGCGCGGCCGGCTGTGAATGGAGGCTGAATGGGGCCCTGGCCTGGGAGCGCCTCCAGGGCGTCCAGCAGGGCTGCCGCTGCAGCGCACGCCCCTCTCGTGACCGGAAGCCGCCAAGGTGATCCAAGGCGGCCACACGACGCCACACCCCGGCAGGCTGCCGTCAGGCCCGGCCACCGGCATCCTCGTCGAGCGGCGGCCACACACGCGCGCACCCCTGCCGCACCCGACCGCCAGCTTTATCTACCGGGGGAAATGAAGCCGTTTTCAGGGTCGTTGCCGAGTACCTGCAGCAGATCGCTGCGGCCCTTGAAATTGATTCGGCCCTTTCCCACGGGGGCGCTGCAGGCGGCTGCAGGCCGACCCGGCCGCGCCTTATCGGCCCACTGGCATCACGGCTTACGCGTCAATTGGTGCCGCCGCTGTTTATTCGAATCGAATCAGGCAGCCGATCCGTCATTGATTTGTAGTTATACAAACACCTATTGTTCACCGCGCCACACTCGCTCCCAGGCTAGCGCTTGACCCGCCCCGCCCCACCAGCACGTGGCGGCAGGTTTTGCCTGGCAGCCCGTGCCCGCGGGGGGAAGGGGCGCGGCGGTGCGGCCCGCGGTGTCCGCGAGACCTGTCCGCGGCGGACCTGTCGCGGCGTTCGGCCCAGGGGTCACACGGCAGGCGGCGGCCGCCAGCCCATTTTCCATACAATGATCGGGCAAAAACTGGGCGACCGCGTCGCTGTGTCTTTTCGGCCAGACCTGGAGGACCAGGGCCGGGAGGTGAGGGATGTTCCCACGGGCATTCCTGGCGGCCGAGCTGGCCGGCCGGCCGGGCTCAAAGGGCGCCCGATGCGGCCCGATGCGATGGCGTGATGTGTTTCCCGATACGGTGAGGCGCGTTCCTCGCGCGCCTGCCCGCCGCCAGCATTAGAGCACCCGACGGCCAAAATAATGAAGACGAATAATGTGGCCATGCAAATATGGTAGTCGGGGAGGGAATCCCGCGGAGCAAGGAAGGGGTGAACGCGGTGTGGTGTGAATTTTATGTGCTGCCGAGCTTGCTTACATTTTGAGTGGCGTGCTGGACGGATTTAGGTCTTCTCTAAAGTATTTTGTTTTTACCAGGGATCTTGTTTTGACTAGTGGCCTGTTAAACCGAGACATTAGAACATATCTGAGTCGCGTCTGTAACCGCATCAAACAATCGGCAATTTTTCGGAGCACTTCTCGGAACCCTGTTTTGCTATACACTGGTTCACCGACGCACTTGGGGCGCCTTTCCCTTGCCGCGGCAGACGTGCTGCGCGGCGGCCCACTGTGCCGTGCGTGGCGCCATGTGTCGGACATGGGTGCGGCGTAATTCAACTATCACCAAATTAGACGATGGGCCCCGCGGCCAGGCCGTCCGCCCGGCTGGCGGCCGCGGCGTGTTCGCTTGTTTCCAGAACACCGTGATTACAGGACGCGCCTAAACGGATCGGATTCCACGGCGCCGCCCGGCCGGCCGGCCATTCAAGGCGCGACCTCTGGCCCGCAGCAACGCACTGGTCACACACGTACGAATCGGAGAGAAAGGGTAGCCGCTGCTCACCGCCTGCTGGAGGACTACGACCCGAAGGCAAGGCGGCGTCGCCAGGTCATCGGCCCACACCTTGAGGGCTGGCCGGTCTTTTTGAAGGCGTCGCGGCGCCGCGCCGATAGCGACGAGCAGGGCTGCGCCGCGCATTGGAGCAGCAAGAGCGGCATAAAGAAACCCGTGGCTATTAACGCCCCGCCACCCCGCCCCGCCCCGCCTGCCGTGGGCCAAAGTGATCGCCGCCGTCCGTGCAAGTTAAATGCACACCGCGTTAGTCGTGGCGGTGGCGGCAAAAAACGCGAAAAGCAAACGGATATAAAGCAAAAAGAGGCGGGGCGCGGGGGCGCATGCGGCGGCGGCCCCACGATGGCGGCGGGGCGTCGCGGTGCTGCCTCCCACGACTGGACGCGGTGGGCCGCGGCGCCGTGCTCGCTCCCGATTGGCCGCCGCCTCTCTCTTTCTCGCACGCATTGGTCGTGCACGGCAGGGCCTGGTCGGGGCGGGGAGGCCGCGGGGGGCGCTTCCGCCGGGCTCTTTGGCGGCCCGGCCGCCTCGCCTGCCGAGTCACGCTTCCGGGGCGCAGGCTGTGCAGGCGGCTCGGCGTGGCCCGCGTCATTTGTGCTCGGACGTGTCCGTCACGTAGCCAAGATCACGCGGCGAGGACCGTGCTGCGTGGCGGCCGCCGCCAGCAACGCCAAAATGGGCTCGCCCGCGCCGCCCGCGCCGCCCGCCCACATGAAGGTAATGACTTCGTGAGCTGGCTGATGGTCTTCGTCGAGGTGGTCGTTGTCCGGCATGACCGAGGGGAAGGAAGCGCGCGGCGGCCACCAAGCGAAAAATGGAGCGAATGGACCAGAATGGCCACCCTGACCACCCTCAACGCCGGTCCGCGGACACTGTGACGCCAGAAAGCCGGTCGCCCAAACCGCCCCGACATGGCCCTGCCGCCCTGCCGGGACGAAGGCCGCCGGCGCCGAGGGACGTTTCGTTGGAAACGTCCTTATTAATGCCGTAGTAATCCGGCGCTTTACGAGGCGAACTCGCTCGGGGACGCCGACGACGACCTCGCCTTGGCACCGGCCCGCTGCTCGTATTAAACGTCCCGATAAACAGTCGCGGCCGTTAATCACTCGCCCGTACTTCTGATTAGCGCCGCGCGAACTCGCGCAGGACTGGACTGAGCTTAGGCGGTGCCGACCTCTGCCGAGAGTGGGGCGAAGATTCTCCCTTTTCTTGGCCTATTCCGTCCTTCCCCCTCTCAAAGTGTCGCCACATTTCCTTCTTCACGGAAACGTGTCAACTTTTTGCGCGAGCGGGAGTGTGCCCGCGGCGAAGAAAAAGGATCCCACGCGCTGCGCTGCCTGCCTGGCCGCGGCTCCGTGTTCCTCGGGCTTGAGCGCGGTCCCGGGCGCGGGCCCCGTTCCTTGCCGGCACCCGTTTGTCCCCGTTGGCACGCTGTTTTGCTCCTCCCGTCCCCGCCCGCCCGCGTTTGATAAATCTGCTGACAGTTTAGCGCGCGAGGCTGTGGCTCGCGGCCGGGCTGCTCGCTGGGCCCCGCACCGGCCGGCCTGTTAGCTGGGGCCACGCGGTGTGCCCGGCCGCGCGCTCTGACAGCCCGACCGGTCCAGAAGCGTGCGAAACACCCGGCAGAGACCGCCGAGGTTTCAGGTGCTGGACGCGGACGCTACGTGCGAAGATATGATATGATCCTCAAAGGGCTCAAAAACCTGTGGACATCGGACATGCCGCATGGGAAACCCATCGTAGATACACTGTTGTGTCAGAGGATGCTCCACGGAAAAAAAAAATTGTCTGCAAAAATGTGATTTTCTATCCATCAAAATAAACAATGTTTTCTTGAAAGTTAAGTTACTATCACAACTGACAGTGTAGGCGGGTGTTTGAAGCAAACACCCTCACTGCGAAACGGCAGAGACGCTACGCAATTAAATCCGTGTTCGCGCACAGCCTCCGTGGCGGGGCTCCCTGTCGAGCTGTCGGTCCTTTTGCCCCTTTTGGCTGGCTGCGTCGCGGCGTGCCTGCGCAGAGCGTTCGCCTTGAGACGCTGGGCTACATTCTGGGCGTCTCGGCTTGGCAGCGGCGGCCTTGACGGCCAGCCCTTTCCTTATTCTTGTGCGAATCCATTACGCATGCATCGTCGCCTCTTCGCCGGTCCGCCCCTTGATTGGATTCGTGTCCGCACGCGAGCATGCGAGGCACGGCAAGGTCCGGCCAGCTAGCACACAGTGGGTCAGAAGACCGTTGAGGCGTCCAAAATTCTAGGCGCGTTTTGAGCTCCAGAGTCGCGAAATGGGACTCGAATCGAACGTGTGACGCCCACCAATAGATTGCTCTCCAAACGAGGCGACTCTGGAGCTCAAAACACGTCTAGAATTTTGGCCGCCTCAACGGTCTTCTGACCCACTGTGCAGCAGCCAGCCCAGCAGCCAGCCAGCAGCGCGCCAGCCCCAAGGCGAAATGCTTTTGCTCCATTGAGAGGAGGGCGAGTCCAACTACGGCGGCACACGCAACGAGATCGCGCAGTGACTCGCAAGGAGCGGCTGCCGCCGCGTGCGCCGCGTGCCACGGCAGCACGCCACTCCAGGGTTCGCGTGGCGCCCGCGGGGCGTGCGCGGCCAACCATGCCATTCAAGGGGGAAAACCAAGTGAGGAAAAACGGACACGAATACCTTATAAACATACTCGGGCACACACATTCGGTCATTATCTTTGTCCCTTCCGAGAGTAGTTCGAGAAGGCGTGGCCCGCTTGGCGGGGCGTGGCGGGGCGTGGCGGGGCGTGCTCCGGGCGTCCACTCGACATGACAGGTGTGGCAGTGATACTCGGCTCGCTTCCTGCGTCTTGAATGGGCGCAGCGGACCACGCGACGCCGGGCTGCGCGGCTGCGCGGCCTGCGCGAGGGAGCGGCCTATCATCATGGCAGCGGAGGCTTTGGTCTGCGGATGCCGTGGGGTCAGAGGGCGTATCGAGGGCTGCACCGGGACGTTGGCCCCGCGGCCGGAAAGGGGCGTCGCGGCGCTGGAAGGCGCTCCAGCGGCTCCAGCAATAGGTAGCATAGCGCCCTAATGACAGGTCCTGCGGCCGGGATGGCCTCACGCCGCCGGCCGTCCTGCCCGGTCCTGCCCGTCATCTGGCCGCCGGAAGCCCTGGAGTACTCCTGGAGTGGTTCGGCCGGGAATCAAGACGTCATCGGCGGCCCGGCCAGCACACCCTCGTGAATGAATGAACTACTTTACTATTTTCTCACACGCCATACGCTGCAGGTGAATGAATGGGAGCCTCCTGTCGAGCCGTCTCTGCCTGTCGGCCGGCCGGCCCGTTGGTTGGACCGGCCGGCGGGTGGAGGCGCGTTCTCCGCTCCACCCCGACGTGCCTTCGGCCTTCGGTCCGCGCTCAGGGCCAGCAAGTAGGGGAGCAGCAACGATCGCGCTGCGGATCGGCAGGACAAGCAAAGCGGCGGGGAAAAAGTGGGGAGAAAAAGAAGAGCGCGCGGCATCTAAAAGCAATCATCTTCCTTCTAAATGGCCGGCCGCCGGATCGGCCCGGTCGGCGCCGACACCAGCGCGCCGCGCCTCGCCTCGGCGCCGTCATTCGGACCCTACCGGTCGGAGCAGCGCCGGTCGCCTACAAGACGGCCAGGCCGGCCGTTTTTCGAAATGTGACCTTTCAGGTGTTAAACGTCCGACGCTACTGGTCCGGCGGACATAGCGGTCGCTAGCGGGAATCTGCACTACTCCGTGTGCTCCGGCGGCTTTAGCTGGCTTTAGCAGCGGAATGGCTGCCGTTAATTCCTTCCACTTACTCCTGACCGTCTGCGCGCCGCCGTCCGCGACGTCCTCGACGGGGACGTGGCAGCGCGTCCTTGTCGCGGGAAGGACACTCGCGTGCTAGAGTGCTAACAGTCCGCCCGCATGCCGTCAGCAGTCCGAACAGAGTCGCTCCGTCTCTCGCGCACTCATGGTGCGTCCCGGAGGGGTGCGACGGAGCGTCCAAGCACCATTCAGAGTGACCGCCGCAGGAAGCACCGCCCGCTAAACGACTGGCCTTTGGTTTTGTGTTTTATCGCCGGTTATTGTGAGTTTCCGACAAGGCGGCGGCCGGCCGGCCGGCCGGACGGAGGGACGCCGGGGTCAGAAGGAGAGCGGGGCCTTTGGGCTGGCAGGGCGCCAGGCTGGCGTCAGGCTTCCAGTCCTGCAGGACGACGGGAAGCTGCGTGAAAGTCTTGTCGGCTCCCCACTTGTAAAACAGCCCGAGCCTTCAATAAGAATGTTGCTGACGCGCTGACGCGGCGGGGTCCGCCGGCCGAGCGCGCGCGCTCCGCTCAGCGGGAACGCTGATGCCGTGGCTGCTGCGTGCTTCCAATAAAATCCCCGGCCTGTCCTCC
This sequence comes from Stenchaetothrips biformis, assembly GCA_030522485.1. Classification (NCBI taxonomy): domain Eukaryota; kingdom Metazoa; phylum Arthropoda; class Insecta; order Thysanoptera; family Thripidae; genus Stenchaetothrips; species Stenchaetothrips biformis. The sequence goes on from CM060098.1 coordinate 6,475,273, forward strand.
CGGAAAGAATTTTCCCACACTCGAGCGTGTGGACCGGACGAGCATGGGCCGAGGGCGCCTGGAGGGTAGGCATGTGTCCGCTGATCGGTATTTTAACAACCACATTTGGGGCCCAGCGCGCCCAGCGTGACGCGGGCGGCGCGTCTCCGATACGGCGCTGGCGGCAAAGAAACCAAGACGCCTTCTGTGGGGCCGCGCCGCGACGCGCCGCCCGTCACAACTCACTACTCACCAGGTAGTGGACGGAGAGGTAGCGGGCGGATTCTGAGAAAGTTGTGCACACGAGCGCCGGGTGGCGACGGCTCGTTTCCATACAACACAGACCGGCCGCGCCGCGCGACACTCGATTTGATGGCTCTTCCACTAAACCCGACCCATACCATAAGGTCTTTGCCTCCCGATCCGGCCATCCCGGGCCGTCCTTTGCGTCACACCGCCTGCCGACATCAGTTTGCTTTTAATTACTTTTTGAACCCCAAAGGTTTTCTCGCTGCTTGATGTGTTTGCTTGAGCGTGGTGTGCGACGCCGGCGCTGTGATCGACGCCCTGCTGGTCGAGGCGGCGCCCCGGCCGTGTGATCGACGCCCTGCTGGTCGAGGCGGCGCCCCGGCCGCCCCGAGGCGTCGACGCCTGGCTTAGCCCCCTGGGTTAGGCCCCTGGCTCAGCCGCTGGCCCGGACCGAGCCAGACTTATGGCCGCATTAAATTCCGTGGACAGCACTTAATTAGGTAGCGGCCGAACAAAGAGCGGTGCCGCCGAGCTGCGTAAATCAAAAGGACACAGGGTCGCGGCGTTTTTGCCCCGTTCCCGCCGAGCGTCAAAACGCCGTGCTGGCCGCCAGCTCGGTCGGGGCGTTTCGAACCGGCGGCGGGGATCCCGGCAGGACTATTTTCTAAACGGAACAAGCGGCCGCGAAGAACAAGTGGCGATAAACTGTTTCGACAGCCGGGGAAAGCCATTACTTTGGAAGGCTGGTTCAGTCGGCTAAACGCGCCCGCGCCGCATTTAAGTCTTTTTTGCGAGGCCGAACGGGCAGGGTTTTTCGTGTGTAGAGTGTGCAAAGTCAGTGGCAACCGGCTCACATTGGGCTGACGGTCACTTTCGGCCCTGCAAAAGGGTTACGAGACTGCCAAGAAAATCTTCTTTTTTTCCGCTTGACTCGAGGCGGCAAGCTCGCGTTATCCCAGCAAGAAAGTGATCAACAGGAAATGTGCGTGCGTGTGTGTGTGTGCGTGCGTGCGTGCGAGAGAGACAGGGGACCGGGGGGTTTGCTTTACCGAAACCAGACCCAGACTGGTCCGCTCCGCAGAGTGTGCGCGCGGGCTGTATTGGTAGCAGGAAAAGGAGCCTTTCGGCCTCGACATTATGAGTGAATTATAAAAGTTGGCGGCTGGCCGCCTCGCCCACTGTGCCTCGCCCGGGGCGCCTTCCCCCGCCGCCCCGCCACGCGTGTTGCTAATCACTGCATTGTTGGGCCGCACTTCGCCGAGGCTCACGCTGGCTTATGCCCCCTCGGCCCAGGCAGGGCACATGTATATAAATCGTGCGCGAATAATACGTTGTATGCAAGCGCCAGGCCGTGCAGCCACCGGGCGGCAGGGCGGCGCAGTGCGCGCCTCGCCCGCCGAGGCCTCCGCTGAACAAGCCGTTTGATCTATGGAGACTCCCGAACGGTATTTCACTTCTTCAACAGGGTCACTTTCGGCCGGCGCTGCCAGCGTTTTTTCCTCTCGTTGGGTCTCTTTTGGGAAGACATTTTTGCGGTTTAACGGCGGCGTGGCGGCGTGCCTCCGCGCACGGGCCGTAAATCAAACGATCCGTGTGGGAAACGGCTTTATAGTTACTGGAGCCACTACTGGGGGCCGATGCCGAGCAGTGTTGCTCTGTCTCTCTCGCACTTGCAGGGCGTGCTCCGGAGGTGCGAGAGAGATGCACGCTGTTTCGACTGCTGCTGGGGCGGCGCGGCTGCAGCGGTGACTGGACACCGCTTTCTAGACGCGCATCCATCCCACCGTGTTGTGCTGATTAACAGCGGCAGGAAGTGGCGACGGAAGCGGCTTTGGGTTCGCGTCCTGCTCGCTGACACCCTCGGCTGACACCGTACTCGTTGCTATGACGCCGTACTCGCGCGGCCCTGCCGGCCCTGCCGGCCCAGCAACTTGATAAGGGGGGTCGGCAGCAGCCTCGTATGTACGGCCCGGCCACCGCCACTTGCCCTGTTCTCGGCGCGGCGCACGCACGCGCAGCTATGCACAGTGGGCAGCGCAGCGCGCACGTGGGACCCGGCCCACCCGACCCGTTCACACGACGCGGCGACGCGGGTCAGGACCCTCCGCGCTCCCTGCGACGCACGTCTCCGTGTTGGTAAACAGAGCCAGGGAAGCACACTCGCGGCGGAACGAGGATGCCACGCTTTTGCCGGACTACTCAAAGAGGTGGGCCAAGTTACGCAAAATTTTACGCAAAATTTGGCCTTTTGCCCTCCTTGAGACCTCGACCTGTGCACGGCACTGTCCGTCACAGCAGCGTAGATTGACCGCGGAATGAGTGCGTGTTCTCGTTTTAGTGCTTTTCGCGAGTGTCGTGTTCGATGTAAATGGGGAGTTGACGCCGGCGTTGCCGCCGCCACGGTCGGCGCGATGGCTTCCCCGACTTTGCCGGCTTGGCTATGCAAATGACGTGGCGTACGAATCAGGGCGGCGGCCAGGCTTCGCCAGGCTCTCGGCGCGGCGCGTGTTTGTTCGGAGCAGGTGGCGCGGCCGGACGGCCGACTGGTGGCGTCCCCTACGGCCCCCTGCGGCAGGCTGTGTCAACACGACAAACCGAGTTACGCCCCGCCGGCGCAGCGCATTAGAGGCACGACAGCCTCCTCCCTCTCTCTCTCTCTCTCCCAGTGGGTCGCAGACGCGCTGCGCTACTCCAGCAGTTGAACGCCGGAAATGATTACAGAATGAGGATGAGCGAGAGGGAGACAGGGTGTTGTTGGTGCGGCAGTGGAGAGAAAGAGAGGGAGGGAGAGGGAGGTCTGGCGACCCTAGGCGACCCCAAGGACCAAGCCGCGACCCCAAAATATTTTTCCGCGACCCCAAGGACCAAGCCGCGACCCCAAAATATTTTTCCGCGACCCAAAGTGGGCGAGACCGGGCCAGGCCAATCCCGTGCAGGATTTATGGTGTTACGACGTCCCGATAGCCCAAGGACAGTGCGCCGCGGCACCGCGTCGTTGGCATACGGGGTGCCGGGTCCGGTTGTCCCGAAATTGGTGGCAGTCCGTTCTGTTGTCCGCGTTGGGCCGTGGTGCTGGCTGTGCTGCGTCCGGCAGCGCGGCCACCGCCATAAATAAATTGGCCGGCTGCTTATCTCTCTATTCCTCTTCTACTCCCCGCGCTAATAGGCGCTCGCGTGGCGGTGTACTTGCGCGCCGGGCTTGTGACCACAGTGGGCCGCACTGGAGGCGAATAAAACATGACGCCAAAGGGTCGGCTGGACAAGGATGGATGTCCAATCGAGGCCCCGTTCGCTCGTGTACGCGATGAATCAAAATAACGCCGTCCTCAGACACTCGCCTCGCGCTCCTCGGCCAGGTCAGCGGACGCATTTTTTCCGTCCGCGGAGTTGGTCGTCCTCGCGGGGGAAACGGCGCGTAAGTTTCTAAGTGCTGCGGGACGCGACTCGACTCGTTTTCCGCCAAAATGACATGACGTTTAGCACCAGGCGGTGGGTGGTCTGGGACTCGCGCCACCACGCCGCCCGACTATCTGGCCGTATTTCAAGGGGCCCAAGCACGCCGTTGGCGGTAAAATGTACCCCATCGGCTGACCCACTTGGCGCGGCCGGGGGTACTTTTCCTCGGCGGTGCGGCGGTGCGCTGCGCGGTCCCACGCCGTCGCGGCGCCGGGCGGGGCCGCCCACTGTGCGCCCAGACCGAACCAATCCCGCCGGAGATATTGGATTAGCGCGCTAACTCGATTAGAGCGGAAAATGGCGGCGGGTCATCCCTCCATATCGGGGCGGCATCTCTGCATTCCGAACCGCCGTGTCGCCCTGTCTCTCTCTCTCTCGCGGTGGAGCAGCGAGTGCGGGGGCGAGTGAGACAGCCGTGTTCATTCGGCCTGCTGACCGTCAGATAATTACTGGCTGACCTTTGCCACATTCTGCATTATCGCGGCCGATAAAAACAGCAGCCGCGCCGCGGCACTGAGGCCGCGCGGGTCGTCTGCCTGCACTGCCAAAGGGTCGCACGGGGCCGTGGGGGGCACGGGGGCGGGGCGGGGCGGGGCGGGGCGGGGCTCGGACAGAGATATGTGCTCGGCCACCGGCGTCGCCTTGCCCCGCCGCGTCGCGCGTCACTTCCGTCCAAGTGTGGGAAAGTCGAGCAGGTGCGCGCGCGACTCTCGGCTGCCGAGGGGGAGGGGGAATAGGCGACGCATCACAAGGCACTGACTCACCAGCCACTACACTATCTGGTCACATTCGCTGCCCCCTCCATGCCATGCGCGCGAATGCCTTTCTGGATGCACTCTTCTTGCTGAGGGATATCTTGCTTGCAGGACGCGGCGCGCTTGCGAAGACTCGGGACATTTTCCGCCCGGCGGCAAAACACAAACAGTAACAATAATGACGCAACGCGGCGCGCCTTGGACGCCCTGCAACAAGTCCAGTAAGGCGCTTTGGCTTTCCCTAATTATTGGCAGCGTGCGTGGCGTCCGTTCGTCTGTCTGTCTGACCGTCTGTCCGTGCGTCAGCGCAAGCCAACCGATGATCGAGAGGTTAATCACAGAGTAGATACTCTTTCACAGCAGCAGTGCGCCCCACCGCGGCAGTGTATGTGTGTGTGTGTGCTAGCCGCCGTGCCTTGTTCCAGGCGCTGATTCAATGGATGCTGGTCGTGCCCCGCGTCTAGCAGCGGCTGCCACTTTCACGCGCCATTCTCTAGTGTCGCACACGCGTGCCGCCGCGTGGTGTAGCTGTCGGCTGCTGGAGAAATTGACCCGCGCGCCGTACTGGCTGCACGGGGAAACGGCTGTTGTGTGTTTTTTGAAAGCAGAGCTCCGTCCAGAGCGTCTTTTTTTTTTTTTTTTCGGTGAGTCGGATTGGGGCGAGGCGACGCGTCAGGGCGGGGCCCGGACGGACGGACGCATGCTGAACAAGCACGTTCCCACACTGGCGCGACCCGCAGCCCACAGGTGAGCGGCGTCCTCTCCGTCGCACCCGTGGCGGGGGTCGGCGAGCGAGCGAGACGGCGCGGGGCTGGCGACGCGGTGCGGGCCGGACACGCGGACACGCCCAGGGCGTCATCGCGCTGCTGCCCGGCGGCCCGGAACCGCGCGGCGTAGCGTCGGAGCGGCGCCCCGCCCGGCCACGCCCCAGCCCCGCAGCCCCGCACGCGGACAGGTGGCCGCCGCTGCGGGGCTCGGGGACGGGCGGCGCCGCGGCGGCGTGCTTAACGGGCTGCTTGGGATGCTCGCTGGCGTCGTGGAAGCGCCGCCGCCATCACCGCACCGTGGCGGTGACGCCCGGCTCTCAGAGTCCCTAATGTTTGTACTTTGAGCTGGAGCTCGCCTCGCATCGCTGCGGCCGAACGGCCCGGCCACATTTACAAATGTAATTGAATCTCGCGCTGCAGTCATGTTTTTACCGCCCCACAGTGGGGCCACAAGACCGGTGCCGGTGACCAAAACTCTTGACGCGTTTTGAGCTCCAGAGTCGCTAAATGGGACTCGAGCCAAACATGTGACGCTACCAATGGATTCCTCGTTCGTAGAGCAATCCATCGGTGGGGTTACACGTTCGGTTCGAGTCCCATTTATAGTAACTCTGGAGCTCCAAACGCGTCCGGGATTTGGAACGCCTCCCAGCCGTCTTCTGGCCCACTGTGCGCCCCCAGCTGGCACTACTATCAGGCCCCGACGTGCATCCGGCCAACAGAGCGGCACGGGGCTATGATTCCGGGTGCGTTTTGTGTGCGCTGTGACGATCGGCCCGGGTAATTTCGTTTGTCACGTGGGTGTCATGCCCCGGTCACTTGACACGCGTCACGCCCCGTCACGTTGCCCGCCACGCCCCGGTCGCGCCCCGGTCACGCCGCGTGTCACGGTCCCCGTGAGAATCCGGTCACAAACACACACAGGGAAGGCCAGACCGCGCGTGCAGGCATCGGCCACGCAACTGGGGCACCAAAAAGACAAGTCAATGTTCCAAAAGTGGGTCATCGCTTCAAAAAGTGAGAAGGACGAAAGGAACGTGCTGCAGTTTTGTCCATCTTAGTTTCAAAATTGGAACTTTTTTACAGTTTCGCTTTGGGAAAAAAAATCTGCATGCAAGAAGAAGACGTTTGTTTTGTTCATGCAGTATTTAATTTACAGCAAAGAAGATTTTTTTCTTTTTGTGGGGCGTTTTTAAAAATGTGTTGCAGGGTTTGAGAGCGTGATTAAAGTGCGTACTGTACCGCCACTGGCTCTCCAAGTCAGCTTCCTCCAAATGATTAGTTTTGGAACGAAACAAGTGTAAAGCCCCTGAGGAGCGGCCTCCCCAAGGCATTCCCCAGTGCTCCCCAGCACTTACTGCCCGCCATCCATCCTGAGTGACGCCGTGGCCCATCTTCCCATATACCATCCACGCGGCCTGCATGGTCTCGCCGCTGTTATTGCAGCACAGTTGTTTGGTAACGCCCCGCCGACTGGACGGCCCAAAGCGGCCGAGTGGGCCCGCCCAGCGCTGCACCCGCCCCGCCACGCCCCACCACGCCCCACCACGCCCCGCCCCCTTTACTGCTCCTCGCTTGTTTCATGTCATTACACCGCCTCAAGCCGCTCGTACATTAAGTGTAATAGGCCCAATAATAACGTGTGCATGTGCCAGCCAAGTGTCTGGCGCGCTCCTTTACGTGCTCCCCGTTCAACACCCCGGACAGCGCCTCGGCCAGGGCGGCGCCGCGAGGGGGCAGCCGCCCACCCAAGACCGCGCTCCGATTCACAGAGTGCTGGAACTTGGTGTGCTCGGCGCGGAGCCGAGGTACTTACTGCTGTAGGTACCGCACCGGGCAGGCCGGGCAGGCCGGGCAGGCCCCACACGGCGAGGAGCATCAATCTGGACGTGAAGCTGCCGACCGCTCCGCGTCGTCCGTCTGACAGCGAGTAAGCTGCCGACAGCGCCGCCAGCAGGGCCGCGCCCGGACGGCACCGTCACGCCGGCAGCTTCATGATGCACTTGACGCCCAAGTGGGGGGCCATTTTCGAAGTTCGCGCACCCCGCGGCCCTGACGGCCTGCGCTGACGGCGAGGCCCGACGGCGCGGCTGATGAGGGCCGACCGGGCCGCCGTGCCGACGCACAGATTAACTTCCAACGAGAGTAAATCTGGGCGGCCGGGCGCGGCGGGGCCACCGGGCGACGGCGAGACCGACTCGTTGAAGAGATTGGGTGTAATATAGAAATGAGGGGTGTCCCGTCCTGTCACGGCCCCGGCATGCCGCGGCAGGACGCAGGGGGAGGGGGTGTCCTCGTCTAATCAAACCGGCGGCGCGTGGGGCCGGCCGGGCAATAGTGGTACACGGCGCGCAACATTGTCATCGGCAAGGTGTCGACGGCCTCGCGGATTTCTCTACCGTGCGCGCTTCCGCGTCGGTCAGTCGGTGGCGGACGCGCGTCGCACTGCTAATTGGAGTGGAGGTCAACGACCGAAGGGCGAAGGCCGACGAACTGCTGTAAACAGAACAGCGTACGGCACTTGCAGCATGCGGGTCGGACGGGTCACAAGTGTAGGGCCTGCAGGGCCGCGAAGGGGCACCCTGTCCGGCCAGGGACGCCCCATCAGCAGGCTCACTTGTTGTTATTGTCGCACCGGAACACGACGCGGGCCTTCCCCCTCCCCCTTGGCGGGGCACACATCAGGTTCCTGCCGGCTTTGTGCGCTTCCACTGAGTGCGTGCGCGCCCCGTGCCGCCCGCGCCGCCCGCGCCCTCATTCCGAACGATCGTCGCTCTGTCCCTCTCGCACCCACGTTGGCCGGCCCGCGGGTGCGATAGGGTCAGAGCGACGAAAGCGCTGTTCGGAGGGAGTCGGCTGGGAGTGTGTCTGACTGAGGACTGAGTGTGAGAGCGTGACTGCGGGCCGGGCATGGGCCGGGTGTGGCAATTGGCTGACAATGCCCCGCACAATAGCTATCTTCCGGCCTCTACATAATCCGCCACCCCGCCCTCCCGCGGCCTGCTGGCCGTGGACCTGTTGGCCCGCCCCGCGCCGCGCCCTCCCCCCGCCGGCGCCCTCCCCTATGCACCCAGTTGACAGATTCCAAAGTGGCCCGTGGCGGCTCGGCGTGCGGAGGTCACCACGCTGCAGGCCCGCCCGGCGTGGCATTGCGCTGGGGGACGTGCCGTGCGTGAGTGTCACACACACACGCACACACAGAGCCACGCGCACGCAATCGGGGTGCCGCCGCGTCGTGGCCCGAGCGGATATGTGGTAAACCGCGCCCGGTAGCCCTTTCGGCCTTTTGCTGCGCGCGGCCTCGGCGTGCGTCGCGCGCCCGGGACGCCTGGAGCTGGAGCCTGCCGCCGGAGCGCGCCGTCACGAGCTGGAGGAGGAGGGGGGGGGAGGAGGGCGGCTGGAGTTTCAATTTCCAGTCGGGGTGTGCACCGTGATGATGAATGGTGCACCTGCGCGCGGCCCCGGCGGCCCAGGCTGGACTCCAGGCTGGACTCCAGCGGCCGGACGGCTCCCACAAGCGGTGCAGTCATTACTCCATCGGCAGAGGAGGTCAACCGATTCGAATGTCAGGACGAGGCGGGCAGGACGTGTCGGTTTCCGGCGCGCGCGGGTCGACGCGGGGCGGGGTGGGGTGGGCTGGGCGCGGCCCTCGTGTCCTTCTCGTGGCGTCTCGTTGTCGCCGTCGTACAGTGTGGCAAAATTAGGTCGCGGCGCGGGGCGCGGGTCCAGGGCGACAGGGCGGCGTTCGTCTCGGCGGCGCTCGGCGGAGACACTTGGCGCGAAGGCACGCCCTACTAGGGAAGCCGAGTAATTCACAGAGGCGGCCCGAGATCTGTTGCTTCCCGTCGAGGGGCCGCGGCGCCCTGGGGCCACCAGTGGGGCCCACTGGAGCCACCACTGGGGCCACCCACCCGCAACACGGGAGCACGGCGACACAGCGTGCAAGGCGCAGAACAAGAGCACGTCTAGTTTTTGTCGGTACAGTATAATTTTGTTAGGTTAAAATATCTGCTCAGTTGAATGAATGCAAAGCCTGTTGGTATTGATCTGACACTCAGTTTAGCTTGAATCAAGTTTTTTCAATCAACAAAAAATATTTTACTTGATTCAAGAAATCATTTTTCTGGGTGCGCTACGAGGTGGTTCGCGGACACCAGGTCGACGCGATGGCCAGAAGACCCGTGTGACACCGTTAGTCCTGCAGCCCCTCTGGACTCGAATTAAGCTCATGGTTCGGCATGGTGGTCCCGATAGATCAGAAGGGCAATGCATTGAATGTGTGCGATGGTGTGTCCGCGGCCGCGCCGAGGCTGACCGGTCAGCAGATCCGCTACTGCCCGCGGCTGGCCGGCCGTACGGCACGCCGCCTCGCCTCGCCGCCCCGTGACGTGTGTGATTGCGGCGCTTATTTGCCCCCGACTAATTGCCCCAAGCCGTGGAGTATCGCCACTGGAGTGGCTCCAGCAGCAAACTGGCTCCGCTGCGGGTCGCGCAATCATACGCCTGCAGGTTGGATGCTGGACAGAGCTTTCGTCGCTGCGTCTCTCTCGCGCGCACGGGGCGTTGCCTGGCTGGAGCGAGAGAGCGGCGCGGAGCACTGTTCGGAGTGAGCCTGCTGGCGGCGGAAGTTGTGACGTTGGTTGTATATCTCGCCTCGTCCGCCCTGCGCACTGGACTCGCGGACCGCCTCGATGGAGAAACCAAACATGAAAGTAAATTTACCGCCAGCTCCACATTTTGTAATGAATTCACAATAAATTCATTTTTTATGAATCACGTCGGTGAACATCGTGAACCAAATACGACAAGTGTTCAGCCGCCAGTGCTGAAGGCTGTATAGCTCCGAGCTACTGGATACGAAAAGGTATCAGCTCTCTGCCGTGCACGGCGCGGCAGGATCACACTGAGTTCCGCACCGGTAGCACTACCACCAGCAGCAGCAGGGCTCTAATGCAGAATCCGTGTCCGCGCTCCAAGCGAGGGCAGCGCGGGGCGCGTGGCGGCCACGTCCGTGGCACCTGCAGTGACCCCCATCAAAGTGCCGTCAAACAGCGGCACGGAGGGAGAGAGAGAGAGAGAGAGAGAGAGAGAGAGAGAGAGAGAGAGAGAGAGAGAGAGAGAGAGAGAGAGACTTACGGCGCTAGATAGCTTTCGAGAAAAAAGAAAAAAAAGCACCCTTCGGCAGAGTGTGTGCAGCGCATTCGGATTAAAATTAAAAAGAAATCAATCCGCGGTGCGTGCTTTTATTGAAATGAACCGACAATGCGCCGCGGTTCCGACAAACGAAGGGAAGCTTTGCACCTCACACCTATTGTCCGAGTGGCGGCCAATTACCTCTCGTACGCGGCTGCGAGCAGCAAAAGGAGGAGCACTGTGATGTGCCAACGATGCACGCACACACACACGCACACACACTGAGCGGAAAGGGGAAGACAGCGTGTATCGCACCGCATCGCAAAAAACAAGCGCCGCGCCGTGGGCTGCCGGCCGCAACATCGCAGCAGCGCGCAGCAGCCGCTACAGACGCCGTGTAAAATAATTAAGCTGTGCGAGTCGCGTCCGACGCGCGCACACACACTCACACACACACAATATAATAATAATAAAATGCATGCAGCAATGCCTCGCCGGCCTCTCCTGTATTAATGGATTGCGTCGTATCGGGGTTCGGAATCAGGGGGAGCCTGGATTCAGATTCAGGTTCGCAGCAGCGGTTCGACGTCCTCGCAGGCTTTACACGGCTTTCGGCCCCCGTAACGAACTGAGCCGATTTACACCATAAATTAAAGTAATTAACGCCCGGCGCCGCGCGACACCGCGCAGGACGCCTCCACGCTCCGGGCCCACTGGGAGCCTCGGGGACGCAGCGCCGCCTTTCGTTGCCATTCGATTCGTTTGAGTTCGTGATCCAACGCGCTCCTCCCACGCGCTCGAAAATCGCATCGATTCAGAGAAATCGTTTTATTTTTTTCGTAGGCGTGCCGTTGCGTCTATTCACTAAGATCTCATTCTCCGCGCCTCTTCCTCGTTCTGCTTTTCTCCCTTGCACAAAGCTCCGCGCATTGTGCGCCGACCGGCACCACTGCACCCTGTTGCTTGCGCGCTGCCGGCCTCTAGCGGCCGCCCCCGGAACCACGTGCGGCGGGCCGGCGCGCCGCGGCGAGGGTGTTCCAGTTAGGTGTGACGGATGACGTCGCCCCGGGAAGCTGAGGTGTTATTCATCGCCCATCACGTCGAGGCCATTTCAAAAGGACGCTTGGAAATAGGCTTTTGTTCGAGTTATGCATTTCGCCGTATCAGTGGACCAGGGTTGTGTGGGTGAAAAAAATAGGAGAGAAGGGAGTTTTTAAAATAAAATGTATTCAACTATGTAGCAGTCATCGCAAATCCTTTTCACAGTCTTAGCAAACATATAGTCATGGTGGCTGGAAAATTTGCATATCACTTCAGGACAGAGATAATTTTACTGTACACAAAGAGCACAATCAGTAGACAAGATCATAATTACTATGAATCTTTTCTCAGGTACAAAATAATAATATATATATCACAGTATTTCACCAAATCAACAAAATTTCAAAACTATATAAGAGTGAAAACTGTGTGAAAAATATTCAAATTGAAAATTTCGATAACAATTAAAGCTGAAGTATGAAATTTTCAATAAAATTTACATTTAAAACTAAAGTTTTCTTTTTACAACACTCTGCACCTTTCGCAAAATCCAACAAAAACATAACTTTTTTGAAAAATAATTCAACAGGGACGAATTTTAAATCACATCAAATTTTTCTACCACATCAGTGGAGATTCTCTCTTACAATCTATTAAAGCCACAATTCAGTAAGACGAGCCATGGTCGTCGACACCTACTCACTGTACCACACAGTCCGCAAATGATACAAATCCGAATGGAGATCTCAATTCTATGCTATAAATGCACGAACGGTACTTTCATTAACATGATCACAAAATGCTTCCTAATAAAAATCTATTATAAATAGTGCAACAAACGAACACACATTCACACACGCAAACACGCACACGTTCACACATTATTATAACCACACAGAATGTCGTCGAAGAAGTCACCAGGGCCTCCAGACGGAGCCCTCGTCGCCGGACTCGATCATGGTGGGCTCCGACTCACTGGTGACGCTGGCGCCGGGGCTGAGCGGGGGCGTGTAGGGGCTCTCAAGTGCCCTGCGCTCGTCGTGGCGGTGGAGCTCGTGGTGGCCGTGGTGGGCGGGCAGGGTGAGCTCGGCGGCCCCGCAGTGGTCCTGACAGGGGCAGCTGCCGCCCTCCATGCCGGGCGGGCAGCCGGTGGGCGCCTGCAGGTCGCTGTCGATCTTGCGGATGCAAGTGCTGAGGTGCTGCAGCAGCTTGGCGCTGGCGGACGGGTCCACGACGGGGCCCTCCAGGTTGGCGCGGACGGTCAGGTAGTTGGTGACCTCGGCGGCGCAGTGCGTGAAGCCGGCCCGGAAGCGGTCCGCGTACGCGGACTCGGGGGTGAGTCCCAGTGCGCGCTGGCGGCGCAGGTTGTGGAGGTGGCGCACCGTCAGCTCCAGGATGTCGGCCTTCTCCAGCTTGCTCACGTTCTCGCCCTCGGAGGCCAGCGCGCCGACCATGAGCTCCTTGAGCTCATCCAGACACCGGTTGATGCGGGCGCGGCGTTTGCGTTCAAGCATGGGTTTCATCACCTGAGGAGCACAAGGGGAGGTGGCGTTAGACGGGCTGGCACAGGGCGGGCAGGACTGACAAGGGCGGTCCAGGACTCTAGGGGCGGTCACCTCCGCGTCGTCATGTCGCGCTTACCTTTCTGTACTGGTACGTCCTGGAGATGGGCTCGTGCTCGTAGTCGGCCATGTTGGGGTAGGAGGTGGCGATGCTCTCCGCTGGTGAACGCATTGTCCAATCGACGCGTAAAAATCCAAGGGATGCACTGGGCACTGCACTTCACTGCACTTGCACTTCGTGATGACGCGAGTCGCTGCAGCGCGAAGGGCGAGGTCTGCTCGTGGCTGTGGCTCTGACGTCGGTCCGCGCAGGAATGAGGCTCGCTGGCTGGCTGCGGGCTGCGGCTGCCCCACCGCGTCTTCGGGTCCCACGCCGAGCCATCTCCGTCAGCTGGAGGCAGTGGTGGGGGCGGGCGGAGGGTGGGTGGCGGCGGCGGCAGGCATTCCCCCACCCGCTCGGCTCGGCGTCGGCCGCTCGGCTGCCGCTTGCTGCCGCTCCGCGCGAGCCGGGGCGCGAGCGCAGCGCGGGCGCGAGGGCGCACCGTAGCGCAGCGCGCAGCGCGCAGCGCGGGCACAAGGTCGGCTCGGGAGGCTCGGGTGATCCGGCGGTCGGGCGGGTGGCGGCTCGGCAGGCGCGGGGCGGCAGGCGCGGGGCGGCAGGCCAGGCAGCACGCCCGCCTGCGGGGCGGGGGTAGGGCGGGGCCGGGGCGGGCCGGCACCCGTATAATGGCCGGGTGGTGGGGAGGCTGAAGGCGCGGGCGGGCGGACGGGCGGCCGCCGGGCGCAACGGCAGCAGCAGGCGGACGGCAGCAGTTGACTGACTGAATGACTGAGTGAGTAAGCGAGGGCCGTAGGGCCTGAGGCTCTTCGCCGTGGGAAACAGCGCCTCGGCTACATTCCCACAGTCAATCACGCTACAGGCCGGGTGCACACGCGCACACACACACACACACACACTCACGCACCCACGTGCAGGGCGCATGCCTGCACATCTCGCTCGCGACACAGTAGCCGGTGCGGGGCGCGGCCTGCCTGATGGCCTCATTGTCCTGCGAGCATGGCGGGGTGCCGGCCGCGACCTTTGGCTTCGCGTCGCGCGGCTACACGCGCCACGCACGCGCAGCGCGTGGCGCCGCATGGCCACACCACTTGTTGATCGCCACCAGCAACCTGTTGATCTGTCATCCGCGAACCCCTCCCACCCCGCCCTTGTCTGAGACCTACGGAAAACGGTTCGTCAGCTCTGTCTCCCTCGCACCCCCCGGGACGCCCCGTGAGTGCGAGAGAGACGGGGCGGCCTGCTGATGGCGGCGCCGCGCTGATGCCGCCGTGTCCCCGCGATAGGATCCGCTGCTCACGCACCGCAGTAACGGTATGCATGTGCTGCCCGCCGCGCCGTCGTGCCAGGGAACGTGTCCGCGACGAGCCTCGTCCTGCCTGGTTACATGGAGTGCGTGGCGGGGCCGTGGGGCGTCGCGTGTGGGTGCGAGAGAGACAGAGCGACGAAGGCGGCTCTCGGTGGCGTCCTCCCTCCTCCATGGCTGGCACCGCGCCACTGCCTATTGTGTTGACGAGGCTCACGCCAACATGCGTACATGTTGTACGGACATCATCTCATGGTGGCCAAGGAAACCGAGACAAGGGATGATGTCCCGGAGAGCATGGGTATGTTGGGTTGCCTAGCCGACAGGCGCTCGGTGAGGCATGTGCGGAGGGTTGCCTACTCTCCATCGGCAGGCGGCTTGGGGTGGCGTACGAGGGGTTGCCTGTGTTGCAGGCGCTCGATTTTAACGCTGCATTGCAGGCGCTTTGGAACCAACAGGGGAGTGACGCCGAAAACAAATTTTAAAAAAAGCTAGGCTGCGGGCCAGCCTTGGGCAGCCAGCCCTGCCAGCCCCGTGCAGTGGGGCGGGAAAAGCCGCTCCCACCGCATAGGTCAAACTTCGAAACGAAATTGGAGGCGTTGTCCAGTAATTAGGTGTTGTTTCGCCGTCCCGCTGCCATGCGGAGCGCGCAGCGAGCTGGACGCAAGCTGGCGGAGCTGGCACGGGAAGGCGTGCCACAGTGGGCCAGAAGACCGGTGGAGGCGGTCAAAATCCCGGGTGGATTTGCTAAATGGGATTCGAATCGAACGTGTGACCCCACCAATGGATTGCTCTCCGAACGAGGAATCCATTGGTGGGGTCACACGTTCGGTTCGAGTCCTGTTCAGCAACTCTTGAGCTCAAAACGCGTGTATAGTTTTGGCCGCCTGCGCCGGTCTTCTGGCCCACTGTGCGTGCGAAGGTGGCGCCGCGGTGGCAGCTCTGCGGGGAGGAGATGAAGCACGCCGTGCTGCAGGCCAGCCGACACTGTAGGCACTGCCCTGCGTTTGAGTCTCCCCGCGGTAGGGGCCGAAGCGGCCGATAGGTGTTATTATGTTGTTGCCGCTGAGCCGTGCTGCGCTCCACTGCACTCGCCGCGCCACTCGCCTCGCGAGCTGTAAATAACAACGACTCACCTGTAAATAACGCGCGCGCTTAGCTGTAAACAACGGCGGAGCAATATTGTTCGAGGCGGGCATGCAGTGAGTGCGATGAGTATGGGCCGTGCTGCGTGTCTTGAGTGTCTCGAGGGTTGTTCCTGCGCACCGCCGCCTAGTCCGCGGTCTCGGATTTCACCCGTTCGACCCCTGACTTTGACTTTGCTGAGTGCCTCGCGGTTTGCCGGCTCTTGACCCCTCGCCATCGGTCAGCGCCCACGGCGCGCACACGTGCGCCGTCCGACGCAGCGATTTTGGCCGAAGGCAGCGATCGGCGTCGCGTTTCCGCGCCGGAAAATGCCGCGGAACGCGTCTTTCGCATCCGCCACCGCCAGGGGGCCGCCACCAGGCTGCCACCAGGCCGCCGCCGAGGTGCACGAGGCAGCAGCACTGTGAAAATTTGTTGTCATTTTATGGCAAAATCGTGGATGGTATTTTTATCACTTTAAAATAATGTCAATGTCATCACAAGTTGATGACATTTTCATCAAAGTCTAGTCCCATTTAGCGACTCTGGAGCTCAAAACCCGTCCCGGTCTTCTGGCCCACTGTGCGTCGCGGCTGACGGCGGCCTCTTATCGAGGCTGATAATCGAATCAACGGCCGCGACAGTGCACTGCCCGGCCGGCCCAGCGGGTGGCGTATTTGCCTTGGTGCCTTCATAACCATATCCCGAGCGCGGGCCGGGCGGCAGTGGGCCCGCAGTGCCCTGGCCGGCGCACCGCCTCAAACCTGTTTACTTGATGAGGAGTGAAATTCTCCCCCCCCCCCCCCGAGCCCCGCAGTCCCACAGTGCGCGGGGAGGCCGCCACGGCAGCGACGCGGAGCGCGCCTTGTCAACACCACGTTCTACCTTTCCGTTCGCCGAGTGTGTGATCTCCTCTTGATAATCTCATGGCCCTTTCGGCTTTGCCGGGGGGAGGGGGGAGGGGCAGCCCATTGGGACTTCCCTTCCCCCTCCGCGCGCGGATTGGACCGGGCGGCCACCGTGCGCGCCGACGCCGCCCGGGCGACACTGATGCTTGCTCCGGCGACATGGACAGCCTCGTAAAACCTTAAAACTCGGACCAATTTTATCGATTCGAAATCAGGCCCGTCCGTCCTGCCACCGGTCATTCCCGAGAAAACGCGCGGGCCGGGCGGGGCGCGGCGGGGCGCGGCGGCGGGGCTTAGCGTCGTCCACCGCCCGGTCGACACCCGTGCGGGTGGTCCTGGTCCGCCCCGGACCGCGGCGGCGTCCTGGCCGGCGACCACCGCGCCGAAACGACACCAACTTGTCAAAGGCCAGTGAGCTGGCGACAGGAGCAGGGAGTGACCGTGGGAGCGGCCCCAGGCTCAGCCCCGGGCCAGCCGGCCGCCGCACAGTGGGCCAGAAGCCATCGCCACACCGGCTATCCGTGCCATCAAGTTTATATCATTGGAGCCGCCAGCCACCGAATCTGGTCGGCTGGAGGCGCTGGACTGGCGGCGGTTGCCGCGTTCGGTTGCGCCTAGGGTCGTCGGCAGCCCTACACAGGGCCTTTGCCTTTTGGATGGCGTCCGGTTGGACCGGCCGGCCGCGTGTTTCCGTGTCGGTTCGGTCGCGGGAAACGAAACGCTGCCACCGCGCAGCACCGCGACACGCGGTCTTAATCTCATATCAATCTCAATAATAAATCTGGGACCCGAAAAAAAAACGAAACGGTCGCCTCTTTCTGGCAGAGCTCCGGCCGCAGCGGCCGGGCTGCCGCCGCGCGCACGTTTAGACTTTTATCCCGGCCGGCCGAAAGTTCATCAACACTCGGAAAACGAGTTATTTTCGTTATGAATCCATCCGGACCGCAGCCGGGCCATATCGCTGCTGCATCTGTGAATCGAATGCCGACTTGTTCTTGATGGCGATAGCGCTGGGTGGGCTCATTACCCCATTAAACGTGTTCACTTCGACGGCCGTGATTTGTGTGTTTGCTTTGGCCCGATTCGGTCTCGTCGCGAGTGCAGCACGCAGAGCAACTTACGCTCCACGTTCAGTTCGAGTCCCATTTAGCGACTCTGGAGTCCAAAAACGCGGCTATAGAGCTTTGGCCGCCTGCGCCTGTCTTCTGGCCCACTGTGCGGCGGGACGAGACGCCAAGCTCCTCATAGACCCTTTGGCTTTACGGCGTAACTTGTGAACGGAGTGTGCTGGCCGTTGCCGCCGTAAAGCGAAGCTTGCTGTAAATTACACAATGCGATTAAATCTAATCGGGTCGTTGCTTTATAACCCCTTACTCGCTTCCGACGGGCTCGAACGGCGGCTTGCCGAGGGCCGAGCCGTCGAGACCACTGCAGCCTCGGCGGACTGCGAGGCCTCTTCGCGACCACATCAAAATGATTTCACTTGATTTTGAAGCCTTGACGGTGCGAGGAAAAAATACAGGAAAAATTTTGGACTTTGTCGTTTTTTTTTGTGTTTTTTTTTTTCGAAAAGGTTGTGTACTTTTGAGCTAGAGTGACTGAACAAGTCTGGGATTTCGGACTCAAATAATTTCGGTGCACAGAGCTCCCATTTTAAACCTTCGAAATATTAATTTAAATTAAATAAGCGTTGAAAACACGCTCAAATGGTCCCCTCATTTTTTTTTTGTGGCGCTGGCGCTTCCCACAGTCCCGGGGTGACTCAGGACGGGTGCGCTGCGCCTGCAGCCCAAGTAGCCCCTCAGGACTGCCCTGACGGCGTCCGTTAATTATGGCAAATCCAGGTTGTCGGTGGCGCAATTAATTTAGCTAATTGATGTGATGCTGGCTCTTGCTTTTGCTGCTAATCCCGCCGGGGATCTTGTGAGATGCTGCGCAGGATACGTGTCCTCACAGCTTGCAGGCCGGACTGCAAGCAGGTCGGCGCGCGCTGCTGCAGGCGGGACGGCAGCGCTCGGCCGGACTTTATTTCGAGGAGTCGGACCGTGGGAGGTCCTCTCGGCGACTGGACTCGTGCGCTCCCTGGGGCCGACTGCCCTGCGGATTCATTCGTCGGGCTCGCCTGTGGTGACACACGGCACCACAAGGACGACGACGGCAGTGAAGTCAGGGGGGACGCCCGCAACGCGTTTGCAAATCATTAGCGACTCGCTGCGTCCGTCTGTCTGTCTGTTCGTCGCGCCGGTGGTCGCCGCGTCACTGTGCCCCACGTGCTCGCTTTTCTCATGATGCTCCGCCGAGTCCCCGCTGGGGCGCATCGCTGGCGGCGGGCCGCATGCGTGCAACATTGTAATGTCACACATTGACCCTGGCTGTGGCCGCGCGCCGCAGTTAAACAATTAATGCCCGTGTCTCCGCGCCGCAGTGCAGTACTCCGGCCGTAAACGGGCCGCGCATGCGCACTGCTTCGCCGCGGAAAATAATGTCCCGAAGTGATTGCTGGAAAGAGTCCGGCCGCGACGATCAATCTCAGTCGCGGACGACGAGGCCTGGACGGGGTCCTGGCCGCCCTGACAGATACGGCGCGGCGTGTTCACTGCGCCGTGTCCGTGTATAATTGTATCAACAAGACGGATTACTCGTAAACGCTCCACGGCCAGCCACTACACTGCTTTATGCGTGCGAACGCCCCGATCGGGTGCCGCGCGTGTTGTAAATGCAGCTCGCTCCAAGAGAAGTACGTATGCTGACTCGACCAAACTTATCCTAGCTTCAAGAGTGTATATCTCCGCCATGGTGAGCGGTGTGTATGACCGTTAAGCCTAGAAAAGCGTAATTTCTACCCACTCAATTTTTACGAAGAAAGGCTGTGCAACCGGTCTTCTGGCCCACTGTGCATCCCTTGTTATGCGCCGTGGTCCTAATCCTAATTCTTTAGCATTTGACCTCCCCTCCTCCTCCTCCTCCTCCCCCACGCGGCGACACTGTCGGTCCGCTGCCCACAGTATCTCGGGTCGCCAGTCACGTCTCGCGCACGTCGCACGTCGCGGCACGTGCTCCGGCACCACCTGTTTGCGTTCCCACGGTCGGCGCGCGGCTCGGTGTGCGCGTGTGTGTGTGTGTGCGTGTGTGTGTGTCGGCGTGCGTTGGTGTGTGGGTAGTACGTGTCTAAATGTGCATGAGGGCACGCCCCACTGGGAACGCGCAGTGCGCCGCGGCGCTCGGTGACACCCGGCGGCGGCGGCGGCGCACAGTGGGGCAGAAGACCGTTGAGGCGGCCAAAATCCGGGACACGTTTTGAGCTCCAGAGTCGCTAAATGTGGCTCGAATCGAACGTGTGACCCCCACCAATAGATTCCTCGTTTGGAGAGCAATCCATTGGTGGGGTCACACGTTCGATTCGAGTCCCGTTTAGCGACTCTAGGACTCAAAACGCGACTAGAATTTTGGCCGCCTCAAGGTTCTTCAGACCCACTGTGCGGGGCGGGGCGGCCCCGAGGCTGTCGTCCCAAATGTGCCTTTTCAATTATCTTTTGTTTATCTTCTTCGTTTCGTAGGTCGCTGGCCGCGCGGTTTGTTGTGGTTTTGTTGGTGCCCGCCGCGCGCTATGCGTGTCCGCCGGCCGTCCGCGCACACTCACAACTTGTTGCGCGCGGAAACAGCCGCCGATGGGGCGCACGGGGCGCCACCACGTGGTCCAACCGCTTCCGTCTAAGAGCAGGCAGAGCCAAATTTGACTTGGTCTCTCGAACGGGGAGCGGGGGAAGTCATGCTCGGAATAACTTGGGCTGTGGCGAGATAAAGACACTTTTAATCTGATTTTCGTTGTTTTGTTGGCCGTTCCGAGTTTTTCGTGTGGCGGGGTGCGTGGGGCGAAAATGTAATGAGTCACTGGGGCCGCCGAGGCCGCCGAGGCCCGGGGGCATCCCTCGTCTCCGCGCACTCACTGCTCATGCATGCCTGATCGAGGGGGTGCCGGGGGCGTGGCAGGGGCGTAGCCGAGGGGCGCTCCGGGGGGCGTACCCCGCTCGAATCGTGACCTTCCTCGCCGCCCTGCACGCCCTCAGGGCGCCCAGGCCGGCGGGGCCCACAGCAGCCTTGCCGCGGGGCCCGGCCTGGTCACACGTTGCGCTGGGCGCCCCGATGGGAGCCGGGTACCCCGGCGGGGCCCGTCGACGTGACTCATACACCTTGGGCCTTGGACCAACCGCACACGCTCTTCGGCCAGCGTCACGACGTCCCCGCGGCCTGCCGCCGAATGAAACGACAGCAGTAGGACGCACTTTGCGTGTTTTTTTTTTTGTTTTTTTTCGCGGATTTCAAACGCGGTGGCAGCTGCAGGGCGGCGCGGCGGTGCGGGAGCACTGCTTTGCGTTGCGGTACGTATCATTACTCAGCGACGGGGCCGGCCGTATGATTTGCAGCGAGCATCGCGTGGCGGGGCAGGGCGGGGCGGGGCGGGGCGAAGCGTGGCGCGCAGAGTGACTCACTGGCGCCCCAAGCAGCCCGCGGCAGCACGCGAACCGGTCAGCGGCGGCCCCGACTCCAGCCGCCAGCGTTACTTCTCCAGGTCTGCAGCCCGAGGGCCTCGTCGGCGGGGCCAAAGGCCAACCGGCCGCAGCGCGCCGCAGCCACATGAGCCCCGTGGTCGCGGCCCTCCGCCCCGGCGGGTGGATGGGTCGGGCACTCAGGGCGGCCGGGCCATGCTCGGGGCGTGGCGCGGTGCTCGGACGTGAGGCTACCGACCTTGAGGGCCTTGAGAGGCATTTA
The DNA here is from genome assembly GCA_030522485.1 of Stenchaetothrips biformis. NCBI lineage: Eukaryota > Metazoa > Arthropoda > Insecta > Thysanoptera > Thripidae > Stenchaetothrips > Stenchaetothrips biformis. The sequence continues at coordinate 6,496,382 of CM060098.1, forward strand.
ATTTTCTGGAAGACGGGAGATGAGGCACCTCCGCTTGACCGCGGAGCAGTGGCGATGAGTCACCGCCGCTATTGACACTCGTGGCGGTTACGGAGAGACACAGTAGCGGCCGGCCGACCCGCGGTTCGGTTCGGCCCGCGACGCGCGAGACCCAAGACGGCTAACGTTTGATGAGTCACCCCGGCGCCTCGCGGCCCTGCGGCCAAAGGCGCTGGTCACGCCCCCGCCGTGCCAACTCACTGCGTGTACTCCGGGCGCAACGCCCCCTGTGACACGGGGTCAGTCCTCCGGCCCGGAGTCCCAGACTCCCAGTTCTCAGTGCGAGACTCTCAGTCCCAGACAGCCGATCGCGTCGGTGTAGTGATGCCGCACTGCACAGGCCTAGGCAGGCCGGCCGCTGCACTTAGGCCCCGCCCCAGCCGGCCGGAGCCTGGGAGCCGCCCGGGGCTACGCCTCGCGGCCGCGCTGGCCCCCGAGTGACCGGAGCAGGGCCGGCGGCTCGGCCTCCGGGCACGCATCGGCATCGGGCTGGCTCCAGCGCGCGCCATGCATGGCAGCGTGGCGCAGAGAAAATGAAAAGCCTGATTTGTTGGCCAGGCCGCCCGACCGGTGAGTCATCGCTCCCAATTAACCGCTCGCTGCTCAACGGCGACCTCACCGCGGACGCGTCTCGGGCAGCATCGCCTTCCCTCTCTGTCGCGCGGCGTTGGGCGCCGCTGCCGTGCGAGCGAGAGGACGTCCGCACGCGCACGTCCCTCCGCAGGGCGCACATAACCTCACTTTCGAGGAATCCTCCTCACTCGACGTCGAACACGCCTGCGTACAAATTAGCTTCGGCTTGGGGCGAGCGGGCGGCTCTGGAACTGCTGCGTCCCGGGCCACCGGAGCTAGCACGCCTCCCGAAACTAGAAACTAGGAACGCCAGTGGCGCCCACTACTCGTCTCGCACGTCGAGCGAAGCCTTTTCGAAATCGGAAATCGAACGCGATGCCACGCGGCGACCCCGCAAGGGCCGCAAGGGCAAGGGGCCACTGTCCTGCGGGGAATTATGTATCGCAAGCGCCTTCGCGTAAGCCCCTCCTCGCCCCGCCCCGCCCCGCCCCGCGTCCACACTCAATGAAACGCGATCCGCGGCCGCCGCGAGACGGACGTAAGCAGATTATTATTATACGCCCCGCTCGGCTTTCTCCCCACCCATGCAGCTGCGACATCCCGCAAAACTGGGCAAGTGTGTGTGTGTGTGTGTGAAATTTTGAGAAAAATTGTGCATTGACGCTATAAGGTGGGGCCTCAGTGAATCCTTAACTCCAACGTAGCCTGATCAGGATTCAGCAGGGCTGACAAGTCAAGGTGTGAAAATGAATCGGCGCGCGTCTCCTTTCGCTCTGAGCCGCAACTACTGTAGTCCTAGTACCGTAGCAAGCACTTGCGGCTCCCGGAAGAGCAGCCCGTTCGAAATGTATCGGTCGATCGCCGAGCTGGCTGGAGCTGGCCCAGGGTGTCGGGTGGCATGTCGTTTACCCCGGCGGTGCCGGCCTTCCCTGCTCCTATTACCGCAGCCGCAGCAGCGGGGCGCCGCGTCCGTCCCGGCTGCACTTTGGCGCCTCGGCGGAAAATCGAAGGAAGGTCTGATTTCGCTGATGGCGTCGCGTGGCAGGCCTGTCGGGTCAGTGGCACGGACGCGGGCACGCGGCGAGTCCACGCCGTCCTGGGGGTTGGCGGCCAGGTCGGCGGGGCGGCCGTGGGAGCGGCGGCCGGTCCGGTCGTTTGGTCGCCGTGTTCTACCGCCAGCCCTTCCGATAGGCGGCGGCCTCGCCACCGCCGCCTCGGCCCGTCCGGTGTATATTGAGTGGGATTATAGCTCGGCTGCCTTCGGCTGCCTTGATTCCCTAATGAGCGATATAATGCTCGAGCCGGGAACACCGGTAGCGCATCAGTCGGGCCGCCGCGCCGCGCCCCGCCACGCCTCGCGCTGGGAGGTCTTGCTCGGTCTTGCTGGTCCTGCGACTCTGCCGGCCGGCCGGCTTGACGTCGTCGTTGTCCCCATGCGATACGCCGTGCAGCCACACGGCTAATGCGCGTCTCAAAGTCTCAAACCCAGTCTGACTCCGAACAGTGTTTGGTCGCTCTGTCTCCCTCGCGCCGCAGCGGCACGCCCCGCGAGTGCGAGACAGACAGCGCGACGAAAGCGCTGTTCGGAGTGAGTCCGCCGCCGGCCGGTTGCATTCCGGATGCACAGGCCGGCCGGCTCGGGCCACAGCCATCAAGCCGTCAAGCGCACAGTGGGTCAGAGGACCGTTGAGGCGGCCAAAATTCGAGACGCGTTTTGAGCTCCAGAGTCGCTAAATGGGACTCGAGTCGAACGTGTGACCCCACCAATGGATTGCTCTCCAAACGGGGAATCCCGTGGTGGTGTCACACGTTCGATTTGAGTCCCATTTAGCGACTCTGGAGCTCAAAACGCGTTTCGAATTTTGGCCGCTTTAACGGTCCTCTGACCCACTGTGAAGCAGGGGCCTCCACGACGACGCGCCCGGACATTATAATGCCGCTTCGGACGCAGCGCCCCGAATCCGCGCATGTGGGGCCCCGAGGGGGGCACGGTATTTTGACGGGCGGTCCGGGCGGGCGGGCCGCGAGGTGCGTGGACGGCGCGGACCACCGGGATGTGCTCGGAGCACCGGAACGAGCCGCGGCGCCGCGGCGGCGCGGCGGCGCGGCGGCGCCTTTCAAGTCACTTCACTTCCCAGGTCCTTATCGCGGCGGCGGGACGTCCGTCGGGTTATCTGGAGGGACGCTTGCCCACGCCGCCGGCCGGACCACCAGCACGTCGTACTTGAAGGGGGCCAGGACCTCTGAGACGGCGACGTGGCCGTCGTTGCGCCGCGTCCGCCACGTCGGCTCGCATCAGCGGGGACACGCGCAGCGCTCGCGCACGCACGCACGCCGCGGCCCCGCCGGCTGAATCCCCGCTCGGCCAAACAGAAGTATAATGCAGGCTGAGTAATGCCGTGGCCGCGACGCTCGGTGACTGGACCAGTCCGGTACGCCGCCCCTCAGCCCCGGACAGGTACCTCCTGATAATTAGCGCGGTAAATCAAACTCCGTATCTCTCTATCTCGCCGGGTTTATAGTTTGCCCCTTTTGGAACGGCTCGTTTGCAGGCAAAAGAATGTTTGATGTGTGCTCCCCGCTGCTGTCGCTGCCGAGGCACACGACGACTTTTCTGAAAAGGTAAAAATAAGGCGGGAGAATAATTGCAAAGCGCGGCGGGGGAATGCGCGCGAGTGCGGCCGTCGGTACAGTGGTGAGTGAGGTACGCACCGCCGCACAGTGGGTCAGAAGACCGTTGAGGCGGACAAAACTCTAGACGCGTTTTAAACTCCAGAGTCGCTAAATGGGACTCGAATCGAACGTGTGACCATTGAATTCCGCGTCCGGAGAGCAATCCATTAGTGGGGTCACACGTCCGATTCGAGGCCTATTTAGCGACTCCGGAGCTCAAAACCTGTTTAGAATTTTGGCCGCCTCAACGGTCATCTGACCCACTGTGCGCCCCGGAGGAGTAAAATGTTGCCTCGCCTCCGGTCGCGAGGCACAGACTTGTCACCCGATAGCATCACCGTGCCGTCCTATCCGCGTCGCGCGCCCGATGAGGCGTCCTTGCCGAGCCCCTTCCGGTGTCAGCTCGTCCGTCGGGGTCCTCGGCGTGGGACTGGACGACGGCGTGGTGGCGGAGGCCACTTTGTCGTCGCCGTGCCGCCGGCCCTGCGGTGCCCTGCGGTGCCCACTGAACCCCGACGGAGACGCCGCGTCACAGGCCGAGCCGCGCCGCTCCTCCTCCGTCCTGCGGCAGTCAAGACGCAGTCAAGACGCCGGTAAATTGTTTCGTTTCCCTTCTTGTGCCGGCCTTTGCCTCCGGCATGCTTCCGGTGGCTGTGAGAACCGAACCCACCGCGTCCTTAGCTCTCGCAGGCCGTCGGTCCGCGGCCGGACCAACGAGGCCCCGGGGCGGGGCGGCCGGCCGGCCGGGCAGCCAGGTGTCCGGGAGACGCCCTGGAGGCGCCTCTGGGACGTCGGAGACGCCTTGTTTTCCGGGGTCCCTCGGGCGCTGCCAGCGCGGTGTTCGCAGTGCACAGTGGGTCAGAAGACCGCTGAGGCGGCCAGAATCCCGGACACGTTTCGAGCTTCAGAGTCGCTAAATGGGACTCGCATCGAACGTGTGACGTACCACCAATGGATTCCTCGTTTGGAGAGCAATCCATAGGTGGGGTTACACGTCCGTCTCGAGTCCCATTTAGCGACTCTGAAGCTCAAAACGCGTCTAGTAGAATTCTGGCCGCCTCCACGGTCTTCTGACCCACTGCGCAGTGCTGCGCGGGGTGTCGCTGCCCTGCTCCTCGTTGGCGTGCTGGATGTGGCACGGCGCGATGGGCCCCTGGCACGCCACGACCGCGCAGCGACCGCGCCACCGCACGTGACGCATCGGGCTGCGGTCGGCGGCGGTGCGATGCGGTGCAGTGGCGCGGTGGGCGTGCGGTCGCGGGCCTCCATTCACGCAGGTGAGATAATTGGGCCGCCCCGCCACCCCGCCCGCCATGCCCACGGCACCGCTGCGGCCAGCCAGCCGAGGCACTATCGATTGCTTTCACGAGTTTTATTATCCATCCGGCTCCCGGCCTTGCTCCTCGGCATCGCCGCCCGCATCGGCGGGGAAACGACCGCTGAATTTTATCATCGCGGGTTTCCCTTACCGAAGATGCTCTTTGTTTTTCCCCACCACGAAATAATTTTATTCTGTTTCTCGTTTTGTTTCAGATTGACTTCACTCTTCTGGACTGGACGACTTTTACGTGGAACGGTAGCCTCGGATGAGCCCGGCCCAGCCTGCTCAGCCGCAGGAAGCGGTCGAACCTCACCTTCTCACATTCGATGGCATTGTTTCCCCCGCCGGCCGAGCACTTTAAGCCCTTCGTAGTAGTGAATGGGAGGGCACGCCACGGAATGACAAGTGTAATTGTTGTGATCCGGCCAAACGGGTAATTACATATCGTGGCTGCGCTGCCCGCCTCGGCGCAATGCGTGTCTGAGCCGCCGAGTCCCGCCGCGTGCGTCGCGTACTTCGCGTATGAAAAAGAACAACGAGGGACGGATGTTCCAGCGAAACAACGCGCGCGCTGACCCGCCAAGAATAGAACGCCAAGTGGACGCAGCACTTAGCGAGAAACTTTGTACAAAACTACAATATGGCTTTGTTTTTTTTGTTTTTTTTTGATAGGGCATATTTGACGGCAAGTGCGGCGGCGCGGCGTGGTGCCTGCGGCTATGGTCCACCACCTGGAACAAGGTGTCACAGCGCGAGGCACCGCGAGGGGGCCGGGCGAGAGGGGGCTGGGAGGAGGGGGGCTGAGCCGCGCGAGGCACGGGGCGCGAGGCGTAAAGGGAGGGGGGAGGGGGGGCAGGCTGGCGCGGTGAAGCCGATGATGACCGGTGCTCAGCCGCGGGCCCCGCCGCGGCCCTGCCCCAGCCTCCCCGGCAGCAGGCAGCAGCTCCTGCCGAGCAGAAGCGTGGGAAACACGAGACCGCGCACTTCCCAAAACAGTTCCAGCAGCCGAGCCGAAGGGCCGAAGCGGGAGAGAGGGGGGAAGGGGGCACTCTGGCGTGAGGTGTACGACAGAGACGAACGACTGCCACGGCTCGCAGCGGCACGGTGGCTGGCTGGCGGCACACACAAAAAAAAGGAGAGGAAGAAAGAGAAGGAAGCGATTGAACGGCGCGGGGGAAGAATGCGAGGGAGAGAGAGAGACGGAGGGAGAGAGAGGCGGCTGCACCTGTGCCTTTGACTCCACGCGACAGAGGAGTCATTCATGGTTCATACGCCACACGGCTCTGAATGAAGCGGCCGGGAAAGGGAAGGTCGCGTTGAGGCGAGCGCGCCGTGACAGGCGGCAGGTCAGGTGCCTCTGCCTCTCTCGCACCGGCACGGACCACCGCATGGGTGAGAGAGAGAGAGAGAGAGAGAGAGAGAGAGAGAGAGAGAGAGAGAGAGAGAGAGAGAGAGAGAGAGAGAGACCTCCCACCCGCGCGGAATCAGTCCACTGGCCGCGAACCGTGAGCCCTCCACGCCGCTGCGGAGGCTTGCTGTTCCAGGCCATGGAGGGCGGCAGCCTGTCTCATCCTGGACGTCGTGGACCTGGCCGGCCCTGCCCCGGATGTGGTGCGGACGGTTCTAATTATCGTCATGAGATGTGTGGAACTCGCACCGACCGGACCGGAGCCGGCTGCTGTTAGCCGGCGCGATGCACTTATGGCACGCCATAAGCAAGCTCCCCGCCCCGCCCTGCCCCGCCCCGCCCCGCCCCGCCAGGCCAGGCCGTAGAGGAATGGCGCTGTGCTGCCTTGCGGCCGGTCCAAATAATATCCACTTTGCTCCGGATAATCCAACAACACGTGAGCGCGCCGTGGGCTTTGGCCGACCGGCCGGCGGGTCCTCCCCGCACAGTGGACGTGCCACTGCCGCCGCGTTGTGTGTAATTACGGGCCGCACAGTGGGCGCCCATGTCCGGCAGCCCCGGCAGCCCCGTTGGACCAATACGGCCGGCCATTTCGGGGTCCGGAGGCTGCAGGCCGCTGGAGGCACGTCTCCCAATCACAGCCATTACAAACAGTGGCGGGCCTCTTGTCCAGGACGTGCAGCGCGGCCGTGTAATCTTGACGCCCGGCCAAACCGCGCGCCGCTGCATTCAAAGCGCATTATTTCCGTCCAGCCGCACGGCCTGGACTCCAGGCGCCGTCGAAACGCATCGGCCTCAAAAACCGGCGACATGAAACGCGCATTTTCAGAGCCGTGGCTGAATCGGCGTGTGGCTCTGCTAGGGAGTGTGATTGATGCAGCGTGGACTCCAGCAGACTGCAGTGGCGGCGGCGTGCCGTACCGGTCTCGCCGTCCCGTCCGTCAACAGGTGATTTTCTGGCCGCCCCGCCCCGCCACGCCCCGCCCCACCCCGCAGCCAGTCCGAGCGTGTGGCTTGTTCTGCGGCGCGCGACCTGCCACCTCGCCTCTCCGCCGAGCCGCGCGCCGCCGCCATCACCGCCGCGGGGAATTCAGACTTTACTTTCTTCCCGCGCCTTTTGTGCGTGAGCCTTTCATAGTCCTTCCCGCCGTTTTCTCCGCCCCTTTAATTCTTTAAGCCCCTCCTCGCCCGATCCGTTATGCTCGAAAACAATGATCGTTTTCCCTCTCTTTTTCTTCGCTTTGCTTTTGGTTTTCGGATTGTTTCCTATCCTCTTAAATTTGACTATTGAAATTTCCCACTTCTTAAATTCCCGTCTTCCTAATTTCGACTTGTTAATTTCCCATACTTCTTCGCCCTTTGTTCGGGTTTGTCGCGACCGCGCCTCGCCAGTCAGTTTCCACTTTGGCTGCCGGCTCGGCTGCCGGCCATCGGCTGCCAGCTTGGCTGCCGGCTCGGCTGCGACACGCGGCCAATAACTCATACGTGCCGCGCGGTGTCGCGATGCGGCGGTCGCGGTGCAGCGCGACGTCTCTGTCGCACCCCGTCAATCATGAGCCGCGCGGTCCGCGGCCCACTGTGCGGTGGCTCGGCCGTGCCGCCGCGCCGCGCCGTCCGGTCCGGCCGTGTCGTAATGAGACGAGGCGTTTGTTTTTGTTCCTTAATCACCACTCTGTTGCACGACGCGGCGAGACGCGGCAAGCGACGCGGTGCACGCAGCACGACGCGCTTATCGCACCGCGTTGCTGCGTTCGTTCGTTCGTTCGTTCGGTTCCCACAAGTCAAGTCTCATCCTCGCAGTGTCGCAGCATCCCGGCGCCGTGTGCCGAGGCGAGCCTTCGTGGAACGCCGCGCCCCACCTCGCGCCGCCCTGCGCCGCCGCGGTGCGGGTTCACAGGCTCCACGGCCCCGCCTCGCCCGCCCCACCACGCCCCGCCACGCCCCGCCAACCAAGCGCCGTCACGGACCGATACGAAAAAATGGCAACTAGCTTCTTCATTACTTTTTCTCCGCGCAGCGCAACGCGCGGGAGTGGAGAGGCCTGTGAATTGGCGAAGAAATTATTCGTGAGGCAGGTGGACAGACAGACAGACAGATATGCGCACTGACAGGTGAACAGACCCACTGACAGCGCGCTGATGGAAAGAAACGGAGAGCTGGGCGGCCAGAGCCAAGTTCCTGACGGGGCGCCGTGGCGGTAGGCAGCCGCGGCGCGCCTTTCCGGAGCGGGTGGCCTACCCTCGCCTGGCCAGGCGCTCCGAGCCGCGCCGCTGTTCGATTCTGAATTCCGACCTGAGAAGCTTTGAGAGCGGCTCCCACGGGAGCTGCAGGGAAGGCCCATCGCGTGCGCGTGGCTGGCGTGCGTCGGGGAGGCCGCCGCGCCGCCGCGGTGTGGTCCAGGTGGACGGCGCGCGGTACGGTGCGGTGGCGTTGATGATGGGGATGGAAACGGGGTGCCGGCGTGGCGCACGCAAGCGGGACGCCACCAGTAAAGTATTGGTTGGCGATCCGATAAACATCGGGCTGCTACTGCGCTACCGCGTTACATGCCGAGGGCTGCTGGCTGGCTGGCCCGGTGCCGCCACGTCTCCATCCGCAGCCAGCCTCCAGCAGCCAGCCTCCAGGCGGTCCAGCACGCTCCTGTTTAAATTAGTGCCAGGCTCAAAGTTTATACGGGAGCCCTCCCTTTCAGCTGACGGTGGCTCGGCTTGCGGTTGCGGCCCGTCACGATGGCGTTATAACGCTCTTTTTCCTCTGGGCGTGTGTGTGTGTAAATGTTGTTTTTCTTCAGCTTTTTTTCGTTTTTGAGAAGGAAGCTGCAGGTTTTTTTTTTACGACGGCGGACTGCTCCAATCTCGAGCCCTCCGTACTTTCACGTACTGGCCGACCTGCTGCTGTTGGCAATTTCGATTGGATCATTGGCGCTGCCGCGCCCGCCCGTCCCCGGTCAGACGGAATCCATTAACGCCATTTTTATTCCTCTTCCCTTTTTTGGCGGCAATCTTCGTCGGCAGAAAAACAATCGGCCCCGCGCAGTTCCCGCCGTGCATTTCGAATTCATCTCGTCTGCAAAGCCAATCGAAACAGAACCTTTTTTTACCTTTTTTTAGGGAGAAGAAGGCAAACCCCGGAGGGTGGCGGGCGCGGGACACGTATCGCACGTACTCCTGGACGCCGCCCTGCCGTGTGGCCGTGTGCGAGGAACAAAGAGGGAAACACACGCCGACCGCACAGTGGGCCAGAAGACCGGCCAGAAACAAATGGAATCATTGTGCAATTCGGGAGCAGTGCGGCGGCTTTGCTTCATTGCCTTTGGTTTTGCCGTCGCCGCGTTGCCGCCCAATCGCCATCGCCGTGCTCGTCATTGTGGAGATTATATTCCCCGGCGCATCCTGCTTGCATCCTGCAGCCGAACGTGACCGTCCTAATGCAAGCGGTGCCGCGGCCGCGCCTCACTCCGAAGGGTCGCCTGTCTCTCTCTCTCTCTCTCGCTCACGGGGCGCGCCGTAGGGGTGCGAGAGAGACAGAGCGACGAGAGGATCGGCAGCGCCGCGGCAGGAACAAACAGCGTCAAGTCCGGCAGCGCCTCGCTCGCCTCGCCGTCTCATTTACATGATCGATCAGCCGGCAGGCAGTCGACGCGCGTAGCAGCAGTAGCAGACACCGCTCTGTCTCTCTCGCGCTCGCGGGGCGTCCCGTTGGGGTGCGAGGGAGACGGAGCGACAAAAAGCGGTATTCGGAGCCGCTTTGCAGCAGCGCGGTGTGGAGGCCGGCAGCGCCTGTCAATCACAGGACGGACCGATCCGGTATCGGAGCGCGGCTCCAGGGCAGGAGGACGGCAGGACAGGAGTAGTGGTTGTGGGTACCTGTGTACCGCCTGGGGGAGGGATCGTCTGGACCAGCCGACGGCCGTGCCGTGAGATATTGTGGCAGAGAGAGAGAGAGAGAAACCCCTCGCGCGACTCACCACAGGCCAACGGCTGCGCGAACTCCTTTCCACGCGCCCGCCACACGCGGCCACACAGACAGAGGCGCCGAGTTCGGACGCCACGGTCGGTGATGAACCCACTTGAAGTGCAGCTTTGGATGCGCGCTTTCGTAAGAAGCAGTCTCGGCACCGCGCCCCGCCCCGCCCCGCGCCGAACATCTCAAGTTCTCGTTAGCTCAGCATTCAGCTACAAGTGCGTAACTGCGTCGTACTCGCCCATAGAACGCGCTGAGTCGCCGCTCGGCCAACGCCTCGCCGGTTCAAAGACATTTAATTACCAGTTGACTGACCGAAGTTCGCCGCAAATAAAATACTGTCGGCTCCGAAGCGTGTGCCCCTTCCATCGGGCAGACAGTGGCAGTGGCACACCGTCAGGCGTGCGGCCCCAGGCCCCAGAGGCTTGTTGTTGCAGGTGTAGCGTTTCCGCTAGCTGGGGGACTTTCGCATAAGAAATCACAGACGTCACCAGTGTTTTTGGTTTTTATTTTATTTTTTTCGTGTGGGGTTAGGGTTAACATGGCTGACACTAAAACAAACGCATAACCCGAAAAGTGGCCATCTTTGGTATTGAATGCAGCGCGTAACGCACCAGCCCACGTCCGAATGGGGTATCTATACTACTCAAACGCCCCAGTCGGCGTGCTTGGTGTGCTCGGTGTCACGGTTTCCTTATTTTTGTTGTTATTATAGTTGTTTTTGCTGCGAGTGAGGGAAGAGGTAACATTTCTGGCTCTCTCGATGCCATGCGCGCGGTTTATATGCCTGGAGGCGGCGCGGCGTCGGATAGCGGAGCCGATCGCACACGCGCTCTTTCGCGTTCGGCGACCTATGCGTCGTCCTTCTCCGTCGCGCCGCCTGCGCGTGCGAGAGAGACAGTTGAGGGGGGGGGTTCTGCCATTCTGCAAGGGTTGCAGCCAATACGGAAGTAGGCGCGGGGTCGGCGAACGTGCCATCGGCGTATAAATAGAGACGAGGCACGACAGCGGCGCGGCGCGGGGTCAACGAATCGCTGGACAGTTGCAGGCGGGAACCCTCCAGCCACGACTCAGCAATGCCGACACAGGGTCCGCGGGTTCGAATACCCGAAGTGCAGCTCCTGCCCCGCTTCGCCTCTTCCCCCGCCACCCAAGAAGGCGACGCGGTTTGCTTTTGGTTTTTCATTGGCGGCGATGAGTTGCCCTTCCCGCGTGCAATCGGCCGCAGCAAAGTGCAGAGAGAGACAGAGAGTCTCTACTTGGCCAGGCCGCCGCCACCCACTCGGAGCAGCGCGGAGCACCCTTGGAATCGCTTCTTTCCCGTGTCGTGGACCCTCACCGTTTTTTGAGTTATGGCCGAAACTTTATTTCGAAGCGCGGCCCGTTAACTCATTCACACGCGTCGCGACGCCCCTCATATTGTTGTTGTTGTTGTTGTTGTTGTTGTTGTTGTTGTTGCCATTCTTCTTCTTGTTGTTGGCGGGGTCCTGCGGGATAGGTGGGGCGCGGGCGGGGTGGCACCCTTTCTTTTCGGGAAGCGGAAACTGGAAAGCCACAAATCCGTGCGAGGATGATGCGTGGAGTCGCGCAGGTGCATCCCGGCGGCCTGCTCAGGCCTGCCCTGCCACTCCGAACAGCGCTGTCGTCGCGCCGTCTCCCTCGCACTCGCAGGGCGTGCCGCAGCGGTGCGAGAGAGACGGCGCGACGGACCGCAAGAGCAGTCCTCATCTGTCCTCGGGCCATTGTGCTGGTCGGGAAATTATGACGGGCTTCCTGCCGGGCTCATCCACGGCACGGCCGTAGGCCCGCCCCGCGCATCACCGCCGGGACATCACGTCAATCCGTCCTGGTTCCAGTGTTCCTCACTATTCCACATTCCGGAGGCCGCGTCGCCGCCGTCGCCCCTTTGAGTCGGTCAGCGGGGTCATCGCCGTGGTTATGTCGACTTTGACGTGAGGAACGCTTCCTGCTCCGTCCGGACCACCGCCAACGGGTTGACATAAACCGTCCCCGCCTCACGCGCCTCGACATTCACCGCGGCTCGGCCGGGGCACGCCACGATAAAAGGCTCACATTTTACTCCGTTTTAACGCGCCCCTTTCCCGGGCCGCGCGGCCACGCGAGTCCCTCGCAGTACACGCCCCCCGCTTTATCACGGCAGACTGATTCCGAGAGTCGCTTTTGTCGCTCTGGCGCTCTCGCACGCATGGGGCGTCCCGTGTAGGTGCGAGGGAGACGAAAACGACTCTCGGAATAGTTCCTGGCCCCGCCCATTCCGCCCGGGCCCCGCAACGCCCGCCGAACGGCCACACGGCCACGCAACGCGGCTACGCGTTTCGATGCTATCGCCGTGTTCATTTTCCCAACTGTCTCTCTCACACCCATGGGGCGTTCCGTAGAGGAGCGAGAGAGACGGAGCGACGCAGCACTGGCCGGATTGCCGCGGCGGTCACCGCGATTTCTGTTGACACCCGCGGACGGCATCTGCACAGCGCACGGCGACGCGGCGCTCTCTCACATTACCGCGCGCAGAGCAGGCAGAGCACCTCGTTGTGCAACCCGCCCCGTCGTCGCCGAGAGGCTGCCCGAGGTGCTGGCGGTGGGGAGGCCTGCCTGCTGCTGCTGCGCGAGGGTGGACCGCGCGTCGTTGCGTCAGGGCTCGGTCCACAAAGGGCTGGGGCTGGGGGTGGGGGCGGCCAGGACCTGTGCAAGCTGCGGCGGCGGGGCGAGGGTGGCGAGGTGACCATGTGGGAATGCAGGGCGGTGCAGGTCGTTCTCACGCTGCTCCTGGCGGGGGTGGGGCAGCAGGCCCGTGGGGCAGGCCGTGGGGCAGGCCGTGGGGCAGGCCGTGGGGCAGGCCGTGGGGCAGGCCGTGGGGCAGGCCGTGGGGCAGGCCGTGGGGCAGGCCGTGGGGCAGGCCGTGGGGCAGGCTCGGGCGGCACCCTGTGAGACAATGCCAAAGCGGCAATCTGGCCATCCCATCCCAGGTGGCGGGCGCGGGGTGGTTGTCGCGGCGCAGCTCTGCCAAACACACAGCATGGGCTGGGCGTCCCCGGAAGGGCGTGAACGGGAGGTGCAAGTTGAAGGGTCTCAGAGTTGAACCGTGTGGGGGCCGTAGGGTCAAAGGCCAAAAAGGCTGCGAAGGAGGATAAACGAGCGGGCCGCGCCCGCCGACATGAAGTGTGGCAAGCTGTCAAGAGTGAGGACCGCGGCGGCGTTCGGCCAGGAGCGCCGCGCACGCACCGTGCACTTTCGACACGCGGCGGGCGCGAGCACCGCGTACGCAGGGCGGGGAGGGGAGGGGGAAGGGGAGCACTGAAAGTAAAGGCGTGCTGCGGGCCATGCCGTGCAAGATGACACCACCCTCCCCGTCCCCCCGCCCCCTTCCCGCATCGCCACGCATGCCTGCACAGTGCAGCACACACACACAGCAGGCCATGCCAGGGGGCGAGGTAGGCGAAGCAGCCAGCACATTCCCACGGTCTGAGCTGGAGGGGAGGGTCGCCACCTGCGCTCCGCTCGCCACGCCACGCCACGCCACGCCACAGCGCTACTCACCCCGCCGGGCCCGCCGCACAGACGGCCGCCTCGGCCCGGCCGGGGCGAGGCTTGCCGTGGCTTGCCCGGCAAAGCGTGTGGTTCGCGTGCAGGGAGCGTGACAGGGTGAACGCCGTGACTACACGCACGCCGATGGCGCTCGCTGAAACGCACCGACGGCAGGGTGGTGGAGGCGCGCGGGGCGTTGCGGAGCGGCTGGCCGCTGTGAGGTGATTATGAGGGGCGCCACGCGTCCGCGGGTTGCTCGGCTGCACCGTGACAGACTCTCGCACTGAGTGAAATGGTCGGTAACCCACGATAAAACTCTGTTTGGTGAAACCCTTCTGGCCTAGAGAGAGAGAGAGAGAGAGAGAGAGAGAGAGAGAGAGAGAGAGAGAGAGAGAGAGAGAGAGAGAGAGAGAGAGAGAGAGAGAGAGAGAGAGAGAGAGAGACGAATGTGCTGCCTCGGCGTGCCGCACCCTGCCTGCCAGTGCCGGCCCGCCAAGCCTGCGACCCCCAACCGTTTTCCTCAATCCCCGTTTTCAAGACGGCCTTCTTCTCGTTCGCTGTATTATTCTTATGCCGATGAGGCCGCGGCTGGCACCGCTGGCACGGCGCGCCGCGTGCAGCGGAGCACCATCAGTCAAGACGGGGACGACGGCGAGGGAAGCGAACAGGGGTGCGCGAAAGCGGGGTGGGTCGGTCGGCCGCCGGACCCCTTCCCTCTCTCTAGCCTCGCGGCAGGCCGGCCGGCGGGAGAGGGGGCTCTATGGGCCCCATGGCTGGGCCTATGGCTGGCGGCGGCTCGGCCTGGGAGGGGCGTCGTCGGCGTCGTCCCGTTCGTGGAGCGCGCGGCGCCCGACGCGGTGCCCCGAGCCCCCTCCAGGCCTCGCCGCCCTTCCCCAGGACGACGCGGAACGACAAGTGGGGCGCGCCTGGCTGGCGGCATGCTGGCGGGGGCAGGTCCGGGGTAGGGGGAAGGGGGAGCCGCAGCGGGAGCAGCACCGGCCGGCTCGCCGTCTGGCTGGCCGGGACGGTTCCCAGAGGTTCCCAGGGGAGGAGGAGGAAGGAAATCAGTTGCAGAGCTGCGTTCCGACGGTGCGGTCAGGTTGTGCGCTGCGCTCGGTGTCCGCGGCTTCGGGTCGTCGGGCTGCGTCACGCCCTCCACCTCGTACTCATGGATGTGTAGTGCAGTGCTGCCAGTGATTGTGGCCCAGTGACGAGTGTGTCTCCGAGTGACGTGCTAGTGACGTGTCAGTGACGTGCAAGCGCCCAGGATACTTCCCTCCACACGCATGACGGCGGGCGAGATGCTCATGATGGCTTCGCTGAGGGACCCCTACGCGGCGGCGGCGGCGGGCGTGGGCATGCTGGCCGCGAGTCAGCTGGCCCAGCTCAACCAGCTCATGATGCAGCAGCAACAACAGCAGCAGCACGCCCAGCAGCTGCAGATGCAGCAGTCGCCGCTCAGCCCCTCGCAGCCCACCTCCTCCATGCAGATGGGCGGGCCGGCCATGGGCACCCCCCTGGGCATGGGCTCGCCCCCCGAGTGCCAGTCGCCGCCCATCTCCAGGACCTACACGTACAAAAAGGTGAGCAGGACCCTCCTTCGCGTCGTCGCACTGTGGGCCTGGAAGACCGACGAAGGCGGCGGGGATCCAATGGTGGGTGGGGTCACACGTTCGGTTCGTGTCCTGTTTAGCAACTCTGGAGCTCAAAACGCGTCTGTAGTTTTGTCCGCCTGCACCAGTCTCCGCGCCCACTGTACCTGGGCGCCCTGTTGCCTACTACCTGTTGCCGCGCCAAAACAAGGCCCGCCCCCGCCTAGCTCCCCGACCGCATCGTAGACAACGTGTCTTGTGCCATGTCCCTACTACAACCCGGTTGCCTCTCAAACAGCGCGGTGCCGATCGCTAGCCAGAGCGGAGAGTCCATAACATTTCAGTTTGGGCATGGGTTTCCTTCGGTTGTGTTTCCCTGACGGTCGTGGCACTGACGCACTGCCTCGTGACGCCCTCCCCTCAACGCCGCCCTCTGCCCACAGGTCACCAAGCCCCTGCTGGAGCGCAAACGCCGCGCCCGCATCAACCGCTGCCTGGACGAGCTCAAGGAGCTCATGGTCGGCGCGCTGGAGGCCGAGGGCGAGAACGTGAGCAAGCTGGAGAAGGCCGACATCCTGGAGCTGACGGTGCGCCACCTACAGCGCATCACCAAGCCGCGCGACGCGGCGGAGGACGCCAGTCGATTCCAGGTAAATTCGAGTTCTTGGCCATATCGTGCCATATGTTCCTTTTGACGAACGACAGTTCAGTTGGCGGGAATGCGAACACGAGACAGTCCCCCCCCCTTTCCCCTCCCGCTCGCGCTGAGGTGCACGATGGGTGGTCTGCCGTCCCGGCGCTGCCCGCGGCTCTTCCTAGAGCGGGCAGCGTGGCGCGACTGTAGTGACACTGTTGTATTGCGTGTCTTTGTTTTAACGTGCCAATGTGCTCTTTCTCTTCCAGGCTGGCTTCAGCCAGTGTGCCAGCGAGGCGTGCCACTTCCTGCTGGGGCTGCCCGGCCTGGACGAGGCCGTGGGTCGGCGCCTCGTCGCGCACCTCGGCCAAGTGGTGACCCAAGTGGGCCTCGGCGGCCTCGGCGGCGTCGGCGGCCTCCCCCTCGGCCAGGGCCTAGGCGGTGCCGGCCAGGCCGCGCTGCGCCCCTCTTCGGCGGGCTCTGTGTACTCACCGCCCGCGTCGCCGGACCAGCTCGGTGGCGGCCTGGACCAGCACGAGCACGGCCCCGGGTACCGCGCGGGCCCCTCCCCAGGCCCCTCCCCCGGCCCCGCCTCGGCGGCCACCGCCGCGCAGCTCGGCCACCTCGCGCCACGCAGCCCGTCCCTGCAGTCGGGCCGAGACTCGCCCCGGGACGACGCCGAGGGCGAGGTGTCCTCCACGTCCACGTCCTCCGGGGGCTGGCACCAGGCGCGCGGACGGGCCTCCAAGCGGCCGCGGTCGCAGCGGGGCTCCGAGGCGGAGGACAGCGATGACGACGACTCAGACGCCCCCGTCAACTACACCACCGAGGCGCTGAGGAGGCAGCACAGCAAGCTGCCCCGGTACCAGGACGTCGGCTTCGACGCCGTCCCCAGCAAGACGCAGCAGAGCAGCTCTTCCACGGCGGCCGGTGCGGCTGCGGCTGCGGCGGGGTGGATGGGGCTCGTCGGCAGGAACCACGCGGGCCGGGGAAGTCCAAGCCGCAGCTGCAGCGGCAGTGTCAGCGGCAGCGGCAGCGAGGACGAGCAGGGCCGCCCCTCGTCCGGCTCCGCCTCGACGTGGCGGCCCTGGTAGCGTCCCCTGTCTCTGCGTGGAGGTGGCAGAGGGCTCAAGGCCTAAAGGTTCTAACCCTGGGGTGCTGGGGTGCATCCTTGTTTCCAGTAGTGCCTTCGCCTTTGGTCACTGGATACCACAGGACACGCCCTAGCCAGTGATCTCAGTGTATCCCAGTGTGTACCAGTGTGTTCCCTACGGACGGCCACTCGAGGCCCCCCGTCACAGACACTTCCGAGTAGCGTTTCGGCATGAACTGAAAAATTAATGCCCTATTTGACGCAAAGACGGGGAGTATAGAGTTGGAGCCTCGAGTTCCTCAGAATGTTTGTTGATTGAGATTTCTTATCTCTCATTATGTGATAATATGAAGTTGCAATATCCGGTTTGTTGGCTTACTGTTCCAACAATGGCATTGTTACTTATTGAACTGTCTCTCCCTGTTGTTATGATTGACACTTTATGTACTGTTAGTATGTACTTTATTATTATTTTTGACAGATTTTGTTCCATTTTCTATTGTATGACCAAAATTGCTAATCTGTGATAAAATGAGAGCTTTAACTTGGGGAAAGTAGTAGGAGGAGTAAAAATTCGTATGTTTTCAAATTTGTTTTAATTTATCTCTGCACTGAAATTTTGGGTGTACATCTATATTTGTGCTCTTCTTCCCTGTCTGAAAAGGAGGGTGTTGTACAACATCGGCCAAATCCTTCAGAATTTTTCATATATGATTGTGCAAAAGAATATGGAGAAAATAAAAAACTATGTCATGATATAATTAATGTTTATTTCTGTACACTTTTCATACAAACAGATATAATAAACTATTACCACTTTTGTAATTAATAACATGCCATACCATTTTACAGTCATATTCATTACCTAACAAAATCACACATTCAGATCAATCACATTAAACCTGGCAGGCAATTGGAAGAAATATGAGAGTTAAAGAAGGCAAAGACATGGTTAGTCCAGCTTGACAGAAAAAAAAAAACACATGGAATATAAATAAGTTGTAAAATACTTCCTCTCTGACTAGAGAGCATCATGGAGCAATGGATGTCATCGACTCACCTTTGTACAAGTCTTAAACGTATAATAGATTACAAAAATACAATAAAGTAGAACAAGGACATATTAGCAATCACATCAGCCTACTTATGATAGCTAATCACGGATCATAGTGAAAGAAAATCTGTTACTTGTAAAGTACAGAAATGCTCAAGAATGATTTCATCAATAAAGCCATAAGATTATTACATCCACCTAATACATTTTGATTAAAGTACCGCACACAAAAACAAAAGAAATAGACAAGAAAACCACCAATATGAAGTATTATTGATTCAAAATGAAAGCACTCCTACTATAACACACTGTATCTGAAATGGATAAGATGTTGAAAAATACAAGCACATTGGTAAAGCTTCCATAACCTTGTAGTGTATTTTTGTGTGCAATCTGGCCACTGCTGTTAAAATCACCATAGTATATTTGGAATTACACTAGCCTTTTTATTTACAACAGAAAGTGAGTGAGTATTAAATATTAAACATAAGTCTTATAAATGATTGGTCTGAAATATTAATAAAAGAGGAAAAAATGAGGTGATAAGAGGGCAAACACAGTTTAATGTTGCAACGTGAGAAACATCAACAGCTCTATTTACCTACTTAGCACAGAACACTGTGAATGATGACTATCAAAATGAAACTTTAGTCTTGAAAACTTAAAACCTCTAATCTTAGAATACTAAACAAGGGAAAGTTCGTTGTTTAAAAGATTCAAGACTTAAAAAATGCACTATGGAAATGCTGGAATCATAATAATACAGGCAAAAGGATATTAAGTACAATAATGAGGATGATGAAGAGGCAGGTTTTTTTACCATTAAATTATATGTGATGCATAGGTTTGAAAAATAAGAAAAACCACTATGGAGGACGCTGACAATTGTTTCTTCAACAAGAAAGATACCATATATAATACTGAGAACCCATTCAGCTGGAGAACAAGGCATGTCTCCATGGCACATCCTAAGAAATGCAAGTGTTGAACACACAGAAGGACATCAGAGAGACTTTATAAAATTAAAATAAAAAAAATTATGGAATACAAAACCTCTAGTTAAATGAGCAATTTGTTCAATACATGCAACACAAGAATATACATTAAAAGTAAGGATTGACAGCCAAGAGATAATATTACTTAATGGGAAGCTATGACATAGGTACATAAACAAGAAACCAGACTTCAATCATGACCCAAGAAAAGAGTGCTAATGGGAGTTTAACGTAAAATTTAACAAATTCACAGCACCAATAGTGCTTTGTGCATATACGACACTTTCATTTAACTGAATCAGACCATGAAAGCAACAGTACGCCTTTAGTGAGATACAGTTTACAAAATAATAGTGTACTAACTAATCTGTTTTTCTTCAAATACAGTTGTGCCTCTGTGAGTTACTTTCACCAACATAGTAAGTGCATTGTGACATGACCCATACTTAATCAGAGGAAACCAGATTGTGGAGTGATAGTTGGAGGAGTAAATGGAGTTTTCTATTTAAATAAGTAGTCCAGCTTTTAAGACAGTCAAAAATATTGATAAGTTCTCATCTGGATGTCAGATGATGATCATTATTATTATTATTATTATTACTATTATTGTTATTATTATTATTATTATTAAAAGGAGCCTGAAGATAATTAATTAAATGGAAGATACTTCAGGAAAATGTTACAACGAGAAAGATTGTTAAACTACAATAAACAAATAGAAAATGAAAAGTAGGCAGGTACAAGAATGCAGTCATTAACTCTGTATATAGTGTTCATCAAACCATTTCAGGAGTCTCATGAAAACGAATTAAAAAGTTGAGCAGCACAAAGAAACCTAACACAGAAGCACAAACAAGCTCCCTTAGCCTCAGATCAATAATTTAAAAAACTACATGCATGGCCAGAAAGAGCAGGAAATGTCATTTCACTTAGAATACAGGAAAGATTAACCATACTGTATGCTCTCCAACTAAATCATAAAAATTACTGTAATGAGTTACTAAGACCTCAGACGAGACAGATTTTGTGCAAGAACTGCTCAGGTAGTCGAACGATGCAATGAGGCAGCATGAACACCCTCATGTCAATACTATTGAGGAAGACACAGTACATTTTTTGTCATGTGGAGGAGGGAAGCATTCATGCACTTTTCTGTATGTTTTCCTGATGAACAGAAAACATGGCCAAGCCCTAGCAACTGAGAGTGTATGCAAAATGTTTGCCGGTACCATGTGGAAACTAGCATGCCACAGAACAATAAACAGCCAACTGATGAGTGTCGCACAAATCCCTCTATATAAATACAATCATGTATTCAAATTCATTTTGTTAAGAATAATAATAATTCCCAATGAGCAGTGCTGGAATGTTTGAATATCAGATGAAACGATTTTAAAGGAATCTTGCTATCTTTATAGTACTTCATTAATGAAAATAGTGATACAGTTAAAAGATACTGATGCTAACATGACCTGACCTAGGTCGAAAGCTTTGTTCAACAAATCAGAATAATTGAATGATCTGACACACAAGTCTTCAGGAGTTTGACACCCACTAAACAAATTGATGTTCAGAAATATTTTCTCACGTCAAATATCATCAGAAAGGGTATGATATGTAACATGGAGTAAACACATCTCCAAGACAAAAAAATCTTTGGTGTCAAATCAAACATCTTATCACACATTCTTACACACAATGTAACGGTGTAAAAAAGCGAGTTATTACAAGCACACACAACGCAACCAGGTAGCAGATGCTACACAGCTAGGGCAACATTCATTCATCCATTCATTTGCCCAAGCACTTTCCTTGTACTCTTTCAAAAAATTTCACCGTTTTTGCAGTCATCCAGAGTAAGAACACAATTATGAGCTTCATCCCTAAAAGTAAATGCAGTCCCTTGCCCGGCAAAACACCTTCAAAATTGAACTTTCAGAAACGTCTAAATAGGGGCCATACACAAGAATGAACATCTACAAAAGGAAATTAAGATAGTTTTACACAGACAAAGTGACAAGTGTACATTAAGATCACACACAAAGAGGAGAAAAGGGGTAATCCTATGCGCTTTAGACAGGGCAAGTTCCAATATTGATGTTACAATTTTGTCACTAAATTTGATCTACACATAAATAATAACACACATGGCATGGATCTATCGCTAACATGGATCACTGGAACCACTCATAAAAGCTTTTGAATAAAACTGACTTTAAACTACAACACAGATAATGCTTCTTTCAATTCAAAGAAAAAGAAATGACATACACAATTATAAATGCTTTAACATTATAACATACTCCACAAATGCTGCTGAGCTAAAACAACTAACTTTAACATCATAAATATCTAAGTTTAAAAAATATATATCTTAAAAATTACAATCATTTCTGTCTTGGCAGCATATTTGCATAAGGACTATGTCTTTCTGAATCTATATGAAACTGTCAACTAAAGGAGTTCAACAATGTTTATTATTTACTTTACAGAACAAATGAAAACACCCACAAACAAGCCTTTAAAATATGGAAAGAAAAACACATACAGCTCCACTTGTCCAGCAGGGGAGCTCAATTAAGCGTATCATACCATGATGGGATCCTCGTCGCAATCATTGGAAGATGAATACAGGGAGGTGACACTTAAATGGGACGAAGTTGGTTTAGAAGTTCCATCAGGCAAGAATTGACGAGGACCATGTTCTTCTTCAGTTCGAGATAGTAGACGTCTATGATGCCGACTTCCTACAGATTGAGCTAATATTGAGAAAATAATAGTGTCATTATACCAAATGAGAAAAGTAATCCACCCTAAGCAAGGACCCTGGTGCCTCACCTTCACTCTCCATTTCAGCAGCATCATCAAGGCTGCCATCATCCATGTCTGTGGAAAGCAAGTCATCATCTGAGGAAGCTCTAGTAAGACTAGGCAAAGCTGATGTGAGCAAAGCTTTCTCCTTCTCCATTTCCTGAATGTGACCAACTAGCATGGCCTCCTCATCATGAGTCTGGGTTCTTTCTGATGCACACATTTCAACAGCTAATAGCTCCTCTGGGCTGAAAATCTGGTGGCAAGAGAGAGAATTGATGAACTATCTATTCCACAGGGATAAACACTGAATTCAATAACTGAAAATGTAGCTCTGTAGTTCAATGACTCACCTTGGAGCTACGCAAAGAAGATAATCTGTGCGTCGCTGTGTGACAGGCTTCATCTAAAGTGTCAATATCAGCAAGAGTTGATCGCACTTTCCTCAACTGCTCGGATATGATTGTTTCAATGCATTGAGTTTGACGGCTAATATCAGTGAGTGAATCTTGAGCAGGGACAATTTTGTTTGTTCGAAGTACACATGGGGCAAACACAATTGCGAGGGCACTAGGACTCATTCTGTTTGCATCTTCATGTTGAGCAACACTGAAAGCAAAAGCATAACAAACATGAAAAAATGACAGCACACTGTTAATTAAAATTTTTTGGAAAGGAATATACATAGGTTGAAGGAAATGAATGACCGTGTGATCTTACCGGGCTAAATGGAAAATTAATCTTTCCATAAGATCAAAATTTGGCTTTGGTAGTTTTTTTAGAATCGCAAATAAAGTTGAAACTCTATCTGCAGGTTCAGTAAGCATTGCAGCTCGTATGAAGTCATCATAACAATCAAAAGTAAGAAGTGGCTCAGGCATCTCACGCAAAAAGCATTTCAAAACTGATGCAAGTACGTGCACAGGATAAGTTTCAAAGTCCACAGGATCATCTTGTTGCCCTGTACCGTTGAATGATCCGCTTGCTTCAAGACGAGACTTCAATTCACGAACTTTTGATGTGACCTAAAGCCCCCAAAAAAATTACTAACATAAAAGCAACGATTCATACAAAAATGAACCATGACAACATTGCAAATACATACCCCTGACTTTCGATAAATTCCTTCAGTGTAAAGTCCATACATTTCAATAGTGGTGATGAGCCTATCTACAACAATTGGAACTTTGATATCCCCTACAACCAATTGATGTAAAGGCATTCCAAAAACTTTGTGGGTCCCATCAGAGGTGCCAGAAACCATTGCTTCCTTGCCACAGTCTGAGCTGACTTTGAGATAACATTTCTTGTGACAAGTAAGCTTGCAATCTAGACACAGAACACAAGATTAGAGGAAATATGCACTCAAAATGTGTAGCTGAAGATCCAATTAATAGGTACATACTTTGGCATACAAGTCCTCGCTCAATTGGCCACATGAAGAAAGAACTGCAAACTTCACAAGCAGTTGGAATATTAATGATAGTTAGCATGAAGATATGTCCCCCATGTCTGACTGGGTCATCTCCTCTTCTCTTCTTGTCTTTGTCCTTATCCTTTTTTCGCTTCCTTCCAGGCTTCTCCTTGTCACTCTCCACTCGAGTCAAGTGCATGAACTCGTTCATAAAGCCCCGGAAAGCATTAACACCCATAGTAACAGGAAAATCCTCACGAGTGTTCTCTTGATGACAGACAGTTTCCATTACCTAAAATGGATAAAACAAAAATAATCAGAGAGAAACAAAAGGGAAATTGAAAACAAATTTACAAATCACTCATTGAGGAACTTACATGCATGAAGTTTGCAATTAAGTCCTTATATTTAATGTTCAACGTTTCAGGGCCTTGCTTGTTCAGAACACTGTAAGTGGCAACTAAATTGTCCTTAAACTCCTTCAATGCTTGCTTGAAAACTCTGTCAACTCGACTGGGTTTCTGACCTTCCATACTCTCCATTTTGTAAATCTGCAAGAACAAGAAGTTAGACAACCAACTCTGCATATTGCTTCTATTAAGTGTTCCTGATAGCAGTTACCTTTTTAGTGATGAAGTCATGCATAAGTTGAAGCTCCTTGGCATCAGAAATAATTTTATCCTGGCTGTCAGTGAATTGGGATGTGCCCGTGAGAGAAAAACGGCTCTCCACAACTGCCTTGGTCTCTGAGGGAGTCCTAGCATTTTTGCGAGGCTTCCTTCTATTTGGTTTCACACCAGCTCCTTGAGGAGGGGGAGAGGGACAGGGCATTTGCAACACCCCACCATTTTGAATGCACTTAGTGTGAAAAATTTGTTTACAATCTGAACACAAGAAAGGCAAAAACATTATAAATCTTAAGTTCAGTAGACAAGAAAGACATGCAAATAAATATTATTTAGGTAAATTAAAATGTGCATTTCTGTTCCATACCAGAACATTTATGGCCTTGAGTAACAAAGGCATCCATAGGAGAAGAGCAGAAAACACAGCGGTCATCTTTGGTAAATCGTGTTATTTTCCGGAAGCTGTGGTTTGCAATAGTAAACATTGTTGTGCCTTTCCATTCCAAAAGATCAGATGATTGGTGAGGTTTTGGCGGACCCTAAAACATTTTTTAATTGTAATTACAATATGATTTGAAATGCAGGTCAATTTGTAAGAGTGAAGTTACTCAGCACAAAGAAACATTAGGTTAAGATAAGACAATTAACTAATAATTAGTCACCTGAGGACTTCCAACTTGATTAGCTGGATCACTATTTCTCCTCTTCAAATCAGCAAAATTTGGCTGTGAGTGTGGTGCTCCAGAACTACGATTACGTTTCGCTGCCAAACCAGTGACCTGTGGCCCTACAGAAGATGCCAACATGGGAGATCCGGCATCAACACTGGATTCTAAAAGTTCTCTTGCTTTGGGTGGCCACACCGTCACTTTGGATGCAGTGGCTTCCACTAGAGGACCAGGCACATCTAAGGAATTTCAAGTTGATTATCATGTGACTGGTAGAATACTTTTGAGTGTCTCTAGAAGAAGAGATAATTACCATTTGCTTTGTGTCGCCCATCTGTGTACTCTTCACCCATGCTGCGACAGATAATATCTCGTCGCCTCGCCATGCGTGCCGGTACTTCTGGCTCTCGGTCATGTTTGAAGTCTCCACTACCCCCATTAGCATCCCTTAAAGCTCTCCTCTGCCAAGCTCTTGGATTCAAATCACCGACTTCTTGTCTACCAGTAACAGGCTGGAGGAGGGAAAACAATCCATTAGTACCAACTTACTGGCAGCAATGAGAGAAAGCTGTCAGTTATTCACAGACCGCAAAAGCAAGTACTATTGTGACTCTTACCAAAGCCGAAGCTTGAGTGACAGGGGAATGACGTCCAAAGTGCATATGAGTGTGTGTTTGAGTAACATGAGGCTGTCGTGAGATGGGCTGGTGTGCAGTGCGTCTCTTCCATATGCTAGGAACTTCACTGTGGTTTTCTTCACCTTCACTGTCACTGTGGGGCAAATTGGTGCTACTCTCAGACTTCTTGCCCACACCTGCAAAAATAAAACCATCAGGATAATATGATGCTTATGAAAGGAAATCAAACGGTCATTTAATTCCACAAAACCAACCCATTAGTGCTTGAATTTGTTTCTTTGCTACATGTAAAGTATCTCGTACAGTAGTGCTTGACTGCGAATCACTGCTTCTTTGTGATGTAAGTGAGTCACAGCTTCCTTTCCTTTCCGATTGGGCTGTAAATAAAGCAGCAGCTGGTAAGATAGTATATTCATGAGGAAATCAATGACTAAAAGAGTACTTGAATCAAACAACGTACCAGCGTAGGAACCACCATCGAAAAAGGAATCAGTCTTCGTTCTCAGTTTTTGTTTCTGAGCCACTTTTCTTTTGGAGTATTTCAAGTCAAATCCTATACCATCATCCTTGGAACTAATTGATCTGTCAAGGAATAAAAAGAACCAAATTTAATGCAAGTTAAAATACAATACAAATACAAAACTAAAAATCAGACAGCCTCAGAACCTTTTATCTTGAGTTACAGCCTGGACTAAGGGCTCTGAGTGATCAGTACGTAAATGTCTAGTTGGTTTAAAATGCCTCCTGAGAGATTCAGTAGCATTAGAATCAAGATCACTGTCATCATAGAAAATGGTGCTGAAAAAAGTGAATAAACCTCCATTAATTTGCTCAAGACACCAAAAAAAAAGGGATATTGCAAACAGATTTCAATTACCACCACATACCTTCCCTGTTGTTCTTCTTGACTTGATTCTTTGGACAACTGGCGGCTATTCTGTACGGCATGAAATCTTTGGCGAACAATGTAGCCTCTTGCATGTGCCTGGAAACTAAGTAGGCTACTCTTTAGGCGGCGGAACCAAACAAGAGTTTGGTATGAACGCCACTGCTTCTGTATAACTGTAGCAGCTGTTGTGCGATTAGAGAGATAAAGGCGCCAAGCAGATTGTATTGTCAACACCGCTTCTCTAGTTCTTATGAACTTCCTTCTCTCAAGGATTCCTCGATACCACCTCTGAATGCAAGTGATATTCGATATGATTTGTCGATGTAATCTGAAGTCAAGCTTCTGTTTCTCACACTCTCTTAGAAACATTTTGCTTTCACCAATCTGATAGTTGTCACGGTTCAGATTAAGAGTAAGCAGAAAGTTCCGAACATCAACATGTGAACTTTTTAATCCTCGAGGCAGCAGTATGCGATACAGTTGAATGAATTCATCATAGGTAAGTCTGACATTATAGCCAGCCTGTCTTATTCGAACTGTTTCAAGCATTCCAGTATATCTGAGCTGTCGCTGCACAGTCTCTTCATCAAACTTATTTGGCACCTGGGCAAGAAAAATTGTGAGCTTTAGCAGTGTGCACTCTAAGTCAAAATATTGGTATACAAGTTTCCAAACAACATGATCTCATTGACCCACCTTGTCACCATTGCTTTTAATACACCTTATAAAGAATGGATTTGCTTGATTTAAAGTATCCATTAAAGAGTGAAGAGACTGTTGAAATTGAGCTGTGACTGTCATAGGCTGCTTCCGAGCCTTACCGGGCTGTTGAGAATAGCTTTGAGTGCGACCAGCTAGTGTTTTAACAGTCTGTAGATTTTTCAACCCTTTCTTCCCTCGCTCCCGAGGCCTAAATGACTTGTTTTTCCTAAAAAGATAAAAAGAAAACAATGAATGAGAATGAGCACAGACAGATTGAAAATAAGAAGACTATGACATTATCCTGTGTCCTGTAAAATTCCAGTGACAAAGGATTTACCAATAATACGTAAATGAAAAAGCAGCCAAAGGCAAGAAAATGAGGCACAATGTACAATCTGCAAGGTTTCACACAATTTTATTTAAAATTCGTACTAAAGGCAAAATTTGAGAAAAAAAATGTTGAAATTAACATTTCTCCAAATCTACAAAGCCAGAAGAAAGCATGAATATAATACTCTAGTAATGATAATAATAACTTCAGGAATGAGGACCTAAATAAAATCTTCTACCTAAGCACATCAACAAAGCACTGTTTTGGTGTTCTTTCATTTAAGTAAAAGATAGAACAAAATCTGGAAACAAAACCATCACCGGAAGCATCACCAACAACAGCCTTACTATTTTTCCCCCTCAATCCGCCACCATAACTGAGGGGCCCTTCGGTAAGCAGGTGCATGTCACCTTGGGCCAGTGTGGATAGAAGTTCTGATACATTACAAGTTTCTGAAACCACAACCATCTCCAAAATAAATGAGTTGTACATACATGACAATCTGGTTGGCTCGATTCATTACTTCTGCATCATCAGGGCATAAACATTTGGAAGATGGTATCCATTTTGAATCATTCTCTTTGCTGCTACAGAGAGAGGACTTTGACTCTTTGTTTGCATTGATTTTTCCATCATCACTGTGAGGAGGCAATTGGGGCCGAGAGAGACGATGGTTGCGGTTGTTGGGACTATGTTGGTTCAGAGCACTATGGTCACTTGTGACACTTGCCACTTTTTTGTGAACAACAGAACGGTGTATGTAGCCTCCATCTTTCTCAAGCTCCTGGTTGTATTTACTCTTGGGACGATAGCTGCAAAAACCCAATCTTGTTCAAGCACAAAAGCTAAAAGACATGCCATCCTACACAAACAGGCTGCAATGTAGCACTGAGCCTATTGAAGCAAACAGCAAACACAACATAGGACTGCCTATGCTTTAATTTAGATTTTGTTTCTATCTAGAGTAAGCCCTAAATGGTTGTTTGTTTACCCAACATGGGATAGCTATTTCTCCATCTTAATACACGTTATCCTACAAATACTCAGCACAGCAAAACAACACATGCGTTCATGCTATCTAGAATCATGTTCAGGGTGCTGCGACCACTTACGCTATCCTGTTAATTGTGAGGTTCACAGCCGACACTGTCACTAGATGGCTACAACAGAACAAACGGACCATCACATACTGAATATGCCATAACCCTGAATACCCGCAACAAATCAGTAATGAATTATTTTTTTTGCCCCTTTGATTCTTTTATTTGGTTTTGATTGTGGCAGTGCATTGGCTTGAACAACTAACCTAAAAAGATTGTACTGCCTTCTGTTTGACCGAATTTGTTTCTAAGATGATAACACCTAGACCAAGGTCTAACATAGGCATCTCCCATCAAAACCAAGATTCTCCACAGATCACATTTGAACAAACATTTGTGTAATAAAACAAGATCAGATTATAAAGATACCACAAAGTTAAGACAAACTTGAATTAAGTGAGAGAAAGGAGAAAAATCTTCCAGCCTTCCTCTAGTGTCATCAATATCAAATGCGTAACAAACATGCAATTAGATTCCGTGCCCAAAACAAGGCAACATGGCTTGCCCAAAATATACTCACCTAATAATGTTCTCATTTGGAGTATGATTGCGACACCTCAGATGAACATAGCTTGATTTACTTCCATCAGCTGGTAATTCAGAATGAAATTGTCAGTTAATACTACTTGGACCATAAAATCAACAGGGTAAAAATTAATTTTCCACACCTCTTTCCTGTCTATGTCTCTTGCCAGCCTCATGAAAAGCAAAAAATCCTCTGAAGAAAGCTCGGACTATTGCCCAACGGAAAACAGCAACAGGGTCAGCTCCTACTAATTCCCGGACAAAGGCCATGCTACTGTTTTTCAGGACTCCAACAATATCTTGTCTCATCAAATCCAAATTTTTCTCCCGCATTTCAGAGGCCTGAGAAAATATTATACTCATCAATAATAAGAATGAGAAATAGAATGTAGTGAAAATTCAAGGGCAAGCAGTCAGTTCAAAAACCTTACCTGATATTTTACTTTTCCTGCATAATGCCGTATGATGAATGCTGCTTCCCATTTTTGAGGCACCTCGTAAAAATTGTTCTCTCTATGCACAGAATGGAATTTCTGAAGCAGAGTCTCATTGGTCGCCCCAGGAAAACTTGAATGAAAAAAATTATTTTAAATTGCAAGTTTACAAGAATGAAGTAGTCAGGGGTTACCAGCCAAATTCACTTACTTGCACTGGTCGTCAAGAACACACAAAAGACCTGATGGCTTGCCCTCGATCAACTGCAGACATCCTGTGTTGTCCATGAAATCTATGTCCGTCCAATAAATACCTTCCTTGCGGTATTCCTCTTGTTCATATTTAAAAACATGCTGATTGAAGTAGTATTGCAAATGTTCATTTGCATAGTTAATGCAAAACTGTTCAAAGCTGAAATAATTTACATGATTTTACGTAAATAGGTAACTGTGAAGCATTTGTGAAGTATAACGCAACTGATGCAACAGAAGACAAGTAAAAGTACCTGTTACAGAGACCAAAATCTTCAAACCCAAAAATGTCCAATACACCTATAGAGTTTCCCTGATGGTCTCTCAACGTGTCTTTTTTGGAGAGGAGAGCATGATTGACTTGGAGTACAATCCAGTCAAAGAGGGCACCATACAAGCACTTGGCAATTGCATCACGGGCTGCTATAGCTTCTGGCAATCTATAATTGATAATAAGCGTTTCCCCTGATGCACGAGCCCTTTTGGCTGTTAAGGCAGCAAGAAGCGTTTCTTGTTTAACTCTCAGTAACTCAGAGATGAGTCTAACAACCTCTGGGTTACGAACAGCAACAGATTCATCATGATGATAGGCTGACTTCCTTGGCTGGAATTCAACATTGCCTGAAAGGTAAAATATTATTGTAAAAACATAAAAAGCTTCTTTAAAAACAATTATTTAAAGATATTGTTCATTTTAAACATAGAAACTTACCGAGGAGTAAAACAGCGGAGAGTACAGCGAATAATCGTCTTTGTTTCTCCATGGTGAATCCAACCATTTCCATAGATTGACGAAGCCTTGAAAATTCATACTTCTCATCTACATTGTCTAGCGTAAAGCATCCACTCTAAAAGTAGAAAACAAAAGATAAAGAGTTAAAAAAAATCCTCTTCATAGACTTAGAAGGAGATGACTCATGCATTACCCTATTCAAGTAGTTGTATTGATCAACTCGTTTCAAATGCAACGACTGCCTCTCTGTTTCAGAGGCACCTGCCAATAAATAGTAGAACACATGGTAGTTGCGTTCATTTCTACCTTGCGAACATATTCTTGACTTCTCAAGGAGATATTTTTGAACTACCGCTCTGTAAAAGAAGAGTCACTTTCATAAGACAAAAAAAAAATCTTAAAATGATAAAACATTGGTGCTAAATTAAAAATAGAATGGACATACCCATGAACCATTCCATTCTCTTTATAGTTGACCTGAATAAACTTGCCAAAACGGCTGGAGTTATTGTTATGAGCTGTCTTAGCATTTCCAAAAGCCTAGGTGCACAAAAACATATTAGAACGTAAAAGACAAGAAACACTTAAGCATCATCATATTAACAATAATAATAATAATAATGGAAGGCTACATACCTCTAATACAGGACCAGCACTGAGAATTGTCTGCTCTACACCGCTACCATGGCTCCCTTTCTGACTTAGAGCAGTAAGATGATGTAAAAGAAAATTAGTGCTTTCAGTTTTACCTGAGCCACTTTCTCCACTGATGACAACACATTGATTCCTTCTTTCACGTAGCATACAGTGATACGCAGCATCAGCAACAGCAAATATATGGGGTGGAAATTCAGTACCTAATCTCCGGTTCTGATACAGCTTCACATATTTAGGATTGTAGATAGGATGAAACTGAGAACACAGATGAAAAATTAGACATAGTGAATGATACAAAACACAACTAAAACTGCTCAAAAGCAATCAGTAAACAACAATCTACTGAACAGAAATAAACCATAATGATGATGATAATAATAATAAGATGAGACAAATTAATACACACCTTAAATGGGTTCACAGCTATAAGAATGGAACCAACATAGGTGTAAATATGGCCAGCTGAGAATCTAGCTCGTAGATTGTCTAAAAGTGTTTGTTCATTAAGATCAGGCAGTTGGCAGAGATCAGGATACTCCCGATCATCAGGCTGATAAAGAAAACGCTGAAAGTAATCTTTTATCAGCTGTGGATCTACAGAAAATGAATTCTCCCACAGAGCTTCATTGATCTTCTCCCGCAAACAGAACCTGTTGAAACAGTTCAATTCAAACTTTAGATATCTGTTGTAAACAATGGCTACCTATTACTAATAACCCAAATCATTACCTATAGCATTGATGATTATCCGACTCCTTTGGCCACAGAAGCATAAGAGCCACTGGGCTCTCTGTTGGCCCCAGGCGGCGTTCTTTGCATTCTTGTCCCAACTTATCACCTACTACTTCAGCAAGCTCATAGTTAAGGGCTGATTCGGCCAATGAAAGCCGCTCCACAATACATGACACAATTTCATCCGATGTGGTCTGCTTGCTTGCTTCAACTGATAGTGCTTCATAGTGCTGTGAGAGGGAGCCTACGAACACCTGCACTATGTAGCGGTTGCTTCCCAGTGCAGCCATTTCCACTACATTAGAAGGACACAGCGAGCATAGAGCCGCTGTGAAATATATCTGTTTTCTTGGTAGGCGGAGAGATTTTAGTGTGGATGTAGAGTTCAACACTAACAGCCATTTTAGTTAGCTATAGTAAATAGCTCTGCATTTGGCATTTAAAAAAGGGTGACTTAATGAAGAGGTTTGGCAAGAGAAAACCTTTGTGCATGAAAAGAATTCTTCCAGATTAGGACCAATAATGGAATGTTGATGATTTGACAATTTTCTTGAACACAGCTAGAGGGAAGTCAGTTTATCAGAATGTGGTCTGCAACAAACAAACAAATTTGTGAATTAGCTCACCTGTAGCAATGCATCAATAAAGCTGACTGAAAACTTATGGGTCAAAGTACAAGAAATTGAGAGAAAAATTTGCATATGAAAAATGGAGGAATCCACTTGAGACAGAAAAACAATTTGATGGATGGTTAACCTACGAAAAAGGTATCCATACATTTTAGTCAACCACCCACATATTTCTTTACAAATTCAAGCTCTGCACGGGTGAGGACGGTTGATGGGGTCAAACAGACTACGCTAGGTTCGCTCGTAAGCGAGATAAATAGAATGAGATTACCAGAAAAGCCTGTGCAACAATTAAATCACATCCGAACTGGGTCACATGTGTCAACATTCAAGTAGGTGGCTGGCAATAATAACTGTATATGGGTGCCTTAAATGAAGTGATAACAGACAATATCTTGGGCGTCAAAGTTTAAAAACACAACACACCCTCCCCTGATGTCTGAGTCACGACGCAAAACGAAAACATGACACCTTTCGACAAGTTCCTGGTAGTAGGCCTAGCCTACTGCCACCGATATGTCTCGAGCCGTAGCCGCGTATTAAAAGGAACAAATCCTCACTTGTATCACATAGTTTCTTCGTTGTAGTTATTGGCGGTTATAAAGGAACACTTTTCAGGTACTATCCACGGAATGAGAAATCACAGAAATGCCGTTGTGATGGCCAATATCAAAAAATACTTCACGTAAATTGTTCCACTCTGGTTAGGTAGCACGTCCACTGCACTGCCTTCAAAATATTTCAAAACACGAACTGAAGCCTCCGCCCTCGCTCTCAGGCAGAGAAACGCGGAAAAGGAAGTTCGTTCTCTTGCGCCCGAATCGCTCCAACTTTTTTGAGTCAGAATTTAGTCGACTCCCAACACCGCACTTTAGGAGCATGGGGAAAGGAGGGAAAAGGCGTGAATACGTAGAATAAAACACATATTTCATGTACCAGTTTTTTTTCTCTTGTTAATTGTTACCAACAAAAATATTTCGAAACAATGGCGAGGCAAAGCTCTTTCCCCCCAAACAATCTATCTACAAATATTTATATTGATAAATAGGATGTCACAAATAAATTAATTCATGAAACCAAAAAAAAGAGTACACTTAACCAAGTTTACATTTAAGGGTTTCACCATTGGCCAATTTGCCAATAAGACTGAATTTGTCAGTCTTCAATACAGATTTTACATACTGATTCACAATAGATTTCATCAATTCAGGTGTAACTACATCATTAAATACCACAGTGTACACTTTATTTCTGGCCTCAACATTAACAAATTGGAAGCTTGGAGTGGGAGGTACATAGTTAGGCAATTTATTAAAAGGAGATACAGTTAATACCTTCCTGTTGAGGGTCAGAACTTCAACCGCACTAGACACAACAATTCCATCAACAGAAACATCAAAACGAATGCCATTAAGACCAAACAATTTCTCAATTTGTGAACACAATCCAGAAAAGCTTAGTAAATTTTCTTGAACAGGATTTTCCAACAGTACTACACCCCAACTCTGAGCACCTAATCTTGGCTGCAGGTCTTCACTTAGCTGTACCTTCACGTACCTGTAATCAAAAAGAAATCAATTGTTAACAAGGCATGAAAAGATAAATAGAACTGAAATAAAAAAAGAGCACTAACCGGCATGGAGGCTGCAACTGTTCCACAATGGGCATGTCACTACCAGCATAGCCCTGCGCAAAGCCCTTGACAGCCACAAGTGATAAATCTGTATCCTTGATCTTGCTGGTTTCTTCCATAATTGTGACTGCATTTCCAGGCTTAGAAGACATTGGTCTAATGGGGCCTTTAACAGCAGTTTCAATGTATTCCTTGTAGCTCTGCAAGACATTTTTCACAACTCCATCTGATGATACTTTGTAGTACATTGTCACAGGATCTAATGGCATCAGTTGAGCTTTCTTGCGCAACTTCTGCACTCGATTTATGACTTCACGGGCAAAGCCTTCTTCCAACATCTCATTATTTTGAGTGATATCCAGTAGCAGCAACACATCATTGTCAGAATGAGCCTCATAGCGTTCTGAAAGCTCCTGGGCAGCTGGCCCAGTGAAGCTGAACATGATACGAATGTCTTCTTTCTCAATGAGATTGCCACAAAGCTCCATTTGTCCATCAGCCAAGAACTTCTGCAGCTGAGCATCTGAGAGACCCTTGATTTCCTTCGTGACAGCCTTGAACTCTCCTTTCAGACGAGCTCCAAGCGTTTTATGGTCAGGCTCACCACGTAGGGCAACACCATACTTCTTTTTATCAGAAGTCAAGACCATTTTCCTCACGTTCAACTCTTCCAAAATATAATGTTCCAGCTCCTTCACTTCAGCCAGAAAGGAGGCATCCTGATGAATGACAACAACTTCTGATAGTGGATATTTGATTGGTAGGGTTCTGCGATCACGAATCACTCTACCAAGTTCAATAATGGTCTGCATGTGGGAAACTGCAGACTCAATTTTCTTGTCAATCAAGTTTGGATTAGGAGTAGGCAACATAAGATAATGGACACTTTCAGCCTTATCATTTTTGTTTAGGTGGCGCAGATTTTGATACATCAGCTCACTTAAGAAAGGTGTGAAAGGAGCCATGATACGGACCATTGAGAACAACACACGGTACAGTGTTTCCAATCCTCGACAACAATCTTCAACTCCACCATCACCCTTCAGCCTCCTTCTGTTCATTCGAACATACCAATTGGTAAGATTATCAATGAAAGCAACTAACTTTGGTACAACAGTGTAAAGCCTGTAGGCATCCATTTCTTTTTTAACAAACAGAAGTAGTGATTGAGTGAAGGACAATATCCAACAATCCATTACATTTGATGAAAGTTGACAGCTTTTTTCATCAAATTGGAAAGATACATTGTCTTCTTGTTCCAGTCGAATTATGTTCTGAGATAAGAAACGGTAAGCATTGTACCAGGGTAAGAACAAATCTTTCAGAATGTTTTTGACACCTTCTTCCTTGAAGCGGAGATTTTCTGCACGTACAACAGGGGAATTGATGAGATAAAGCCGCAGAGCATCTGCTCCATATTTACTCACCACTTCCAGAGGATCAGGGTAGTTCTTTTTTCGCTTGGACATCTTCTGGCCATCAGAAGCCAAGACAAGTCCATTCGCAATAAGATTCTTGAAGGGAGGCTTTCCGAACAGAGCAGTTGAAATCACCAGTAGTGTGTAAAACCAGCCTCTTGTTTGATCAATGCCTTCAGCAATAAAATCAGCAGGGAAGCATTTTTCAAATTCTTTGCTGTTCTCAAAAGGGAAATGGGCTTGGGCATAAGGCATTGAACCGGATTCAAACCAACAATCAAAAACTTCTGGAATTCTTCTTAGAGGTTTGCATCCTGGACGAGAAGATGGAATCTCAAGATGGTCCACACTTTCCCTGTGGAGGTCTGTGATTTTTTGACCGGTCAAACTCTCAAGCTCAGCAATGCTACCAACACAAACAACTTCTTTCCCATCTTCTGAAACCCATAAAGGTATAGGTGTGCCCCAATACCTGTTCCTGCTGATTGCCCAGTCCCGAGCGTCACGCAGCCAATTACCAAAGCGTTTCTCCTTAACAAAATCGGGAACCCAATAAGTCTGTCTGCTGCTTTCCAAAAGCGTTTCATTCATATGCTGCACACGCACAAACCAAGAGGGAACAACCCTATAAATGAGAGGTGTGTCTGACCTCCAACAGAATGGGTAGTTGTGCTTGATAGTTGAATTGAGATAGAGTCGTCCAGCTTCTTTTAAGTGCTTGATAATGTGCTTGTCGGCATCTTTGATGTACATGCCCTTGAAGTCAGTGACTGGATCGACAAAGCAGCCTTTAGCATCCAGGGGACAAATAATGTCATCATCCCGAGAGAACATGCCATTCTGAACACACACACGGTAATCGTCTTCACCAAAGAATGGAGCACATTGTACTACTCCAGTACCAGAGTCATCAGTAACATACGGATCAGCAAAAACAGTAAATGCCCCTTTACTTTCCATTTCAGGGAAGAAAGGAAAGAGGGGAACATATCGTTTACCCTTCAATTTAGCTCCAAGGAATTTATCCAAAACAGTATAGTCATCTTGGCTCTTAAAAACGCTTTCAAGCCGCTTCTCCAAAAGAACAAACACTCTGTCAGAAGAGTTTTCTTTAACTTTTACATAAATCATATCAGGATTGACAATGAGAGCAAAGTTGCTTGGTAGAGTCCAAGGAGTGGTAGTCCAAGCCAATAACTCAACAGATTCATCCCGTAGCTGAAAAGCTACAGTAATGGAGGGGTCATTTACATCTTTGTAATTCTGACCACATTCAAAATTTGATAGTGGTGTATTGCAGGCAGTTGAGTAAGGCATGACTTTGACTCCTCTATACACTAATCCTTTGTTGTACAGTTGTTTGAACACCCACCAAACTGATTCCATGAACCATGGGTACAAAGTCTTGTAATCATTCTTGAAGTCAATCCAACGGCCAAGTCTGGTTATTACCATTTCCCACTCAGTAGAATACCGCATGACAATTTTTCGACACTCAGCATTGTAGGCAGGAATACCCATTTTGGCTACATCATCTGGTCCTTTGATGTCCAGCATTTTATCAATTTCAAACTCAACTGGAAGGCCATGGCAATCCCACCCAAATCTTCTTTCAACATGGAAGCCACTCTGGTGGGCAAATCGAGTGACAATATCTTTGATGGTTCCAGCTAGAATATGACCATAATGGGGAAGTCCAGTAGCAAATGGTGGTCCGTCGTAGAAAGTGAATCTTTCCTTCCCTTTTGATTGCTTCAAACATGTCTGGAAAGCATCTATCTTTTGCCACAACTTCAGAATGTTCTCCTCTTCCTTAGCAAAGTTGACAGTTTCGGGCACTGGTGTGTGCGCCATTATGGAGAGCCTGAAAAATGAAAGAAAAAGTATCAATGAATATGTAGAGAAAAAATTCTGTTAATAATGAAGTTGGGCGTAATTAACACTCAGTATCGAGTGATGATGCAAGACACATTGAGCTATTGACACAAGTGCATTCATGATGGCAGTGCCATGAATAAGGTAGAAAGCAAGAATGTTTTCTCAGTAAATGTAGACTACCCCTAGACGCAGTTGAATTTAATATACAGTGGTAATGTCAACAAGTAATAAGAAAGGTATCTGAGTGGTCACAAAACGAACAGGACAATGCAGTAAAAGTGAGTATCAAACTGAAATTTCTCAAAAGAAACGATAACGCAATACAATACACAATGCACAAGTAGCAAATGAAAGCATCTTTAAGAAGAAAAGATACTATCTAATTTAACCAGCCGACACCGGCTGACAAATGTAATATTGTGAGGTTAATGGTTTCCAGCAGTCATATGGAGAACAAGATTTCAATCGAGTCGCAACATACATCAATGAAAAATGAAAATCGAGGGCCAGGTAAAAGCAACAAATATAAACCGTCGGAATACGTACAGTGTCAATATCTGATTGCAGGACACACGACATGCACATCTCACTGCATGCAGACAACGGTGGTGTGGCTCGCGCGGGCGGCGGGCGGCCAGGAGGGCATGGCATGGGGAAGGAGGAGGGGGGGGGGGGCACCTAAGGTGGAGGAGAAGGGGTGGGCGGCATGGGAGGGAGGGACACGTTCACATTTGCAAAGATGCAACTACGACTGACTTATTGTGTCAACAACTGGGCCGTCACAAAAGGGCAGAACTTGTATTTCGTGGCAGTGAGGTGAAGCGGGGAGTGTGAGTTGATGCTTAGCTGAGCTTGCTGAGCTGTGGTTGAGATTTGTATTAGAAGGTAGAGGCCGTCGTTGGGCTCAGGTACCAGGGTTTTTCTTTCTTTTTTTTAAAAAAAGCAAAAAACAAAAGTGCAGTTTAAAAAAAATAAAATTTTAATTCACTAAGCAAAGATACCCATAGGTTGATACTTTCAAAAATCACAGACAAAACACTTAAAATCTAAACCGATAAATACGTTTTTATAAAATGCAAGAACAACAAAACATGGTAACAAATTGTTAAAATTGTTCAAAATGTTCAGTATTTGATGCAGAGATACTTCATCTCTAGTATTTGGTTCTTCCTAGCTGATAAAATAACAGTTATTTTTAAATATCTTCCACCAAAAGGGAAGAGTGGTAAACTTGTTGCATGCTCTCTTGAACTGTGGACAATATATCATGAAACTTTTCCTTCCAAACTGAATTAGAATGTGATAAAACACACCTGGAGATGAAAAGACGAAATAAATAATATTGTTCAGTTCTCTGGGCAGAAATAATGTACAGAGCAAATTGCTGTTACCTTCGGAAAAATTTTAGAATCACATTTAAGTTTTCAATGCTCTTTTCATGCACGAGGTCACAAAAATAATGTTCTAAAATGTGAACGTCAGATGAGTGTGGTTGACTTTCTTGAGATATCCACTGCCGTATCATGCACTTAATCTCATTTGGTGTGAGGAAAGATTTTAAAATAGACTCCTTTCTATGACAGTGTGGCATCTATTTAAAATAAAAAATTGGAATTAAAACTTAACAACACCTTTAATACTAGGTAAAAGGCACATGATGGTACGTATCAGAAAAGTTCAAACCTTGTTGGAAATTATTGTATCATATTCCATAGCACTAACATTTTGTCCCGATGTAGTTTGTCTAGCTTTTTCTTTCTGAATCTTGCGCTGCTGGAAATCTGCAACTAATTCCTTGCGCATCTGTGTGGGCAGTGCGTCCAGAAAAGTAGGATCCACCTATAACAGAATTCGTACCATTGAGAAACAAAAAGCATCATTACAAAGCAAGTCAGTTCTGCAACAGTATTTACCTGTGAGATTGTAATATCCAGATTGGAAGTTGAGGCCACATTATCTGATTTATTTCCAGAAATCTTGTTGGCGCCTTGATCGTGTTCAGTGCTGGGGCCAGCCAAATCATTCTTGTGACTGGAAGAGTATGCCTCCAAAACTTCATTGCGGATGTCATCAGGCAAAGCATCCAACACTTCAAGATCAAGATCATTCGGAGCAGGCAGCTTTGCAATATTGTCTTTGCGACTTGATTTTTTTCTTGCCACCATGAACTGATCAATACCTAACATGCCTTTCTGAGGAAATACTTTAAGTTTCCTGGGTGATGCTTTGGGTACATTTACCCTCCCTTTAGGGCTACTCGCTGTTGTTTTAGTCTTAGGAGGAGGTTTAGTTGGTGAAGTGCTTTCACTATGATTGTTATTTTTGACAAGAAATTTATCCAAAGCACCACCTGATGAGCTATTTGAATTTTCCAAACGAGTTATTGCGATTCCAATGCCTCTCAGATCAGAGGGGTTCACATTTAACTTTTTTAGCATGAGAAGAGCCTCCCTAAAAATAGTGATAAATCAATTGTACTGAGTGTAATACGAATTTAATACACACTCCAGAAACAATACATACCTTGCTATGGTGTCAGAATCTGAAATAGCCCTTGGGAGTGTTGTAGATCTAGTCATACTATCACAGACACCATGACCCATATACTTGGCAGTTTCTGTGGGTGCATCTTTTGCTCGTACCTATCAGTAGGAAGAAAAATAAAATAAAAATGGAAAACAACAGTCAACATGACTTGACCAGAACAATACTGATAATTCAATGTTTTCTTAAAAGTTTAACTCAAACGTATTGGAGCATTACCAGGACTTTCAAAGTAATAGAGGATCCTTTCACTTTAGCCTCAGCCAACCTAGATTGAACTTCAACAGAAAGCTGCCCAATAAAAACATCTGCTTCACCATGATTCTTAAAGCGAATTCCATAATTAACTTCGGCAGAGACAGATTTTCGTTGGTGGTCAAAATTAAGCGGTCGGTTATCATCCCCTCGGCATTGCCTACGCATGGGGAGGAAAAAATTCAATCAGCAAAACTAATTTTAAAGAATCTTTGTAGAACGAATATTCCCATTTGAAAGTACACACCGATATAGAAGCTCCCCTGTTTTGGTCCCAAGCTCATTCAATTTTCCTGCTGAAATATTTTGCATTTCACCACAAGTGGTAATGCCCATTCCTTGTAAACGGCTGGCTATGGTATACCCAACACCTAAAAAGAAATATTTAAAAATTAAAAAAAAAAATCATTTAAACAGAAACAAATACTGTATTTGAAGTTGGGTACTGGTAGAACTGTTTTCTTTAACCTGGTAGATCCTTGACGTGTATTGTTTTCATAAATTCCAATACAGCAGATGGCTCTAGATGAAACATTCCATCAGGTTTGGCCTTGCGTGTCGCAAGCCTTGCTAAGAGGCGATTTGAGCCAAATCCAGTAGATGCTGGGCAGCGTGTCTTCTCCTGAAAGTTATTATTGAAAGTGTAAATAAAAGAACAGACACTAAACTCAATTTCCAAAAGATATGTATTAACATATACATACCTTAATTTCTTTTCTGAGAAATGATGCAAATTCAATTGGAGAACAATTGGCCTTCCGTAAGACTTCAGTGCAGTCCACTAACATTTCATCACAGCTAACAGCTTCAATGTCAACTGTATAACTTTAAAATTAAAAGGTGACTATTAAATTGGTTAATAAGTATGTGGTAGGTGGTACTTAAAGTTAGCAAAAGCTTCTCACCTGGCAACAGTACCATAGAGTGCATCAGCTACCTCCTTATAAGCATCAAAATCATAGGGAATGGTTTTTAAGTCAGGACACAGTTTTAAAGCAGCTCCTACAAACATTCCGTTTTTAACTCCTCTCATCCGAGCTTCATAACTGCACGAAGCTATTTCTGCCAAAGAACTTGTTTCATCAATTCCTTCGGTCCATGCTAGTTTAGCTTCCACTATTCCATCATCATTGGCGCCGTTCTTGTTTTTATATTTAGCTTCCAATCTTTCTTTGTAACAGTTGAATTCATATTGTCTATCAGAACCACTACGGGCTGCAGATCCATTTCCTTTGGAATGTGTTACAGCAACTGGCTGCCCCCTCAAATGAGGATATCTACGAAGCCCAACTGATACAAAAAAACAATCCATATCAATATGCATTATTACTTTATCTGATGATGATTTCTGGTGATAAGGATGTCCTGACTTAGTTGCGTTTTCATTCAAAGAACTGTCAAAGTCATCATCCTCATAATCAAGCTTTTTCTTTACTTTGCTATTCTGCCTTTTCCATTCCTGTAAACGCACTAGCCCAGGAAAATCATTTTTCTTCTGACGTAGCTCTGTTACAAGTTGCTTGTACATGGCAGCCATTGTAGAAATATGATGTAAGCGTGAATTGTTGTAGAATTCAGACAAAAAATTTGGTTCAGAAGCGGTTCGAGCTTTACTTGACTCTCCTTTTGAGTTTGGAGACACTATAGAGGCTGGACACTTCGGAGGTTCAAAAGCAATTTCTTCCAAATCTGATGAAGAAAACATATCTTCTTCTTCATCATGACCACCAACGTTAGTAACTGTTGAAGCCTTGTTGCTCGTGTCTATGCTTGTTCTTTCCATTCCATCAGCAGCTCCATCTTGAGGCACATGTGGGGTTGCAACAGTCGCAGATGATGAGGGGCCAGCAACAGTCGCAGATGATGAGGGGCCAGCAACAGTCGCAGAGGGGCCAGCAACAGTCGCAGATGATGAGGGGCCAGCAACAGTCGCAGATGATGAGGGGCCAGCAACAGTCGCAGATGATGAGGGGCCAGCAACAGTCGCAGATGATGAGGGGCCAGCAACAGTCGCAGATGATGAGGGGCCAGCAACAGTCGCACATGATGAGGGGCCAGCAACAGTCGCAGATGATGAGGGGCCAGCAACAGTCGCACATGATGAGGGGCCAGCAAATGTCCGAATAGATGGCTGAGTCCTCGATTGATGCGATATCAACAAAAATGGGCGATAGTCAACCTGATGCTTTGCTTCAAGACATGCTGTTATCCATTCGGGCTTCACTATATTTATAAGGAGACTTTTCATCTGTTTTATTTTGACATCAGGCAAATTAGAAGCTATTATGTGGGTTGTGCGTTCTGTACTCAGGTAGTGATGGTAAACTCCTCCATGAACCATCATT
The DNA here is from genome assembly GCA_030522485.1 of Stenchaetothrips biformis. Classification (NCBI taxonomy): domain Eukaryota; kingdom Metazoa; phylum Arthropoda; class Insecta; order Thysanoptera; family Thripidae; genus Stenchaetothrips; species Stenchaetothrips biformis. The sequence goes on from CM060098.1 coordinate 6,538,487, forward strand.
ATGCGTTTAATCTCATCAGCACTGGGAACTGTGTACCCATTGACAAAAACAGCTACATTTTTGAAAATGTCGCTCTTAAGATTTTGACCCTGTTGCTTTACTTGTTCTTGAAACTGACCTTGTAGTTTATTTTTCTTGGCAGCCATGTATCCTCCCTGAAATATTTCAAAATGTATGAATTACAGTGCCGAAACAAGTACATCGCAATGCCATGAGATATCTCAGGTTAAGGAGCAAGAGCCTCCAATATTTTGCCTTACCCATTCTTCAAACCCATTTTCTCCACCCACTTCCATGCGTTGGCGCTTCTTGTTCATGGTGGCATGCAAGGGAAACACATTTAAAAAAACTAGGTATACTTGACAACCTTAAACATTTGGTTATCACGGGTTTGAATGGGCTCTTTCGTGCTTGTTTGTAGTTTGTTGTTGTTTGTTTTGTTTTGTTTACTGGTCCCCGACAAACGACGATCTGGGAATCAAAAGAGCGGGAGTATTCAAATATGATATTTGCTGCGAAGCATGATCAGACGCAAAGTGCCTCTGGTGTGGAAGCCCATCAGTTTCATTCACCTCATACAAAAAATTAATTTTGTCCCAGCAGGGCGAGAACATCGGGGCCAATCGGGGCCGCTTCAATTCATACTTCTCGCGACCCGGTACCCAACATGGCATGCGCGGCGCCGACCAATCACAGCGCGCCTTCCCCGAAGCCGAGTTGACGACTTAGGCTCGCCTCTAGAACGGGGCAAAAGATGCGGGGGGTGCAGCGGAGCCGGGTAGAGGCGGAGGCGGCGGGAGAGGCTGCGCTGCATGCAACTGCGCCGCGGCCGCGGACCAGTGGCCAGTGCGGCTGAAACCTCCACCGGGGATGGTCGAGGGGACGGAGCGCCGCCCTGGACCGGGGCGCCAGCGCCAGGACGAAGGCCCACACGTCGCGGCGCGCTCACGGCCCTCCTCGCGGTCCTCCTCGACGGCCTGGCCGTGGTTGCGCTGTCTCGGCATCACCCTGGCCGCGGCGACGCTGGGCGGCGCGTTGCCGTCTGGTCCGGGGAGCATCGCTGCCCCGGAGGTGGTGCCGGAGCCGTCGGTCACCGCGGGCCGAACGTGCGAGCCGATCCGCGTGGAGCTGTGCCGGTCCGCCGTCCGCGGCTACAACATGACCATCATGCCCAACCTGGCGGGCCACGAGTTCCAGAAGGAGGCCGAGGGTCACCTCAGCACGTTCGCGCCGCTCGTGCAGTACGGCTGCTCGTCGCAGCTGCTGCTGTTCCTGTGCGCCGTGCTCGTGCCCATGTGCACGGACCAGGTGGACCAGGTGGAGCTGCACGCCCACGGCCAGGCCGAGGTGCACGTCGTGGCCATCGGGCCGTGCCGAGGCCTCTGCGAGGCCGTGCGCTCCCGCTGCCTGCCCGTGCTCCTCAACTTCAGCTACCCCTGGCCGCCGCACCTGGACTGCGCCAGGTTCCCGGCGCACAACAGCCCCGCGCACATGTGCATGGAGGGCCCCGGCGAGGACGACGACGCCCGCGGCTTCCCCCTGGTGGTGGCGGCCGTGCCGGAGCACCCGGCCTCGGCCACCCTGCCGGGCGTGCCCACCGCCGCGCAGCCCTCGCGGTGCGCAGAGGCCCTGCCGCACTTCTCCCGCGCCGACAAGCAGATGGCCGAGGTGTGGCTGTCGATCTGGTCGGGCCTGTGCTTCGTGTCCTCGGTGCTGGCGCTGCTCACCCTGCGGCTGGGGCCGGGGCCGGGGCAGAGGCCGACGGCAGGGCCTTCTGGACGAACCCCCGGCGCGCGAACCTCCCCAGGGCCGTCGCCGTTGGCGAGTCTCGCTCTCAGCTACGGCCTCCTCTCCGTCGGCTGGGGCACCCGCGTGCTGGCCGGCAGGTCGACCTCGGCCTCCGCGCTGGCCTCGGCCGTGGCCGCGGAGTGCGAGGCCTCCGACCTAAGGAACCCCCACTGCGCCGCCGTCTTCCTGCTCACGTACTTCTTCGGCACGGCGTCCATCATCTGGTAAGCAAGCCCAGCAAGCGCGCTGTTTACCCTTCGGAGGGCTGGCCAGGCTGGCCCAGGGCTGGGGGCAAGGTGCCCGTCATCCGCTCTCTGGCGGTGCATCGCGAGGGTGGAGGTTTCTCACACCGCCGCCCCTTCCCGCGCTCGGACTCGCCCATAAGGCGCTGACAGGCAGCCCAAGCAACACGCATGCACTTGTTGATTACCGCCTGCATCTGTGGGCCTGCTGCATTACACACTGCTATCCCAGGCGTATGCCGTTGGGGGATGCGAGAGATGGGGTGAAGACCAAACAGTTGGAGTTTTAATCAATCCGGGACGCGCTGCACTCTGAGCATAGAACGACTGCGCTGCTGGCGCGTCCGAGGCCTTGTGGGTAAACAGACGAGGAAGGATCTTACAGTGGCGGAGGAACGCGGCGGGACTGCAATGTAAATCTCGGCGGAAGGCCGGCTTGGGTTGGAGCCGTCCGCGCTCCGCCCGCTGCGCCGCCGCCGCGATGCGCAATCAGGGCGATTCGCGTTGGGCCGGCCGAGAGTCCGACTCCGTCCAGTCAGTCCTGCCAACGCCAACTCCGTAAATTGGTTCCCTCGTTTGTTTGCTCAAGGAAGCCAGGCGCGGCCAGGCGCGGCTCTACCAGCCTCCCTTCTGCGTAGTCCCGCCTCGGCGAATGACCAGCTCCCCCGCCCCCTCTCTACCCACACGTCGATCACGCCTCCCTCCTTAACACCCTATTAATAATACCTCCGCCCCTCACCCGCCGCCGTGGCCCGTCTCGTATCGCTAAAACCGCAGTTTAAGTGCTTCATGCGCCCGCCCCGCCCCGTCCCGCCTGGAGCCCGCTTGGCGGAATCGTTTTCCTTGTGCCCCCTCGCCCCCTCGCCCTGCATGCCTGTGCATTCACGCCCGCTCCCCTCTCGTTTTCCTCGAGTCCCTTGCCCCCTCTATGCCGCACTTCCTCCGCCAGCCTCTCTCGCTCGGCGCGCTCGGCCGGCCGGGCCATTGTCTTGCGACGTGTGTTTCGTATTTTCGCAAAGGGACTGCTGGGCCGCCGGGGCGTTTAGGTCCGCACGGACGCATGCAAAACAGTGGCCGGGCTGCCGCGCTCCGCCTCGACAACTCGTTCCCTTTGTGGAAACCGGCGCGGCCGGGCCCCGGCCTCGGCTGGCCGCTCAGTGGACCAGAAGACCGGCGCAAACGGCCGAAACTCTCGACGCGTTTGGAGCTCCAGAGTCGCTAAGCAGGACTCGAACCGAACGCGTGAGCCCACCAATGGATTCCTCGTTCGGAGAGCAATTCATCGGTGGGGTCACACGTTCGGTTCGAGTCCCATTTAGCGACTTTGGAGCTCAAACCTCGTCCAGAACTTTGACCACCTCCACCGGTCTTCTGGCCCACTGTGCGCTGCTGGGCGGAGGGGGAGGGGGCAGAGAATAATGGCAAATATGTCGCGGTGGTTCCATTGGCCCGTCCGCCCCGTCCGCCGGGCTCGGGCCGTTTAATTAGCAGCCGGTCGGAGCAGCGCGACGATCCAGCAGCGCTCTCAGATCAGCGCTCGGATCTCTCTTGTATCTTGGACCGTCTTCTCTGCGTTTAGCGTTTTAGCGTGGAGGGATCGGGGCGGGGCGGGCATAGGCAAGACTTGTCTATGCCGCGCAGGCGTGTCGTGCGGGTTGCCTACCCTGTCACCGTCGGGCGCCTCCAGGTAGGCAAGCCTGGTCTATGCCGCGCAGGCGTGTCGTGCGGGTTGCCTACCCTGTCACCGTCGGGCGCCTCCAGGTAGGCAAGCCTGGTCTATGCCGCGCAGGCGTGTCGTGGCGGACTTGAAGCGCCCTGGTCGCATAGGCGGGAGAGCACCCGCCGTTGGTGACTCACTGACGGGCGACGCGGCTCCCCGTCCGTCGCCGGCGGTGGCGGCGGAGTGGATGGTTTAGCATGCGACATTCCGATTGAGTCGGATGCCCGGTTTGAATGTGCAGGCGGCCATTACTGCGCGCCGCGCGTCCCTCTGGCGGCCATTCCGAACGGTGTTCCTTCGCCCTGCCCCTCTCGCACCCCGTCGTGACGCCCCGTGAGTGCGAGTGAGGCAGGACGACGTGCGGCTGCCGCCTGCCCTGCAGGGGGCCCACGCGTCCATTGGGGCTACTCTTGTGACCGGTGGACAAAGCAAACGCCCTATACCGCCGGAGAGCCGCAGCAGCGTGGAGACTGCTTTGCGTCCAGCAGGCAGGCCATCGGCGCTCGCCGGGTCTGTGGCCGCCCTGGCCGCACGGCGGAGGCAGCCGACTCCGTGGCCGAGCGAGGCTCGTTCGTTTTCCTGCATAAAATAAGCAAAAGCAGTACGGCATGACAGCGCTGGGCGAGGCGAGGGGGGGGGGGGGGTTGCAAAAGGACGAGTCGGGCCGGCCGACCGCGGCGTGCATCGCCCTATCGAACATCGGGACACTCCGGCAGCCAAACGAGGTCTTCTTATTGTCGTCTCGACGCGCTGTCCGGGACTCCGAGAGGGGAGGGCGGGCTGGGGCACGCAGTGGGCGCGATGCGAGCTGCGCGGCCCGAGACTCTGGACCGAGAATTGGAAAACGGCCGTCGTTTCCCGCGAGCTGTTGCAGTTTCCTGTACATTGTTCGGCAAAGAAATGCCCCTATCCATGCCTCCCCACGCCCATGCACGCATATGTTCCTGGTCATGCCACTCAGTTCAACTCACAGAGCGTGTCGGTCCTTGGTTCGATAGAGGACATTCGAAGCACACTGCTCATTATTGTTGCATTGCCCGCCTCGATTCAAATGTCGTTTTTTTTTCCCTTCTCGTCAGGTGGGTGGTGCTGGCCGCCGTCTGGTTCCTCTCGGCGGGGCTGCGCATGTCGCCCTCCTCGCTGCAGCGGCACTCCTACCTCTTCCACCTGGCGGGCTGGGGCGTCCCCGCCGCCCTCACCCTCGGCGTCCTGGTGCTGAGGGACGTCGCCGCCGAGCCCCTCACAGGTAACTCAGTGCGGTGCGGCGCTTTTCATTTTGCAAGCACAGACCTTGCTGGAAACCGAGAAGGCGTCCCGATCGGCGAGAAAATGCAGGTGTATGCAACGTTGCGTCGAGGAGGAAAACACGGCAGCTTTCCCGCCCGCACTTTGGATAACAGGGGCAGCGGGGGGGGCGCAGAAAAGGGGGAGAGAGAGAGAGAGAGAGAGAGAGAGAGAGAGAGAGAGAGAGAGAGAGAGAGAGAGAGAGAGAGAGAGAGAGAGAGAGAGAGAGAGAGAGAGAGAGAGAGAGAGAGATAGCGACGAGGGAAACGGGCCAGAGCAGCACTCTGGCCCACCTCTTGCCCCTGCACAATCTTAGACCGGCGATGTTTTGGCATTGGCACCAGCATTGATTGGTCCCTCCTCACTGGGCGACTGGCCGATGCTGGCCGACCACAACGCGGTGGATGTGGCACGGCCAGGCAGGGCTTCACGCTCGGCTCCCCCGCTCCACGCCACGGACTGGCAATAAATAGCCGCGAGTCTTCCCCCCGTCAGCCCATGTCCCGGTCGCTGCCGCCCCCGGCCCGCCCCGCCCCCTCCCCGCCGACGACGCGGTTTGATGCCACCGAAGGCGAAAACAAGGTTCGTCATTGTCTATTTTTCAAGAAATTTGTCGGTCAGAGTGAATTTTCGGTGCGCTATTTGACGGCGACGGCCTCGTCGCGCTGCTCGCTATTCGCTGACGGGCCAATCCCGCGGCCGCCAACCTCATTAGCCGCTGCACCGCCGCGTCGCCGAGCCAGCAGGGCCAGCAGGCTCACTCGTCTCTCTCGCACCCACACGTACAGTGGGCCAGAAGACCGTTGACTGCCAAAATACTAGACGCGTTTTGAGCTCCAGAGTCGCTAAATGGGACTCGAATCAAACCCGCTACCCCACCAATGGATTGCTCTGCAAACGAGAGATCCAGTGGTGGGGGTCACACATGCGATTCGAGTCCCATTTAGCGACTCTGGAGCTCAAAACGAGTCTATAGAATTTTTGCCGCCTCAACGGTCTTCTGACCCACTGTGACACGACGCGCCCCGCGAGAGCGAGCGAGACAGCGAGGAGAGGGAATCGGCCCGCAGATCATCCCTCACGTCGCGCGCCTTGAGCCATGGGGACGCCCCAGCCCAGCGCCCCGCCCCAGCGCCCCCCGCGCCGGCCGGCGAGTTGCGTGACCCAGTCGCCGAAAGCTCATCACGCTCGCGTCTCGTTCTCGTTTTGCGCTTTTGTTTTTCTTTTCATTTTCGGGTGATTCACCCGGACGCAGCACGTGTGACGTGGAAAGATTTACTAACTGGCGGCAGCGCGGCCAGAATGGAGAGGACCGCGGGGAGGGGGAGGAGCGCCGTGAGAACGCCTCGCGACGCTTTGGAACCCGAAACAGGGCGCGGTGCCACGAGGGTGGAACGGACGCGGCGAGGAAAATTCCCGGGAAAAGCACTAACCCGCGACTAACCCGAGCCGCGGCACGCCGCACGGCCCCATGCTTTTAGGCCAACCGAATCCGAAGCTGAAGGCGCGGCGCTAGAGACCCAGCCCTGCGCCGCCCCGCCCCAGCCGTCATGCCGTCCGCGCGAACAGACGCGCCCTCGACGTGCGTGGCGGGGTGCGGCGCGGCGGGGCGGGGCGCTGCTGCTGCTGCTGCCCTTCCCCGCACGCCGTGCCGCCGTATCGGTTACCGACCTGCGCTTTGCAGCCCCCCTGGGATGCGGTGGACTCTTCCTGCGACGCTAATGCACTGCACCCGTGTGCCACTGCTGCTGCTGGCCGCAGACTCTGGCCGCAGACCCTTGCCGCACCGCTCAGTGGGCCAGAAGACCGGCGGAGGCGGTCGAAATCCCGGACGCGGTTCGAGCTCCTCCACAGTCGCTGGAGGGAACTCTGGAGCTCAAAACGCGTCTTAAATTTTGGCCGTCTGGCCCACTGTGCACCGCGGGGTGCACTGGGCGGTCGACGACCCGCCGCGGCGCTGCCTAGGCGCTACCCCCTGCCAGTCGTCTGGGATGCCTGCGATGCTGCGATCCGAGAGGCGAGGCGCGTGTCGCGTGGCGCGCCGTGCCCTGGCAGTGCCCTGGCCTGGCAGTGCCTTGCTCGAGACCTTTCCCGCCGCTGGCCTGTCTTCAGGACGCACTCTGGCGCTTCTAGCGGCAGGCAGCATCCCATTCGGGGCGCGGGGCCCGGCGGGGCCCCACTCGAGGGGCCGTGGCGAGTGAGGAGCACCGCGTAGCGCACCACCCGGCCCCGCCGATAGAGGAAATGGCCGGGGGGTGAACACAGGGCGCGGCGCTGAGGTAAGAGAAGGGGGCCACACCTGTTGGGGCCGCGGCCAGCATCACTCAGGGCAGAATTTTGGCCGCCTGCGCCGGTCTTCTGACCCACTGTGCGTAAAGGGCCAGTGGGTGTGCCAGAATGCCAGCATTCACCCCCCAAAGCCTGCGGGTCGTAAAGCATAACCGTGCGTGACTTAAGCTGCACGCAGCACGCGCCAGTGTGAGGCGGGGCGGAGCCGGGGGGGAGGGGGAGGGCCGGCCCACTAATATAACTCATCATCTCCGGCCTGCTCGCCCTGCAGTCGCCGACGGGAAGGTGCAGGGGCGGGCCGAGCCGAGGGCGGGGCGCGCCGATCAAGGCGCAGAACAATCAGTGGCTATTCTCGGAGCGGCCAAGTAAACAGTTTGCGCTGGGCCGCGGCGGCCGTGGCGTGGCGGGCCGGCGCTGCACAACACTGGCTGGACGCGGCACGCAGGGGGCGGCGGGGCGGCGTCGACACGGTCTCACGGAGCGGAGGAAGCTGGCGCGGCCGCCCAGACTGCCCGAAACTACTAAACGACCTGTTAACGACCGGCGCGGCGCGGCGCGGCCGGCCTCCCCCTCTGCTTGAGCAAGGCCGGCAAGGGCGCGTCCTGTGTGTGTGCTCCGTGATTCGGAAGAGCGGTTTGTCGCTCTGTCTCTCTCGCAACCTTAGGGACTGGCTTAGGGGGTAGAGCCTGAGTGTGACAGAGACTCCTCTGAATCGGTTGTCGGCCTGGATAATACTGTGCGTGCGGGATTTTTTTTGTTGACTCGAACCGCTGAAGATCTGCGGCAGAGCCCCGTTGATGATGATGGCGACTGGCAGGACCGGGCCTACACTGTTGGTGACTGTGTGCGTGTTGTTGCAGGGACCTGCCAAGTGGGCCCCACGTGGTCCACTGTGTTTGTGCTGGCGCCGCAGTGCGCCTTCCTCTGCATGGGCCTGCTGTTCCTGGCGCTGGGCGCGCTCACGCAGTGGCGCTCCAAGCCCCCGCCCGCACCACAGGTGACCTCACTGACCATTCCCACCCACACCTCGCGTGTTAATGTTGTTCTCTACCCTTGACTTGCTTGACTTTGGTTCGCAGGCGCTGCTCTGGCCGCTGGCCGCGGAGCGACTGGGGCTGCTGGCGGGGCTGTGCGCGCTGCCGCTGGCCGTGCTGGTGGCCACGCACGCCCTGGAGCTGGGCACGGCCGGTACGGCGTCCTCCATGCCTCACCTGTCGCTGCGCCTCTTCCAGGTGCGCCTCGTCGCCTCTCTGGTGGTGGGCGTCGCGGCGCCCTTCTGGGTGTGGCCCGGGGAGCGTCCCTGGCCGCCGTGCCCGCCCTGGCCGCGCCCGCCGCGCGCCTGGCGGTATCCTGGGGTGGGCAAGGGCCCCGCGTCCTCCAGCAACGCGCCGGCCGCCGCCACGGCCGCCACCACGGCGCCGCTGCTTCCGCCCTCGGGTCCCTCGGGCAGCGCGGCGGGCTCCGTGATGTCCAGGTCGGCGTGTAGCGCCCTGCTGGGCCCCGCGTTGCCCGGGCCCGCGCTGCCCGCGCTGCCGCCCGCCCCCGGACTCTGCACCGTGGCCGCGGTCGCCCCGGTCCCCGCGCACGCCGCCAACCCCGCCAGGAGCAGAGGGAGCTCCAGGACGCGCGCCAACAACAAGCACTACCGCAAGCACCACGGCAGCGAGACCACAGTGTAGTGCGCTGGGTTGCCTACTGCAAGTTGGCGCGAAACTCGACCAAAGTGGCTGCTTGCTTGTCGTCACACACGTTTACTCTGTGGCGCGGCAAATTTACTAGGCCGGGCGAGGCCGCTGGACGACCAATCACGTTGCTGTTCTTCGGCAAATTATGTTCTCATTCATTCATTCATTCATTCATTCATTCATTCATTCATTCATTCATTCATTCATTCATTCATTCATTCATTCATTCATTCATTCATTCATTCATTCATTCATTCATTCATGATCAGTGTATTTACACGTCATCGATGCCGAAAAAAAATCATCACCAATATTACTGTGTTATTTATATTTATTATTATTTATGTATTTATCTGACATAAACTATTATCTTTATGTGTATGTGTCTGCTTGTAAATATGTTATTTTCTGAGCGTTTCGTCGTAAAGAAATGAAGACTGTACATTATGTTGTGTTCTGTGATCATAAATTTTTACTTTTCCTGAGTTTGTGTGTATGTATCATTCTTCTGATATTGTCCTTAATATTATGTATTTTCATGGGCGAGTTGGTCGTCTACAGTAAAGTTACCTCCATTATTTTTAAGCAATTTTCCTGATATCATTTCGAGACTTTCTTTGTGCCAATCTCAGTGTGCGGCAGCGTTGCGCAGTCAAAGAGTTTTCCGATAATTTCGAGTCGCCGCAGATGTTTTCATATCACATCGTTTTAGGGTTGCAGACCCAACCATAGGCTCTCAAACGGGCGTATTGCAGTCATTTCCGGTTCAAAAGCAGCTAAGAAAAGTTAAGGCACACCCCTCGGCCCACCTTCTCTACGCCAGGCAATTATTGTATGTAAGAACCAAAGTAAAAACAAATACATGTAACCTAGAGTGTGCATTTCTTCTCGTTTTATTCCTTTTCTCCCCGCTACGAAACATTCATGACGCTTCTGGAATGAAATCACGAACGCGACACATTACAAGACCTCGGACGACGGCCTCTGTACTTCCCTACGGAGGCCGGAACGGCGCGGTGCCGCCCGCCATCTAGCGGCCCACTTCGCAACCTCCGTGCCCGCCATGTAGCGCGAGCCGCGAACGCGAAGACATCTTCCCGACTTGGGTTGTGACCTTCCGTGTCGGGGAAATTTTTAGGGTACCCGGAGTTGTGCATGTGTGAAAGTTAGCATTTTATCAAAGAAAGTAAGTCAGCAAGCCCCTCAGCGCCGTGTCTCTGCCCTCAAGCGCAACATTTGGACGGCGTTGACCGATCCGCACATCCGTTTGAGTGTGAAATAACAGAGAAGTTGTTGACAGTTCGTGGCAAATGCTTACGGTGCAAAGCCTAGAGCCACTTGCATTACAAGTGGTTTTTCAAGGCAGTGATTATGCAAGCCGCCAGACCCGCCCAGCCGCCGCTCTTCATTGATTTTCTGGTGAAACAGCGCGTCCTTTTCGCCTCTAACGGTGCTCTTCTTCGTCGTGATCCCGATTTGAGGTTGGCCGGGGCGCCCGTCGGCCGTCGCAGCTAGGTCTAGGCCCAGCCGAGAGCGGCTCGAGGCCGCCGAGCAGAGGCCCTCCTCACTTCTCCGTGACATTACTCACGACAATCGACGCGATCCGTGGAGTCCCGTGGAAGGAAGACCCTGCGGCTGCTGTTGACGCCTCGTTTCGTCCCATTCATTGCAGACGGTCTCGTGTACCTAACCTCAAACTTGATGACAGATGCCTGGACAGAAGCACTGCTTCTGAATTGGTGTTTTCAGCGTGTTGAGTGTTGTCCGAGTTAGTGACTCTTGTCAGTTTCTACTTAGTTGGCGTTGGTTGAGTCCCCGCGTTTCTCTTGGTCCGCTGTCTGGAGAGTTGTCAAATGACCACTACTGACTGTGCCGTCACATTTGTGTCACAGTTTAATTTACTTCTAATGTTGATGAACGTCGCAATTTTTTACTGTTGACAAAATTTGAAGTTAGAAGCTTGGGTTTGTCAATGCCGGAAACAATTAATTTTACAGGATTTTTTATGTACTGCGTCGCTTTTGTTACAGGAACTCGTATGCGGATTTTTTTTAGGGCATAATCATGGTTTTAGAAAACTTGTGGTAAGTTTTAACTTTGCTACATCATTAAAAATAGTATTTGTCTAAAATCATATTTATTTCATCTGTATTAATGTTTTTCCAGGGTGGATTCAGGTGAAGTTAGTGAAACACCTGTGGACGTGTTACCTTCCTCAGCTCCAGAGAGTATGTCTTTATTTGGAACACCAGCCTATCCTCCAATTGGAGAAGGTATATCTTCATCGTCACATGACAGAACATCCAATAAATCTAAAAAGGAAGTTTCACAAACTAGAGTCAAATCTAGTGATGCTTATAACTATGATGAAGAAGATGAAGTGGATGGAGGTGAAAGATCTGCTCACAATGGAGAAGATTATAGATGGTATGTATCTGTGAGGGCCAACCACATAATCACATTTAGTTTTTAGGAAGTCACAGTTCAAGCAAATAAATGAGTCAACCAATTTTCTAAATATTTTTACTTTCTTTGCAGGAATGAGGGTCCTGATGGAAATGGACAATATTACTACAGTGACATGAATGCCCGAATGCAAGATGTGTTCAGACCCGGCACGTTCGGTCCCTATAATGTTGATATCAAATGTAGCAGCTCAACAAGTGCAAGTCAACCTACTTTACCAACCACTATGCCATCAGCTCCCCCACCTCCTTCCCCTACCTTTGGAGATGATGGCAATGGGGATTTATGCTTACCGCTTGGACTAGATACCTTACTTTCTAATGGTGACCCATTAGAAGATGTCAAAGGTGGTTTTAAAATCCAAGTCAGAGAAACGAACCTGTTTATAATATTTGAATTTTTAAGAGGCCCTCTCTTATCCATCTTTTTTCTGTTTGGTTCTGATAGACTCTACCGCTGATCCTGGGGTATGCGGCCTGAGAAATTTAGGAAACACATGTTTCATGTCAGCTGGCCTGCAGTGTCTCTCCAACACTCCCACACTTCTGCACTTCTTTGTAAATCGGCCTCAGATGGAGAAGATACCCACAGAGTCACTGACTGCTCAATTTTCATTATTGCTACATCGAATGTGGAGTGGAGAAAACCGAGTTGTGCACCCTGTGGATTTCAAGCATGCTCTTGGAGTGCATTTTCCTCAATTTCAAGACTACAGACAGGTGATGTTCTGTTGCACCTTTGGTTAAGGCTATCATGTAGCCCCCACTATCACTCACTTATCACTCACTAACACATTTCTGGTTTTTTTTTTTTGTTTTTTTTTCAATATACAGCATGATTGTCAAGAGTTTCTTGCATTGCTATTAGACAGTTTTCATGAGCAACTAAATTCTGCTGGGCACATTAGTCCACATAACCAAGATCAGGTACTTGTTTTTAAAAATTAATTTTGATGCTTTGCTATCCTTTGTGTTAAAATTGTTAATAATTTCTTTTTCTTCTTTCCAGTCGCGGTCTTTAGACCGATTTAGTAATTCTTCTCTATCACATAGTTCCGAAAGTTCGGGAGAGACTCAAAACACCTTCCGTATACTGCCCATTCCTTATTGTTCACCATTTCGTCTAGCGGAGTTACCTAATGGTGCAAATGCTAACAACCAGGCCATAAACTTATCTTGCAAAAAAGAAAAGAATGAATTAGTTAAGCAAGTTAATTGTACATCAAATGGATCACACTTACATGGACTTCAGGATATTCTCAAGGATGCCAAAACCTCAAATGTCAATGTTCTGGTTGAAGAACAAGAATCCAACAGTTCTATAAGATTTGATTCTGATAAGTTTCCACGTCATGACATTGCCAAAACAAAGGAGCTGGTCAATCAAAACTTAATGGAGTCCTATGAATTTGATAGTAAATCGGTTAGTGTGAAACGAATTAAAGACACTAACAGAACCAATGAGCAAAGGGACTGTGACAATGCTGAGTCTAGTGGACTAGACCTGAAGCGCATTAAGCTAACGGAACAAAATAATTGTAAAAGGGACCTTATCAGTTCAACTCTAGATGTTGACGAGTCAGCCCAAATTTCTGTGATTGAGAGCTTTAAACACTCTCATAATGAGACCCAATCTGTAAGTTCTAATGGGAAAAGTGTTGCCGAGTACTCATCCGCTGGCTCATCATCCTCAACACATTTGACTGATGCTGAAGACTGCATAGCTATGGAGTCATTTCCAGAGAATGGGGAATCCTCTAATTCACTGAATGGATCAAAACTCAAAGAGGATGTTTTAGCAGATCATCATTGGGAGAAGCACCTTTCTTCAAACCAAAGTACCATTGCTGATACTTTTTTAGGCCAATTCAAAAGCACGGTAATTATCTTCCTCTATTTTGTACAATTACCTATGTTTATCAATATATGGATGCTAACTTTTGTTGTCACCAGGTTGTATGTTCGGAGTGCAAGCATGTATCTGTTACCTATGAACCATTCATGTACCTTTCTGTACCACTACCTCATGCTATGGAAAAACAAATATGTGAGTTTTTTTAAACAGTTGTGTCTTAATTGGTTGTGAAGTTGTGTCTGGTCTTTATTTTAAAGTTTCTCTCTGTGTGATAATATTGACAGGTGTAACTTATGTACCCCTTGAGACCGAACCTGTTATTAAAATTCTCCTGACACTGAATAAGCAGGATAAAGTTCGTCATCTCAGAGATGCAATTATTGATTTAAGATTAAAAGAGGGGCATGTCCTAGATGAAGGAGTCACAATTGTGTTAGCAGAAGTGCTGGATCACCATATTGCCAAATTTCTTGTAAGTTTGAACTCAAGTTTTTGGTCCTGACCACTTTTGATTTGTCACCTAGTGTGTCATTTGCTATTTTTTATCTTTTCTAGGATGATGCTGCCCCTTTGCGATATGTTAATGACACAAATAGAACGATTTATGCATTGGAAGTGATTCCTCCTCCTGCATGGTACAAAACATCAAAGCCAACCAGTGAGTGTATGGAGTTAATAGATGTCCCAGACCCTCTTGAAGAAGCCGATCTACCTGTGCTGGTGATTATGTCAAACATGTTCTTTGCTTTTGATCATCTAAGGTCAGCATGTGTGTTCTTATAGTTGATTTAACCTCCAGGGATGTGAGCCACCGCCTTTGGTTGACTCCGAGACTGGAGAATGTCTAGATGACAAACTCACTGCAGATTCGGCTGGTGTTTCGGATCATGAGGTAACATCCAGTGATGATGAGGATCTAGCTGACAAGTCTGGAAGCCCACCAGCAGGGCTTCCACCCAACCGTCCTTTTGAACATCATTCTGCAATGAGTGTAGATGTTGTGACTGATACGTACAATGGCTGTGACCGTGGTGATGATTGGAAAAATTGTGCAATTTGTTTGGAGGAGATGAACAAAGATATGAGACGGCACATTGGTTGTGATTGTGTACTTTGTGAGGGCTGTATAGAGGCAAGTGTCCATTTGATGTGTGTGATCTGTGCTTGACATCAGTTAAATCATTCCATTTTCATGTATTTTGATGTTTCCTACAGAATGCTTGTAAGCATCATGGTAGCACCGATACAATGCCATGCCCAACATGTAATCAAATTGTAAAACCAAATTTAGAATTCGTTCGCATAGATAAATTTATATCATCAAAACCTGCTCTTAGGTAAGTGCAATCTGAATCAGTTCCATTTGTTACTCTCTGCCCCCAATTACTTTTCAGAAATTAACCTTATTTTTCCCTTTAGGCTTTTAAATGTACCAGTTGTGTTCCGATTAGATACTGCTGGGGATGGCAATAATAACCAGAAATGTTTAAAGCTGTTCGGTCATCCTAATGTTTTGAAGCTGCCAAGTATTATGCCTGCCACTGAGCTTGCATCAATTATTAAAAGACTGGTTCATACTGATGTCAACTATTCCATTGTAACTGTTGATGGTGTCGTAAGTACACTTGAACACTACCTCTCTTATCCATAATACTTATAATTTTCCGTGATGTGACTGTATTTTTTATTGTGTCTTTGTCTACAGGGCTATCATTGTTCCCGTTGCCTTTATACTAAACACTGCCGCGGATGCGCTGTTGCCTCTGAAGGAGAGGTGGTGCTCCGTTCCGCGGATACTTTAGCTATTCGATTTACTGAAAGTATTAGAGAACCTGAAGTAGTGAATCATCCTAGCATGCAAGACATGAGAAGTCATGAATCTCTCTCGTTATATGACTGCTTAAAAGCTTTCAGTGAAAGGTGAAAATGAGTTAAAATTGTTTTTACAGGGAGAAAAATAGTCCTTTGTTTACCCTAATTTTATTTATATTGTTTGCTATTTTAGTGAGCTGCTTGATGAACAGAATCCCTGGTTTTGCCCTACTTGCCAAAAGAATCAGTGTGCTACAAAGACACTCTCTGTGTGGAGATATCCAGATTTCCTTATTGTATACCTTAAAAGGTATTTATTTTGACTGCATTTTGAAGCAAAGTAAAATCTGAACAAGTCTTATTTAGTGAAAATGAATCTTTCCCTAGGTTTGTTTTCCATAATGGAATGAGTACAAAGCTTGACAACAAGGTTACATATCCTCTCAATGGACTTTTAGTGAGTGCCACTGGGTCTCATCAAGAAACCCCCCATGTTTATAACTTGTATGCATGTGTTTGTCATTATGGTGGTAAGTTTAATTGGACACAGATTTTTTTTAAAAAAATTGTCAACTGTAGCAAATAACAAAATCAATATTTTATCATTTTTGTTGTTTAGGTGTTTCGGCTGGCCACTACACTGCTTATGCCAAGCATCCTGTAAATTCCGAGTGGCATAGTTTTAATGATGAGACAGTTGTACATCAAAAACCTCAAGATGAAGACTATAGTAATGCATACATTCTGTTTTATCAGAAGCAAGGCAAGCTAATCTTATCTTATCTGAGCTCTGAAATGACTTGTTAATGATTGATTATTGCTAACACTATGATGACCTTTACAGGTGTTGCCTTCCCTGAACTAAATTTGGAAGAAGCAATGAAACCGAACATTGATCATTTGATAGAGAGGCTGGACTCAACAATGGACCAAGATATGGGCCAGGAAATGAGCTAGAGTGTAGCAGGAACTTGAACTTTGTTGCATTGCACCATGGCATATCATCAGTGGTTTCCGTATTAAAGCAATAGTATCTTTCCTCTAGTGAAGATTTTCCTAATTGTAATAGGATAAGGTTGTGTTTTTAACCTTGGCATACTGTAATCTCGAATACTCAAATCCTTTGCTTTTGTGCTTTCTGATATCCATCATGTCATGTTTGGTGAATATGCAATGAATTTCACAGAAATGTGTTAATGCAGTTCTCAGTATTTTTATTACCTTATTATCACACCTTTTTCTGTTGTTCTTTTTTTCTTGGGGGTGGATTGTCCCATTTTTATGAAATTAGTTTTTAGGCGCTTTGTTTGTTAGGTTTTATCCTGTGCCCATTGCATCTAAACACTTCCATTCTACATGCTTAAATGTCTCCGGTTGGTCTCTGGGTGCTGTCAATGAACTTTTGTTTAAGGGTGTCCTGCCCAGGTTCATCATCTAAGAATGAATTGAAAAACAGCTTTTTTCCCTCTTGAAAGTGAAATTGAATAATGAGGTGTAACATGACCTCTGACTTAGGTGATTATATTTTGCATATTGTCATATACCATAAACATTCATTCTATATTTCGAAACCTTGAAAGCTTCCATAAAAGATGGGGGTTTTGTCTTTTGTGTGATAAGTAAATTTATATGCGCTTACTTTTCTGGTTGCTAACATGTGGTATGTCTTGCCTTTACTCGGTGTTCCCTCTCTTATCTGGAAACTGCCAAGTTACCTCTTAATATTTTAGTTTGATCCTACTCTCTTGATATTTTGCATTTGTCTCAAGTGAGAGCTTTACATGAGATATTACTTATTTTGCGAGTATTCCTTCACAAAATTTGAAGATTGTTCTCTACCTATGCTGTGTTCATCCATCCTTTGCACTTATAGTACAAGTGTTGCTCACATTTGCAATAATTGAGCAAAACAAAATGCAAGTTTCCATCCTGCATTATTTGTTAAATAAAAAGGCATGTTAGCATATAAGAATAAGTTTGAAGTGAATTTTACGATAAGCTGTCTATGTTGAATCTGTTTCCCACAAGAGAATGTTTCAAGAATCCATTTATGGGGTTGGTGCATTTTTAATCAAAGTTGAAACTCATTATTTTCTATTGTTATTTTAGTTTGTCTAATTCTAATCACATTTGTTGTATTATGTTTGTATACTTTTTATTTTGTCTTATCCCTTATTTGTAGCAATCGTAAATGGTATTTATAAATCGTAGGTACGTCCTCGTACTTCACAGTGATACTGTCGTTAATAAAATTCTGTGTGAAGTATTTCGTTGAAATATTTGCTATGCCCATACTATGCCCTTGAGAATGTATGAAAGCCTATGGAGATATGACAGATTCAACTCAGACTCTACTGCAAAAAGCTTTGGGCAAAATGGTATGTAGGAAGAGAACAGGAAGTATAAAAAGAGGAAAATAACAAGTACTTACTTCCAGTTTTTGTATTTTTTTTTCCATGGAAATGAGGAGGTAAATAGATCCATTGACAGACATAGAAATAACAGAATATGTCGCATATCACATTTTCCAAGCACACAAGACAAATCATTTTTATCAATATTCTTTAAGTGCTATCATCCACCAATGTTGCATTTTGTAATGAGAATTACAACAGCACATGTATACAAACACCACAGCTTTATACGTATTGTATAAACTGATCGAAATATCTTAACAAAAAGAAAACGGCAAAAGATTTTGAACATTTTCAGAGCCACAATCATTTCTTTCTTTTTTTTTTTTTTTTTTTTTAAACTGAATGCACTAACTTGGTTAACATAAAAATTCAAGAGAATAACAAACAGCACTGGTATATGGCTCATTGTTTTACTACACTCAATTGGGTAAAAGCACACAGCTACTACAGATTAAGCTTTATTTTCATACATCTCATTTTACAGATAAAATTACAATTTACAAGTAACATAAATCCATCTGAAAAAAAAAATCTTAATTATGTACAATAAAAGCATGAGGAGGTACTATAATAATCACACTAATAACTGGTTAACAAAACGAAGCATCTACAAAACATCAATGACTATAAAGCATTCCTACTTTGAGGTATTTAAAAGAAAAACAAATAACATTGATAAATTTGATTCAAAGCTTGTACAACACATTGAGCATTGAAGTGTAAGACTATTTCATAGGTTAACATGCAGCTTTTTTTAATTTATTGTTTTTTAACATTTAAGGGACCATGAAGTAACTAAATAATCGAGCCGAATTACTCATTAGGACACAAACTAAAAACTCATTTGAGTTTCAATGAACTTCAGCTATGATGATTAAAAGACCTATATTTCATTATGTCAGGTTTCGGAAGATGTGATGTCAAGCAAAATGTGTTGTTTATACTAGGTTCAACAAGGGAAATGGTCAAAGCCAGCGATGATTATTGAGTGAACTTCGCTAGGTCTAAGGTACCACAGTAACTTATGACCACATTGTCAAACCATTCCCAAACCATAACCAAAACAAACAAGCATGAACCAAGTTTAAAACCCTCTTCCACCACAACTTAAAAGGTAAGATTTCTTTTTCCTAAGTGGTGATTACATGAACAGCCGAGTGAACTAAAACTCTTCCGCTACAAAACATAAACATACATCCAGAAGTATTTGTAACACTTAAGCAACTTGAGATGATACACTTATTATCACATAACAAATAAAAACTCATAATATCCAGTATTGGAAAAATATGTAATTATAAGGACATTAAACGAAAGCTAAGTGGTTCACTTAGAATGAAAGATGTAACAGTTTGAATGAACCAGGGAGACCAGGGAACAATCGCCAAGAATTTCTACTACAGTGTTGCAGATCAGTGAAAAGTAAAGGAGAAAAGCCTTTGCTACATGAAGAAAGCAACGACTACAACAAAGTTTCTAAGAAACAAACATCGGCGTTCCAGTCTTACTGCACTTCTCAAAATGAACTGAAGAAAAACACGGATGCACACCCCTTTCGTATTTCAGGTATTAGTAATTTTAGTTTAAACAGAAGCGATGAGATATGTTTTCAAAGGCAGCAAGAATGACTTACAACCGAGAAACATCACTACATAGCATAGGACACTAAGAGTTTCAATTATGTTTTGGTTAAAGGAAAAAATCTGGTAAGCTAACTAACATCTGAATATTCCAAAATATCACACATAATGTGGCATTAAATGACACAGCCAAAAGTTTCCATCATAGTAAACCTGGAAAGCGCAAGGAAAAAGAAGTAACCAATTATTAGGCAACAGTATTTCAAGCTGAGAATAATTCAGCAAGTGGTGTTAATAGCAATCCAAATGGGTAGATGCCACATTATTTCAAAGGCTAAACACTAGACGAAAGGACTTCTTACAAAAATTATTGTTGACATCCTCTTGAAATAGAATAAAAGGAAGAAATCTTCAGAGTACCAGAAAAGTGTAAGTAACTTAAACAAGCAAAAGATTGTTACAAAGGGAGGAGAGCAAAAGTCACAAATGAAATACCTGTTGCAATTTCAAAATGAAACAGCCATCATTGGAATGGTAAAACACTGAAAAGAAGTAGCTCAAATTTGCTGCTTTCTGATGCATCTTTTGCATCTCCACTTCTTATAAGTATGTTTATCAAGGACATCAGAATTTATGCCACAAGATGAAAACAAAATTGTTAGCTCTAATACAAACAACACAATAAATGAGTACTGTGTATTTACAGATATTTATCCATGTATAGCATGGAAGTTGATGTCAAAACATGTTCGGCAAAGCAAACTTACAACAGAATAATTTAAACAGGAGAAACGTCTCAAAGAAGGGACCGCTGCAGAAGATGCAAACTACAAAGCAAAAATTAGCGGATATTTAACAGCTACTAAGAACAGCAAATTACAAATGTGTAAGGCAAGATCAAAACCAGAATTCTTCTTAATCGTCCCTCTCAATAAAACCAACACAGCCAATAATATGTCTACCTCCACTGTTAGACATCCCCACCAAATCACTAAACATCTATTCAGTATTTACCTTCCACATTATTGACTAGCCATGCATACAAATCTACAAAGATACAAACCTACATACCAGGTAAGTGTTCAGTTCCTAATATTATACAACAAATTTGGGCCAACAAATCAGAGAAAAAAAATAGACAGTTGCAGAAAAAAGTATATTATTCTGAAAAAAAAAAAATGAGAAAAAAATAAATGAGGAAAAGCCTGGGGATTAATCTAAGTTACATATCACTTCCATAGATTTTTTTTTAAATCCTAACACACCACTTAATCTTTGAGAAAGACAAAATTTATTAGCACCTTCATATAAAATACATGGTATAAAAATCAGTGTCAGCTATGACTCATTTAGGCATGAATGGTTTGGCTCAGAAATTAACAAAATCTAGCAAGGAAGTCAATACAGCATAAGACAACTTTGGCAGTATTAGTGGTGTTAATAGGGTAGCTCATAGCTTAGCACAAAACCACACAAATATGCATTCCATTCTCAACTTTACTATCACAATCATTACATAATCCATCACAAAACATCAGTCACAACATATTACTTTTGTATCAAATGTGTTGTCTTTAATTTTGAAGGCACAGTTTCAAACATTTTTCTGACACTTTGTCTTGTTGCCATAGCAAAAAGGAAAAAAAAGGAGAAAGGAACGAAGAAAGGTGGACAGTTTTTTAACTGGTGCGATGTCATAAGGCTGTGCACATTATTTTCCAGTATTTTTGTAAAAGCAACATTGTAACTAGTTTGTCATTCTCCCACACAATCTCGAAATCCACACAAATTTATGATTGGCCACAATAGATTTAAAACAGAAATAATTTGTCAAATGAGCAATGTGCAAGGTCCACAGTACACCAAGAGAATATTTTTCTTCTAAAAAATATCTCACTCCAGTCTTTGCCTTTGAAAAAAAAAAAACAAAAAAAAAACAAAAAAACAAACAACCCAAAACAACATATTTTTCCCATTTAAAACTTGTCGTGCTGGAAAAAAAACCCCTTAACACTGTTCCCAGCACTGTATCAAGAGTTTACTAAAAGCTTCTGTTGTCTAGGGTACAACACACATATGTTTTGATTTTGAAAACACTGGTGATGTTTAAAAGATATCTGCATATAAATATAAATATTTCATTCAAAAAACCTCTTTCTTGCACTCCAATAAGCTAGGTTACTAAGTTAATGTTAATTAAAGAGAGAGAAAAAAGTTACCTCGAATTTGCAAGCTGAATGGAATACTTCGTGCTGAAATACAACACAGCCACTTCTATACACATCATGGCCAATTTAAATGATACTTTTGTTAGCCAGCAGTAAACTTACTATCACAATCCTGCTTCAACCTCTTATGACTTACTCTCTTTCACAGCAAAATTTGTGGAACATTATCACAGGTCAACATCCCTAATGTGTTGGCCGAAGATATAAACCTTAGAGCGGTAACCATAACCATCACAGATCCTCTATCAATGACCATAGCAAAATATGGCCTCCCTGACTGCTGTACGGTGACAGCCTGTTCACTAGTGCACTAACATCAGCCTGCTCTCTCTGACTGAGATCTTGAGCATTTCCCTATTTTTCGTACATTTCATTTTAAGTAGGTTTGGTACCGGTAACTTACTGTTTCCAAGACTACATCATCATACCCAACAGGTTAAAAAAAAAAAAGTAAGAAAAGTATGCAACAAGAAAAAACTTAAATAAAAAGCAGAGTACTGCAGAAAGAAAATAATAAAAAACTAAAAACAACATAGGTGCAAATTTTTTCTTGCCCTGGTAACAGTTAAACAGCAAATTAATCTAAGGTGTAGCCCTGAAATTAACGGAATTCTCTTTCCAAGCTTTGCTGATCTATGTGAGCATAAAGCAGCACCTCCCTATTGGTCCCCATGGCATGAAAGAAAGATACAACACAAATAGAAAAAAGTAAAGCAATGACAAGAAAAATATTCATTCCAAAGAACATCCCTACCCTCTTATTTGGTCTGCCCGATATGAAAGAACAAGAGCACCAGTGATGCAGGCACACACCCCATATCCATCAACACTCTACATAAACCAATCACAGCTCAACTTCTCCAGTAAAGGACAATCACAGTTTTGTTAGCTGACAATCACAGCATAAATATGGTACTCTAATCAAAAACCGAAAAATGACAGCAAACTACATTGTGTGAGATTTGACATGCACTGTCAGGTGGCCTTTCAGCTTGTATGATTTGTTGCACTGAGTACAACGATAAGGCCTACTATCACTATGTACTTGCTTATGACGATACAATGTGCCTGATTGCGCAAAGGTCTTGCCACATACTTGGCATGCAAAGGGGCGCTCGCCTGTATGGGAACGTGTATGGTCTCGCAGTAAACGGGCATCTTTGAAGCATTTTCCACATCGATCACACCTTAAAATCAGAAACACCTTGGTCAGATACAATTGGAAGGTAAAACATATTTAATGAAATACCACACCTACCTGCAAGGTTTGGGGACAGGTTTTGCCCCTGGACCATGTCTACATTTGTCACACAGCTGAGGGCTCCTCACCCAGCGACTGGAGAAGGTCTGATTACAATCAGTGCAGGTATACGCACGCTCTTCTGCATGGTAACGCATATGGCAGGCCAAAGCCATTTTAAGACGAAATCCTCTGCCACATGTGGAGCAAATAAACATGCTGCCGTCACTCTCAGTTGAGAGTTTTTGATCCTGAGATGAGGTGCTAACTTCATTCAGTGACTCTCCTGAACTGGAGGGATCATTGGTTGTTTTTTGTTGAACTTTCAATTTTTTTCTATGGGCTCGCTTGTGCATAGACAATTTGTTTCTGCTTGCAAATACTTTATCACATGCATTACATGCAAATCTTTCCACTGGAGGTTCTTGGATAGAAGGATTTGAGCTTGAGTTGGGACTCAAATCATGTGATGTATCCTGGTTAATATCTTGGCCATAATCGTTGATTTGGATGTTGGTGGTACGACTATGCACATTAATTGTAATGACACTAGCTTCAGAATTCACAGAGGTTGTACTTGGGCCCACTCCTGTGTAGATACTGATTGGATATGGTGATGTCGATGTCAGATTGCTTCCATCTTCCTCCAACACAGGTCTGAAAATGAATAATTTTTTATGATTATGAAAATTAAATTATACAAGTTATTTCAGTAACAGAAATGAAGCACCATACCTGTGTTGATGGTCTGGCTTAGGACTCACACTCATATCCTCTGCCAGGCCTCCCTGCTCTGAGGTTATCACACTCGAGGGTAGCAAAGTACTGATTTCTACCTGGGTGTGGCTTCCATCATCAACTGAAGACTCAACAAACGAATCCTTGTGTTCACTCAATTCATTCACAAACCTCTCAGCCACTTGCAAGTATGGAGAAACAGGTATGGCATTCATACTCAGTTTTGTGTCATTTCGACTAGCAATAGAAGAATCATACGGTAATCTAGTCAGCTCCAAAGTGTTAACCCATGAGTTGTCAAGATCTCGATCATATCTGTCTGGTTCTAATTTGATAGGGTTATTTGGGGAGCAAAGCATTGTTTTATCTTCTCTGTCCAAAGAGCTCGAGTCAAATTCCCAGGCCTTCCGCTCTACCCTGCCATCATCTTTTCTCATAATTGGATAAACAGGATCAATATGCCTCATGTAATGGTGCCGAGAATCGGTATGAATAAACGAGTCATAGGGCAAGGGCTGACTAATGTCGAGAACCTGGACTGACTTTGGTTCACCGGTCTGTGAATGAATAGGTGATACACTGCCATCTGGACAGCCATTATAGTAGGTGACAGGGGTATAGCCGTTCCCTGACATTGGCTTGGCGTAGTCTGCCAAAACTGGCAGGACGACTGGCAGAGAGGCAGGCAGAGCAGAGGGTCTGGCAGAGGAGGCCTTTAAAACATGAGCTTCCGAGCACACTTCTTCATAGCTTTTCTAAAACCAGCTGGCTGCATTTTCTTGTGAAACGTAGAGATGATTAATTTATCTGAAATAGATACATTATTATTTAGTAACAAGAATGCAGCACCTAAACTATTTTAGCATCCATAATTATTTTTTTTCTTAACCCGAAAGTAGGAACAAAACAATGCCATATTGAAATCAAACCAAAATATCAAATAAAAACACAATTGACAGTCCTCACACATCAGCACAGTTCAACATTTTGAGTATTTACACAGCATAGGACAAGTCACAAGGAAAATTAATGTTTAAAACTGTGAAGATGAGTGCCATATGTACGCTAATATTCCTCATAATGATCCAGCATAAACAATACAGACAATCCAAGGACACCGTGTAGAATTTGGTGATATGATTGATTACACATTTATATCACACAACTATCCTCTAACCTTAAACTGACATTCAAAAAAGATCAGGCCGGCAATAGAAAGAGTTCATCGCAATATTGTTATAAAAATAACAGTAATTGCTCACTTTTTATTTCACTCAGGCATGAAGGTCAGTACATTAAAAGGTATTTGTTACTATAGCAACGCCATTTTCGTTGTCACTTAGCAGAAGATAAAGTAAAGAGGGACGAGTATCGTGACGTAGATAATATTCCAATTAAGCTCTCTCGCATAAAAAGAATGCATTACAAACGAAAGGAGTAAAAAGAACGGGCAACAAAAACAGCATGTCAAGTGAGAGCCTACATCAAACAACCAGCGAATCGCACCAATTTTGATCAATTAATTTAGATTTGAGGGAGGATATCCAGACACAAAGTCTGTCCTTCAGATACCGGAGATAAGAGGATGTATGCAAACACACTTCACTCGTATCGATTTGACAACAGTCATAGCAAATTACAAATATACTTACGGAGAGTCCTTAAATTGATGCCGTAATTTTCAAACGTTTGCGAACTTAGACACTAAAAACGATAAAATAACGTAGCCATTATATGTATTCTGCTACGTTTTCCTAAAGCTTTTCTTGCTCCTCACTTCTCTGCAGCAGCACGGCTAGCAGACAGCAATACTGCCTCAGCCTGAGATTTCACCTTCAGTCGGAAGAATGAAGAATCTCTCACACACCATTTTCCGGGGAAGAAGTCTCAAGCTGGCACAGCAGGGGGAACGACGACAAAAGCACGAGTTAAAATACATAAGGAAACCATCAGTGAAGTTAAACATTTGAGTTAACGTGGTGAACGGCGAGCGCGCCGACGCCAAGGGCAACTGCCCGATCGCTGTGACGCCCGAGCGACGCTCGACGCCACAGCCGAAGGTCTTCCCCCTCCCGGCCGCCCTGCCGCCGCGCCGCCTCGCCCGCTCCTTGATTCCGCCGTTGCTAGGCAGAAGGAGCGCGTTAGTGGTGGGCTGGCCGCCCGGCCCGGCCCCGCCTACCAAATTTCGGGTATCAACGCCGATCCTCGACGGATTGCCAACAAAACGCATCATCGCGAATGGGCACCCCGGTGTAACGCTGCGACTCTGAGTCAGGCGTGCAGTGCACCGCCGGGGTAAGGCCCCCCGCCCCGGGCGGCAGGGCGTAGCTCGCATTGCAGCGGGCGTACCAGGGGATGGGAGTGGCTCTTGTTTGGCGGATGCGATGTCCACAGTTTGGTTCGGAGGCAGCCTTCAGCCGTGCCTAATCCGCCCAATCAGCTTCTGTCGGACGGCCGAAACCAGACGCATTGGAGGCCCGATCACTTTGCCTCCGTGTCAGTCTTTATTTTTCAAACAAAAATTGTTGGCCGCTCTCGTGAAGTTGATATTTGTGTCAAGGGTAGGGACTGTTGGCCGGGAGCAGGTACATAAAGTTAGCCTTTGCAGCGACAGGACTCCCCTAGGTCCTCATTTCACATTTATTCTATCTTCTATTGGAACTTCCATTTAGGAACTATGTTCCCTCTTCTTCAAAAAATCGAAACAAAAAATTGGGGTCGGAAGGCATCTCTTGGAATAAGATGAGTCCTTTGTTTTTTTTTTTGTTTTTTTTTTTGTTTTTTTTGTTTTTGCGGGGATTATCTGATTTGTTCTAACTGTTACCAGGCTTGTGTAGCAAGGAAAGTCCTCAGGTGTAATGTTTGCACTGGCCGGGGCGAGCCCGTTGGGCTGCCTACCCCTCGTGCGGCAGGGGCGGCGCTCGGCCCCGCCACTGCCATTCCTGCCTGTCGCGCCGCCGCGCCGTCTGGAATAGGGAAGGTTTTCGAGAAAGAATCAACAAGGGGTGGTTTTTCGGCAGTAAAATTTTATTGTTTCTAGAATCTTGATCAAAACGAGAAATTTATGGTATTCTGCATAGAACTATGTTGACTTATGATAATTACTTAACACTCACACAACACAAATTTAACACAACATTCGCACGTAAAACTAAACACTTGCTCTAGGCTGCTATGAAAAAAGAGACAGGAGAGGATGAGATGAGATTATTTCATGACACGAGTCCACCAGAAAGCTCAAATGCTTCACACAGCAAAAAATAACTTAAAGCTATTATGTTACTGAATTTCATTGCGCACCTTCCTGGAGTGACTTTTTGAGTTTTTAATGTAAATTATACCAAATTTCACTAATCATTACAGGTTTTCGGAATCAAAAACAAATGAAAAAAAATGCAGACTTTGAATTAAACGAAGAGCAGATAAGCACTAGAGGTAGTTTTATAAGAGTATCTTATAAGTATATATATGTAAAAAATTGTCTCTCTGAAAAATTTCTTAGATGTTGTAGCATTTACTCCTTCATTTTCTTTGAGGCGTTTGGATGGGGTACGTAATCTAATGAAACTAAAATTGCTACAAAGTTAAGTATCGAGTGAATGAAGCAAAAAGTCGAGGTTTTCAAAATTGTTTTTTTCTTCTACGTACCTTCGTGGTACAACCAGGAAATGAAACGTCAATACATTATTTGAGTATCACCAATTTACAATATTATATATATCTCTAACACAATGGTTCACTGATTGCTGACAAGTCAGTGCATAATATACAAAAAAATACAAAACAATTAATATTACAGTCATACAACGAGAAAACAATGGAGCGTCATCTTTCGAGGGGAAATGACTTGGTTCGTCGTCAGTGGCCGCTGTAGTTGTTCGCCAGAGAGGACATGCCCGTGGCACCGGGACGGTGTGAAGGGTGGGAATAGGGGGTGGTAGTGCCACAGGAGTTTGGCTAGGTTGCTGACTGCATGGGGAATGGAAGAAAAAGATTTGAAGTGTGTGGCCGAAATAAGGGAGGTAAGGCTCCAACATGCGAGCGTCAGTCGGAGGGCGGAGGGCCAGGAAAGCACGTCAGGAAAGTTCCTTGGACTTAAGCTGAGAGTCGGCCGAAGTTTCCCCTGCGAGCGCCGAGTTTCAGCTCAAGTTGAGTCGACTCGCCTCGAGGTGCTTCTGGAGGCTCTGCCGCTGCCCAATGAGCGACGCCGCGAGTATTATCATGGCCCGCGGCCCGCCGAGGCCGAGGCCCGCCGAGGCGCGCTTAATTGCTGCCATTTGCCCTCCTTTCCAAATAGCCGGGCCTCGGCGTGCCTCGGCGCGCCGACCGGCGTCGTTGAGGACGCCGTCGTCGTCCGTGGGCCGCGGCGTCGCGGCGCGAGGCGGCCCGGGCCGCGGCGTGGGCGTGCGCGGCGGGCACTGCAGGCCGTCCAGCGCGTCTCTGTCTCGTCGAGTCCGCCCGCGCCGCCCGCGCCGCCCGCGCCGCCCGCCCAGCGCCCCGCGGCCACGCTCCAGCGCTCAAGGCCGCGGCGTGGCGGGGTGCGGCAGCAGCGGCAGCATGGCACACGAGTCCTGGGCGCCAAATCTCGCTCTGGTGACGTCGCGGACGGGACGACGCCGCGCTGCCCTACAGCCGCGCCGCGCTCCTCCCCGTTGGAGTGGCTAGGATGCCCTTTGCGGCTGGCGGCCTCGGCCCGACGGCCTCGGCTCGGCGGCGGAGGCTCTTAACGGCGCATCCAGAAGGCGAGCGCTGCCAGGGGCGCGGCCAGGGTGGCGACCAGGGGCACGGCGGGGCGGGGCGCTGAGTTGCAGGCGTCGGAGTTGCAGATGGAGCAGTACTCCTGGTGGATGTAGCCGGGCTGCGACAGCGAGTTGCAGGCGGAGCGGCCGCCGTCGTTGGGGTCCACCCAGCCGCAGGAGCGCACGACCAGGGGGCGGCCGTCAACTGAAACACACAGACGCCACCTTTGAAGCGGGCCCTTGCACTGTCACTGTAAGGGGGCGGGGGCGCGGGTCAGCCGGCACCCACTTACGCTAATTAAGTGGGACTGTCCGCCTGTCTGTGATTACCTATCTCACACACGCACACACATGCACACTCGCCCCCACTCTATGCGCCATTTCCACGGCAATACGCCGCGCCTCGAGAGCCGCACGCGCGGGGTATCGCCGCACGGACACTACGCCGCGCGGCCGCGCCCTGCTGCAGGCTGGCTGCAGGCTGGCTGCAGGCTGGCTGCTGGGGGGCGATGGCGAGGGAGTCCGCCAGCGCCGCGCCGAGAGCCGAAAACGCCCCAAGGCCAGTCGAGGGCAGCAGACGCCTAGCGCTTCGACCCGGGCCGCGGCGTCAGCGTCAGCGTCGGCCCACTTGACGGGGAGGTGCGAAGCGGTGTGAAGCCTGAAGCCTCTCGCTTCGCTTGTCCTCCGCGGAGGGCGGCGAGGGAAGGACCATGTTACGTTAGCACGTGCGGAGCGGCGGCTTTTCCCACGTGCAGCGTTCCAGCGTTCCGGCGTGCAGCCGGCCTCGGCGGGGCCCTGAGAGAACAGGCAGCCCGCCTTGTCCAGAGGAAAAGCACGCACAGCGCGGCGACGGCGCTTCTCAGACTCTGAGGTCGGCGAGTGCGTAACGCTGGCCGGCGCGGTGGAGCGGCACGGCGCCGAACAACGAGGGCCGCCAGGACGCAATCCGCGCGACAATGGGCACGTCGGGGAGGCAGAGGACGCCGAGGACGCCGAGGACGCCGGCCGCCCGGAGACGGAAAAGAGGGCGAACAGAGGAAAGGGACCGCGGCGAGCACGCGGAGCACGCCCGTGCGCTGCGACGAATGGGGCACGCGTCGGTGTCGTCACGCCGCGGTGCACCAAGGCCAAGGACACGCCGCGCCGCGCCTCCGGAGGCACTCTGCACCCACGAAGCGATGATTCGGGTTCGAGGGAAACCAGACACAAAACACTGGCCAAATGCATTGGCCGCGAGACATTTTCTTCACCCAAGCTTTCCTACACTTCCCCCATTTTAAGAATCGAGCAAAAAGTATTTGCGGAGTCTCGGACAGTCGAATCGTATCGGCAGAACAGCGTGAGGGAAAGACGTGGCGGTGGCCCAAAACATTCAAATCGGCGCTGGTTCGGCCATTTCGAGGTGGGCGTACCGCGACCCTTTGAGTGACAATCACACATGCGCGCGCGCACACACATACACACACTCACACACATGCTCACTTGATCGCTTTGATACTCCCTTTGTCGGGCCGTCGTATCCAGAGCCCTCTAGTAGTACCGAGGCGGTAAATCAGACGGAAATTGCCGCGTAAATGTCCATCGTGCGATTAATCGATCATGAGCGCGCTATCTGCGCCACTCGGGCCGTGACTGTGGGCCCACTGTGCCTCCGCAACGACACCGCGCGACGCGTCCCGAGCGCCTGGAGGGTAGGCAACCCCCGCGCGCGTCGTTTCGACGGGACTACCTACCTCCCAGGCGCTCTCAGCGCGCGGACTCCACGCGCCGCGGCGGTCGCCCGCTCTCACGGAGGCGCTGCTCGGAATAAACTCTTCACGCTCATTCCTTGTTGGACCCCATGCACACACAGTCACACACACTCCAAAAAAAAAAATCCAGCAAAAAAAAAAAGGAGTGAAAAAGAAAAGGGGTACTTACTGCGCTGCTTGACCTTTCTGCAGACAGGGTAGCCGTGGTAGTACTGGGGAGAGTTGCCCGCCCTGTTGTCGCACTCGATGAGGGCGAAGCGGTTCGTTGTCCGGAAGGGGTCGTCGCAGGAGTAGTCGTTCTGGGAGTCGCAGGACCAGCATCGCAGGGCCGTAGCTGCGCACACAGACAGGAAAACAAAGGTTAGCAAACTTTTGGCAAACTTTTGGCTTCAACATTATTAACCACATCAGGGGAGCACCGGGACTGGAAATTCGCGTGGGTCGAATTTGGCGGGTAAACCGTGGCGATGTACAATGTCGCCGGCGCCGTGCGTGGCAATCGAGTCCACGTGTCCGGAGGAGGAGGGGAGGGGAGGGGGGCGAGACGGCGGCCTTGTCCAGTGTCACACAATGGATGGCGCCGTGTGAATCTAGGAGAGGAGTGGCCGCCAGCAGCGCCGGCCACGTCAACGGGTACCCGAGAAGGAGGTGGGGTGCCCCCGCGTCCCCCGCGTCCCCCGCGCTGCATTTGCGTGACGGAACGACCGCCGCTCCCACCCAGAGGCTCGGCCGGGGGGGCCTGGGGGGCCTGGGGGGCCCGGGGGGGCACCCTGTCGCACTGGGTGCAGCGATTCGCTTCGCACACGCGCCGTGCCGGTGTTGGAAACGCAGCGGCAGCCCAGCCCAGCATCACTCGTCGGTGCGCCGTGTAATGATGTAATGGTGTAATGGTTGGCACGGCGCATCACGCCGCGGGGCGGGGCGGAGCGGGGCGGAGCGGGGCGGAGCGGCGGCAGTTTCAGGTGTTGCGTTTTAGAATGGCGCATGACTCATAATGCGATAACACGAACCGCCGTGCCGCGGACGGAGTCGCGCGGGCGGCACACAGTAGGCCAGAAGACCGGCGCAGGCGGCCAAAACTCTAGACGCGTTTGGAGCTCGCCAGATGGGACTCTAATCGAACGTGTTACCCCATCGATGGATTGCTCTCCCAACACGTTCGGTCAAGTCCCATTTAGCGACTCTGGAGCTCAAAATTTTTTTGATTTTGGCCGCCTCCACCGGTCTTCTGGCCCACTGTGTGGCAGTGCAATGGCGCAGCTAGCTGGTCACGCTGTTCCGTGTGCGGCACAAGCATGGTCCCCGCCAGTCCCCACCACGCAGGGCTCGCGGCCCTATCGCCGGCATCGCGACCCAGTTCGAACCGCTCCGCACAGTGCAAGCAGTCGTCTCTGTCGCACTCATGGGGCACTCCTAGCGGGTGCGGGAGAGACAGAGCGACGAACCGCTCTTTAGAAACGCACACGGCAGAGGACTGGAGCAGACGGAGTTCTCAACCAGGGCTCATTTCAAATGCGTGCAGGTACCAAGGCAGGTACCCAATGGATTCCTCGTTGCAAGGACAATCCATGGGTACCACCACATTTTTGATGTGGATTTGAGTCCCGTTTGAGGAGAGTTGGGCTCTAAAAGCGTCGGGAGCGTCGCGTCCGCCCGAACTGGTCTCGGAGCCGCGGTTCGGCCCACTGTGCACTGGCCAGGAAGCAGCGTATCGGAGCCTTCGTCACTGCTCGCGGCCACAGCGAGGCGTGACGTAACGCCACGCCTCGCCGCCAGCCCGAGTCACACCGTCGGCACACAAAGTTTTAGTACTCTGGGTGTTTGCAAATAAATTAGCTTGGGTGCTCTGGACTGGAGGTAACTTTCGGACTGTCCCTCGTCAAACCAAACGCAGTCGTTCAAACGAGTCCCGTCGCCCGACGGAGGACCACGCCGCCCGCGCCGCTGGCCGTGCAGGCTGTATGTATGCAAGACCACGGCACCTTACAGGGGCCTGCTCCAAGGCGGCGCTACTCCGCGGCGCAGGGACTCTGCTGCACGCGCAGCACCACGGCGGGGGCCTCCACCTCCACCTGGTGCGGCATCGGCACGCCGGCGGGTCGGCGACCTGCGGGCTGCACTGCATCTGCTGCAACGCGAGGCGAAGCGGCGAAGCGAGGGCCGCCGCGACCCACTTTCCCCTGGCCGGCTTGTGTGCCTGCACTGGAGGGGGCAGGAGGGGGTCCCGGAGGAGGGGGGTCCTGGAGGAGGGGGGTCCTGGAGGAGCGCGCCCGCGCCCCACCTTTTCCAGGCGCAGCGACTGCAGGCCGCATGCGCGACGACGCGCTTGCGATACTTCCATACACACTAAATCCTTATGCACTTTTTTGTACATAGTTATGCACGATTTTGCACATGCGTTTGTTATGCATAATTTTATACGTTGTTATGCATAATTTATTCGTAACTATGCATAAATTATACGTTGTTATGCATAATATTATACAGAAGCATACGCATGTGCAAAATCGTTCATAACTATGTACAAAAAAGTGCATAAGGATTTAGTGTGTAGCCGATAGGCGCCGCGTTGCAGGCAGGCAGCCAGGCAGGCAGGCAGGATGATGAGGGGCGTGTGAGTTCGTCGTGATTTTGATTTCCGCGTCCTGCGGGCTGCCTGCCCTGGCGGGGCGGCCGCAGAGACCGGCAGAGACTTGAATGCCGGGCGACTCCCTGCCCCCACGGCCGCGGTGGCCAGAGGCAGGGTAGAGGCCCGCGGGACCGCGCGTTGTCACGTGATCACGCGAACACACAGTGCTGCCGTGCCCGCAACAACGACCCGTCGTGTTATATTTTTGATCAAAGGGCACAAAAACAAGGTCTACACCAGACGCTGGCGGCGTGGCGGCGCGCTGCAGAGCCGTTGTTTGCGCGGTAGGGCTGTGCTGCTGAAGGTGTTATCGTACGTGCGCCTGCCGCGCCGCGCCATGCCGCTAGACACAGTCAATTCTCACAACGGCTCCGAAGGAAAGCAGTCGGGAAAAAAAAGTCTTGTGAAGAATTAAAGGCAGCATGTGCATGCCTTGTTATTCCCGCGTCGTCACCTTGTCGTGTGTGTGTGTGTGTGTGTGTGTGTGTGTGTGTGCGCGCGCGCGTAAAAAGGAGGGGGTGCACGTTCGGGCACAACCGCTACCTGGCACTGCCCCAAGCATGCCTGCAAGTATAAAGCAGAGAACGGGTACTTATGACCAAAAACGTTCAAGGTTCAAACATTTTGGGGGGGAGGAGGGGGCAGAAATCGAATGGAAAGCGTTCCAGGCGGGCATGGCGGGGCAGGGCACCTCAAGGCGGAGGCGTGGCCCTCGAAAGAAAAGGGCAGCGTCTGGGAGCGGCCCGGCCAGGCTAGTGAGCCAGGCAGGGCCCGCCCAGGGACTTCCCTTGGCCGCCCTCGGCCTTGGGCGGGCCAGGCGGGCATTGTGTTCCGGTCCGATTCGCCCGGCCGGTCGGCGACGCGAGGCGAGGCGAGGCACAGAGGTGCGATAGTCGGCCGGTCTTGTTCTTCCGCCGAGACGCGGCGAGCGCGAGGACGCGACGCGCGAGCGGCGCGAGGGGTGATAAGGTGCGCAAACGACTGCACTGTTCCCGACCCCAAGTGGGCCGGAAGACCGGCGAAGGCGGTCAAAATCCCGGACGCGTTTTGAGCTCCAGAGTCCCCACCAACAGTGTGCTCTCCGAACAAGGAATCCATAGGCAGGGTCGCACTGTCACACTCCTTGTTTCGGTTTGAAGCGTTCGAACGGCCGTCGGTCCGGCAACACCGCCGCTTCGCGCTTCGCCCGCGTCCGCGCCGAGGGTCGGAATGGGAGCCGCGATTCGGTATCGGCACCGCGCCAGCTCCGAGAGCAGTCTCTCTCGCATCAATACGGACGCCTCACGAGTGCAAGAGAGACAGAGAGAGGACGCTCGGAATCTGCCAGTTCAACCTGGGCCGTGGCGTGACGTGGCGTGGCGTGGCGTGGCGTGGCGTGGCGTGGCTGGCCGGGCGCGCGCACCTTCGCCTGGACGCCAAAAGGAAGATGAGACTCCCCTTCCCAAGGACCCCGAGGACGCCTGGAGGACACTGGGGCCGCCTCTGTAGGGCTTCAGGCCAGCCGCACTGTGAAAATTTGTTGTCACTTTATGAAAAAATCGTGGATGGCATTTTCATCAAAGCTTATTGCATGGGCGTGACAACAAAGTCATCAATTGTTTCGATGACATTTTTGTAAGGAAAATTAGCCTTGAAATTGTCATCAAGTGACGACTAAAATTTTCACAGTGCGGAGGCGGGTCGAAGGGAGGGGGACGGCGTGGCCGCTGACTTTGGGTGGAAAACGTTCATTTACTTACATTCTGCCTGGAGGCGAAGTCAAAGCGTACTTCAAAAGTTGAAAAAAAAAATATATATCAAAAACAAAGTAGCCGCATGAGGCATGAGAAAGGCGGGAAAGTGTCCGAAAGGGTAAACTACGTCGCTGGCGAAATGGAACAAGTACTGTATGCGTGGAGGTGGCGCTCAGCACTCAGCGCAACGAGACTGCATCAGAGCGATACGGTCGCGTGCAACGACAAATCGATTTCGGGAAAGAGAAAAGGGGGGGGGGGGGGAACTGCATCGTTGGGCCCTCCAGAGGGTTCTCGCGGCGGGCGTGGCGGGCTCTGGGTCAAGGCTGCGGCCGCCGGGCGCCGGGCAGCCCTAGGTGCAGCCCCTCGGCAGGCCGCGGCCACGCCCACGGCCCGCATCGAGTCGGCGCGCGCACGCGACGCGCACGCACTCGCGTTTTTATATTCCCCCATTTTCTCGCTCGAATGTGGGTCGCCTGGCCGCCATCAGGGCGACGGTGGCAAAAAAAAAACCACAAACAGCCCACTGTGCGACGGTGACCAGGTTTGGGCGGTGCAGCAGGCCGTGAGCGCCTCACCGCGCACAAAGACGCCGGCCGCGTCATGCGGTGCCGTCATCGCACCGCCGTAATAACATGCCGATCATTACCGGCCCGTGAATCACCGGAAATAATGCGCGGCGTCGAAGGCGTGGACACGTCCAGGACGCCGACAACGACACACGGCACACCGGCCGGCCAAGGGCGGCGGGCGGATCGGGTGTGCTTGTCGGCCTGTGCGCACGCGGTGCGCCAAACGAGCGCCGCGGTGGCCGCGCTCTAGCCGCGCTCCAGCCGCGCTCTAGCCGCACGTACGTGCCGCGCGCTTCCCTTGGCTGCCCAGCGCATGCACCGGCCGGGAGGAGTCGGAGAGTCAGAGTCAGACCCTCTGGGAGCCGCCAGGCCAATAAAATATAAAAACCTTATCCTGAGACAAGGTTATGGGGCTTACGGTATTCAATTCAAAAATAATTACGTAAATTTTGTGCATGAGAAAAGTCGTTTGATGACGACTGCAGTCGGAGTCGAACCCAGGTCCCCCGGACTCAGAGTCCGAAGCCTCCACGCTCTCAGCCACAGTCGCACATGTAAAGAAGCCGGTGAAGCGGTCCCTTTGACAGGCTGAATCCGTACAGCAAAAGGTAGGCAACGCTACCGCGTCTCGGCCTTGACAACGCGCGAGTTATCTTAAAGGTGTGGGTTTGTCGAGCAGGCGGGACTGACGAACAGCTTCAGGTGATTCCTCGCGTTCGTTGCGCCCGTTGCGTGCAGCGCGCAGGGAATGCAGCGTGAAGGTCGCAGCTGTCTTTATGTGTCTTCTGTCGATTCAATCGGTGCAGCAACAACATCGACAGCAACAACATTAACAACAACAACAACAACAACAAAAACGACGACGGCAACCACACCGTGGCAGCGGCAGTAGCGTGTGACTAGACGTGACGCTACTCGAAGCGCGCCCAGTCGGAACCGGAGGAGGAAGTGCAGGTCGCGCGGGGGGGGGGGGGGGGGGGGGCTGCGCGCTGAGCCGCGAAGCAGTGCTACCAACTGTTGCGAGTCTAGTTCGTGCCGCCGCCCGCTGCAGAGGGCTCTACGGGGCCAGCTGAATCAAAACATTGCAAAGGCAGCCAAGATTTGGAGGAGGCTGGACAGGCAGGCCGCGAGAGGCGAGCCATGCGGAGGCCTGGGATCCGATGCGGCTAGAGTGGGCAGAGGTTGGCAGCGTGCGCGCCGCCGCCCAGTCTCCCCGAAGTTGGCAGCGACCGAGAAAAGACTCAGCAGCAGCGCGGGGGGCGGGGGGCGCAGAGACTTGCGCCATTGTACAGTGAGATTTGGTGGGATACAGTGGGATACGGCTTGGCGCGTTGGTGGCGTCCACTCTATTGGAGTCCAGCCGTCTTGGACCCAGTGAGTTGGCACCCCTGAAGCCGGAGCGGTTTTCCGGGAGGCGATGTGGGCCAGGGGAGGCGCCGGGTGGGGATGGGGGAGGGGAGGGGTGGTTCGCGTGTGCCGCACGCCATGCACGTCACGCCAGCCACACCGGCGCATGAAAATACTTTTGCCGCGGCGTTCGGCCCGTCTAGCGTTATGTAAGCTGGGCGGCATCGCAGCGGTCGCCTCGCTCAGCCAACGCCGCGGCCACCTCCAGCCGTTTGCTGTTATTGTTGTTGGCGGTTTGCATGTTGTTGTTGTTGCGGTGGTGGCCGGACTGGCCTCTAGACTGGCTGGCCGCCCGCGGCTCACACGGCTCGCTAAGCCTCATGAAGCCTCCGAGAATTTACCCCTCCCCCGCCTCCTGCCCCTATCCCAGGCCAGGACGCACCGCGCCAAGGACACGAGTGTGGAGAGTTCTCGACGCGCCGAACAACTACAGCAGCAGCCACGGAGCGGCGCCAGGAGGTAGCAGGCACCGGCGCGAGTAGCACGGGCTGACTGACGTGCCGCGGTCAGAGAGAGAGATGGATAGATAGATGGATCTCGGCGCTCACGCCAACTTTCCGCCAGCAAATAAATGGACTGCATGTCGGCCGGCATCGGTGCAGCGCGGGGAAGTCCGCGGCCGGCCGGCGCTGCGCTTCTTCCAGTGCACATTTATTTTTGTGCGGCCCTCTCTGTCTCTCCTCACGCTCGCACACGTGACTTCGGTACCAACGCCCCTCTTGGGCCCACTGCGGGGGGACACGCCTCGGTCGCTGCACAACGGAGCTGGCGAGCCGGTTGTACAACTCCAGCTCCCCCCACCGCCCGCAACCTTTCGCCGTTCCGGCGCCCCTTCCCCCGCGAACCCCTCGCCGCCCCTCGCTCCAGCAGAGCTGCTTTGTTTTGGTCGGGGAACCGGACGGTTCCAGCCTGGCCGCCTGCCTGTCTGACCAACTCCGGGCCGCACCGCCTGCTCGCTGGTCCGGGCCGCTCCGGCCGAGCATTGAACCGGGCCCCGGAGCCGAGGCGGGACGCGGCCAAGGAGGCAGGGCGCTGGGCCCCGCGACGCCTTGCATAGCGGATAGCGAGCGGTTGAGATTCAAAACACTTGGCAACGCCGCGGCAGTGGGCCCTGCGCCCTGCCGGATCCACGCGGCTCACGGCGACTGGCGGACCGCAGCCCCGTGGCCGCGGGGGACAACGCGGGGCGCGGGGAGCTCGCCAGCACGGCGCCGAGTGCGTTTGGAAAGTGTAACCCGGGCTTGGCTCGGTGGCGTCACTCTCCCTCTCGACCGGCGTGTCGCCGAGTCGCCGCAACCGCGGCGTACTCCCGCCTTCATGAATGGAAAGGCCGGGCTAGCTCGCCGTCGCCGTTCCGGCATCGACGCACAGTGAGCCGGTATGGACGGCATCAACGGAATGGGCGAGGATCGCCGCTCGTCGAGCGCCGCCTGAGGCCCCGCCCCGCCTCCAGTAATGACGATGATTGCGTCGAGGCGTTTAGCGCAGCTGGGGTGCTCCCGGGCGACACCGGCCACGCCGTCGAGGCGACGAGCCTCTGCCTGAATACGTTCCGGGCCTAAATAGCCGTGATCAACGACGGCATGACAAACACGGCGCCATTAAGCCTGCCGGGGTGGAGCGGCCTGGCCCACTAGGGCGGCCCTCACGGCGGCGGGGCGCATGCGCGGCGAGGTGCACTCGGTGGACGCGTCGCGACGCACAGTGGATCAGAAGACCGTTGAGGTGGCCAAAATTCCGAACACGTTTTGAGCTCCCAGAGTCGCGAAATGGGACTCGAATCGTACGTGTGACCCCACCAATGGATCCGTCGTTTGGAGAGCAATCCATTGGTGGGGTCGCACGATCGATTTGAATCCTATTTAGCGACTCTATAGCTCGAAACGCGACTAGAATTTCGGCCGCCTGCGCCGGTCTTCTGGCCCACTATGCAACGCCCCTCTCAATGGACACTTGTCCTGGCCGTTCCGTTCGCACGCGCTGTCCACTTTCTCTCCAGGCCGTCCAGGCCCTCCAGGCCGCGCGCGCTTCCTGCAGGGCCCTGTGACACGAGGGGCGGGGCGCTGCAGTACGAGCAATGCGCGCCCCTTCAGGTGCGCGCGCTTGACGCCGGCGACCACCAACAGTCACTCGTTGTCGTTGCGTAGCGCGTCGTCGGCTAGTTTCGCAGCCCGTCGGCGTGGCGAGGCGAAAATGCTGCGCTGGCGCCGCGACGGCCGCCCCCTTCTCGGCCGCACGATGACCACGACAACGGCAGAAGGAGAAGTCATCCACCTCGCGAAAGTGAAATCTGCGCACCTGGCGTGCCATCACTCAAGTTCAATGGCAAGGCTAACTGCACCGACCCGCCCCGTCGGCTGGCCGGCGTTACGGCATACCTCGGCAAAACGGGCAAAACACGGCCTGAGTGAGGCGCGGAGATGCGTCGTGGCGGGGCGGGGCGTGGCGGGTGAAAGTGCCGCTCGTCTTTCCATTCGACCCCCGCTAAAGTTCCCCGACGCTGACGCCGTTCCCGGCAAATCCAATATCTGGGTAAACAATCGATTAGGGAAAGGAAGGAGGACTGGGGGGGGGGGGGGGGAGCCGAATATGCCCTTTAAAAAAAATTACCGAAAGATAAAGTGGCGCGCCACTTCATTGGGTAACATTAGACGTTGACCAATTTCCGGTTGTGGCCGGCCCGTGTACAAATTTACTCGGTATCGTGGATCTTCGCGTCGCCGGTCCTCAACGGCGCGGCGCGGCATTTCTCGTCAAACTCAAGGACCCCACCCCGCGCGCCCCGCGGGGGTAAATGGCACGGGATGGGTCCCCCGCGGCGTGGCACGGGGCCAACGCGGCCCGCGCGGCCAGCACGGCACAGTGGGTCAGGGCGCACGGCCGCGGCGAAGGGCCGCGGCGGTGGCAGGGCGGCCCTTCCGCCAAATGTCACCGGCAAAGGGGTTGGGGGCGCCGAGCAGACGCGTCCCCTCCCCCGCGACGGGGTCACCGGTGGAGGGAACCGGAAACGGAAGCATCGTGTTTCGTTTTTCGTTTTCAATTCCCACGCAGCGGGTCGCACTCCCTCGTGCGCGACAGGCGGCGTCGTCAGCAACAGGAGGGTGCCCCGCAGGGGGCGCGTCGGTCAGGCCGGCCGCGGGGGCTGCACGCAGGCCCACGGGGAGGGTTGCGGCAAGCACAAACTGCGCTTATCAACAACGCGGTATGAATACAGAAAATGGATGGGAAATTCTCCTCGGAAGAAAGTTGCTGAGTCGGCCAGCACTAGTATCACCACTTGTAACGGTACTCATATCTGAGTACTTAGTCCATTTCCTGTATCCGTAACCGCCGCCCCCCCGGTCCAATAAGTAGCCCCACATCGCGCCGCTGCGTATCTAAACTCGCCGAAGGCCTGGCCCCGGAAGGGAACAAAGAGCCCCGCGGATGTAGGTCAGTCGGCGCTCGGTGTGCCGGGTGTGGGGTCGCGGCTGGCCAGCGCCCGGCCGTGGGGGCGCGGGGTGGCGTTGGCGCGTGCGTCACTCGGGCGCTGTCTGGCAGCCCAGCGCGGCACTGCGGCGCCGCGAGGTGGCCGTCGAGGGGCCGAGGGCCGCGGGGCAGCGCCATCGCCGCGCCATCGCCGCGCCGTGCTACTATGAAGGGGTGCATGATTACGGGCGCCGCGTTTTCGCAGGTTTTCCGACGGACAGGTCGCTCTCTCGCACACTCAGGGCGTTCCGCTCGGGTGCGAGAGGGACAGCCCGACGCACGCCCCCGGTCAGAGTGAGCCTGCAGCGCGCGGCGACGCCCAGGCGCCTCCAAGCTAATTAACGGAACGTGGGGGCAATGGGGCCGGCGACGTGGCCGACGTGGACGCCGCGGGGGCGGCACGCGCCTAGAGAGGAGGGGTCTGCTCATCGCCATGCAGCCTCGCGCCGTGCAATGACGTCACCGCTATCACAGACTCGAGTGGGCGGGCGTCGGAGCCGCCGAAGGGAGCTACCCGGGATATCTAATACAAATATTTGCATTTTATTCTCGCCTCGCCACCCCTGGCCACCCCCTGCGTCGCTTCTTCTTGTCTCGTTGGCCTGGGCGACGGCTTAAAGGCCCGCCTGGCGCTGGCTGGCGCCGGCAGCGCCGTAACGGCCTTGTTGACGGGGAGTGGGGCAGCGAGACGCGCGCGCCAGTCCAGTTGTGCCCGTCCCAGCCGGGTCGGATCGACCGGCGTCTGGATTTAGTGCTCCAGGCGCCAGCCGGCCCAGCCACCCCCTGCTCGTGTGGAAGAATGTGCCAGTGCCACAGTGTAGGCGGAGGGAATGCGCAATTGCCGGAAATAAAGGGCGTCCCACACGCGGGGGAGTGGAGGGGGAGCGGCCGGAATGAAGCGCCGCGCTAGTCAAGTCGTGCGTCGAGATGCACGCAGCGGGCCGCGCCGGGTTCGCTGGCGGCCCATTTGCAAGGTATTCACGCCAACGCCGCCCGGCCGGCAACAGGGCCGCCGCACAGTGGGCCTCCCTCGTTCGGAGAGCAATCCATTCGTGGGGTCACGCGTTCGGTTCGAGTCCCATTTACGCAGCGACTCTATGGCTCAAAAACCCGTACGGGATTTTGACTAGTCCACTGGCCCACTGTGCGCCGCAGCCTCGCGCCGCACCTGTTGCCGAAGCACGCGGCGAAGCGACATCCGCCATCCTCCGCCTTGACAACGCCGGAATCGGCCTTCTCGCACGCTGAAGGTGCGCACGGACTCAGCGCGCGGACAGACGGACGGCTGTCTTGTCATACGGTCGCCAAGGCCGCGGCGGGGCCCCGGCGGTGGCCGCCTTCAGGTTGCCGAGGTTTTGAGTGACACTCGCTGTGACATTGCGTGGCCAGGGGGGGGGGGGGGGGTAACGCGGCGGCCTGGCGTGGCGGTCCGGAGAACAACAGCCCTATTACCCGCCAGTCACGTGTCACGTACACTGCCGAGCTCAAAACGCGTCTAGAGTTTTGGCCACCTGGCCACTGTGCGTTGAGGGCGTCGAGGACCAGGACGGCGAACAAGGCGCTGGGTGTCCGCAGCGCAGATGACACAACAGCGACGCCGTGCCAATTAACAGGTCAGGCCTGGGCCTGGGCAGCGCAGAGCACCGCTAAGTGGACTTGAACGATCCGACCGCCTCGCCTCGCCGCCGCGGCGCTACGCTCCCTCCTCCGCGGTCCGAACGCGTTAAGCCGCGCCTCGAAAATCGCCACATGAGTCGTGAGTCATGCGAGGCGAGAAACGTCACCGCGCCAATGCATGAACGACGTGAGCCGGCCGGCCCAATCGCACGCCTGCATGGGAAACGTCGCAATCTGGCCCGATGACCTGGGTCTCTCTGCGCCGTGGCAAGTGCTTGAGCTTAGCTCGCCGGCGGTTACGATGTGAGGCAGAACTGCGACAGCACTAACCCAGTCCGGTTCGGGGATCGGCCTTGCACCAAATAGCCTTTCTCTTGCGAAAATGTACGTTATTATTTTTGCATGTGTGGGTCCCGCGGTGCAGTGTAGGGACCGGCACTGGTGTGGGGACGCGCTGGCCGCCCCCGCTGGGGGCCTGCCAATACGGCTGGCGGCCCGAGCGAGCGCAGCACTCCGCACTCACAGAATAACTCTCAAAACATCAAAACGTCAAGAAGTAACAAGGAAAAAAACTACAGAAACACACACAAAAAAAAACAACTAGAAATTACGCCAGGCGATAGTAGTTTTCTTCCTCTCTGCTCCCGCCCCGGGCTACGGAATCGAGCACGATGCAGACAGAATTAGGCCCTCGGCTTCCCCGCAGCCTTCGCGGCGCCCGTGGGCCTCGCGCCACGCCACGCCACGCCACGCCACGCCCGCGTCCTTGCGGCCGAGGAAGCCAAGATGCAGCAGCGGCGGAGAAGAGCAGGCACTACAGCAGCAGCAGCACAGTGGGCGCGACGGCTAAGCTTACAAGGCAGGGCGAGGCAGCGCTACTCCGCGTTCCCTCGTTCAGGAACGCCGAGGGAAACTCGTAAACAAGCCCTCGGCGACCGGCGGCACAGCCTGCTAAACGGTTTCACTCTCTCTACCAAGCGACGCAGCGAAGAAGCGAAATTTTGACGAAATTCATCACGCAGCAAGGAAGCGAAATTTTGACGAAATTCATCACCTTGAACATAACCGATTCTGTGCGTAGCTGTCCACTGCCACGCTGCCAACACACACGTCAACTGTTAGTCGTACTTGTCCTGGTTGTGTGGTTCGCGTCGTGCGTCTGGTCCTCCGAGCGGAGAGTTAAATGCCCGCACCGCGTCGTCGGGGGGACGCGGCGTGGGCACCGTAGACGCGCACCTCGGATGAGCCGAGCACATTCCGCTCCGAGATCGATTCGCACGAAGGCAGGAGCACTTCGTTATCGGATACGCGTGGTTCTCACTCTCCGGAGCTGCGTGCCTGCTGCCCTCCAGCTCCAGCGGCTTCCAGGCACGCGGGGTCCGCCCGCGAGCTGGACGCGGCGGCCACCTCTCTGGCCAGCCGTTCAGCGCGGCCAGTAATAGCACTCTAACGACCGGAGATTTCCAGCTGTGTGGGTCCGCCGGCCGCACGGCCAGCCACGTAGTCGAGTAGCAGCGACCCGCCGGAAGTACCCCGCGATGCATGGCCAGCGCCCCGCCCCGCCCCACCACGCCCCGCCATGCACCGCGGCCAAGCGTAGCAGCCTGGACCCCACTGCACGCAGTTTCCTAATGACTGCAGGACGCTCTAAATTTGCTGGTACTTGTTTTTTCGGCGGCGCACGGCCGCGGATCCCACACGGCGCGCTGCGGTCGTGGCACGCCGCGGCGCGCGGGGCGTAGGCGCCGCGCCAACGGACGGCTGGCGGTAGGCGTCCTGCCGCCCCGCGTCTCGGAGGGCGTGGCGCCGCGGCCCGCGAGAAAGCGCGCTCCGAGGACTTCCCTGACGGCGGGCTCGCGCCGCTCGGCATCCCGGCGGGACTTGACGACCACACCGCTGCATTGCGACACCGCGCTGCTGCTGCTGCTGCAGCCTGCTGACTTGTTGCCCTGGCGTTGCGCGGCGCTTTGCACCCCCAGGACGCACTGCAGTGCACTACTCACCGGGGTGGAGGGCCGCCAGGGCGACGAGGCACACGGCCAGAACACTCAGGGGCGACATGGTGATGCTGTCGTTGTTGTTGTGGGGCTGTGGGGCACACAAACACACGAGGGCACGGAGGCACGAGGTTGACGGGTCGGGGCGCGCACTGCTACTGGCCAGGCGAGGCAGGCGAGGCAGGCGAGGCGCAGCGCGGGGATACGAACCACGCGCGCCAGCCCGCTAGCCTCGCGCCACCCTCCCTCTCGCTCCGCGCGCCGCCTCGCCGCCTCTCGCTCGCACGCACGGCCCGGCCGCGCCACGCCGCGCCCCCCTCTCTCTCTCTCGCCGCGTTGGCGCGCTGCGGCGATGGGCGGACTGGTGACTGGGCCGGCCGGTGGTGGGGGCAGCGTGGCAGCGTAGGCTGTCCTTCCCCCTCCCCCGCGTGGAGCTCACTCCGGACCTTCGGGTACCTCTCGGCTACCTTTCGGCCGCCTTCGGCCAAGTTTGGGCAAGGCGTCATTTCCAGGGACGACGCGGGTTACCCGTCTTTGTTTCCCTGGTACGTTTAAAAAAAATAAAGCATTCTCCAAATAATGGTCGTCTTAAAGCCCATTCATCGTGGGAACGTCGACCACGTCGAGTGTCGCGGCCTGATCTCGCCGCTCGTAATGTCGCCTCAGCGCCTGCACCATGATGTGCTGGTAGAGCTTCTCCCTAATATGAGCTCATTATTGCATCCAGTAACCTTACACCAGGCCAGTTCGGCAAGTTACATCCGAACTCACAGCGTTCTCTAAATGTCTTACAGTGAGGATTCTCCATATTATGGTGGAAATTCTCTATAATACGGAGGTGCAGCTGCCTTTGTTCTAACAAACCTTTGAAAATTCTTTGTATTTTGCGGAATTTTCCTTGTAATATGGAGAAAATCTGCCGCATCCGAGTGGACACGGCAAAACTCTGCCAAGGGCGGCGGCCAGCTGCACGTCTGCAAGCAGCGCGTGACAGACAATGCCTGC
Source organism: Stenchaetothrips biformis (assembly GCA_030522485.1). NCBI lineage: Eukaryota > Metazoa > Arthropoda > Insecta > Thysanoptera > Thripidae > Stenchaetothrips > Stenchaetothrips biformis. Next base: position 6,582,748 of record CM060098.1, read on the forward strand.
ATGTCCGGCAGGGCGGCAGCCTCGCGTCCTCCTGCTGGCCGCGTAGTGCGGTGCGCGGCGCCTCTTCGATAAGGCCTCCAGGCGGCCGCCCCGCGCCCCGCCGGCCTCCCCGTCGCGGCGACGCCAGCGCTAGGGGTAATGGGGCAGTGGGTTGTCGACCTCACCTCTATGTGCATAGTCCCATTAAAAGGCCTGCTTTGTTTTCAGTGTCTCTTTTTCCGACGGCTGCTTCGAGGCGCGGAGCTAAACAGGGCCTCACACCGGCGCGGGTACGTGCTTCATCAAGCCTTGGGGTGGGGGGAGTCCCAGCGTCGTGTGGCACTTCATAACTAATGGTACCCAAGGTGAAGGCAAGGAGAGCCGGCCGCCGCGCCCCGCCTCGCGTCTCCCTCGGTCTCCCTCGCACGAAGCGGCCGAATAAAGGAAAAACAAACACGCCACCTTTCCGGACGCGAACTCGATCCCTGGCGCTTGGACGCGGCGGAGACGAACAGCTTCGGCTCGACCGTCTCGGCCGCCATGTCGGTTTCGGTTTTGGGTTCGGGTCGTCGTTGAGGGGCGCTGTCGGGAGGGGGGCGTTCTGGCGGTCGCGGCCGCGAGTCGCGCGGCACCGCGGCACCTTCGGCGCCATCTAGCGCCAGGTGGCCGCACTAGCACGGCTGGACCCGAGCGGCCCGGTACCCGCGGCCAGAGGGTCACGTGATGGGCCGGGAGTGGCCGCCAGAGCACGCCACAGACGCTACACATTTAGTCCCGTGACTGGTGGCCTCGAGCCGCGAGGGTCCGGGCGGCAGCGGGCAGCTCGCCGCGGACAAGTGACTCAGCAAGGAGGATGGCCTGCACAGGATGACCCCCTCCTCCATTCCTACTCACTTACATTTCTTTACATACGTGAGGCCGGCGCATCCCACGGCCAGCGCTTCGTCTCGCTGACAATTAGACCAGAGGCACGGGGCGGCGGGGGCGGGGGCGGGGGGCGCCACTTCAAATCCCGTCTGTCTCTATATTCCTCTGCGGAGGCAGAAGAGGAGAAGGAGACCCAGGGGCCCGGCTTCGCGGAGGCTTGAGGCTTCGCCATGCCACGGCCGTCCCACGCGCGGCGCCCCTGCTGCGCCCAGCCGAGAGCCCCCGACCAGCAGGGGATATGCAGCCCTCCAGCGGGCGTGCGCGACGGCGGCCTACCCCGCAGGGGCTCGTCCTCGCCCCACTGTGCCTCCCCCACCCCACGCCCAGGAGCCCAACCTGGCCAGCGTGCCTCGGCGACGAGGTGCAAAATGCCACCGGCGCCAAGTGCCACGAGGTTCGGTGACCCGTCCTGCGGTCCTCGCCGGCCACCCACAGCGAGCCAGAAGACCGGCGCAGGCGGCCAAAACTCGGCACGTGTTTATAGCTCCAGAGTCGCTTAGTGGGACTCGAACCGGACATGTGACCCGACCAATGGATTTCTCTCCGGGCGAGGGATGCGTTGATGGGGTTGGTGGAGGTTCTAGTCCTGTTTAGTGACTCTGGACCTTTCAAACGCGTCTAGACTTTTTGCCGCTTGCGCCGGTCTTCTGGCCCACTGTGCGGCGCCCCCCTTCCTCCACCCTCGCGGCGGCGGGGCGATCCGCCCGGCCGCCCCTCGCGGCCGACGAGCCATTCTTTACTGTCGATGGCCGGACCGCTGGATGATGGAAACTCCGGCGACGCTAACAACTCAGAAAACAACAACAACAATAACATATATTCCTCCCCTAGTTATTTCGGAGCGTGGCCACCGCCGGACAAACGGCGCGTCCTTGTCACTTCCGCGGCGGAGCAGCACCACACTGGCTGGGCGGCGTGCCTCCGACATGCCTGCGATTGGCATCGCACCGCGCACGTCGCGCCGATACGTTTCGAGAGACAGTGACACGGAGGCCGCCAGGCTCGGCCCGCTTAGCCTAGGCTCGGCTCGGCTCCGCTCGGCTTGATTCCAATAATTAATCCTTGCCCGCTCCAGAACGCCAAGTCGGTACAGATGCGGCGTGCGTGACAGGGAGTGCCCACTGGAGTCTGGACGCTCCAGGGCGGCGTGTCGCTCTGGAATCCAGGAAGCGGACGACGCCGGGACGTGCCTCTGGGCCCAAGGCACAGTGGGCCAGAAGACCGGCGCGGGTGGCCAAAACTCAAGACGCGCTTTGAGCTCTCAATCGCTAAACAGGACTCGAACCGAAAGTGACCCCAACAATGGATTCCTCGTTCGGAGAGCAATCCATTGGTGGGGTCAGACGTTTGGTTTGAGTCCTAGAGTTTTGGCCGGCTTGCCCACGGTGCAAGTCAGCAGGCAGCCTGTGCGCCCCTGCCAAGTCCGGGGTAGGCAACACCAGGGCGCCGGCGTTTGGCGGAGCCGCCTATCCTGTCTTTCGCAGGCGCTCCCTATCGCGCGAGTGTGTGAGTGCATGTGAGTGTGTGCGCGCGCGCCTGCCCATCTCATTTGTCCAGAATGTAGTCCCTGCGGGAGCGCATCTTGTTTGCGTGGGTGCGTCCTTATTGTCTGCCAGCATCGTCGCTCCCGACCGTCCGTCTGCCTGCTCGGTCTGCCCGGCCCGCGCCGCCGTCGCTGCTCCCGGCGTTCCGGGTCCACGACGTGCACTGCGTAGTGTACACGCCTGCCTCCCTGGATGACCACGCCGCGGACGCTCACTCACACAGGAGTAATTACCCGTGTACGTGAGGCGCGGCCGCGAGTGTGACGGTGTGCGTGTCGATTCGCTGTGTGTGAGTGCGGAAGGGCAAATTTTGTGTAATATGTCGTGCCACACGAACAAGTCAGTGGAATTAAAAAGCGCTGACGCAGGACCCTGTCTTTTTGTCCCTTCACTCTGCTTTTGTTTCTAATCGATTGTGTTTAGTTCTCTTCCCGCGTGCAAAACGTCCTCGGTGGGCAACTCCTTGCGGCCTGGCCTTAACTCTCCCGACACACTTCCCACCCCAAGCGATCGCCGCTAGCGGGGCAATTTTAAGTTTTTTATTAGTTGTTTTTTTTTTTTAAATTATTTTTTTTTAGTGCCTGACCTGGTCGACCTGGTCATGAGGAGCAGGGCAGGGCTGCCGCGGGCTGCCGCGCGCCTTTCATCTTGATCGCGCCCTCGCACGCAACAGTGCCACCGCGGTACGCGCGGACTGAGGCACAGTGGGCAGTGGGCAGCGACGCGTAGCGCACAGCGACGCTCAGCGACGCTCAGCGACGCTCAGCGAGGCACGACGCCCACACCGATGTCCGTCGACCGAGCAGTCCGATCGATCACGCACTGGCCTCGCCTAATAAAGTCGCATAGAAAAGCGAAGACAAGAAGCAGGCAACCCCACTCGCGCAGCGATACCGATCTCGGAAGCCAAGGCGGTGGCTGGGGTGAACTGGGGTGCCGGCTAATAATCGGCCAAGGCTTAAGGCCTTCCTGGGTCAGCGGGTCAGCGGGCAGCGAGGCGAGGGCGAGGCCCGGGGGTGGCAAGGGGCTATCTTACCTCTGCAGCGCGTGCAGTAGAAACCGTACAAGAGGAAAATTTCACAAAAACCAGACCAAGTAATTTAGTTGTTTTTAGAGAAACACACAAAAAAACAAAAATAAACGGTATTTTAATTTTTTTCTTGTTTTTTTTTTTAAGAAAAAAATTTTGATACAAAATTTTTTTGGAGCAGATCATGTGACTTACCTTAAAGTAGACCGACAAAAATTAGACCGACCTATTTTTGACCGACCTTTATAAAAATATTGAATAAAAAAATTGGATAAAAATTTTCGCATTTTTGACCGACCTAAACTGGGGGCGGGTCATTGTGGAGTAAAAAATATTTTTTTTGTTTTTGTTTTTTTGTTGTGTGTGTGCTTGGTACGGAATGGGCTGCGTCACACCGGCCGCACCGTGACTCACACTAGGCGCGGCGGCCTGGACGAGTCCGCGGCCAGGACGGCCAGGATCACGGGCACAGTGTGTCACTCACGATGCACGTCACATTCGACCCGGAGGTCACTCCAGCTGCTTCACCGCTTCACCGAGTCGTCGCTCTGTCTCTCTCGCACTCGTGGGGAGTTCCGCAGGGGCGCGAGAGAGACAGAGCGACGGAGCATCGCCGTGCTGGCGCGTGGCGGCGCGGCCCAGATCCGCGCTGCAGTGTTTGTGTATGCCTTAACGGGAGGAAAGAGGCAAGCCTTTGTTGGTCGGCTCACGGCAGTCCCAAAAAAGCAACGCTCCTCCGTGCAGACCGCGCCGCGCGATACAGTTTTTCTAAAAGACAAAACAATGTTATCCTGTCCGTAAATCGTAACGAACACCGCCATCATGCCCGGCAGGACGAGCCTCGTCCTCTCCGCGGGCAGGGAGACCTGGCCCGGACGCGTGTCCAGGCCTTCATTGAATTAGTGCGCATAATCCGTCAGCTAGACCACGGCCTGCCCCTCCCCAGTGCAGTGGGCGGGCCGGGCAGAGGCCGCGTGGAATGGGGGAATATCTCCACTCCAGCCGGCATCCATTTAACGGCGGAGTGTGCACCGGACTGGGGGACCCTCTTCTTGGCTTGTCTCAGTGTGCGCGTGATTGTGTGTGTGTATATGTGTGTGTGTGTGAGAGACTTTATATGTGTGTCACTGGTGCCAAAACGTCCCATAAAGAGGGTACACACGACCAGAGGCTCCATCAGAGGCGGGCGAGGATCCAGAAGCAGCCTGCGGGAGAGTCAGAGCGAGGGTCCTTTTAAAAGTTGCCGCTTTGGAGGGCTCAGGTGTGCGAGGCGGGCTGGTCATTCTGATACATCAAACGTGACTTTTCCTGCAGCCGCGAAAGTGGTGCGCGCTCGAAGGACGGCGAGAGGGCTGCCGATCCATGAGTCGAGTGCGTGAAGAAGGCCGATCGAGACGAAACGGTTGTATATCAGGGGACCTACCCACATCCCACTTTAGTGAGTGCATAGCGTTATGGGTTAGTCCCGAACTTCGAAGTGGATACTAGATACCTTTCAACCCTGTAGCTGTCGTTCGAATAGGGCGTGTGCGTGAGCTTCTTCTATCTGCCACTAGAGTGCTCCGCGCTCAAAGCGCGTCTGTTCTCTCGCGGGGACGACTCCGTGCGCCAGTTCCGTTAGTCTCTGCGCCGTTTTTCTGACACTTCAGGATAAGTCTCATCTGCCTGCCAGCCTGCCAGCCCATGAGGCAAATAAGCAGGGAGAGGACTTCAGCGGGCCTCCTGTAAACCGCTCGACCATTCATGCTATTTCGACTAGTTCGACTCTCGCTCGACCAAGATTTTTTTTTTCCCTGTAGGCATAGCGAAGGTTCACAGTGGGGGAAGGAAAGAAGAAGAAAGAGATGTAGCAGAGAGAGAGAGAGAGGGAGAGACTGGCCGAGACGCCGGCGGAGGGAATAAAATGGGCCGGTTCACCCATTCCACCAGGCAGGCGGCGTGGCGGAGTGGGTCGAGGTGAAGCCGGCGGAACCATGGGAGGTCCCGGGTTCGACTCGCGGGGAAGAAGATTTTCGTTTTATTATCGATCTTGTTTGATCCAGAGTTTTAGGCGGGCGAGCAAGCAGGGCGGAAAGCAGGTGGTAACCCTCACCGGCGAGAAAGACAGAAGTGCGGGCATTTGAACCCTCGCCGTCGGGGAGCGGTGGCGGATGGGTGGCCTATCCGGCGGAAGGCGGGCGCTCGCCGGACCACAACAACGCTCCGAACTCAAACTGCGAACGCCTTTGAACAACGCGAGTCGCTGGCAACGCCGGCGTCAGCCTCACCTTCGAAGGACGGCGGCTGGTCGTCGAGGTCCAGGTACTGCGGCCGCCGCCCCTCGCCGTCCCACAGGCTGTACGGCAGCTCGTCGTCCCTGCTGCCCGCGAGGGGCGCGAGGCGTCGCACATCCACCTCGAATCCGCCGTCCTCGGCGTACGCGTCCAAGACCGGGCCCGAGGACACCGGCTCCCCGGCGCCTCGACGCCGGCCGTCGCGCAGCTTCCTCGGCGTCGTGGACTCGGCCTTGGGGCGGCACTTGTGCGCGTCGCGCCGTCTGGTGGCCGTCGGGTCCTCCGAGTCGGACGGCATGGCGTCGACGAGGACGAGGCCGTCGCCGACAACGTCGCTCCTGTGCGGAATGGATCTGAACAGTAAAGAAAGCTCTACCAAAGAATCGGAGTACATCGTTTGTACGACAGACTGTACCGGGGGAGCAACAGTGAAATTTTGGGTCGGCGGACGCTTTCTTCGCGGTGGTGACTTCACTACCTCACCCTTATTAGCCTGGGCCGCCTAAAGTCTTCGGCGCCCCTAGGCCAAATACTGTAGCTTCGTAAAAAAAAAAAACAACAAAAAAAAAAAAAACAGAATCAGCGGGTGTTGAAACTAAGACTATGGATTCGGTGTGGAATGTCTGTACACTCTGAGCCACCAGCACCGCTGTAGTGGCGGTGGATACAAAGACTCACATGTGATGTTCGATTCCTGCCGCACGCACACTGTTCGGATCCAGCCATTCAAAGGCACCGCTTCACCGGAGGCCTACCATGCGACACGGTGGCCGAGAACCATAAGGAGCAGAACTCAGAATCCGGGGAAACCGCGGTTCGACACCCAGTGCACTGGTCATTTTCGACGGACTGTCCTGGGGGAGCGACAGTCAAATTTTGGGTCGGCGGACGCTTCCCTCGCGGTGGTGACTTCACTTACTCACCCTTACTAAGCCGGGCCGCCCTGAGTCTTGGGCGGGGACGTTTCCCTCGCGGTGGTGACTTCGCTTACTCACACTTACTAGCACAGTTGTCTACGAAATCTATGTCCATTCACAGTCTGGACGTAGTCGTCTGTAGATAGTCTACTGGTCGTCTACGACATCTATGTCCATTCATTGTCTGGACAAAGCCGTCTATAGATGGTTTAACCTGAGTTCAACACCCAGTGCAAAAGTCATCGGCGCCCCTAGGCCAAATACTGTAGCTTCGTTGAAAAAAAAAAAAAAAAAAAAAAAAAGAATCAGCGGGTGTTGAAACTAAGACTATGGATTCGGTGTGGAATGTCTGTAGACTCTCAGCCGGGGTGCGTTGACCGGGCCGCCCCAGACGAACGGTCGTCTCTGTCGGCCGCCCGCGAGGTTGCGTCGGCCGGGCCGCCCCAGACCAACGGTCGTCTCTGTCGGCCGCCCGCGAGGTTGCGTCGGCCGGGCCGCCCCAGACCAACGGTCGTCTCTGTCGGCCGCCCGCGAGGTTGCGTCGGCCGGGCCGCCCCAGACCAACGGTCGTCTCTGTCGGCCGCCCGCGAGGTTGCGTCGGCCGGGCCGCCCCAGACCAACGGTCGTCTCTGTCGGCCGCCCGCGAGGTTGCGTCGGCCGGGCCGCCCCAGACCAACGGTCGTCTCTGTCGGCCGCCCGCGAGGTTGCGTCGGCCGGGCCGCCCCAGACCAACGGTCGTCTCTGTCGGCCGCCCGCGAGGTTGCGTCGGCCGGGCCGCCCCAGACCAACGGTCGTCTCTGTCGGCCGCCCGCGAGGTTGCGTCGGCCGGGCCGCCCCAGACCAACGGTCGTCTCTGTCGGCCGCCCGCGATCTGTCGGCCGCCCGCGAGGTTGGGGCGGCCCGCGGGCGGCCTGTGCTAGGCAGTGTGAGTAAGCGGAGTCACCACCGCGAGGGAAACGTCCCCGCCTAAGACTCAGGGCGGCCCGGCTTAGTAAGGGTGAGCAAGTGTAGTCACCACCGCGAGGGAAGCGTCCGCCGACCTAAAATTTGACTGTCGCTCCCCCAGGACAGTCCGTCGAAAATGACCATCGCACTGGGTGTCGAACCGCGGTTTCCCCGGATTCTGAGTTCTGCTCCTTATCGTTCTCGGCCACCGTGTCGCATGGTAAGCCTCCGGTGAAGCGGTGCCTTTGAATGGCTGGATCCGAACAGAGTGCGTGCGGCAGGAATCGAACATCAAATGTGAGTCTTTGTATCCACCGCAACTAGAGCGATGCTGGTGGCCGAGAGTCTACAGACATTCCCTACCTAGGCCATAGTCTTAGTTCAACACCCGCTGATTCTGTTTTTTTTTTTTTTTTTTTTTTTTTACGAAGCTACAGTATTTGGCCTAGGGGCGCCGAAGACTTTAGGCGGCCCAGGCTAGTAAGGGTGAGGTAGTGAAGTCACCACCGCGAAGAAAGCGTCCGCTGACCCGCTAATTCTGTTTCTTTTTTTTTTTTACGAAGCTACAGTATTCGGCCTAGGGGCGCTGTGGTGCTAGAGGGTGCATTGCGGTTTAAGTTGGCAGCGCCCGTTCGTCCCTTGTTTTGTCCTACTGGTTTCTGAAAGGACACCCTTCCGAGAGGCTATGAACGTAGCCCAGACACGAGGGTTTGGGAAATTAAACGTTCGGTACGTCGGACGACAAGGGGGAGAGCAGGGGGAAGAGTAGGTCTAGGTGGTAGGTCAGAGCCGGGGGAAGAGCAGAGCATGTTACAGGGCAAGAGGTAGGTCAAAATTTAGTAGGTCCCGTGAAATCTGCCCTCTGAAAATCAGTAGGACAAGTTTAGACCTACTGCTCGGCTCTTTTCGGGGGAAAGTCAAGAAAATGATAGTAGGTCAAAAAATAGTAGGTCCCGTGATATACACCCAAAATTTAGTAGGTCCCGTGAAATCTGCCCTCTGAAAATTAGTAGGACAAGTTTAGACCTACTGCTCGGCTCTACTCGGGGGAAAGTCAAGAAATTGATAGTAGGTCAAAAAATAGTAGGTCCCGTGATATACACCCTCCGCGAGTGTTTGGGGCTCGGGGCGAGGCGCGCGCCAGGACAAAGGACACGGCGAGGGCGGTGGACGCGGCGGCGCGGCGCGCCATCGTGCGTGAGCGTGCGACGAGGATGGAGACATAGGCCGAGGGCGCCGGGGCGGGGCGGGCTCATGGCGGGCCCATGGCGGGCCGCGGGGGGCAGTGCGGGGCGTCTCATCATCCCCCCCCCCTCGCCGCAGCGGCGCCGAGGAGGCGCCCCTTCCTCCCGCCCCTGCCGCGTGGCCAAAGACATCAGCATATCGCCAGCACGCGTGCGGCCCGCACGCAACATATATGAAAAGGCGGGGTGGGGTGAAGGGTGACATGTCGATTTTCTGTCACCTCTAAAGCGGGTTTCGTCCCCGCGCGGAGAAATAGGTCGATGATTCGGAGTGGTGACAAATAAAAATCGTTGCGACATCACTGTCACTGCAAAGCGTCAGGTACTCGAGGATGGGCGAGTAGGTGGCGTCGGACGACGCCGGGCTGGATGGCTGGATGGCTGGACGGCGCCAACGCCGAACCGGATCCCGGCGACTCGCCTGACCCCGATATTAGGGAGGGAGGCTTGGTGCGTCGTGCGTGGGGCCGCGGGGTGAACGACCCCTCGATCCGTCACACTGTTGTCGAGGCGACAGGTGAATACTGTACCCCTGAGCCGGTGGGCCGGTCCGCTGCGAGTGTAGCGCGGGGTGCACAGGGTGCGTGTGGCGAGGGGTGGGGGGCGGGGGCGACGCCCCGTCAAAACAAAAAGCGACGCTGGTCCCTCGCGGCGTGGCGGGGCCCTGGCGGTGCGGCGTCGCGGCGCCCCCGGGGCGCGCCACTCCGGCGCCACTGTCACTAGTCCGCCTAAGGGTGGCGCCAGCAGCAGCACCCCCTCCACCCCGCCGCCGGCGCCCCGCGGGCCCCCGCGGGTCCGGCCTGGCGCCGCGCGACGCCAAGCGTCGATCTCGGCGTCGCCGCGGCGAGCCCCGGGGCTCCAGCGGCCTTTGTCTAGATTTCGTGTTCGTGCTGCATGGATTGCCTTATTGGCGGTGAAACCGCCCGACTTAGAAGAGATAAAAACCTCATCCTCAGACAATATCATAAGGCTACTTCAATTCAAAAATAATTGCGTAAATTTTTGCAGCGGTACGTTTGACTGGCTGGATCCGTACAGAGTGCGTGTCGAAATCAGGAAAAGATACAGCAGGAACCGCACCCCTGCTCTCGAAATTCGTAAATTCCCTCCAAAGCTAAGCGTTCTTCGAACGCGACCGAAGGGAATGCCCGCCTTGAAACCCCGGGCTACGCGATGAGCTTTGTCGCGCACCGTCCTCCCTGCGACGCGCTGGAACTTCCCCCTCCCCGTCGCGTCGTGTGGCGCCGGCACGCCGCCGGGGATGTGGGCACCATGAGGGTAGCCAGGGCTAGCCAGCGCTAGCCAGGACAGAGCCAAGGCCATTGGCCTGGATCCCCTCGCGCCGCATCGGCGGGGCGGAGCGGGGCGGGGCACAGTGGGCCAGAAGTCCGGCGGCGCAGGCGGCCAAAACTCAAGACGCGTTTTGAGCTCCAGAGTCGCAGAACGTGTGACCCCACCAATGGAGTCCTCGTTCGGAGAGCAATCCATTGGTGGGGTCACACGATCGATTTGATTTAGCGACTCTGGAGCCCAAAACGCGTCTAGAATTTTGGCCGCCTCAACGGTCCTCCGACCCACTGTGCGGGGCGGGGCGGCAGGGGGATGGAACCGGAGAAAACACGGCCATAACTATCAGTGAGGCTACTGCTGCTGTTGAGTGAGGCGGCAGGAGGCTAGTGTGGGTAGTGTAGTTGTGTGCTTTGCCCGACCCGAGGGCGGCCGTGAGGCGCCGGCCTCGTACTCGGTGGCCTCCAACGGGATCCTGGTGGCTGTTGCGTGCAATGCCGTATTGTGCGTGTCATTGCACTGCGCGCCAACCTTGCAGGGATCACCTTAAATTACGAAATTGAATGCAAACGCTTTTTAAGTTTTTCCTTGACGTCCTTTGGCCACGTTATCGCCAAATGAAAATGAAAGCACCAACACCGACCAGCCAACCACCGCCAGGCCTGCTGGCGCCAGGGCGGGGTGGGGCGGGGCGAGGCGGGGCGCAGCGCGGCGCCGCGGCGTTGGGACTATAACCGCCCCCCTGCGCTCCACGTGGGGAAGACTCACCCCGAGAAGAGTCCGGTCACCCCGGCCGGATTTGACCCAGTTCCTTGTTGGGGCCCTGGATCCCACCCCCGCCCGACCAGCAACAGCCCCTGTCATCGGCTTTGCTTGCGCCGTTGTTCCTTCAAAGAGAAGAGATTTGGATTGAATTCTATAAAAAAATATAGTACACAATCAGACTTACTGTAATATGGAATAAGTTTATTAATTATAATACAGCATATAAATGTTTGACAACACGTACAATATAAATACTGACAATTTATCAGTTCTTTAATCCATTGGCCTTCAAATAACAACTTAGGTAAAAATTTCACTGGAGGGTGCATTTGCCAGAAACTTGTTTCTTTTGGTGTACCAGAGCCTACACCCAAGCAGAAAAGTTTGAGAGTGCACATTTATTTATCAAATACAGTAAGAAGCTAGTTTCAAGGCCTGACTATAACACAAATTTTGTCTAAATCATAAAAATTGTATAACAGAGGATTAATGAACAAATAACATAATAATTAGTACAATAACAACAAAAATATCATAAAAATTAATATAAGTTATGACACATCAAACAGACACAGACAGGACTAGTAGTTTGGCTGTAAGGTCACACTTTGAAAGAAACATGATCTTTCATAAGGTAAATATGCCTTGCGCAAGGTTATCACATACCCAGGAAGGTTGCACAAGAGACCAAGGAGTAGAATGCTGCTTGCTTATTTTCAATGTTAAACACACACACCTTTTCAACAATTCAATAGACAGTTCATCTCAGTCTTCTTTCAAAATCAAATTGTAAAAAAATTGGCGCCTGTTTTAAAAGAGATCTCTTGGTAAAGAAATACTGAAGAGGTAAAATGACTTGAAAAAGAAGTGGGTTCATAAAGTTTTCAATGGGAAAAAGGACATAGAAGACTATCAGAGTGAACAAAAATAGTTCAAAAGAATAGGACAGAAAATCAAATCTTTAAATTAATAATAATACAACATTTGAATCGTGTGCTTTGAATTTCATATCACAATTTTAAGTTAATAACATTTATAACCATTGTATTTTATCAGTAAATAACTTATTCTGGTGCTTTCTTGTGAGCACCCCAGCCATGGAAGCACTTTGTAAAACGGCGGGACTCCTTGTTTTTCAATGTCAGGAACAATTTTCTTGGCCTCTCTGGTTGTTTCACCCGCATGTGTTGGATGTAAACCTGAATAAGATCAACATAACACCATTACATAATATAAAAAATTTAACCACATACGATCTCTTAGAAACTTTAAAGCTGACTGTACCTGAGCTGATTTATAAGCAAGCTTGATTTCAACTTCACTGCAACGGGCCCCAAGCCACAAGAATACTTGTTCTCCATTATCTAGTATCATTATGTCATCATCTGCCAGGTCATCCTGAAACAAAGATAAAAAATGTTAACAATCAATCACCATGGTACCAAAGGTAAAAAAAGTCAAACAAAAGAAGGAAAGGAACAAACCTGGCAAAAGTCAGAACATTTTTCTGAAACTGTGAAGTATCCCTTTTCGTTGGAACAGCGGAAAAGACGAGTGTACTTCATGAATTCTGCATCAGTATCATGTGGTTTCTTACCACCAAGACCAACCCAGAAAAAGTTGTCCGGTTCTTCACCTTCATTTATATACTGAAGACTAATCCAAGGCTTTTTTTTGACCAAGAGAAAAAGAAAGAGCATATGATTAGTACATACATCACACAAACTGCTGCGATAAGTTAATGAATAACTTGCACCTACATTGTTGAACATTTCCTCTGCTATTTCTTCAACTAGACGTAGTTCATCTGGGTCTGCTTTGGAACCCAGCCACACATAAATGATGCTGGACTCTGCCTCTTTGTCCAAAGGAACTTTAAGAATGTAGCTGAGAAAAATAAAACAGTTTTCAACAGTTTGATTCGAGTGACCAGGAAAGAACAATGTCGTGAATTCAATGAAACAAATGGGTCAAAGAGCTCACCAGAATGCTGAGTTTAATGTAGTTGCTTCTGGTTTAACTTGAACCAGGCGTGTATAGAGTGCAGATCCATTTGAACGTAGCTGGAAAAATTCTACAGGAGCAGCTTGATCAGCAGGCCTTTTTTCCTTGCGACGACCGATGTGAATTACAAATCTTCTCTTGAAATGGGCCATGAACTTCAAGTTTTCTTGTTGTTGGTGAGTGCGAACCACTTCCAATTTATCTCCAAATAATGATTTGAATTTTTTCTGAAGACTGCAAGAAGGTACATAAGAATAAATTAATTTCAGATTTTTAACAATGTGTAGGAGAAAACAGTGTTCATGAAGCATTCCTCTACCTGAAAGTAAATGTAAGCCAGCCCATATTTCCAGCATCTCTACCTTGCCAGAAATACACGACACACTGGTAATCATCTTCAAGTGGGGCCTGACGCTCTTCATGTTCATTGCCTTCATTTCCATCTTCATCCGGTGATTCCAAAGGCACCCAGTACCGGCAGAGGAACACATAACAATCTTTGCTGTAAAAATGACCTGGAATCCAAACAATCAAATTTATTATTATTATTATTATTATTATTATTACAAGAAGATATGAATGTGGATTTTTAACAAAAGAAATACTAACCAAGCTCCTCTTCTGGCAATCTTACAAACTTCTTTCCTTCCAGAACAAATGATTCCATAGCTTCCAAATCTTCATTCCATTCTTCCATTAGTTGCTGTGCCTCTGTTGCAGGCATGGGAGGTTGCCTTGGAGTAAACAGTGCTGCAAGATCCGCCTGTAACAATCAATTTTAAGATTCTTACACTTCTCTCAATGGAAAAAAGTGAAATGTTTAATCTGTTATGCAATGACCTTGGTTTCTTGCTGTCTTGCCCACTTTGTAAGATCAGCTCCTGTCTTGGCAACTGATTCAGCTGTGCGGGTAAAATCTACAGCTATTACTTCATCCCAACCACAGAATTTGGATTTGAATAATTGGGTTTCTGTGCCTTCCTGCACTCTTGTGACCCATGCATGTGAAGGCCGCTCCAGCATTGCAAACAGTTCTTGAGACAGTTTCACAGCAGCTGCTCTCACGAGTCTAGTAGATTTCTTGCCAAACCTAAATAAAGTAAAAATGGTGAGCGATCTTTACAATGGCAATAATAACGCCAATTTTTATTAAGAGTTACATACCAAACAAAAACATCCAAAAAGCAGTCCAAAATGTAGACATTACGACTCTGCAAAAGAGTGTGCTCCAGCTTGTTGTGGGGAACTTCAACTTGTGGCAACTCTAGATACCCCATACCAAGTTGCACCTGATAAAGCCTTGGAGGCATAGGAGTGAAGTTTGCATTAACATGTTCTTCAATAGGATCTTCAGGAGGCTCGCCGTCCTCGAGACCCATTGCAACCCAAAACTCATTATCTTCAGAACCTGCAAGCTGAGTCAGTATCTCAGCCTTGTTTTTACGCTCAGATTTGTTCATCTTCTCAGCCAAGAGTCTGTAATTAAGTGGCTATGGGTAAGAAACATACTGTGACAACACCTAAATGATCACAAGGTATTAAAAGGCATGAACGCACCTAGCTTTGCTCTTGAAGGTGTTCTTAGCAGGAGGTCCATACCATAGATAAATCTTCAAGCCACAGTCAAGAACAAAGACATAGCGAGGGTCCAAAGATGTGCAGGCCACAGCAACAGGCTCCAGGTGAATACCATGACTAGCAGCAGCATGCACTCTGTACAATCTCTTAACATAAATGGTATCCTCCACAGTGAAAAATCCACTACACGTACGCCCGCCTTCAATGTACGCAATATCACAATCAAATAGAGCTAGAAAATCTTCTGATTCATCTCCTTGCTCTTCCCGGATCGTTCGGCATTGAGCACCAAGATAATTGCGCAAATTAACTGCATGAATTGCAGCACAGGCTCTTTTGTCCAGCTGTAAAATTAAATGATTGATTGAAACATTAAATAAGCCCAATTTTAAGAAGAATGGACATGAAATCAATTGCCAAATTACCGTTGCTTTGTCACCAATCCAGAAATATATTTGCCAGGAAAGCTGACCATTGTCATCAACACTAGTTTTAAGTACAATGTAACAATCACCTTCATAGAACTTGCCATGGGCAACTTCCTCAACCTGTAAAATTAAAATATGAACCCACGAATTAGTCAAGTTTGTTACACCGCAACAAATGATCCTTCAAATTTACTTATCTGAACTTAAAAATATTAGAATCTTGATAAAACCAAATGAAAAGTCTAATGACAAATATGGTAGAGATTGTGATTTTTTTTTCTTGAATTTAGGACTTGTAGTGTACCCCCATGATGACACAGGAGTAAAAGCTTTCTCTGGCTCAGGATAGGCATCGCAAAACCATGCAAGGACATGATTGAAACATACTACAAATGAGCTAAGCACCTAAGGCAGAAGGAGCTAACCTTCCTGATCTTCACAGTAGGTGTTTTAAACACAAATTTCATTTTTCTACTCTTAAGCGCAAAGAGAAGGAAAACAGCAAGTTCAGCTACTTATTCTTCATTTAATGAGAAAATAAATTATATGGATGGGTATGTACTGTATATCCTAAGAGGTAGCCTTAAGAGGGGAAACTGAGGAGGAATCTAACCGTGCGTCATGCCTTGGCTTCACTGCCACCCACAAGCATCACGCTTACCATGTCATCTGCATCCTTACCCCCATTTTGAAAAACTTGATCCGAGTATCGAGGAGGATAAATCTAAGCAGTAATGTCACAGTCAACCAATAAGTGTACAGTATTTTGTAGCAGAAGTCTCAAACATTTGTTCCCATCCTCCACAAAATTAAAAAAAAAAAACAACTAATTCCAATCTGATATTTTAAAAAAATAGTATACCTTCTTACAATTATCAAGAGTGTAAAAACATGGGTCCTTACCTGATTAGGAAGAAAGTTCTCTATCTCCCACACAGAGAGGCCAGGAATTTGACCAGCGTCTTCATCAAAGAACTCAGAGTAATCGAGAGGGGGTTTCTCCAGAGATTCATCCCACCTCTTAGGCCTGTAACAGTGCAACACAGTTAACTAAACTGCCAAATATTCTCTACATTGAAAATAAAGCAACAGATGGCCTACTTCAAAGATTCTGCTTTAACTTCCTCCAGCGTTCTTCTGTTCTTTTCCTTTGCAACATCTTTCATGCCCTTAATAAAAGCAAACAAAAAAGAGGATTTAATGACAAAGTGCATTAGTCAGTGACCAAATTACTCAAAAGAAGAAGTGCATTGAGTACCTTCAGGATTTTAGCTTGGTCTTGATCAGCTTCTTCTTGATCACGCCTACCTCTTCTTAGGCGCAATTTACGGGCAATGGGATCCTTGCTGGTACCTTTGAAAAAAAAAAAAAAAAGAAATCACTAAAGTATAAGAGGTTGTATATTAAAATGGTCTTGACAGAGCTTGCAAAATGGCTTACTTTGAGCTGGCTGTGGATTTGGTGCACTAGCCCCAGCCAGTCTTAACTGGGTTTGGAGGGAGAAGTCAATGTTGTAAAATTCAATGCCTGCTCCACGTCGTGCTTCAGTTGGCTTCGGTGGCATAACCAGGTCTGGGTTGTTTCTCAGGTCAAGAGTTTCCAATTCTGCTAAGTGTATTGCGTCTGGTAAAGTTATCAGTCGATTTCCACTTATTATAAGTTTTTTGAGTGACCCACACCTGAGGAAGGAAAGTAGTTCTTCAATACACTTGAATGCATTCAAATAATTTTTATACTGTCTTTTCTACCACAAGCACTGGAGGTAGAATTTTTGATGAGAAGACTAACCTGCAAAGTCCCTCCGGGATCATCTCCAATTGATTATTTGAAGCAGAGAACACCTCTAAACTGCCCAATTTTCCTACACCAGAAGGAATACCTTCAAAGTCCAATTTATTGTCATTAAGATACAATCTTCTCAAGGCTGCTAATTTACACAGTGAAGCAGGAAGAGCAGTGAGTTGATTGTCACAGAGATTCAAGACCTCTAAATTAGTCCACATTTCTAAAAACAAGAACACCACATAAAACTCTTGTAATGACAGGTACAACGTTTTTTAAATACAATTAAAATAAAATGGAAGTACATACCAACTGCAGATGAGAGTTCAGTGATATTATTTGAGCTAAGATTGAGTCTCTTCAAATTTGGCAGAGGATATAAGGCCTCTGGAACGCGTGGAAGCCCATTCATAGACAGATCAACATCTGAAAGACTTGTGAGACTTTCAAGACTGTTTGGCATGTTCTGCAAAGTTCTCATAGTGCTACGCATATGAAGAGTGTGCAAAGCTGTGAGAGAAGGAAGTTGTCTACAAATGCAACAGGGGGGAAAAAAAAAGGAGAGACAGAGAAAGAGGAAAGAAAAAAATGTTAGAATGTTGTCATGACAGTAAACCACAGACTCTCAAGTTCACACTCACCTCAATTGAAAGTGACCCATTGGATTGTGGTTTAAAACTAGGGTTTGCAAGTTTGCTAGTCTTCTAGTTTGTGGAGGAAGAGTTTCTAATTGATTGTAGCTTAGATCGAGATGTAGTAAGTCAGTCAAATGCATGAATAGTGTGTTTGGTATTTGTTCAATCCTGCCATTCAAAGAAGTGTTTTTAAATAAATTATTATTTTACGATCATTTATTTTATTATTCAAACTAGACGATACTCACATGTTATGACTGAGGTTTAAAACTAACAGTGACCGTGCGCGATCCAGGCCTTCAGGAACTTCTTTCAAGTTGTTGTGGCTTAAATCTAATGTGCTCAACTCCTCCAACCGAAACAGCTCTGAAGGGATTCCAGAGCTTTTGAGTTTGTTATGTCGTAAATTTAACGATCTCAAACACGAGAGCTCGGGGAGCTCTCCATACAATCTCTCCAAACAGTTGCGTTTCAGAGATAAATGTTCCTGAACAGAAAAATGAAATGTGAGACAGCAGATTTCAACCAAATAACACACCCAAAAGCAGTACTTCAACAATCCGCACCAATTTCATGAGATTTCCCATTTCTTCAGGAATTTGAGCAAGATTAACATTGTCTAATCGTAGCCACTGGACACCTGTCATCAGACGAATGGACTGTGGAAATCTTCCATCCTGTACGGAGAAACACCCAAGATAAGCAGTGCAGGACACAATACAGCTTTGGACACTACTACAACTTAAGGTTTTCAAATCACAGAAGACCATTTCAAATAGAGACCAGTAAGTGGAGGTTATTTTCAACAGAACTAGTCAAAAGAGTTAACAGGTGAAACAATACTTAACCTATAAATAAGATACTAGTTTAAATAACACAAGTGACTATGATCCAAACATTCAGCGTTTCTTTGGGATGCAACGCCGAAAGGTACTGGAATAAAAAATACTCACACTGAAATCATTCAAAGAGAAATCAACGCCTCTAACGAACGGTAATACGCCCGTATTTGCCATTTCGGTCAACAATTTCACTATTTTGCTTCTAACTTCTCACTTACTGTAAGTATTGAATTCATGAGATATTTTTCTATAAGTATGACAACCAACTGACTACTATGTCTCGGAGCGAGGCTAGCAGGCTAGCAGACTAGCCACGAAACGGGATGGAAAATTTACTTTTCATGTCATGCGCCGCCTGCCTCATGAGCCTTACAGGTTAGAATACCACATGGTTTCTGTGCGTCGACTGTCCAGACTCGTCTTTTCTCTATTTGTTATTGAATGCCGATTTGAAGAAAATGGGTTTAACCACGCCTCAGGTTCGGCATAGACCTAGTGCCCTAAAACAACAAAACAAAGCTCATAAACACGGCCGACACAAAAGCAAAGGAGCTTTGTCTAATGAAAGAAAAGGTAACAGGCTTAGCCTATGTGATTGTCACTTTTGTTTGATTATTTATATGTAGTGCTAATTTATCTTTCGGTTATCAGGAAAGGTATCTGTCAAAAGTATCACATCGCGGAACAAGAAAGATCTTGGTAAAGAAGCAAGGCGTCATCAAGCTGGGCAAATTCGCAAGAGGAAGAGGGATGAAGTTTTGCTTAAGAAACGAGCTATTGGCGGAGCGAAGACTGCACCCTTCTTGGTAAGTTACTCGCAAGCACATGCTGCTGTCATTTAGAGTTTATTGTACTTAATTCTTTGTGTTTAAAAGTTTTCCAGTCTTTATTCCCTAATGTCCATGTTAATTGTCTTGTTTCTTCGCAGGTTGCTGTGGTGCCTCTTTCTCCAGAGGTTTCATGCGCTGAGGCGATGGAAATGCTTCAAAGAGCAGATCCAGAGGCCATTGTTACCAACAGCCCGTCTAAGATCATTCACATCAGGTAAGTTAATCATTAGCCTTTTTGACTTTATTTCAAAGATTCTAACTTTGCGTGTGGTTGTGTTCTAGTGTTCCTAGATTCAAGCAGAGATTTTCGTTTGTGGAAGTGACACCTGGTGATCTGTATGCAACACTAGATGCTCTGAAAGTGGCTGACACTGTGCTCTTTCTAGAGACGGCCCGTCATTGGGAAGAGGGCCTGTATCCCGAGGCTGAGTTATTGCTCACTGTGTCCATGACACAAGGTTTACCGTCTACTGTTGTGGCTATTATGGACCTTGAAACAGTTTCCAAAAAGGTATCATCTAAACTTGAAGTTCCTTTCAACCTGTCTTAATGTGTATCTTGAGACACCTACATCACATTCAATTTTTGTTTGTAGAAACAACAAGAAGCTAAAATGTCAATTCAGAAAGAAATTGGGCAGTATTTGCCTGATGAGAAGGTTTCGACACTTACCTCAGATAGTGATTCTCTTGTGGTTTTGAGGCGCATTGGTGGTCAGAAACAAAAATCCATCACTCAGAGAGATCGCAGGGCTCATTTGATGGCTGAAGAAATACTACCTGTACCAGATGCAGAGGTCAGCACTTTACTCCCAAAGAAAAGAAATTTATGCTCCCAATGATTCATAACATAACAAATTCTGTTAAATTCATGTGCTTTTCAGAGAGACGATCAAGTCACCTTGCGTTTAACTGGCTATTTGAGGGGCCAGACTTTGTCTGCTAATCAATTAGTTCACTTACCTGGTTGGGGTAATTTCCAATTAAAATGCATTGAAATGCCAGCCCGAGACCCCCACCCATTAGAAATTCGCAAAAGGTCAGATGTTGATGATATGGAAGAAGAATTGAAAGTTTTAGATATTGCTGATCCTCAAAAACAGGTACTTAAATGATGCAACCTATCTTGAATTTATCATTGTTTTTTAAAATTGATTTGACTAATATTTCATTGAAGGAGAGCCTTGAAAGTGAAAATGTCCCTGATCCTATGGATGCCGAACAAACTTGGCCAACTGAAGAAGAAATAGCCGAAGCAGAGGCAGAACGTAAAGCTCAGAGAAAGGTGAAGAGGGTTCCTAAAGGATTCTCTGACTATCAGGCGGCGTGGATTCCAGACTGTGATGCAGGTATAGTATATAAAATAATAATTTCTTTCCCTCCAATCATACTGTTCTGCAACTAGCTTTTGATTCAAATTTTCATTCATTTCAGAGAGTGCATCTGAAGATGATGAGTCCGATTTAGATGATGATATACAAGACCCTGATCTTGATGCTATGTCAGTTGAAGAAAGTGGTCAATCTAATGATGAAGAAGAAAATGAAGATGATTTTGACACTGTGACAGAGGGAGCACCTGATGCAGACAGATATGATGCTGAAATGGATATGCATGAAGAATTAGAAGCACTCAAGAAACTGAAAGGTATGCTTCCTGTGTCCTAGAAACAACTGCTTTTTCATATAACACAATATGCCTCATTTAACTTTGTTGTCCTTCAGATGCTAAAGCTGATGCTGAATTCCCTGATGAAATTGACACACCACATGACATGCCTGCCCGGCTCAGATTTCAAAAGTACCGTGGATTGCAGTCCTTCCGCACCTCTCCTTGGGATTGTAAAGAAAATTTGCCAAGTGATTATGCAAGAATATTTCAATTTGAAAATTTTGATCGAACCCGTAAACGAGTAATGGACCACTTGAGTGACAACTCTGGAGCTATGGTGAGCTTCTCTTTGCTAAAAGCATAATTTTTGTTTGTGCCTGACATGTCACTTATGCTTTCTTGTGTGTCGTAGCCTGGATGGTATGTCACTCTAGTGATAGCTAATGTCCCGAAAGAAGTTGTAGCAGCCCACAAGCCAGGCTATCCTCTGGTTGTGTACGGCCTGCTGCCTCATGAGCAGAAAATGTCCGTCCTTAATATGGTTTTGAAACGCCCTGCTCAAATGACATTTGGTCTTCAAGGGCCAATCAAATCAAAGGAGCAGTTAGTGTTCCAAGTTGGATTCAGGAGGTTCAAAGCCTGTCCAGTGTTCAGCCAGCATACCAATGGAACCAAACACAAGGTAAAAGCTGGATGTTTCTCTACATGCACCCACAACTAAAACCTTTGGTTCATTAATATTTCAATGCTAATTACCATCTTTTCCTTTCCCAGTTTGAGAGATATTTTCAACCTGACACTGTTGTTGCTGCGACAGTGTTTGCACCTATTACATTTCCCCCGTGTTCAGTTCTGGCCTTTATTGAGAGGAAGGATGGGACTCAGGTCTGTCAGCTGTCTTGCATTATTGTATTGTCTGGTTAATTCATTTTCTTCCCTCCTCAAACTAACTCTTTTTTTGCATTTTATTTTACTGCAGCAATTAGTTGCGACAGGAAGTTTGCTGTCTGTGAACCCTGACCGAATAATTGCAAAACGTGTTGTCCTGAGTGGACATCCATTCAAAGTACACAAACGCTCAGCTGTGATCCGCTTTATGTTCTTCAACCGTGAGGACATTAATTGGTTCAAGCCTGTGGAGCTTAGGACCAAGTATGGCAGGCGAGGCCACATAAAGGAACCTTTAGGTAGGCATCATTCCATTACTGTTATCAGTTTTAAAACAATAAATCTTTTACTCTTTTATGTACTTACTAAAGTTCCTGCTTTATTTTGTTTAAAGGTACTCATGGCCACATGAAATGTATATTTGATGGTCAACTGAAGTCTCAAGACTGTGTCTTCCTCAATTTATACAAACGAGTTTTTCCCAAGTGGACCTATGACCCATGTGTCACTGCACCTGACCCCTTATTCAAGGCCTCTCTTCGTCCTATCACAGAAGAGGATGAAGAAATGAGTTAATTTATTTAAATCTCATAATATATATTTGTATTATATTGTTTACTATATAGGTCTTTTTAACTATTATTGAATCTTGGATTAGTAGGGATACCAATCATAATACAGTTGATATGAACTAAAAGAGTTACTTTCTCTCCCATGCTAGCCCTTGGGATCCAGTGACTTGGGGTCGAGGGGGAAAGAACTCGAAATTTTTGTGTGCGTTTTAGAAAATTTCTTGAAATTTTTTGAAATTTTTGAAATTTTAAGTGTGTGGGTGTGGGAAACGGTGGTGCACTCGTGCGCTGGCGATCGTGTACACTAAAAATAAATTTAAAAAATGGAACTCTACACCCCCTCCCCAGTCTTAATGGGGAGGCCTCCTGCTTTACTTCGGTGTTCGGGATGGGAACCGGTGCTATCAGGTAACTGGGGTTAATCCGATCCAGCGACTTCGATATCGTACGCCGGGGGACCCAGTAGGACCCGAGGACGCCGACACGCCTCAAACATGGGCAGAGTAGAGTAAGGCAGAGACGATAGAGAGACAGAGAAAGAAAGAAAGAGAGAGAGTAGTTTTGGGAGCTTTTGTTTGCGCAGGCTGGTCGGTACCCAAATGGTACACCCGCTGTCCGGCGCTCCCAGACCCGAACATGCAGTCAGTGGGCCAGCTTCAAAGGACTTATCAACTCCATCCGACGAATCGGAATGGACCCACTCGCGACCAATCTCGAGTGGCTGACTCGATCGGGGATCGAACCAGTGCCGAGGCCAATCCGCCGAAGCGGACTGCTTTTTAGACACCCGGGTGTAATGGCCTGGATAAATGCCTAGACCACTACACCACCCTGACTTGCACGTCTGCCGAGTGTTGGACGACGGGTTTGAGTCGCAGTGGTAGGAAGCCAGTCGAAAAATGAAAGGTAAGTTGGAGATTCGATCCCCGAACCTTACTGTCAGGGTCGGACGCCTTAACGCCCTCAGCCACCACGGCTCATGTCTGACGCCGATTGAAGCGGGTTCTTGACGCGACAATGAGCAGCGGTCAGAGAAAAAAGTTGTAAGGAAATAAGATTTGAACCGCCGATCCTCATACCGGAAAACCGACGCGTCGACACCTCCGGGCACCACGGCCCACAATAGTTCCCGCGCATTGCTGTGGCTTCGAAGCGCACTGGGAAGGGCAGTGACAAATAATAAATGTTGGGTCGGTCCTGGAAAGACAATTTCGTGATTATTTACAATAAATCTTCAAAAATTTTCAAATTTTCAATAAATCTTTTCAAAATTTTCGAAAATTTTAGAAATTTAATTATTGGTGTACATGCTCTTGGCCAGTTATGGCCCCCTTGCTTGGGGTCCACATTGAAGTTCTTATTGGCTGCCACTTAGGCAGAGAATGTCGGGCAGCGCAAAACGCAAGCCGATTGGACGTAAGCGCGAGTGACTGTCACTTTCTGCAGAATGTCAAATCATGCGCGCTCCGGGTCGGTAAACAGCTGGCATCATTCGCCCCGACCCGACCGACTTTATGGCCGGCAGCAGCAATGGGGAACCGAAATGGGGGACGCGACGACGGTTTCCTGGTGTGCAACCGCTGCCTTATCCTTGAGGAGTTGGTTCAGGGGGGAAAATCCCCAGTCTGGACTTGAAAATAATTCTAAATGGCTGTGAAAAATTATAGTGCTCACGAGAGTGAAGAAACAAATAGGAAATAGCATTTTTTTTTTCTCTTAAAATTTTGATTTTATTTTGGAAGTGGGGAGAGGCGTCCCTGTGAATGAGACGGCCCGTGCTGGGTCCAGGCCGACCGCATTTATTTGGCCGCCGATCCTCGAGTGTCGCCCGGAACCGGCGCCGGCCCCCGCCCCCACCCCGCCCCCACCCCGCCCCCACCCCGCCCCCACCCCGCCCCCACCCCGCCCCCACCCCGCCCCCACCCCGCCCCTTCCCCTGACTCGGCTTCCGCCCGCGCCGGACCGAAGCCAAGCGGTACAGACGCGTCCCCCTCCTCTTTCCCCTTTTCCCACTTTTGCACCGCTGGGTCTGCGTGCCGCGGGTGGCCGCGGGCCAGCCGGGCCGGCGGTTCCCGAAACCTGGTCGCCGAATGTATCCGACGCTAAATGAGCGTCCTTCCCTGGGCGCCACCGTGAGGCCCGCGCCGATCCAAGCCGGTCAGCGTCCGCAGGCTGATTCCGAGAGCCGCTTTCGTCGCTCTGTCTCTGTCGCACTCATCGGGCGTTCCGTATAGGTGCGAGATAGACAGAGCGACGAGAACGACTCTCGGAATCAGTCTGCTGTCTCTGATAATATTGTGCAGAGTGGCGCTCCGCCTCGTGCGCCGCGCACCAGGCCGTGACCCCCAGGGCCAAGTCCACGGCACCGCCGGCCGCCAGGGTTCTCGCCAAAAGGAGGCGGCCGTCCCGTTAGCGGCCTCCGCGCGCAGGACAAGACGAACAGGAGGACCGGGCCTTGGCCGGGCTTCCCTGCGGCGCGGCGATTGCGATCTGGAAAAGCCGCGAGGGTCGCCACGCCGGGGGCAGCCGGGGGCAGCCGGGGGCAGCCGGGGGCAGCCGGGGGCCGGGGCGGCAGAGCCGCGGCAGCGCGGGGAATAGAATTAGCGGGCGGGAAAAGCGGAAGGGGTGGGGGCGTCGCGGCCCGTGCGCGTGGTGCGGCGTGCAGTGCGTGCGCGGCCCCGCGGCTCGCTCCGCGGCTCCAGCAGACAGAGTCCGCAGTCCGGTACAGTTCAGTCCCCTGCCAGCACCTGCACCGGCCAGGAGCGCGCCGGGCCCGCCGACAACCCCGCCGTCAGCGTGAGCCGCCTGCCGCTGTGGCGTCGCGACGCGGCGCGACGCGTCCAGCCCGGCCGAGTGGAGCGCGCCGAGCCCCCTTCCCCCTCCCCCGCCCACGGTTCGGTGCATTTCCCCAGCCCCCCTTGCTACGCCGTCCGCGCCGCACCGCGCCGAACCGCGGCCCGTGGAGCAGTGTACCCGCAGGCCGCAGGGCATCCCCAGGCACCCGCCACCGCGTCTCGCCCGGGCCGCCGACAACGACAGCGACAACGTGGTCCCGCGCTCGCCTCAGTCCTTCCCCCGGCTGTCATGTGGCCGCCTGCCGCCCGGATACACCACCGCAGCCTCTCCTAGCCGCCCCACGACGACGTCACCGACCCCCGAGTCACCTCAGGACGCCACCGCGCCGAAGAGCAGCGCACGCACTGAGTCCAGGTAAGCGCACCGACGACGTCCAGCAGGACCTTCCTTGTTAGTTCCCTTCGGCGGAACTTTTTCAGGGCTTTTCAACAGCTGCCATGACTGCGGTTTTTGCGTACCCTTGCTTCGGCCGTTCTCTCTGTTTCCTTTCCGGTCGCCGGTTGGTCACGGCGCGGCGGCGTCACTGCCAGTCGAACCCGTGCTGGTCTCTGTCGCGAGTGTATGGTGCGTTTCCACGTGGAACGTGGTTCACCTGCCCGCCGGACTTGGGGGCCGAGGGGCAGCACCCCGCATAGTGCAACTAAAGTGGCGGTCGCCAAGGGCCTGGCCTCTAGCCGCGCCGCGCCTTGCGCCACATCCTCATTAAAGGAGTGTCCATGGCCAACGAGGGCGTTAACGTGGCGCCAGGCCTTCGGGGCGGTCTCTCCAGAGATTCGACCCAGCGCGACAGCACGCTAGGCACGGCGGGCCCCGTGGAGGCAGGCCGCCCTTCCACACCACTGTGCGCCGACCAAAAGGAGGCCTACCCTTCAGGCGCTCGGCTCGTCCTCGCCGTCCGTTCTCACTGTCCTCTCAGTCGTCACCCGGCCCCCGTCAGACGCGAATAATTGGATTAATTTGACGCGGAACGTGTGAGGGACAGGGCCCCCGGGAGGCGTCCGTGCCGACCCGCCGCACAGGGGTACGTCGCACCGCGGCGCACGCGACGAGCAGAGAGTGTTTGTGAGAGAGAGAGAGAGAGAGAGAGAGAGAGAGAGAGAGAGAGAGAGAGAGAGAGAGAGAGAGAGAGAAGGGGGGGGGGGCAAGAGGGGGAGATAGACAGAGACAGCGGCCGCCTCGGCAACTCTCAAGTTCAGCGCAGGGCAGCCACCTCTCTCCGTGTTGCTCCGCGTGTTCGTCATCTGTTGCACAGGTGGCGGCGAGAGCTTTACTGCCTTCTGCCTTTGTCCCTCTCTTTCCTTCTCCCCTCGGAAATCATTCGGGCATTATCGTGTCCTGCGAAATTGCCGTGAAGACATCAATCTTCCCCTGCTGCTGCCAGTCTCGCTTCCTTCCACTTGAAAACAACGGCCAACAAACAGCCGCGCGGAGAAAAAATCTCGGGAAGAAAACTGCGGAAAGAAGAAGAAGAAGAAAAATAGCGCGGACCGGCCGCGGTGGTTTTCGGCTTCGGCCGTCTGTCCTTTCGGGAAGAAAGTATCGAAAGCGAAGACGATGCGATGATTGGGCGCGATTGGCGGAACGCGAACGCAGTCCGAGTCTGCAGAGCAGCGGCAGCAGCGGCCGGGTGAAGAGAGCAGCAAGCAACGATCGGCAGCTCCGGCGGCGAGACGCGAGACGCCGAGACGGATCGCAAGCAGGGGAATCCAAAATAAAGGACGTAAGGGTGGCGCGGCGGTCCTTGTTCCTCGTTCGTCGTTCGTCGTTCTTTCCCCTCTAATTTCACGCGGCCTGCCCACTGGGCAACACGGTGGCGTGACGGGGCGACGCTGTCACCGCGCCAGCCACACCAGCGTCGCCACTCCAGCGTCGCGACGCGCTTGGCCACGGCGAAAGCAGCACTCTGCAAGCGAGCCGCACGCACCTCGTCGACCCCGCGCCGCCGGGGGGCAGAGCTGTGCACAGTGCCACAGTGGGCCAGAAGACCAAGGAATCCATTGGTGGGGTCACACGTTCGGTTCGAGCCCCATTTAGCGACTCTGGAGTTCGAAACGCGCCTAGAGTTAAAGTTTTGCCCGCCTTTGCCGGTCTTCTGGCCCACTGTGGATGCGTGTAACACCTAGGATCGCCACGGCACAAAACAAGCATAAGCAAATTTGACAGGATCATTATGACGGGTGTCAGAATTTGATTTTTTAAAATTAAATGAAAATTGACTGGTGATGACCTGAGTTTGCGAAAACTGTGGCTTGGGCCTCCAGAACTGCCAGACCCCAGAGGCGCCTCGGCCAAGCCTCTAGCGCCGAGGCTACCCCGCACCGCGCCTCCCCACGCCACGGTCCGGGGCACGGCGGCACGGCGGCAGGCGGCACGGCGGCACGGCGCGGCGGAGGCCCGGGCCTGGGTCAATGCCTGCGTTCCCTTGAGCCTCCCGGAGTGGCGCTGCAACAGGGGGAGCGAGGGGGCCGGGGGAGGGGGACGCGCCGCGCCGCCTCACATGATTCACGATTCGGACTGCGGCGGGCAGGGGGAGGGGGGGGGGGCACCAGAGCGCAGTTTACATCCTGGCCGCACTTCCGAGAGGAAGACTCACACGCCTTTTTCCCGGGGCACACGCCAGCAGCCGGGCGACGCCGAAGAGTCTCTTTCTCTATCGCTCTCATAGGGCGTTCCGCAGGGGTGCGACAGAGATATCGACGAAATGGTTCTTCGTCATCGCTCCGCGCAGAGCCCGTGGACCAGCTGCTGACGAGAACCATCATAACAGAGGATGGGCATGCAGCCCCAGCGCCACGTCACCGCAACGTAACGGTGTCCATGGCGTCCACGGTGTCAAGGCCGCCGGTCGCGCCGCCCGTGTGAAAGTGCTAGGCAAAGGCCGGCCGGCCGATTCATCAGCGCACTGGTGTTCTTGGAGCGCGCCAGGCGCATTTGAATGCCAATGCGGGGCGCGCGGTCCTTGAGGCCGGCGAAGATAGTGAGACAATCGCGCTGAGATGGTATCGCGTTTTTGAAACGGCAGTTTCGGACTGCACAATGTTGATGGCTCGGCTCGGCTCGACCCCCATCGGGCATGCGAACTTTACGCACTTTGCGTCGCAGTATGTCCAGCTCGCGGTGACACAACGAGACAGACACCGCGCTCCCAAGGCCCGCCCGGCCCCGCCCGGCCCCGCCCCTTCTCACGCTGACTGCCACTACCCCACTGCCCGAGCAAAGTTTCTGCACCATCATTTCAGTTTCCCTTTCGGCGCGTGTGTCTCCTGCGCGCGAGTTTTCCTCTTCCACAAATTTCCCTCCCCTCCCAGTCTCATGAGTTGCGAAACTACTGGGTTCGGATGCGGCGCGCGGCGTGTGTAAAACTGAGTGTGGAAAAGGAAACAGCGCGGCCGGGCGGACACGCGGGCCATGCGCCACCAGGCGAGGAGAGGAGCGGAAGAGTGATTCCCAATGTGTGGCGCTTTTTTTTTTGTCGCCGGTGCGAAGTCCGGAGGGGGGGGGGGAGCCCATTCATTGCACCGGTTTAGCGCGGCCGCCGCTCTCATTGTGCCGCCGGCAAATTGAATTGCCATTGCCCCGTCGGCGTTCCTTCAGCGCATCACACGGACTCATCGACGACTTATTCGTCTCGGCGGGGAAGACCTTCTCGGCGTCGTCCGTGCGCGCGCGCCCAGCGTTCGGGCTTCGATAGGCGACGGTGGCGCACGTCGGGTCCGTGGTGCGCGCAGCATAACGGTGCCCCCGGCCAGTGCGGCCAGCGTGGCGCACCGAGCCCCGGTGCCACTATGGCTGTCACACGATTCCGAAATCGTGTGAACTAGCGGTGGGCGTCACCACGCCGGCACGCCACGCCACGCCGCGGTGCGACAACGCACAGTATAACGAGGGACTCGCCGGGGGAAAAAAAAGCCGACACGAACGCGCACGCACTTGACATCGCGGCGTGCTTTCCGTTTTCTGGCGGTAAGCGCAGCACAGTGGGCCAGACGCAGACGCGTTTTAAGCTGCAGAGTCGCTAAACTTAACTCGAACCGAACGTGTGACCTCACCAATGGATTCCTCGTTCGGAGAGCAATCCATTGGTGGGGTCACGCGGTTCGAGTCCCATTAAGCGACTCTGGAGGTCAAAACCCGTCCGGGATTTTGACCGCCTCCACCGGTCTGACCCACTGTGCTTAGTTAAAGATGCCGTGGCTCGGCGTGCTTGGCAGGTCGGGGCGGAAACAGACAAACAGACGCTGGCCGCCGTTAGGTTTGGTCGCGGTCCTTCTTTCCTCCGCCGCGTCCAGGCTCGCGCCGCGCTAAACGGCCCGCCGCGGTCAGCCAGACACGGGCCACTTCAAGGCGAGGAGCGCACAACGCCCCGGGGCTCGTCCCGTTGCGTTCCCACGGGACGAGAGGATAGTGCCCCGCGGGAACTCCCACCGACGCCAATGTGGATGTGAAGGTGCCGTACGCGTCCAACCCTGGAAGGAACCCGCAGGCCCGGCCCTCCCAGCCGCGCTGCACAGTAGGTCAGAACACCGTTGAAGCGGCCAATATTCTAGACGCGTTTTGAGCTACAGAGTTGCTAAATGGGACCCGAATCGAACCTGTGACCCTACCAATAGATTCCCCGTTTGGAGAGCAAGCCGTTGGTGGGGTCACACGTTCGATTCAAGTCCCATTTAGCGACTCTGGAGCTCAACACGCGTCTAGAAGTTTGGCCGCCTCAAAGGTCCTCTGACCCACTGTGCGCTGGCGCCAGCCAGCCAGGACTCAGAGGACACTTTGCTTCTCAATAAAGCACACAAGGGTGGAACCGAGAGTCACCGTCGGTGCCTTTTGCCTTGGTGGCGTTGGTGAAAGCGGGCGTCCGGATGCGTGACACGGACACGGCACTGACGCGGCGACGCGCTGCTGACAGTCTGATGACTTCGGCACGTCCACACAATGAAGCTGCCGCCTCACGGCCCAGGCCGGCCCAGGCCCACTAAACCAACACGATATTTGGGGCGGATAATGCACGGTCCACTAGGCTCACGGACCGCACCGTCACGGCGGCAGGGGAAAGGGGGGGGGGGAGGGGACAGGGCCCGCCGCACCGGGCAGCGCTGCGGGCCGGCCTACCCCCGCGGGGGCCGAGGCCGAGGGCGCTGCGTGCCGCCGGTGACACGGCCCGGCCGCTAATTGCGGCAGGCAAGGAAAAGTGCGGAGGGCAATGGGGCCGTATCGCATCGCGCGGAGAGAGCGACACTGTGACTCCGTGCGTGGAGGATGAGGACGTCGAGCAGGGCGAAAGTGTGACCCCGTCTGCCCAATCTCCACCCCTACACTGTGGTGTGTGCCCGCAGGATGACGCGGTGGTCGCTGCTGCTGGCGGCCTGCCTGGCCTGCCTGGCCTGCCTGGGGCTGGCCCGCGCCGCGCCGCCTGCCGCCCCCAAGCTGACGCTGTGGACGCCCGGCCACTTGGACGGCCTGCACGACGCGCTGCTGCAGGGGACGCCGCTCCGCGCGCAGCTCACCGCCCTGCCCGAGGCCGACGCGCGGCGCGGCCGGCCCGCCGCCACGGCCAAGCTGTCCCTGTGGGTGCCGCGAGGTCAGGAGCAGGACGCCGCCGAGGCCGCCAGCGAGTGGCAGGTAAGTGTTGCGGGTGGCGGGTTCGGATCTCAGCAGGCAGGAAATGCTTTTTGCAGCCACCCTGCCGCGCCCCGCTCGACGAGACGTGCCCCCAGGTTTCGGCGATTGCCACACGAGTCGAGGCCTTGCCGCGCCGTGGAGCCGTGGTCCACTTGGAGCACAAGTAGTCCGTGGTCCTCGTGCCGGTCCAATTTTTGCGAGCCGGGCACGCGTCGCCGCGCTTCGCGGGCTGTGACTTAATTGCTGCCCCCCCCCCCCGATCCGTCCTCCTTCTGCCAGTCGTCGCGGTCGGCCCTTTATCATTATTGCCTTTGCAGTGCAGCGGCCCGTGTCTTGTCCACTGTGTCCCGATGCACGCAACCAGCTGAACCACACACCGTTATGGCGACAGTGTAAAAGTTTTATTTCATTTCTCGTTCTGTCGGCGGCAGGTAGATTTGCCTGGTTTCAGGAAACAAAGCCAAGCCCAGCGCGCCATGCGCAGATGGTGTGGCGTGGCGTGCCGATAGGCGATACGTCCGCGCTCTGCTCCGCGTGTATCGCCCGCGCCTCGCCGCTCGCAGCGCCAAATGGGTGAACGACCCGCGGCCAGTGGCGGTGGCGGTCAGCGGGCACCACGCGGGCCGACCGCAGCCCGCCGCGCCGCGCCACGCCACGCAAGGCCGCATGCGCGAGCTGACCGGAGTCTGACGCTGAGGTGTCGTCAGGGTGCTTCTTCTCATTCACTCTGCCTTGATCTGGTTCAGGACGAGTCCGCCATGGTGGTCCGTGAGGCCGCCCAGGACGACGGAGACCTCGAGGACGACGCCGTGCCCATGTCGACGTCGTGGTTGCGGGCTGCAGACAACGACCTTGCCGCGCCCTCCAGGATGACCAGGTCGGCGACGTCGTCGTCGATCGCCGGCACCCAGGTCGCCCCCAGGGCACTGGGCCACTCCCGGCGGAGGCGCGCCGCCTCCCCAGGTGCGTGTGTCGCGCCGCGCCGTTTGGCTTGGCTACATCCGTTGGCCAAATAACGACATCCGCTCTGCCCCCATGACAGGCCCGAACGAGGCGAGCAGCGAGGATGCCTCGGTGGCGGCGGACAGCAGCCAGAAGGTGCCGCCGCCGCTGCAGCAGGCCAAGGCGGCGCGCGGCCACCAGTTCATCACGGGCCGCAACGAGAAGGAGCCGCCCCCCGTGGTGCGCGAGGTGGAGGTGCCGTCGTCGGGCACCTCCGGCGGCCAGCGGCCCGGCCAGCCGGACGTCAAGCAGGACTCGCGGTCGCCGCCGCCGCCGCCCACGCACTCCTCCCCCGTGCAGTCCGGCTCCTCCCGCATCGGCGCGGCCAGGGACGCCCTGGGCCTGCGCGTGAACGAGATCCCGCAGGGACCCAGGTCGGTGGAGAGCGTTGCATTGCAGCGTTGTAGCGTAAGGGAGCGCTGCTGACCATTACACTCTGACACCCTCAAAACTGTTTTAGACCTTACTAAGAATAGATGCTTGTCGTAACAAAGTATTTTGAGCTTTGAAAATTGAAAAAAAATAAAATAAAAAAATACCAGGTGCGAATTAGAAAAAAAATTACCAGCTACGAATGGTAAAAAATGCCAGTGCGAATTGGGAAAAAAATACCAGGTGTGAATTGAAAAAAAGGGCCGGGTGCAAATTGAAAAAAGGTGCTAGTTGCGAATTGGAAAAAAAATGCCAGGTGCGAATGGAAAAAATACCGGGTGGAAATTGGAAAAAAATACCAGGTGCGACTTGTCCTGTATCTAACTTGTCTGTGTCAGGTACTCGTCGGTGTACGAGGGTGAGACGCTTCGCCACGCCGCCGACCACCGCCACTACACCGCGGACAGCTACGGCAGCCTCAACTCCTACTCCTCCAACTACGCGGGTAGCTACGGCAGCAGCAGCAACCTGGCCCCGTCCTACCCGCCGCCGCCACCACTGCCGCCCGCGCACCCCCGCAGCGCGCCGACGGCCACCCCGCGCCGCATCATCTACTACGCGTCCCTGCCCGACCCGGCGCCGCAGCAACACCTGCAGCAGTACCCGCAGCACCTGCCGCTGCCCCAGCGCCTGCCCGGCTCGTCCAGGGTGCCGCACGAGTACCGCGGCCCGCCCTACGACGTCAACGCCGCCTACTCGAACGACGGCCGCTACCCGCCGCCGCCCGGCGACAACCCTTACAGGTTGGGACCGCACCCCACGGAAACTAAAATCAACACTGTCCTGCCTGTTGTACTGAGTAGTGAATCTCTTCTCCCCGCTAGGTACACCATCATCGATGCCGAGCCGCCGGGCCCGGTGATGGGTGGGTACCGGTCCAACGCCTATCCCTACCGGGACCGCCTGCCCGGCCCCTCCCCCGCCCCCGCCGCCTACCCGCAGCCCTACCGCATCAACCCGCCGCTGCCGGCCGCGCCACTGTCGGCCGCGCCACTGACGGCCGCGCCGCCCTCACCCACGCCGGACGCGGGGCCACAGGCCGCGTCGCCCATCCAGTACACGCAGTACGACTACAACGGCATCGGTAGGTCCAGCCGGTGACTCACGCGCCGGCCGCCTTTGAAAGCTACGCGCCAAAAGACTATGCTGCCTCTCACTAGTCCCTCTTGGAGTCGGGCGGTTCTCTTCGTCGTTCTTTCCTACACTTTCGTCCTTCTTCTCTGACTGCTGAACGGCCCCCCCGTTCCGGCGCGCACCGTTCCGTTTCCTGTTTCTCGCACTCATGTTGCTTTGCTTTGCTTCGCTCGCGGTTCCTTGCCGCCCTGGCCGCGTCGCCCCGCAGGTGGCGTGGCCGCGCACTCACCCCCCGACCCTATGTCCGCGTCAGGCGCGCGCACCGCCACGGCATCCGCGCTGCTGGACTCCAAGCAGGGCCTGCCGCTGCCGCCCGGGCCGCCCCTGAGCGACGACCCGTACCGAGGCATGAACCCCCGCCAGCCCGCGCCCTGGTCCATGCAGGTCAGTTGAACGTTGGGATGCAGAGAGTGGTCCTCCGGCGCTCCGTGCTCTGACCGTGCTTGGTGCGCAGGTCGGCACGCGGCTCACCGTCAAGGACGACGGCTACGGCAGCGGCAGCGCGGCCGGAGGGCTGCCCCCCGCGGCGCGCCGCTTCTACGTGACGAGCCAGCAGCAGCCCGGCTACGGCGACGCGCTGTACGGGCCGCAGCCCGGCCGCTTCCCCCGGCCGCTCGACCGCCCCGGAGCACTGCAGGGGCTGCAGCCCGGCTCCGAGGCCCGCAACCGACTGTACCGCTGAGAGCGGCGGAGCGGCGGAGCGGCGGGCGCCAGGCCGGCAGGGACTCGCTCAGTGTGGAGACTGCGTGCTCGGCTGGCCCTCGTGTCCCCGGAGACATCGATTCGAACCGCACGCGGGACGGACTGGACTCACCCGCCGAGTGGGAGGGGGAGGACGAGACCAGCTCTCGTTTCTTTAAGACTGAAGCATCAGTATTGTTCGCTCCTTGAAAGAAACCAAAGACGTCCGGTCCGGCGGTATCCAAAGTAAATTAATTTAATTTTGGTTCTTCTTGTCAGGTTCTTAAGCTGTATGTTATTTATTGATAGGTTATCTCCGTAATGCGCATGTACATACGTTTTGGCCATCCTGGTCGATGGCGAATAAGGATAAGAAAGCAATACCTCTTTAAGTTTTGTAGACAGATGTGGATGTGAGGTCCGTCTGTCAGCCCCAGGCTAGAGTGATGAATAAATACACCATGTGTTTCCTGTTTCTATTTAAAAATAAACGCCAAGGTCCAATGCCAATTTCGTAAAATCTTCATAGCACTTTTTAGATTATTAAATGTATATGATTGCAATTTTTTCTCAAATCCCGTTTTTTGTGGAAAAGATAAGACAAATAAATCATGATACTTTTTCTAAAGTAACTAATAAAAAAAAAGAACCCCAACTCCTTTCGTCACTTCCTTCTTTTTTGGCTTATCACGAGTCAGAAATCGAACTAAACAGAACAGTGACGTCTGCGACACCGCAAAGCCATTCCAAACATTAAAATTCCGTTCCGCTGGTGCCGCAAGGTGTCGGATGGGTGGCCTACCCTCGTGGCGCACTCCCGCTTGCGAAGCGCGTCGACATGGCAACGGCATTCCTTCATCCTCCAAAGCCACACTCGACTCGTTTGCAAGTCTCGGTGTCGAGGGCCTGTAGCGCCTGCGAGGTAGGCCGCGACTTCGACCCGCAACACACCGCTGTGGAGACGGCGGCCTACCTCGCCCCTGCCGTCTTCACAGGGCCAAGATGAGCCGATGAGCCACCGTCTCCACAGCGGTGTGTTGACGGTCGGATGGGTGGCCTACCTCGCAGGGGGCCAAGCCCTCCAAGTCGGTCGTCCGGTCCGCGATTGTGGCAATCAGGTCATCAAATGGGACTTGAACCGAACGTGCGACCCCGCCTATGGATTTGCTCTCCGAACGAGGAGTCCATTGATTGGGTCGCACGTTCGGTTCGAGTCCCGTTTAGCGCCTCTGGAGCTCAAAACGCGTTTTGAGTGGCCCACTGTGCGCTGGGCGCGGTGCGCCGTGGCGGCAGGCAGCCCATCGGGCAGCCCATCGAGCAGGGGCCCGGCGTGGGGTATCGCTGTCCAGGCAGCCCATCGAGCAGGGGCCCGGCGTGGGGTATCGCTGTCCAGGCAGCGCCTCTGGAAGTCCCGCCGTCCTCTCTGGGCCGGCCGGGCCGCCTTCGCTGAAAGCCTCAATCCCGAACGGGGTCAAGTGTGAAGCATTAAACGGGCAAACCGTGCAGGATCGGACGAAAAGAAGGCGAGGCGCGGCGTGGGCGCGGCTATGGCGCGGCCGACGCGGAACGCGTGGAACGGGTTCGGCAAAATGTGGTCTTCTTTCCATAAGCATCGAGACGGCGTCGTTGTCGTTCCGGGGGTGCGCGGCGCGGCGTGCGCGGCGCGGCGGGGAGATAGCGCATCGCGCAGGAAGGAGAGAAGCCATAAGACGCGGGCTGTCGAAGACGGGCGCCGAGAGTCCTGCCGTCGTATTTCAGGATCAAGGAAGATATTGGGAGCAACAGAAACGGAGGGGAAAGTTTGAAAATGGAGAGACAAGTTTGTTATATGGAGTGGATGTGTCCGGTGGACCGCGCGTGCCGTCGGCGTGCCTGCCGGCCCGTGGCATTGTCCCAGCCGGGCCCTGCAAGTCCAGTAAGTACGGAAACGGCTCGCGCTCGCAGTCACTGCGCCGCCAAGCGCATCGCGCCCAGCCGGCCAGCCCACAGCCAGCCAGGCGGCCAGCCAGGCAGCCAGCCAGCCGGCACCGACGAGATGATTGCTTTCCCATCGACTGGCGAGGAGTGCAGAGCGGGGCAGGCCGCGTGTGCGTCGAGCATGGCCGACCGTAGTACTACTAACCGTTGTTGTGCTTCATAATTTCTCACCACGGGCCAAGGCACGAGCGACGCACAGACAAGGTGACGGAGTAGGAAATCACTCGGCGCCGCGGGACTTGTCGTTGTTGCTTGGCGACGACGGGCGATGGGGCCACGGGGCCACGGATACGGGGCCAAAGACCGCGGGGGCCCCCGAGACCAACGACCACTACAACGACCCGCCACTTTGCCTGTTATGTGAGTGCTCACTAGGCACGTCGTTCGGTTAGGCACTATTACGGGGTTCATCGAAAGATCCGCCATCACTTTCTCTGCAGCCACACACACATACACAAACACGAACACATACATACGCACACACTCACACACCCGCGCGAGCAAGAGGGTGATGGTCGTCACACGGAAGCGGTCGGCAGCGCTACTTGCGGCTGCGCGGCGCAATCGCAATCGCCGGCGAGAAGGAATCGATTCGATATCTGGTAATAGGGAACCAATCAGACGAGCCGATCATTTATTTCCATGAGCTGCTGCTACTGAAAGTCGCAGCCGCCGCGCCGAGCCGAGCCGAGAGAGGAGGTTTCGCTCGGCTCCCTGTAAAACGGCGGTCATTTAAAGGCATGCACCCGGCACAGCAATGCACAGCAATGCACAGCACGGCGACGTGACGCCGAGCCAATTTCTCCCACTGAGCCTTGCCACTGCGCCGGCAGCACCGGCGGTGCATTTTCCTGGGTAAACAAACACGAAGGTTCCGTTGGGTTTTATGATTGGGCTCCCTAGTCCAAAGTCACATGCACTTGCACGCACCGTTCCTGTTGTGTTTTCTTCTTTATTTCTATTTTTTTTTCAAAGGGGCCTCTCTTGGCGCATGCAGATTGCAACACACACACACACACAGACAAACGCACGCACACGGACACACGGCAAGCAGCACGTGCGCACACAGCCGTTCATTAAGACAGCGAGCGTGCCTTCATTAAGGGCCCAAAGACTCAACCTCACACACACAGAAAGAGGGACCTAACGTCGAGCAAGTTGAGCCCAGACCCGGCCCACTGGGCCCGCTACAGCTCTGGTGCCTGCCACGCGCCCGACCTTCGTCTGCTGACTGATTCGTTTCCATCGCACTCATGGGACGTCCCCTATAGGCGCGAGAGAGAAAGAGCGACAAATCTCGGAATCTGTCTGCCGCCTCTGTCAGACGCCGCTGTCGTACTACTTCAAACACCTGCGGACTTCCCAGTGTGTGCGTGTGTGCGCTCGTGAATGTGTGCGTAGTTTCTTGTGAGTTTGTTTTTGTGTGTACGCGTGGACGTGTGTGTGTGTGTGTGTGTGTGTGTGTGTGAGTTTGTGTGTGGGGGAGGGGGGGGGGCTTGTGTTTCGAAGCAGAGCGCAGTGGGCTGGGTGCAGCAAGGCACCGGGTACCGGTTGCATACGAAGGAAGGACATGGAATTGCTCGGTTTCCCTCGCTTTCGGTTTCGTTTGGGATTTGGAATCCGCGGCCGTGGCACGGCACGGCGGAGGGCTCTGCTTTCTCCCTCTACGGCCGGAGTGCGCCTTGCCTCGCGCCTCCAGCAAGTGCATGTGCAGCCAGGCACGCGGCGGAGCGGCGAAGGACGAAAAGGGTTCACTTTTCGGTGTCGGTGCGTCGCACAGTGCGCCGCAGAAGACCGGCGCAGGCGGCTAAAACCCCACGCGCTTTTAGCTTCAGAGTCACTGGATGGAACTCGAACTGAACGTGTGACCCCACCAACGGATTCCTCGTTCGGAGAGCAATCCATTGGCGGGGTCACACGTTCGGTTCCAGGCCCACTGCGCGGCGGCTTGGCGACATGCACGTCGCAGCGTGCCTTTCTCCCCTGGGCCGGCCCTCGGCCACCTCGATGCACTTGCCGACCTGCTCATCCCGACGGCCTGCTTGTCGCGGCGGGGCGCGGCGCCTCGCGGCTCGGCGCGCGGATTCCTGGGATTCCACCGGCTGCCGGCTGCCGCTGATTCGGGTTGACGTCGTCGTCTGCTGCTCCACGAATTAGTGTGCGTGATTAAGGCGGTGTGGTCGCGCTGCGGGGGCCCCCGGGCCGTTGCGCCATGCCTGTGTCATTGTGCGCGGCGCTGCCCGCTCCCGGCGACTCGAACCGCCGGTCCGGCACGGTCAACGATCCGAACCATAAATAACTCAGCCGCGATATTTTCCCGTGTCGTTGCGAGAAAAATGGAATCAGGTTCTACGCAAGATTTTTTTTATTTAAAAAAATAGGTGTTTATTTTTTTTTAAACACGAAGTGGGTGGCCTACGCCTTCGGGGCGGGGCGCGGACAGAGCAGTGAGACTGCGTGGCGAGAGACTCCAGCCGTCCAGACTTGCGCGCGGCCGGGCGGGGCGATAGAGTATCGCGTCGTGGCGCCGCCATCAGCGCGCAATTAGGCACAATCGCCTCCTATGCAGCCAGCCTGCAGCCAGCCTGTAGCCAGCCAGCAGCCAGCCAGCAGCCAGCGGGCTCATTCAGAGCAGTGCGTCTGTCTGTCTGGCGTGGCGTGCCGGCGTGCCGCAAGGGTGCGGGAGAGACTTCGCCATGCACCACGCATGCCGGCGGTGCATGCGGTGCAGGCGGTGCAAGGCCGCGTTTTCGGTCGTTACAGCGGGGCGAGGGGGAGAGGGGTGCTGCGAGAGGCGAGGCGCATTATGCAGGCAGAGTTGGCGGGGCGGGGCGGGGCGGGGCAGGGCAGGGCGGGATGCTGCCCGGGGCCGGACACCGCCAGGCCGGACTCGGTGGTAGGTGGTCCATCCGGACTCCACCGCTGTCCTCGCCCCGCCCCGCCCCGCCCCACCTTCCTGCAGCTTCCTTGTTCAGCGCGGCCGCGCCAGACAAATCGCTTACTTAGCCGTGTGTCTGGGGACTCACGCGCGTCGCATTTGTATGGCAACCGTGTAAAAAAGAAATGAGAAAAAGGCAAAGCCGTTGCTGCTTCCGAGGCGCCGCCCCCTTCGCGCCGGTTATTCGCAGTCCGACTTCGGTCCGACTGCCACATTTATTTACTCTTCACCGTCATTCCTGCCCGCAAACCGAGAAAAAGCGAGAGACTAAATTAAGCAGCATGCAGCAACGACATGTTGTCATTTCATTTTTCTAATTGCTACTCTGTTTGCAATACGCGCTTCCCTCTCTATCTCTCTCTACATGCGTGTGTGTGCGCGTGTGTGTGCGCGTGTGTGTGTGCGTGTGTGTGTGCGCCACCACGTGGCAGCAGAACGAAACGAAACTCCCATCAGGCAAATAATAATAACACGAGCAAATGAGCTGTTGCTGCTGGCGGCGGCTGGCGGCGGCTGGCGGCACTCCACTCCGCGGCACTCCGGTGCGGCGCCGCGCC
The DNA here is from genome assembly GCA_030522485.1 of Stenchaetothrips biformis. Taxonomy (NCBI): domain Eukaryota; kingdom Metazoa; phylum Arthropoda; class Insecta; order Thysanoptera; family Thripidae; genus Stenchaetothrips; species Stenchaetothrips biformis. Next base: position 6,622,024 of record CM060098.1, read on the forward strand.
GCCTTGCCCTGCCGGCCCTCGATATGATAGCCGTCGAGTGAGAGTCGTGGCCGTGGCAGGGCAAGTCTCGTCCCGGCAATGCGTCGCTGCGTCGCGGATGTAAAAGTTACTTCACCCATACGGCGCGCGGCGCGGCGCGGCGCGGCGGCGGCGGCGAGGCCCTCAGGGACTGTGGTCAGGACCGCCGGCGGCTCTGGCCTGGGTCTGGCCGGGACCAGGGCAAGTTTTGGCGGCCGTAGCTGAACGCGAGCGCTCTCTCCGTCAATCACCTGTATGTGTGCATTGCGTTAGAAAGGGTTACCCTGCAACAAATGGCGGCCCATTCCAAGCGCCGTTTCTCATTGGCCGCCGCGCGGCGCACAGTGGGCCAGAAGACCTGCGGAGGCGGTCGGAATCCCGGACGCGTTTTGGAGCTCCAGAGTTGCTGAATGGGACTGGAACCGAGCGTGTGACCCCACCCATGGACTGCTCTCCGAACGAGGAATCCTTTGGCGGGGTAGCACGTTCGGTTCGAGTCCCATTCAGCGACTGTGGAGCTCAAAACCCGTCCTAGATTTTGACCGCCTCCACCGGTCTTCCGGACCACTGTGCGCCGTCCGCCACCCATCCCGCGAGGACAAGACGGCTCAGCTGGCGTCCCTTTTGACTGCTTTGTGCCGGGCTGCTCACTGCTTCGTCGCTCTGTCTCTCTCGCACCCCTACGGCGCGGCCCGCGAGTGCGACAGAGACAGAGCGACAAAACGACTCTCGAGTCTGCAGCTGCGGCCGTGGCGGGGCGCGTAGCCTCGGCGTAGCCTAGCCGCGTGGCAGCTGTATGGGCTGCTGCATGGCTAGCGGTCCGAAGCCTCAAACACCTGCAACACTCGTATCTCTTGCCTGATTTGCATAAGCTCCTTCTCGCTGCTGCCTCTCATTCTTGCTCCTCTTGTTCTTCTCGCTCCTCTCGCTGCTCTTGCCCGTGGTCCAGGAGGGACACACACTCTCCTTGCCACGCGCATAAAACCGTCGCATGCAGTTCCCGGGGCGGGACACGCCGAGGCATCGGCCCAAACTCGCTAACGACCATCGCCTCGCGTCAATCAACCTGACGGAAGATTTATTTTCTTTATTTTTTTTTATCGCCTGCAAGTAGCGGCGGCACTGCGAGGAGGCGCGAGGGTTTGCCAACAAGTAGGGGGGTCGGGTTGCTTGATCCTCTAGGGCAGGGCCTCACTTGTTTGCCTATCCAGCAGGCTATCACTCGCACTCTCTCACTCACACATAGACACCCACCCACGTTCTCTCTCTCTCTCTCTCTCTCTCTCTCTCTCTCTCTCTCTCTCTCTCTCTCTCTCTCTCTCTCTCTCTCTCTCTCTCTCTCTCTATCACACACACACACACACACACACACACACACACACACACGACCGCGCGCGCACGCACACGAACACCCCAAGGTGCCCGGTAGTTGGTATGGTCCATGGCAACGGCAAAGGTAATTGTCAGTTAGTGGCTGTGCCGGGCTGTGCCCCCGCCCCACCCCGCCCCACCCCGCCCCGCCCCGCGCGGCGCCGCGCAGTGGAAAGTGCCGCGCCCCATCCAGCACCAAACTATCTCGCCTGGCAGGCAGTGGCGTGCAGCGCCGTGCAGCGCCGTGCCGTAATGTTGTGTCTGTGTCATTAGCAGCCCCCCCTCTCTCTCTCTCTCTCTCTCTCTCTCTCTCTCTCTCTCTCTCTCTCTCTCTCTCTCTCTCTCTCTCTCTCTCTCTCTCTCTCTCTCTCTCTCTCTCTCTCTCGCTACGCCGGACTCCATGCACAACTTTGGCCCTTCGCAGAAGCAGGGCGCAGCGCAGTGCGGGGGCGGGACTGGCGGGACGCACGGCACGGCCACGCGCCTTTAGCATGCCGCCCTCGCTGCAGCCGCACAGTGGGCCAGAGCACCGGCGCAGGCGGCCAAAAATCTTGGCGCGTTTTGCGCTCCAGTCACTGGACTAGACTCGAACCGAACGTGTGATCCCACCAATGGACTGTTCTCCGAACGAGGAATCCATTGGTGGGGCCATACGTTCGGTTCGAGTCCTGTTTAGCGACTCTGGAGCTCAAAACGCGTCTGGTATTTTGACCACCTCCACCAGTCTTTTGGCCCACTGTGAGCCGGTTCAGAGGCCGTCGTGGCGCGGAGTAGCCCAGGGGGTCATGGCCGGGCCGCGGCCGGGTCATATAGTTGGGAAGGGTCGTAGACAACTCGAGCGGCACCTGCGTCCCGGTGCCCTGCCCCCCTGGCCGCTGGCCGCGCGCCGCTCGGGGCACAAAGACGCGCTGCTTGCGCATTCGCGGCCAGGCGCGGCCCGCGCGGACAAGATGCCCCCGAGTTTATCGGCGTCCTGCGAGGCCGCGGGGCGCGGGCGAGGGGTGAATCACTAGTGTACTCACAAATTTTAAAAGGGCAAAAATAACCAGCTTTATTCAGGTTTCGGTATTGTTTTTCGTTTTAAAGGCTAAAAAGGCGTAAAAACGTCAAAAAACACCCAATTTATGAGTATTATCAGGTGTACTCATGTACTCATGTGTACACGAAAACGCTGAGTGATTCACCTCGGGCGCGGGCCATTCACATCCATCCGCCTCACCCACCGATTTCGGAGCGTTCTCCGCGTTCAGTCGCTTCTATTGATCCGAAGCCGACGCCACCACGGCGCTAAAGCCGGCATGCACTCTGTCTCTCTCGCGCGTCAAGCAGCCCTCCGCGCCTTGCCGAGCATCGCCCCGTGGATCGCCCTGGACAGCAACAACTAACTGCATTACTCCGGGACCTCGGCCAGATCCAGCCAGATGCGCAGCCAGATCGCATCCAGATCATCCAGATCGTTGGGACGAGACGGCCGCCGGACGAGCAAAACGAGCCGAAAACTGCCGCGCCGCTCTCGAGGTGCCTCATCCCGTCATGTTTTTCTGTTCTTACTTTCCGCTATTTTTTCCATGACTTTCACTGCGGCCACGCCGCGCCACCGCTTTGTCGGGAAAAACGGCCGACCCGGCCACCACCACATTATTATGCACCTTCCGGTGATATTGGAATCGGGAGGACGCACAGTGGGCCAGAGGACCGCCGCGGGCGGCCAAAACCTTAGACGCGTTTTTTAGCTCCAGAGTCGCTAAACAGGACTCGAACCGAACGTGCAACCCCACCAATATGAATTTCTCGATCGGAGAGCAATTAGGTCCCATTTTACGACTCTGGAGCTCAAAACGCGTCCGGGATTTTGGCCGGTCTTCTGGCCCACTGTGGGACGCCGAGGACGACAGGCCAGAAAGGGGAAAAACGCGCGGCGCCGGGAACGGACGCGAACGGACGGGAATCGGGAACACGCCGGCAGGGAAACGCGCCGAGGACGCCGAGGTGCCGTCCGGCTGGAGGCTGCGGCAGGACGAGGGTGGCGCGGACGGACGCTTTGTGATAATCAAATGAAACACGCTGATTCCGATTGTGGCGCGTTCCTCTCTCCTCGTTAATGACAAAGAGAAAACCAAACGCGGCCTGCCGCCGGTGGTGCCGGCCGGGGCGGCGGCGGCAGGCGCGGCGCCGCGGCCGGGACGGTGCGGACGGCGGCGCTGCCCACGATAATCTCACCACTTGCACTATTTATTTGTTGTTTTCGTGTTTTAGACGGAAAGGCGTGTGGGGGCTAATGCGAGGTGCATTAGACACCGATGGCGAGTCATCGCTCCCCTTTCACTGCATCACTGGGCCTTGGGCCGTCGGCCGGCGGGGCGGCCTGCTGTCGCCGCGGCCTTGACCCACATCGCGGCGTCGCACCGTGACGACCACCAGCGCTTCCTCACAAAGCAAGGACCAAACGACGTGCTGAAAAAAAAAACGGCTTGCAGGGACCTAGGACGACGAGGCGGTCATGCGGGCAGGGCTTAATGACTACGCCACTGTGGCGGGCGCGCACACACGCTCTCTCTCTCTCTCTTACAAGTAATTTTTAGCAGATGATACCTTTACTTCAAAACGTACGTAAAAGTTGAAGACACATGAAGGTGTCAGCTTGTTTCTCTCTCTCTCTCTCTCTCTCTCTCTCTCTCTCTCTCTCTCTCTCTCTCTCTCTCTCTCTCTCTCTCTCTCTCTCTCTCTCTCTCTCTCTCTCTCTCTCTCTCTCTCTCTCTCTCTCTCTTGTTTGCGTTTCCTCGCGACCAAAGTGGCATGCGAGCAAGACTTTCTTCTGAGTGGTGTGCGTCCGTGTGTCTCCGTGCTCGGCGCGCTGACGTCCGCGCGGCGCAGAATACGAACCGCGGCCTGCCGGGCTGCCGCCCCTCGCGGACGCCGTGGACGCCGCGGACGGTGGGAGAGTCCGCCCCGGCGGAGAGTGTCGGCGGCGATTAGGTTGAAATGAGGCAGTTATAACTCAATTAGCGCTCACGAGATGGCGCCACGCGACGCTCCGCAGCCGGGCAGGCAGCCAGCCGGGCGCGGAGGAATGCGCGCAGCATCCGCGCAGCCCTGCGCGCCGCGCTCGGGAAACGGACGGACGAGTCCAGGACGGCGTCTATGACGACGGCGTTTATGATGGCGTCCGCGGCGCTCGGCGCTTTTCTTTTCCAGCGAAACAAAGAAAACTCCGTGCGGGGAGATCTCTTCTCGTCTATAAAGAGGCGGACGACCGCCTCGGTTTGGAACACTTTCATCGCAGAAGGCGCACAGTCACACGATTACGGCTAGAAAGGAACAGTTCATTAATGTCTCTTACTTCACTGGAAGAGAAGGGTCGTTCTTCCTTCGCTATACGTCACTTAATGTTCCCATTTTGTAACAGTAGTTTCACACAACATGGAACTGCCGAAAGACAACAACAAGAACAAGTTTTTGTCCGTGGAACCGGAAGCGAGAGGCCCTCCGCTTCCGGCTGTGCAGTATAACCACATGTCATACGGCAGGCGTGGATTTGGCGGGATTAGCAGTCACGATTGCTCACATTAAACTAACGAGAGAAAGCGAATCGGAAGGGGAGGGCCCGAAGGGCCATTGGCTGGCACCAATCAATGGCATATTGAGTAAACAAAACAAGTCGCAAGTGAAGGCGGCGCGGGCCCAGGCCGGGCCCAGGCCGGCTGATGTTATCTCGGACGGCTGCCAATAGCTTTATACTACTTGCCAGTACTTACACTGTTCTCGCGGCTGACGAAAAAAAACGGCCGTGCGCCGCGGCGCCGCCACGCCTCGCGTCACGGATTAAGGTCGACACGTGTCTCTCACTTTTAACTGTTGATAAAAAAACACGGAGCGCGGCAACGCGGGAAAAGGAGCGGCCGGGGTAAAAAGCGGCGAGGCTATGCAGCACGCGTAAAATCATGTGCATGGGTTTCGTGTTGGCGGCGTTCGCGGCGGAACCGACCACGCGCCGCGTCCGCCTCGGCCGCCCTGCCGCCGCGTTGATGCGATGCGAAGCGATGCCTTCATCGACGTAATTTTCTCTTTTCCCGCCGTCATTTCTCGGGCCGGTTACGCCCCGCGGTGATTTCACAGATCGCGTCAGTCGATTACTCCGCCGCGTCGCGTCCCAAACCAGACGCGCCACGCCGCGGGGAGGGAGGGGGAGCAGGCGCGTGCACTTGGCGGCGTCTTCCTCGCCTTTTCCCCCAGAGTGGGCGGCGCGATTAATTTTGAGGTGCAGAGTCGCTTGATGGGACTAGAACCGAACGTGTGACCCCGCCAATTGATTGCTCTCTGAGCGAGGAATCCATTGGTAGGTGTCACACGACGTTCAGTTCGAGACCTTTTAGCGACTCTTGAACTAAAAACGCGTCTGGAGTTTTGCCCACTGGCCCAGCGGGGCTGCGACAGAGACAGTGGCCGAGGTAGCCGAGGCAGCGCGAGCCTCATTGTATGGCATTAGAGTCTCACTCCGGACAGTAAGTACGGATCGTATGTGAAGCATGCACTGCAGTGACGCGCGTGCGAAACACAATCCGCTGCATCCGGGTCGGCGCGGGGGCGGGGCGGGGTGGGGCGGGGCGGCGGGGCGTGGCGGGGCAACCGTGGAGTACTGGGCAGTGGCCGGCCTGCATATGGACTGGGAACGGGGCAGCAGTCGCGGCAGAAGCTCTGACCCACTGGTCTAGGCGGGGCAGCGGCGGGCAGCGGCGGGCAGCGGTGGCAAGGGGGCGGGGGACGCTGAGTCCGAGACGGCGCCGCCGCCGGCCGCCGCCGATCGGCACCAGCGCGATGTGCAGCCAGTGCGCGCCTACGCACCTGGCCGTCGGGGAAACCAATCAAAAACAACAATACCAGCAAAAGCAACGAGTGGAAATCGAGTCACTGTAGCGCCTGTCCACCGGCGGGTAGGCCGCCCCGCGACGCAGCCCTGCTCGGCGGGCTAGTCTACCCCGCCGCCTGCAGGGGCTCCCGGCCCACTGTGCACCACCGGGGCGAAGCAACGCCAGGGCAAGAGTGCCAGCGCCGGCCGATCGGTCCAATAATATGCAGGCAAGGGCGGTCGGGTCGCGCAGTGAGAGTCGAGCCTCGGAGCTTCGGCCTGGCTTCGGCTAGGCTTCGGCGAGGCTTCGGCCAGGCTTCGGCGAGGCTTCGGCCCGCCGACCTGCGCACTACACCGTATCTGCAGCCATCTAGGAATTTCGCGCGCAAAAGTCCGTGAAATCTATGCGGCGGCGAGCGGCGCGGCATCCAAACGGCGCTCTAAGTTGTTTACAATGTTCTTTGTGCGAAAGGCTTTGTGTGTGCATGCATGCATGTGTATGTCCCTGCGCCTGTGTGTGTGTGTGAGGACGGACAACGGTCTGTCCGCTATGTGGCTTGCACGTTTATCTTCAATTAGTCAGGAAAAAGGCACACGTTCGGCGACACTCGCAACGACGTCCTCGCGCGGCCGGACCTGCGATTCGGACAGCGGACCACGGGGCCTACTTGCTTTCCGGCCAGTGCGACGAGAGAGAGAGAGAGAGAGAGAGAGAGAGAGAGAGAGAGAGAGAGAGAGAGAGAGAGAGAGAGAGAGAGAGAGAGAGAGAGAGAGAGAGAGAGAGAGAGAGAGAGAGAGAGAGATAGAAAGAGAGAGAGCCGGGCCGATCACCGAGTCCTTCCCGTTGCGGATCCGGCATCGAGTCTCGATTTCTTGGCGCCTGAATTTCGCGGCGCCGTCCGGGCAGTCACTGCAGTGTCAACAACGGAGTGGCCAAGGCGCCAACGCGCTGACTAACCGCTGCTGAGGGGAGCCCGCGGGCCGCTCTGCCTCTCTCGCACCGCTGCGGGACGGAACACGAGTGCGAGAGAGACAGAGCGACGAAAGCAGTGTGGCTCCGCAACGGCCGGGGGTGTGACTGCGCGCATTCGCCTCCCAGACTGATTCACGCCCGCATTAAAAAGGCGCTTTAATTGCCAATAAATATCGGACACCCTCGCGCAGCGCGGCGCCACCTCGCCGCCGTCGGCCGTCGGCCTGTCAGCGCGCCGTAGAAAGTCTTTTCAGTGAAAGCCCTCGCCATCCCATTTCGGACATTGTTGTGTTTGCGAGTCTGTCCGTTCCGTTTTTCGTTTATTTTTGGCGCCAGGTGAGAAGGGAGCGGCAACTGAGTGAGAAGTGTGCTGCTCGGTGGCGTGCTTTTGTTTCTCCGTCCCTCCGATGGCGTGTGTGCCCAACACTTTGCGTGCAGACGGCCGGCGTGCAGCGGAGTGCACTGCTTTGCTTAATGCGTCGGGGGGCCGGCCGTGTGTGTGTGAGTGAGAGAGAGAGAGAGCGAGTGTGTGAGTCGACGCCGTGTCCCAGGCGGACTGATGCCACGAAAGGGTTGGAACTGGAGCAGGGAAGGCCGGTCTCGAGACGGCATGACGGCCTCGGCTGTCCGATTCTCCAGTCTTCCAATTGGGAGCGGCGGACCCTAGGCAGCCAGAGACCCCGAGGTGCCGGCCGGGCCGTCCCGAAGACCGAAACACGGAACAATCTAAAGTGCATCGCTCGGGGCCGGCCGGCCCGGACTTGCCCTTGCTGCACTACGAACGACGAACGCACACACTCGACGCAGCGAGAAGGCGAATCCGGACAGGCTGCCTGCGCCGGTCCTCTGGCCCACTGTGCATCCTCGCCCTCGCCCTTCGCCTCCTCCTCGGCCGGTGGGGTCTCGGAAACAATGCGAGCTAATCGCGGCTTATTCGAGCGTCACAGCGACGGCCTTTGTCACGACCGGCTGGACTCGTGATGAGCCGGGCCCGCCTAATGACGATGACGGCGGTCGACGGCCACCCTCCGCACCGCGCCGTGCGCCTCCACGCGCGGGGCGTCCGGGACTCGGAACCAGGGCTACCTGTGCGGTACCTGCGGCCCCGGCCGGCGGGGTACCTGTACCCGTAGGGGCGCGCGTCCCGGCCGTCCCGGCGTCCGGCCCGGCGACACAGCGCGGGGCGGGGCGGGGCGGGGCGGGGCGGGGCGCGGTGGCGGCGCGGTGGTGGGGGCCGCGGCCCGCGGTGGCGCGCGGACTGGGCTCCGGCGGCGCGCGCTCCACTCCAGTTGGGATCAGGTCTGGACTCCGGCGTAGTGGTGCAGCCAGCCCCGCACTGCCGCGCCAAGTGTCCGAGTGCGAGTGTCGTGGAGTGCGAGTGCAGTGTCAGTGATCGTGCGTGTGCGTGAGTGCGTGCGTGTGCCGCCGGTGTAAGGCGTCAAGAAGGCCGTCGTCAGGATGGTGCTACACCGCCCCCTCGTCGCCGTCTGCGTCGTCGTGCTGCTGAGCGTGCACCTCGCCTCGGTACGTGTCGAGCGTGTCGCCGCATGACCGAGAAACGCCAACGCCCTTTTTGAAAAGTGATTTCCGATCGACACGTCTGCCTGGCCGTGCCTCGACAAGCCCTAATAAGCCATCCACCGGCGGCTGTCATACTTTTTAAGCGTCTGTCTTTGCCGAGCCGAGGCCCTGTCACTCCACTTGGGAAATGCAACTTCTTTCTTTTTTTTTGTCGTCCCGGATGACTAACATTCGCGTTATATGTGCGTCCCCGTTGCGCCCCGTTGTTGCTTTTTAATAAGCTCGTTGATGTCTTCATGTTGCCTCGCATGTAAATGCACATTTTGCAATCTTCACGTGTCAGCGGCGCGTATTAAACAGTTGAGGGGGATTATCTGTCTGGAGCTGCTCGGAGCGCGCCGTCTCCGCGCACACAAAAAATAATAAAAACACTGGGCAATTTTTAATTGATAAACAAATACCTACGGTCAGAAATGTTTAGCTGTGGAAAAAAAAAGGACTGCACAGCGAAATTGATTTCGAGATTCTCAGAACAGTATAGTGCGATGCTTTGGTAAGGGGCGAGAGGGGGAAGGGGTCAGAGGACGGACAGGACGGTGAGATAGAGAGAGAGGGAGAGAGAGAGAGAGAGAGAGAGAGAGAGAGAGAGAGAGAGAGAGAGAGACAGCAAGCAGCGCGCAGGGAGGGCAGCAAACCTCTTTGGAGCCTCGCCAGCCCCGCCAGCGTCGCCAACGCCGAATGACAGTGAACGGCAGCGGATGGTAGCGGATGGCAGCGGATGGCAGCGGATGGCCGAAAATAATGACCGCTGACTGACTGGTTGATAACGTGCCTCCGCCACTGCTTCGGCTGCTTTGCATATTCGCGGGGGGAACGGACGGACGCGCCTCTCCGCAGCGCAGCCGCTGCTGCACACAGTCGTAACGCGGTAACCGGCGAGCAGATTAATGCCCCTTTTGAGGGACTGGGGGGCTGGACAGTGGGCTGGCAGGCCGGGGGACGTAACACGGCAACAACAAGGAATGCGCGGGGAGTCGATCCAGCCGGCTTTATGTATCCGCGTAAGTTTAACGACAGAGCCGCGCGCAGCAACGCAGTGCCGGCCTGCAGTTTGAGACGCGCCGGACGAGACGCGAGCGGACGCAAGTTTTATTGGTGTGTTAGCGCACTGTTACACCGCTCTAATAGACTCGTTGTGGTTACTGTCGGCGGTAAAGATAATGGAATAGTCGCGCGTCTGTCTCCGCGATCGGCTCGTAAAAATGGACTCGCTGCCCTTTCTTCGTTGTCGCTCCACCCGAATCAGCGGCACAGGCACACACGCCGCGGGGACCAGGCTAGGACCCGGTGGCAAACTGAAAAAAAAGGAAGGCAAAAAAAATGGCGCGGACCCCGAGCGGGTATCGAACCTACGGATCCACCTCGCGGCCACTTTCCTCGTTGAGTCGGGCACGACATTCCAGGATGGAAGATGCAGCTCGTGTGCCATTTTCGAGCGGATCGCTTGCCGCCGCGCCGTGCCGCGCCGCCGCGCTCCCGGCTCCCCGTTCGTTTATATCACCGCCCAGGCGTCGAGCGTCGAGGCGGGGAGGCAACGCGGTGTCCTCTGGCCGGCCGGCCGGCTGGCGCGCGCTGGCGCGGCCCCACGCCCTGACGTCGCACGCCTAGAACAATGGGGAGGAGCAGGCCGCCGCCGGGGCAGCCAGCCGGGCAGCCAGCCGGGCCGATGAAATGGCAGTTATCGTCCTGATTGCCGCATTGCCGCACTCTTGTTGCTGCTGTTGTTTGCTAACCTGTGCCGTGCGTTGCAACGCGGCAGCGTGCTCACTTGCAGAGCCACCACTTCACCCGCCGGTAGCACAGCCAGCCGGCCAGCCGGCCAGCCGGCCAGCCGGACACAATAATATATTTTGAGGCGCGCGCACTGCGTGCAGCGTGCGGCATTCCACGGAGTGTGTAGTAAAGTGCGAGTAAAGAAAGAGGCAGGGACGCGCTGCCACGGCGCCAAAGCGCATACACTATACATACAGTAACGGGAGCCTTAACAAACAGGCGCGTGACCCCTGGTGCCCTGGCAAACACGGCAAACACGGCGGGGATTTGCCAAAGAAACGCTCGTGCTCGTCCCATAACGACGCACAGTGGACAAGAAGACCGGTGGAGGCGGCCAAAACTCCAGACGCGTTTGGAGCTCCAGGGTTGCTAAATGGGACTATAAACCGCACGTGCGACGTGCGACCCTACCAATGGATTGATCTCCGAACAAGGAATCCATGTCACCTGTCCGGTTCGAGTCTCATTTAGCGACTCTGGAGCTCAAAACCCGTCCGGGATTTTGACCACCTCCGCCGGTCTTCTGGCCCACTGTGCGACGCCAGCGACAGTGCTGAGCCCATAGCAAAGACCCAGCTCGTAATCACGCTTCGGTTTGTTGTGTGCGGACACTTTTTCCCCTAATCGGGCGAAACAGCCTGGCCGGTAGCGCTGTGCCTCTGTGCGCGGCTGTGCGCCACGAGCCGCCGTAAGCCGGCCAAACGGCCCCACTAAAGTCACCGGCGGGGCCGCCGTTGGCTCAACAAGCCGACGGCCGCCGACGGCCGACTGCCCGGCCGTAAGATGTCACCAGAACGAGCGGAGCCTCTGCCGGGCCCACTGGGCTGCCCACTGGCTATCCCACGGCAGGGCACGGCGACCGGTCCCCAATCAGGCGCATTAAGACGTCGCGGGGAAAACGTTTCGGCACCACGAGGCCCACGCAGCCACCCCACCCCACCTTCCCCACACCACCCACCCCACCCCACCCCGCCCCGCTGCAAGGCCCGCACCGACGGCACCGGGGCACGTACACCAGCATGTCGGCCGGCGATCGCGCGGCTGGCCGGGTGTGAAAAATTCCAAGTGCGTGTGCGGCCAGGCCAGGTCCGTGGCCGCGTGCGGCCAGTGCCAAGACGAGGCGTGTGGTGTGTGTCCCGTGCCAAGTCTGGCTCCATCTGATGAGGCTCTCCTCGGCCGGCGACCGCCGCCACGCCACGCCGCCACGCCACGCCACGCGGCGCGCAGCCACGCCCAAGGGGCATACTGGTACGTGCGACACGAGGCCCGCCCGCCCGTGCTTCCCTACATCAGCTGGATAAAAAACAGGAACGACGAAAAAAAAAAAAGCAGTCCGGTGGCGGGGATCGAACCCGGGACTGTCACGTCAATCAGCCGCCGGTCAAGCTCGGTTGGTGACGCCAGTATGGCCTGCCACAACGGCCGGCCAAGGGCTGCCGGGGGCCTGGCGCCACGCCGCCCTTCCCTTCACATTAACGTCCACTTTCACGCACCAGACTGCGGCACTGCCGCGCCGCGGAGGTGGCGGAGCGTGGCGGCGTGCTCGGTGCTGGCCCGGGCCGAGCCCCGCCCGGACGTCCCCGCCGACCCATGTCCCGGCGGCCGCGTGGCCGCGTGGCCGGCCGGGGTGTTTTTAGCGACTTGTCGTTCCGCCGCCACGTACTCGTTAGCCACTGAAGCGGGCGAGAGCGCACTCACACACACACACACACACACGCACGAACACACACCCACACACACACACGGGGGCGCGGTGGGGTGGTGGACTGCGAGGACGCCGTTGTCGTGCTGCCGGGAGAGGGAGGGCGACTGGCTCTGTTCATCCCGTTGTCTCGCTCGGCCCCCGCGAGGCGGCGTGGCGCGTCGTGGCGTGGCGTGGCGTGGCGCGTCGTGGTGTGGCGAGGGCCGCGAAGAAAGCGCGAGTGAGTGTTGGGTGCTAGCAGCGCCGGCAGGCAGTACAGTACCCACTACCGCACAGGAAAAAAACACGCGCCCGGCTCATTTAAATGTGTGCCGCCGTGCGTCGGTGTACGGAGAGCATGGCGGTTCGACGTTCGCCGGGGGCGCCACGTTGACGAAATGCAAGTCCCTCTCCCTCTCCAGGAGTGCGACGGGAAGCCGCGCAACGAGAGCGACAGTGGCGGCGCCCGCGCGTTCCAAAAGAAGCGTTTTTTTTTTGTCTGCCGCGCGGGAGCCGTTTTACTCTCGCGATATAATTAGGCGGCCGACACAGGTTTACTGCACGATTCCGCCACCTGGCCGTGCAGGCCGTGCCGCGGCCTTTAGCTAACCTTCCTGTCTCTCTCGCTCTCTCACTCTCTCCCTCTCTTTCTCACTCTCTCCGTCACTCGGTTTGGGTACGGGCGCACGCCCTGCCGGGCGACACTTTGGCCCGTGGTTGGGGCCGAGCGACAACGACCGTGTGAGTGGCCACTCCCACGGCCGGCGTGATTGGTGGAGGCGCCGTCGTGCGGGTCCGAGGGGGTGGCCTGGGCTATACGCATTGGCCCGAGGCCTCCTTCCGAGGCCCTGCGAAGGCGTTGCCCAGGACCCCGTCCGGACTGACAGGCAGATTACGGGTCAGCGAGAATGATTTCGGTCGGCAGGGCTCGGCTGTCGATTCGGGTCATCGGGGATTCATCGCACGTCACCCGCCTTCGCCTTAAGAAGTCCCGCATGCCGTTTCCCGCATGTCCGGCCACTCGTCCAGCTCGTCCTGCTCGTCCTGCTTGTCCAGGTCCAGCGCGGCTGGGTCGCGGGTTCGAACCCCACCGGGGTGGTCAGGCTTTTGCCAATGACTGGCCGGACACGGAGGGCTCCGTTCATAAAAAACGGCGTAACAACAAGCGAATTCCTCGGAAGCCACAGACCGCATTTAGGCATTCCGTTTCTCCGTCCACAGTCACACACTCACACACACTCACACTCACACTCACTCACACACACACACACACACACACACACACACACACACACACACACCGCGGCCGACACGACCTTCCCGCTTAGAAAGCCAAAGCCAAAAGGCAAACCAAGACGACCGAAAAGAGCGTAGAGAGGGGCGCCAACTATGCCGGTGTGAGTCAGGCCGGTCGCCCACAAGTTGGCCTTGAATGTGATCCGGCCAGCAGGATGTCCGGGTGCGGGTTGGGGTGGGTCAGGAGGAGGAGTCGGGATCGGGTCAGGCAGCCAGTAGTGCCGCGGAGCGGGCCACCGGCATGGCGCCGTGCTGAGCCGGCTGAGCCCTAAGAGAGTTATTGTTCACGGTTCATTGTGTCCAGGACAAAAAACAAGGCCGGAACCTTTCTCCAAACTAGACAATTTGCAGGCCATTACGACCGGGCCGCTGGACCCCTCTGCCATAATAAAGAGCTGCGTGGCTCGCGGTCCTAGAATGCCGCGCCGGAAACAAGCTACTATCCACCGACTGCTTTTTTCTCCCATTTTTTCCGTACTTATCTGAGAAAGTAATCGGCCGCCGCTGTTACCGCGCCTTGCGCGTCTTGCGTCGTTTGTTGGTCCAAAGCGGCGCGGCGGCCCCGAAGGGCGAACAGTGGTCTAGAAGACCGGTGAAGGCGGTCAAAGTCCCGGACGCGTCTAGAGTTTCGGCCGCCCGCGCCGGTCGCGCGCCGGTCTTCTGGTCCACGGTGCGGCGGCCCGAACGTCGCGAGTAGCGCACTCTAAAGGTGTGACCAAACGGCCCCACCGTGTGGGAGGGAGGGGGAGGGAGGGGGAGGGCGGGTGAAAGGCCCTCCGCCGTCGATTTCAAAGCCAGTTTTGCGTTGTTTTCCGCTTACTTTCCTCGACTTGGCGTCGCCGATTCAGCGGATTCACCCTGCAGGCGCGATGCCGGCCCGATACCTCTCCATGCTGGCATGCTGGCACGGCTGGCTGTTCGCTGACGGCCCGTCCGCGCGGCGCACACTGACCGTCAAACAGAGCGCACCTGAAGCAGGCGGCCTCTGAGGCGGCCGGCGCGGCGCCGTTGACGCCTCGTCTCCCTTTCTCTCACATTGGGCGGCGCGAGGCAGCGCCAATAGCGCCAACAGCGCAAACAGCGCCGTGTGGCGCGAAGCACAGTGGGCCAGAAGACCGGCGCAGGCGGCCAAAAGACGCGTTTTAAGCTCCAGAGTCGCCGAATGGGATTCGAGCCAAACGTGTGACCCCACCAAGCGATTGCTCTCCGATAACGAGGAATTCATTGGTGGGGGTCACACTGTCGGTTCGAGTCCCATTTAGCGACTCTGGAGCTGAAAACGCGTTCGCCGCGTGCGCCGGTCTTCTGGCCCGCTGTGCGAGGCTTCGCGAGGCTCCGCGAGGCGCGGCGGCTTAGAGTGTCTCTGCAGATCTGTTTGTTTCAGTCGACTGGCCGCCCGGAATGGCGCGGCGCGAGCTAGCCGGCCCCGCATTAACTGGGGCACAATCCCAGAGGGAAGTCCAGCCGCGTCCAGCCGCGGCCAGCCGCCGAGGGGGCCGTCGTTAAATCGCCATTTTGTAGCGGCGGCTGCTCTGCCGGCCGGACTGGACATCCATGCTGCACACGCAGTGTGCGGGCCAGAGGGCCGAGCCGAGCCGAGACGAGCCGAGCCCGTGTACCGGCCTATCTGACCGCATCCCAGGGGGCCGTGCGACGCGCTACGTGACCACGTGACCGAAAGATGAGAATCAAAGTGGTCACAGAGCGTCCTGGTGTGTGCAGTGCGCAGCGCGCCACGCCGCGCCACGCCGCGCCACGGCAGATGTGTGTGATACCGCAGCCCCGTAGCCCGCCTGGTCCTGGCCTATACCATCCGCCATCCGCGAGGCGTCGGAGCAAAGAGCAAAGCGAGTCGAGCGCGCGGCCGAGCCGAGCGCATAGCCGAGCCGAGCGCAGCCGAGCCACGTCGTGGACGTCTCCTGTCCGTTCGGAACCATAGCGAGAGAAGCATACGGCAGCGGGGCTCGGCGGCACGGCGCGGGGTGCGGCGGCACGACGGCAGCCAGCGACTGTTTTTCAACCTCTTCTTCTCCCTCACTTACTCACTTATTGCACTCACTCACTGACTGACTGACTTTCCTCGGCATCGGACCGCAAGTCGGGGTGGTGCTATGAATGAGGCTCCCCCCCCCGTCCCCCCAGACGAGAGCTGATCAGCTGGAAAGGTGCTCCGCGGGCCCCGCCGCCGTGGCCGGTGTGGTGTCGCGGCGAGGCGCGTCGCCGTCCTGGACCGCAACCTCGGCGACGCCGCGGCCCGCGCCACAAAATAATTAATCATGACACTTTTGCTTGCGCCTGGGTGTCGCGTTTCGCCGAGGTGTCCGGGGTGCAGAGGGTGTCCGGGGTGCAGAGGGTGTCCGGGGTGCAGAGGGTGTCCAGGTTGCAGAGGGTGTGCGGGATGGCGCGGCGCGGCGGGTAACGGCCTTTATCGATGGGCAGCCTGCGGACTGGTGCATGGCAAGGACTGCACCGCGGCGCGGCGCTGCAGTTCGCTGCGTGCCACATACCAGGGCACTCCTCCTCCTCCTTCGGGGCGAGTCGAGTGCACGCCCGCCGGGTAGGCAGCCCTCCCGCGCCGGCGCGCCGCCTGATGCAGACCGTGAGAGGCGAGTGCCTGCGAGTGCCTGCTCCGGCCTGGGAGGCAGTGGACTTCTCAGTGGGCGTGGGCAGACGTCACCCTGGGTGACGTCACGCTGAACTTTCCCGATTGGCCGCGCCGCCGTCCAGCCGTCATCGGTGGCGGATATGTGGACCAATCAGAGACCCGCATCGGAAGGATAATGGCATGCACGGCCTATCGCCATCAGCATGACTGCGGGGCACGCCGGTGCGGGCAGAAAGGGCACATCCCTCATGCAGCAGCGCAGCAGCGCAGCAGCGATGAGGAGAAAAAAATACCTCAAGCTGACTGACTGGAACGCCACTTCATCAGGGCGAAAAAAAAACAACAACAAAAAACACACAAACAAATGATATCAGAATGAGCCGTTAGAAGCAGGGGCCGCGATTAAGATGCGCGGATGTTTCGGGAAAACGCGCCCTAAACCGAAAGCAAGCCCTCGGCAAAACGCTGCTTCACTGCCATGCGTCACTCTGACTCACACTTATTGACGCTTTCTCCAGCCGTCCACGCAATCCGTCTGGATTATGAGGCAGTAATGCAGCAGCGGCACCCGCGGTGGAGAACCAATCAATCAAGCTCCTGAGTGTGCGTGTGAGCGTCAGTGTGTGTGTGTGTGTGTGTGTGTGTGTGTGCGTGTGAGCGTCGGTGTGTGTGCGAGCTCCTGAGTCAAACGACGCGCTGTCGCCCTTCCGGATCCGACACCGGGCGGGGCCGCCGGCTTGGGGCTTATTCGGCTTGACCCCGAGGGGCGAACAACTCCGACAAATTTTTCGCACCGTTATATTTTCAAATTCGAATTATTTCACGTCATTTCCGCCGCTTCACTTCCGGGCGCTTCACGTCCGGCCGCTTCACTTCCGACCGCTTCACTTCCGACCGCTTCACTTCCGGCCACTTCACTTCCGGCGCTGCGCTTCCGCCGGGCCACTGACACTTTCACTCCGAGGCCCGTCCCGCGCAATCCAAAACCGACTCGTGTCGCGGGGCCGCGCGGCGGTGCAGCGCGCACACGCGGATCCCCGGCCAAATGTGGGTCAAATGTGCAATGGCATTAACGGACCGGCCACTCAACACACGCGCGCGGACACACGCACACACACACATACGCGCGCGCGGCCTGTCGGTCGGGAGCGACTTCGCGGCCCCTCCACTCTCGGGCGGCTCGACGCTGGACTCTACCGACTCTGCCGATACTGGTGACCGGACAGCCCTGGCCGATTTCCCGATGACTCTCTGACGTGGGTGAGTGGCCCCACTCGGCTTGGGCGCTTTGGCTGGCCGAGACTTGCCGAGCAGGGGCTTTGTGAGTGACTCAGGCAGTGGCCGGGGCTCCTGGCGAGCCGCCGCAGCCGTGCAGTCCGGAGGCGGGGCGGGGTGAGGCGGGGTGGGGCGGGGCGGGGTGGGGCGGGGCGGGGTGGCGCAGACCGGCCGGCACGCTTACACTTTGCCGCGCGGAGACCGTAGTAGTGGCCGGTGCAACTCCTGCGCCAGCTCCGCCCTGTCCGGCCCGGCTCGGCTCTGCTGACCCGCGCTCGGCTCGGCGGCCCTGGCCTTCCCCTACGGCCCAGCCTCCGGCGGTCCAAGTCCAAGGTCCCGGCGGGTGCGGGCCGAGCGTGGCGTGGGGCCCTGCACGCCGCGCCCCACATCGGCGGCCTCGGCTGGAGGTGCCTTTCAATACAATTTTATCTGTTGGTTGGAGACTCATAAAGGTTCAAATATTACTGATTTTTTTTTTTTGTACGATGAAATTTTAGATGCTGTTGGCCACAGGAGGACGAAAAGTCAAAATTAACGTTAACGATTAACGCCGGTAATTTTGAATTTTTGACCTCCTATGGCCAACGGTATCACAAATTTCATGGCACTGAAAATTTTCCTAGAATATTTGAACTATTGTGAGTCGCGAGGGGGAAATAACTGGCCAAAAGCATGTACACCAAAAATTAAATTTAAAAAAATTTCAAAAATTTTGAAAAATTTTATTGAAAATTTGAAAAAATTTGATGATTTATGGTAAATAAAATCACGAAATTGTCTTTCCAGGACCGACCCAACATTGATTATTTTTCACTGCCCTCCCCAGTGTGCTGCTTCAAAGGCACAGCAATGCCCGAGTTCCATCACCTGCCGTGGTGGCTGGATGTGTAGACGCGTCGGTCCCGGTCTGAGGATCGGCGGTTCAAATCTTATTACTTCACAACTTTTCCTCTGACCGCTGCTCATAGTCGCGTCAAGAGCCCGCTTCAATCTGTACCAGATATGAGCAGTGGTGGCTGAGGCCGTAAAGGCGTCCGACCCTGACCATAAGGTCAGGGGATCGAATCCCCAAATTTCCTTTCATTTTTCAAGTGGCTTCCTCCCACTGCGACTCAAACCCGTCGTCCAACACTCGGCAGACGTGCAAGTCAGGGTGGTGTAGTGGTCTAGGCTCCCAGTTACCTGATAGCACCGGTTCCCATCCCGAACACCGAAGTAAAGCAGGAGGCCTCCCCATTAAGACTGGGGAGGGGGTGTAGAGTTCCATTTTTTAAATTTATTTTTAGTTAAAGACGATCGCCAGCGCCCGACCGTCTCCAAAGTCCAAACACCAAAATTACAAAAAATTCAAAAAATTTCAAGAAATTTTAAAAAACGTACACAAAAATTTCGAGTTGTTTCCCCCTTGGTGAGTCGACTCGAACCAACGGATATAAGTAATAGATGAATTTTTTTGTGACAAAATTGTTAAGATAAAGGTGCGCAATTTTATTGAAATTAACAACCCTGGCCACCTCGAGCCACCGGGATTAGCGGCTGCCAGCATGCTGCCAGTCGACTCGTTCGTGCTGCCGCCGTGCTGCCTCTGGGCTGCCGCTGGGCTGCCGCTGCCCCACTGACCCTCCGCATCTTATTTCGTCGCCTGCATTTCAAGCGGACAATGAGGCGGCGCGGCGGCGCGGTATGTCAAGCAGCGAGCCTGCCTGACTGCCTGCCTGCCGGCCGGGCGAAACTGACCGCACTTTTGTGGTCCTGGCCAACACGGCCTCGTCGACGACGACGGCGACGCACCGGCTCTGGGCGGGCCGGCGCACAGTGGGCCAGGCGACCGGTGGAGGCGGCCAGACGCGTTTTCGGCTCCAGAGTCGCTTCATGGGAACCGAACGTGTGACCCCATCAATGGATTGCTCTCCGGACGGGGGATCCATTGGTGGGGGTCACACGTTGAGTTCGAGTCCCATTTAGCGACTCGGGAGCTTAAAACCCGTCCGGGACTTTGACCGCCTCCAGCGGTCTTCTGGCCCACTGTGCGGCGGGACCATCCGTTGGCGCGGCCCGCCACGCCACGGCGCGGCCACGGCCGGCGTCGGCGGCGTGGTATGCGGTGGAGTGATTCATGAGTGAAAATGGCGAAACCCCTTTGGGCTGGCCGGGCCGCGCTCTGGCGTCGCGACGCACCCTACCGCCGCGGTCTGGACTCTCAGGACGCCCGTCTTGATGCACTCACGAGCGACCATTTATTTCCCGGCGCCATCCGTCCCCGCCTCGTTGGCGACGCGGCGCCCCGCCGGGGAAGTGAGACGTTTGCTCTTTTATGTACTACCACTACTCACCGAGGAAAAAAAGAGAGAGAAAAAAAGAAACCCCTAGTTACATTTGCTCTTAACTCGGTGAAGTGTATACACTTGTCGAACACAAAATATGACAATACCAAAATTAACACCAGTTGGTTGGCCTGGGGTCGCGGGGCGTTGGCGGTTTCGGTGCGGCGCCGTCGTCTTGACGGGAGGGCGCCGCGGTGCGTGATTGGGATCATCGCCGTTACCGGCCGTCGGGCCACTCCGGCGGGGTGAGGCGGGGCGGGGCGGGGCGGGGCGGGGCAGGGCGGACGGCTGGACCTGGACAGCAGCGCGGCCAAGCGCCGTGTGCATAAGGCGCCGTCTATAATTTATTGCGCTCGCGTTCTGTGCCGTGTGGCTAGGCGTGGTGCCCGCGTGCCCCACTTGGCGGGGATTCCAGTAAAGCGAACCGATAGTATTCCTGCTGTGACGCTGGACGCACCGCTGCACACACGCTTTCATTGGACTGCGCACAAAGAGGAGGGGGAGGGATGAAAAAAAAAACGGCAAAATTAGCGCTGTTGTTGTGTTCCGTTTTCTGTTTTCTTGCCCCTATCTCTCCGGCGGGAGAAATAATTAGCCACACCGGCCGCGGCGGGGCGGACAGGCGGCAGAGATGCGCCAGATCCGCGAACGCGTCGATTAATTCAGGAGCGCGTGCTAAAGTGTGATGTCCGTCGCGCCCGGCTGCCCGGCGCACGCCCGGCGCACGCGCGGTGTCTGTGACGCACGCGCACACTCGCCGACGCACGCGCGCGGGTTCGAATCCTGGCGGCGGCGGCCTGCCGCGTTTTCACGTTTCAACTGTCTCGCCTTTGTCCGGCTGCCGATGGCACCAAACGGAGGCGGCGGGTTGCCATCAATCATGTGTCTGTGGGAACAAAAGAGGCGCGCGGTCACACACACTCACTCACACACACACTCACTCACTCAAACACACACGCGCGCGCTCGGGACGACGACCCGGCTAGCCCGCCTAGTGAATGGGAAAATAGCAAAAAGGATGAGCGTACTGTACTAGTCGGCTATCACTTACGTCCGCCCGGGGGACCTACCTTATGAATCAAAACCTTTTTTGAGGGCACTGTTTCTGCGGGCATGACGTCATCATTGTCATCCTCATCTCCTCGTTCGTGTTGCAGGCCGAGATCGGGCTGATGAAGAACGCGGGCGGCAAGCTGAAGAACTTTTTTGGATTTTTAGGAAACAGTCAGCAATCGGCCAAGCCTCAGCAGCAGGAGACGCCGACGTGTAGCTGCCGTGAGTGTTTCCTTACATTTTTGTGCCCTTCGTTTGATTACTTTGTGCCTTTTGTTTGTTTACTTAGTGTCGTTCGTCTGTTTACTTTGAGTCATTTGTTTACTTTGTGTCCTTTGACCTGCAGGCTGCGGGGACAGGAACGACGCCTCCCGCATCGTGGGCGGCAAGCCCGCCAACGCCAACGAGTTCCCCTGGATGGTGCGCCTGTCGTACTTCAACAGGTTCTACTGCGGAGGGATGCTGATCAACGACCGATACGTCCTGACGGCAGCCCACTGCGTTAAGGGGTGAGTGCTATGGTCCCGGCTTTGAGGCCTCAAAAGGGCTTCACATCTCCAGCTTTGATTTCCTTGTCTTTCCAGGTTCATGTGGTTCATGATCAAGGTGACGTTCGGCGAGCACGACCGCTGCAACGACACCAACAAGCCCGAGAGCAGGTTCGTGCTGCGGGCCGTGTCCGGCGACTTCTCCTTCCTCAACTTCGACCACGACATCGCGCTGCTCAGGCTCAACGACCGCGTCCCCATCACCGAGACCATCCGGCCCATCTGCCTGCCCAAGACGGCGGGTAAGCGCACCGAACGCCGAACACCCAACGCGAAGACAAGGCACAGTGCATCAGAAGGCCGGCCAAAACTCTGGAGTCGCTAAACAGGACTCGAACCAAACGTATGACCCCATTGATGGATAATTCCTGGTTCGGAGAGCAATCCTTTGGTCGGGTCACTCGTTCGAGTCGAGTCCGATTCGGCACCGTTCTTCTGGCCCACTGTGCGAGGGTTTGCGGTGATCGAGCTTCGATTGTTCTCCGCAGACGAGCTCTACGAGGGCATCAACGCGACGGCCGCCGGCTGGGGCACCCTGGCCGAGCACGGCAAGCCGTCCTGCGTCCTGCACGAGGTCACCGTGCCCGTCATGGCCAACGACGAGTGCAAGAAGACCAACTACAACGCCAAGATGATCACGGACAACATGATGTGCGCCGGATACGAGCAGGGGCAGAAGGACGCTTGCCAGGTGAGCAACTCTTGTCGTCGTCGTTTTAAAAATATACACGACCCAGCAGGACTTTAACGACGCATTATGTATTACAGGGCGACAGCGGCGGTCCTCTCGTCCGCGAGCGAGATGACAAGAGATACGAACTGATCGGTAAGTCGGTTGATCGTCGGAAGTTAGTTTGTTGACTTGAATTGCTGGAACGTGATGATCTTCGTTTCCAGGCGTGGTGTCGTGGGGCAACGGGTGCGCGCGGCCAGGCTACCCCGGAGTCTACACCAGAATCACGAGGTACTTGGACTGGATCCGGGAAAACTCCAAGGACGGCTGTTTCTGCGAGGACTGATCACACCCGGCGCTCATACGGAAAGGTTCAAGCAAGAAGAAGGACGGGCCGGGGGTAGTGCGGGGCCCCCTTCACTACCTGACGTAGGGCCCCCGGGCAGCGAGGGGCTTTAGTCAACAGCCCCGCTGCCCAGACATCTCGCCCGACATCCAGCGAAGAACAAGCCATCGACGGGTGCAATCAAATAGAATGGCGCTTGAGCCCATGATAAGCTGTGATGAACTTTGTCTAACCAGAAGGCACGTGGCGTCGCACGTGCAAGTCTTTAATTTATTAGTAAATTATCCGCGTTAATTTATTTTTCTATATTTATTGTTTGTGAAGAAAGGAAGAAATTCTAGCTCCTTGTGCGGTGGCAGTCATAAAATGTAAAGAAGCTGCACAAGGACCTTTTCAAATTAGGGCGTCATATTTCTTTCCGGTCTATTGTGTCATTTCAGCTCGAGAGAGCGTGGTTAATTTTACAAAATTGAATTACGGTATGGTGTGCTCTGGATCTTAGCAAACATAAAAAGAAGTTCCAGGCGTAGGTGTTGTACAATGTACATAGTGTTTCTTGTTGTAGCATTTTGTTGTACCTGGATTTGCTATGTTGTCAATAATTTGACTGTGTGTCAAGGCTGATGTCCCGTCGCTAAGGCTCACATCATGGAACTGGTAGTCCCACAACTTGCACCCCAACGAAAAATTACATGCGCAGACTGAATACAATAAATAGATTCATCGGATTCGGGTTTTTTATGGTGCATGGCGGGTATATTGCAGGTTCACTATAAGTCTCTGTGTGGCCTCTGTGCGCAATGAATCAACGAAGCAATTTACAACTAGAAGCCTAGTTATGTGGAATGAATGTTGGAGCGGTGTGCATGGACGTCGAGGAATAGAACTGTGCGTGCGTGTGTGAGAAAATTGTGTGAAGAGTGCAGCTGTCAGTGTGACATGCCGCCACCCTTTGTTGTGTGTGCGAGACTGAGTGATCCCCAGTGATAATTCCTCTCTGTATTTCTACTGTACCATACTGAAATAAAGTCTGGGCGCGCAGCCGAGCTCACTTCGGCCCAGAAATATTCTAGCCCGACCATCGCTCTTTCTCCATCTTCGACATGTACAAGCATTCTGACACATTTATAATTTTTATTTATGTTTCTATTTTTGCGAATAGATGTGTACATAAATGTATCATCTGCTAAACGAGCCGCTCATAATCTTCTAGCCTAGCCATCTCAGCCGCTCGCTCTCTATTCAGGAGAGTACAGGCATTATGACACATAGATGTGTTATCTGGGCCATTCCACGCCAGACCACCGAACCCCTAAAATGACCTATCTCAGATTTAACTTATTTTTGGTTGACTTGTAGGTACCAACCCCCCAAACTCCCAAACCAAAGGGTTTTGAAAAATATCAAACGGTTTAGGAATAGGAGCACTTTGAATATTGATCTTTTTACTTAAGTTTTATTTCACTTTTTTTATGAAAAATCTTTTTTTGAACGCCAGTGAGGGTTTTGGTTTATGATTTCCTTTCTAATAAGTCTGAAGAAAGGTTGAAGTGGGTTCGGCACTCTGGTGCTTCCAATTAGGGTATTTTTACTTAGGAAAATTTGTCAAAATTACTAAAAATTTGCTCTACTGAAAATACGTTGTCATGAATTTGGCTCATTTTTTGGTCAAATGAAGGTAGTTATTGGTCGAACAAATCCCTGAAATAAAACCTTTGACTTGGGCACATCTTCAACTTAACGGGAAGAAAAGTTGAGATTTCACTATAAACGGTTTCGTTAAAATGGCCTGAGCACCAACAGTTTCTTCTCGTATGAAGTTCTAGGACTCAAAATGAGATGAATATGAATAAAACTCAATTCAATAAGAAGTAAGGAGTCATGTTTCTATTTATGAATGCATTGCGCATTGCAGTATAGGAAGCCAAGTTTGGAGATAACGACTAAAATTTCGACGTAACTCACTGGTAGTATCAAACTCCAATTCATGCTATAAAACCTTCATAAACAGTTACACATGATTCCTTTCTTCTTATTGAATTGACTTTTATTCATATTCATCTCATTTTGAGTCCTAGAACTTCATACGAGAAGAAACTGTTGGTGCTCAGGCCATTTTAACGAAACCGTTCATAGTGAAATCTCAACTTTTCTTCCCGTTAAGTTGAAGATGTGCCCAAGTCAAAGGTTTTATTTCAGGGATTTGTTCGACTAATAACTACCTTCATTTGACCAAAAAATGAGCCAAATCCATGACAACGTATTTTCAGTAGAGCAAATTTTTAGTAATTTTGACAAATTTCCCTAAGTAAAAATACCCTAATTGGAAGCACCAGAGTGCCGAACCCACTTCAACCTTTCTTCAGACTTATTAGAAAGGAAATCATAAACCAAAACCCTCACTGGCGTTCAAAAAAAGATTTTTCATGAAAAAAGTGAAATAAAACTTAAGTAAAAAGATCAATATTCAAAGTGCTCCTATTCCTAAACCGTTTGATATTTTTCAAAACCCTTTGGTTTGGGAGTTTGGGGGGTTGGTACCTACAAGTCAACCAAAAATAAGTTAAATCTGAGATAGGTCATTTTAGGGGTTCGGTGGTCTGGCGTGGAATGGCCCATCTGCTAAAAATAAAATCTGAACGCATTTATCAATATTTGGTGTCGGTGCCCGGCGCCGCTTTGCGCGTCTGACTCTGCTTACTTTGCTTACTTGCAAATGAGGAGAATGAAAACAGGATCGGTTTCAACACCAAAGCTGCCAAGGCTTTGGGCGTCACGAAACGAATGGGGGAGCGGAATACGTAATGCATTAAAAATAAAAATGACGCCTCGGAAACAGAAACCAAATTAAGGAATCTGTCACAAATATAATCGACACTGGATGATTTTTATAAATTTGGGCGTTTTTGTTGAGGACAGTTCGCAAGCAGTGATGGTTCAACAGGGTGAAGAAAATTAAATTAATACACATGCTTGTTAAAGTCGGTTAAAATAATCGGAGGACGGACATGGTCGGACCTTAGCGGACTGAGGCACAGCGCGGCGGCAGGCAGGCACAGCAGACGAGCGCGAAAGCTGCTCGCAGCGCCACCTCGCGGCGAGAAGGCGAAGCAGCGGCAGCGGGTACCGGCCGCGCGGCCTCGGAGGCATGGGATATCGGACGAGTACCGGCAGGGCTGAGGCTGCTGGGCGCCATCCGCAACCGTTTACGATTCACGCGGAGACCAGCAGGCCGCACTGTAAACACTGGAAGTGGCGCAATTTGGACAAGGCGCTCACTGTCCTGGCCTGGGTCCCGGCGCACCGCGCATTTTACTTTGAAATCAGGTGGGCGGTGACTTTCGCCCTCCGGCGTCGCAGCGCTCGCTCCAGTTCCCTCCACGTCCTCCAAATCCTCCAGGAAAGCAGCTTGCCTGCGAAATTTAACCATGTTCGCGACGTTTTTCGGCCGCCCGCCTTCCCCGGCCACTCTACACACATTGCCGCTGTTATAAGTGCATTAAGTGTAGCAATGCATACAGTGTCATTCCTCGGAATCAGCAGTCGATCGTTGATTTTCAGACCATGGCCCACTCGCGGGTATAGGCCGGAACCAAACTGTGTAATTGTTGGAATCGCAATGCAGCCACGCAGCTAAGACCTCCCCCCTCTTTGTCCCCCGAAAGCCTGACGCGTTCGCATGCCCCGGATGCACGTGCCCCGGCCGTGAGTCCTGGGTCCCAGTGGCGGTGACCGGTGGCCAGTAGCACCCCGGGCGTTCCAAGGAGTGCACAGCACCAACAACGTCATGGCGACCACAGCGTCGTGGAGCTTCCTGGCGGACGAGGCGCTGGCGCTGCGCTCCGCGGCCCGCGGGCTGGCCCAGGAGCTGACGAAAAAGGAGCGCTACTTCAAGACCGAGGTGGTGTGGACCAACGCCCTCATCTACGTAGTATCGCACCTAATCGCCCTGCCCGCCGCCTACATGTATGTCTTCTTCCGCATCAGCTGGCAGACGTCGCTGTATAGTGAGTACACACTCTGCATGGCTTGCTGGGAACGCGCAGTGGACCAGATGACCAGTGGAGGCGGTCATGAACAGTGTTTGGCTGTCTTTGGCAGGCCTGGCGCTCGGTCTGTGTACGTCGCAAGGCATCCTGCTCGGCGCGCATCGCTACTACACGCACCGGGCGTACAAGGCCACGCTGCCGCTGCGAGCGCTCATCATCTTCTGGCACACGATCGCCATCCAGGTAAAGAGGACCTCATAGTGTCGCCGAATGGTCGCGACCGCCACACAGTTGGCCAGAAGACCGCTGGAGGCGGTCAACATCCCGGACGGGTTTTGAGCTTCAGGTTTGCTAAATAGGACTCGAACCGAGCGTGAGCCCGCCGATGAATTGCTCTCCGAACGAGGAATCTATTGGTGGAGTCTCACGCAAGCGACTCTGGAGGTTCAAAACGCGTTTCGAGTTTTGACCGCCTGCGCTGGCCTACTGTGTGCCACTCGCTTTCAGAACTCCTTGTGGGAGTGGGTGCGCGACCACCGCCAGCACCACAAGTACTCCGACACGGACGCCGACCCGCACAACGCCACGCGGGGCTTCTTCTTCTCGCACGTCGGCTGGCTCATGATGCGGAAGCACCCCGACGTCATCGCCAAGGGCAAGGACATCGACATGTCTGACCTGGAGAGCGACCCCCTCGTCATGTTCCAGAAGAGGTGAACCAGTGCGTTACTGGACGGTGGCGGGGCGGGTAGGGTTGTTCGTCTCGGCAGCCCAACGCGCACGCGGTCCATTTTGCAATCAGTCCGTTTGTTTTTGTTTAGGTACTACGTCCCCTTGGTGATGCTCCTGTCCGTGGCGATGCCCATCGCCGTGCCCATGTACTTCTGGAACGAGTCCTTCGCGGTGGCGTTCCTGGTGCCGTTCCTGCTGCGCCTCATCACCGTCCTCAACTGCACCTGGATGGTCAACAGCTGGGCGCACGCTTTCGGCAACAAGCCCTACGACAAGTACGTCACTCGCTGCGAGTCCCATTTAGCGGCTCTGGAGCTCATATCCCGTCCAGGATTTCGACCGCCTCCGCCGGTCTTCTGGGTCACTGTCTGCAGTGCAGGGTTCACGGCGTCGTCCCTTTCCTTGGGCCCGCAGGACCATCCGACCCGTGGAGTCCTTGGTGGTGTCCGCCGTGTCCCTGGGCGAGGGCTGGCATAACTACCACCACTGCTTCCCCTGGGACTACAGGGCGGCGGAGCTGGGCCGCTTCAACCCTACCACCAGCGTCATCCACTTCTTAGCGTGGCTGGGCTGGGCCTACGACCTGCGGCAGGCCTCGGACACCGTGATCGTGGCCAGGGCGCTGCGGACGGGTGACGGTAGCCACCCAAGCGTGGTGGAGGCCGAGACCACCACGAAGACCGCCAAGACCGCGGAGACCAAGGCCCCGGACGCGGCGCCGTTGAAGACCTCCCCCTTTCAACCTAGAAGACACTGTGGTGCGCTGTGGCATTCGAACCCGGAGTCCACACTGATTTACAGCTAATACTCGTTTAATGGACGCGTTCTATGCGGCAAGGTTTGTGGCTTATGCAGTATAACAGTACAAACAAATTTTTGGGGGTTCCAAAGAACCCCTATTGTTTTTGCTTTTCAGCCCGATTTTTGTGCCCTCCCGTAGGCACATATGACCAATGCCATTATATTCCATGATTTAAAAAACTAAGAAATTCATTTTTTTATGAACGAAGGAATTCGTTCGTAGTAATTTTTTTTGTAAACAACGAATACATAAATTAGCAACAATGAAACGCCTCAATTATTTTTTTACCAGAATAAAAGACTAAGTTTTTTTTGTGCTCTGTACGAAATTTAAGCCTTTGGGCTTGGGAGCTTTCTCTGGGCCTTTGAGCGACATTTCAGACGCCGTTGCGACACACATGCAAATGCTGGGACCCTATTGCCGGGAGGTCGAGTCGTTGCGCAAGGCGGGTCGGCACGCGGCAATAACACCCAACGCAGGCGACCAGACTATTGAAAATACAATAAATCATCCTAAGTCAAGATTATAAGGCTACCCTAATTCAAAAATAATTATGTAAACTTTTGCAAGAGAAAAGGTCATTTGGTGCAGAGCCGATCCCCGAACCGGATATGGGTGTGGTGCTTTCCCGTGTTCTGCCCCCCAAGCTAAGCTCATGCTCTAGCCACGGCGCAGAGTGGCTTCCTGACAAAAATGACGGCTCCAGCAGGTGCTGAACCCTGATCCCTCGGACTCAGAGAACGACGCCTCTGCGCTCTCGGCCACCGTGGGACATGCGTCATGATCTTTGCAACGGTTCCTTTGAAAGGTTAGATGCGTACAGTGTTGGATGCCGTGCGTGTCGAAATCAGCTATGGCAAGATTCGAACCTCAGCTCTCGGAACTCGCCCTTCGCTCACCGCTGGCGCTTCAAAACGCGCGCCGCCGCGGCCCACCCATACAGTGGCGCTACCTGGCGGCCGGCCGGTGCCCTCGCCAGACCAATCATTACCAGAGGGGGCTCGGCGGCGAGGACCGGGCGAGGGCGCATGCCTGGACCGCCCCCCCGCGCGCCGCCCCGCCGCCGCCCCCCGCCGCCCCCGGTACCCGGTACGCCCACCACCCTCCTCGCCCACCCACCCACCCACCACGGCGCGGCAGCGCGGCAGTGAGCCCCTGGTCGCGGCGAGGAGCGGACGGACCGCGGAGCTCCTCGACGCCCGGCTCGACTCGGAGCGACTCCAGGACTCGGCTCGAATCAACCGGCGGCCGGTCCCTAGCGACGGGAAAAAAGGAAACGGCATAATCGCACACAGACCCCAGAGGGTAGGGTGCCCAGTGGCTCGGCGGCGCCGCGCACCCCCGCATGGTCACCCTATCCTGACCGAGCGCGCTGCTTCCGCGTGCCAGCGGCCCCCGTCACGTCGGCATGGGGTCGTGACGGCACTGCCACGGTCGTCACGGCCGTCACGGCAGCGTGACGCGCCGCCTTGTTGTGACAGTGTCTGTGCAGCATGGTGCCGGCCGCATAGGATAACAAGCCCGCGCACCGCCCGCCATCGCAAAGGTGAGCACCGCGCGCGCCCGTGCACACACGCGTGCGTTGAGTGTGTACGCCCATACTTTTTGTAGGGGCGCGTCTCATAAATATAGATTGCAGTGCCCTCGCGGCTTGCTCCCCCTGCACAGTGGGCCAGACGACCGGTGGAGGCGGTCAAAATCCCGGACGGGTTTTGAGCTCCAGAGTCGCTGAATGGGACTCGAACTCAACGTGTGACCCCACCAGTGGTTTGATCTCCAAACGAGGAATCCATCAGTGGGGTCACACATTCGGTTCAAGGCCCGTTTAGCGACTCTGAAGCTCACAACGCGTCTATAATTTTGACCGCCTGCGCCGGTCCTCTGACCCACTGTGCTCTGACCGTTAATCCCCCTGCGTTAGCCACACAGGGGGCCTGGGTGCAGCCTGGAGCGGCCTGGAGCGGCCTGGAGCCTCCACCGTGTCGCGGGGCGGCGTCCGGCGTCCGAAGCCAGGCCGGCGGGGCAGCGCGGCAGCGCAGCACGACGCTGCCCGGCCGACAGGTCCGACCCGGCGCGGCTAAATTTAGTCCCGCCAGTTCGGCCCAGCCCCTTCCAGATCCCAGTCCCGAGGGCCCCGACCGCCCCGACCGCCCCGACCGCCCCGACCGCCCCGACCCGAGGTCCCCGTCGGCCGCCAGGAGCACGGCCGCCCGTCCGTCCGGCAGCCGGCTAAACGCGGGCCCGTTAAATCTTTCACACGCCCTGCCATTAAATTTGCAATTCTTCCTGTACCTTGATTGCATTATCAACCAGGCAAGGCGGGGCTTACCGTGCGGGGTCTCTACCCCACCCCCTGTTCCTCCCGTCGCATCTTCCGCAGTGCTGGGCTCACTTCGTTTCGGCACGCACACTCCGCACCCACAGTGGGCCAGAAGAACGGCGAGGACTCGAACAGAACGTGTGACGCCACCAATGGATTCCTCGTTCAGAGAGCAATCCATAGGTTGAGTCACACGTTCGGTTCGAGTCCCATTCAGCGACTCAGGAGGTCAAAACGCGTCTCGAGGTTTGGCCGGCTGCGCCGGTCCTCTGGCCCACCGTGCGTCTCCCCGTCCACGCCCCTGGCCGGGGCAGGGCCACATCTCAGCCACTGGGTGATGAATCGCCACGTGGCCAAGGCCGAACAAATTGACAGGATTTCCGTAACGGTACCTGTTGACGCGCGGTGCGCACGGGCACACTGTAGCAACGCTGTCCGAACGCAGTACCCCTCTTGGCGCCATCGCCCTGCCCGGCCGCGGGTCGCGGGGGTCGCAGCGAGGACAGTCAGTCGGGGCAAATAACCAAGGCGCAGTCTGTGTTTTAGGGTGATAATCACAGCCATCCTTGGCGGCCATTATATTTGGACTGTGTTCCGCGCCCCGCCCCGCCCGCCCCGCCCGGCTCGCA
Source organism: Stenchaetothrips biformis (assembly GCA_030522485.1). Classification (NCBI taxonomy): domain Eukaryota; kingdom Metazoa; phylum Arthropoda; class Insecta; order Thysanoptera; family Thripidae; genus Stenchaetothrips; species Stenchaetothrips biformis. Next base: position 6,652,859 of record CM060098.1, read on the forward strand.
GCGTAGCGGCCGCCTCATTACGTCTGCTCCGTTTGTTCTCCCGGAACAGATGTTGGGGGAATGAAAGGGGGTGCAGCGAGGAGCGGCGGAACTACTGTGCAAAGTCATGGCTGCCGCCGCTGCGACCGCCCTCAAGGCTGCCGTCGCATACGCGGGACCGACTGGCAGGAAAGCGCGGCAGCCGCGGCCGCCCTCGGATTGAGTAGCCGAAAATCTGTTCCGAGTCGTAAAATTATGTCCCTTCCGGCCGCAGCACTGCTTGCCCCCCCCCCCCCCACCCACACGGTCACTACCGTCACTACGCCTCGCAAGGCCTGCCCGCCCTGCCCCGTCTCTTTCGGTCGATATTCCACTGACGGGACCGTTTGTGCTGCCCAGACCCCAGTAGTACGGCTGTACGTGTACCTTACCCTGGAAAGAACAACTAAGCCTCCAGACCGTCGCACAGTGGGCCAGAAGAGCAGCGCAGGCGGCCTCCCTCGCGGAGGGGCGAAAACCGGAGAGGAGCTGCGACGACAATGAAGAAATATGCTGCTCGCGTGATCCGCGGGCGGTGCCCCCAGCACTGTGGCGCTGTGTATGTGTGTGTGGGGGAGAGAGAGAGAGAGAGAGAGAGAGAGAGAGAGAGAGAGAGAGAGAGAGAGAGAGAGAGAGAGAGAGAGAGAGAGAGAGAGAGAGAGAGAGAGAGAGAGAGAGAGAGAGAGAGAGAGAGAGAGAGAGAGAGAAGGGGGACGGAGATAGGGGGAGGTGGTGCTAGAGACACATTAATGTTTGGAACAGCCTACAAGTGTGTGAAGGAAAAGGGGGGGGGGATGCTCACTCACTGTTATTCAACGAAGCCCCGGCAAAAAAAACAAGAACCAAAAAGAGATCAAAGGCCGAATGTGACTGCTGGCACAGCGCACGCACTGCACGCGGTGGGCCACCGCTCACTATGCCACCAATTATTCATTTGCCTTTCCATTTTCGCGGGGCAGTTGTTCGGCGCGCGGCCGCGGACGGGTTGTCGTGTCCCCTGAGCCGCGTGCCCCCCCACCCCCACCCCACACAGCCCGAAGCCCCGCGAGAGATGATGCCAATCGGCTGCCTCTTCATTCCAAATTGCATCGCGGCTCCGGCTCCTCTCGCTGCACACGCCCCCCCCTCGCTTCCCTTGATTCCGGAGCTGCCAACCGCACCCCCCCCCTCCCTTTTCGCTTGCACATAATTTTTCGTACGGCTGCAGAATAGTGGAGCTGGCACGCCCAGCGGGCTGTCAGTCTCAGGCCGCGCCGAGGGGGTGGGGTGGGGTGGGGTGGGGTGGGGGTGAAAGTGGCGGCGAACAAGGGTGAGGGAGGGGAGGGAGACACGGGTTTGCTCGTTTCGTGAATGGCTGGTGTCGGCTGGGCTGGGCGCGCGTTCACGGGGTTTCGTTTCGCAACACAGGGCCGGCATGTCGGAAGGCAGCGAGAAGCCTCGTGGCGCGTCACTAAAACTTTCCGAAAACACGCGCTGCAGGCATTGGCATCAGGCATCCATTTTCATCATCTGCCGTAGTGGCTGGAGGTGTCGACGCGTCGGTTTCCCGGTATGAGGATCGGCGGTTCAAATCTTGTTTCCTTACAACTTTTTTCTCTGACCGCTGCTCCATGTCACGTCAAGAGCCCGCTTCAATCGGCTTCAGACATGAGCCGTGGTGGCTGAGGGCGTTAAAGCGTCTGACCCCGACGGAAAGGTTCGGGGTTCGAATCCCGAAAACTCGTTTCATTTTTCGACTGGCTTCCTCCCACTGCGACTCAAACCCGTCCTCCAACACTCGGCAGACGTGCAAGTCAGGGTGGTGTAGTGGTCTAGGCTCAATCCAGGCCATTACACCCGGGTGTCTAAAAAGCAGTCCGCTTCGGCGGATTGGCCTCGGCACTGGTTCGATCCCCGATCGAGCCAGCCACTCGAAATTGGTCGCGAGTGGGTCCATTCCGATTCGTCGGATGGAGTTGATAAGTCCTTTGAAGCTGGCCCACTGACTGCATATTCGGGTCTGGGAGCGCCGGACAGCGGGTGTACCATTTGGGTACCGACCAGCCTGCGCAAACAAAAGCTCCCAAAACTACTCTCTCTCTCTTTCTTTCTTTCTCTGTCTCTCTATCGTCTCTGCCTTACTCTACTCTGCCCATGTTGGGCCGTGTCGGCGGCTCGGGTCCTACTGGGTCCCCCGGCGTACGATATCGAAGTCGCTGGATCGGATTAACCCCAGTTACCTGATAGCACCGGTTCCCATCCCGAACACCGAAGTAAAGCAGGAGGCCTCCCCATTAAGACTGGGGAGGGGGTGTAGAGTTCCATTTTTTAAATTTATTTTTAGTGTACACGATCGTCAGCGCCCGAGTGCACCACCGTTTCCCATACCCAAACACCAAAAATTTCAAAAAAATTCAAGAAATTTTCTAAAACGCACACAAAAATTTCGAGTTGTTTCCCCCTCGGGGCATGCGCGGCATGCTGTGGTGTGTTCACTGTGTGCACACTGTGTGCACACAGAGGGCCATCTGTTTGCCGAGGGCCTCGCCGCTCTGCCGCCTCTCGTATTGTCGTGATTGGGCGACCTGCACGTTTCGAGCTGGCTGGCCACCCAGGCCCACGTGAGTTCCCTCCCTTTGTGGATCGGGCCGATCGGGCTGCACTATGAGTTGCCGCGCTGGCGCACAGTGGGCCAGAGGAGCGGCCAACACCCTAGACACGGTGAGGGGCTCGCGGCCGCTCTCTTTGTCTGCGCAAGCACCGTCAGCAACAACCACACTTCGGCGAATTAGCGGAGCAGGGCGAGCAGGGCCGGCCGCCGAGTGGGGGCCGCCTCGGCGCGCGCACCGCAGCGCGTTGGGTGGCCTACCCTGGCGTCCACGGGCGCAGAGCGGCGCAGAGCGGCGCAGAGCCCACTCGGCATGGAACCTGGAAACCAGGGATGGGAACGCCAAATTTTGGTCGTCCTAAGAGAGCGGCACTCTAGTGGTGTGGAAACTTGCCACTGGGTTTGCAGTGGTTCTCGCTCACTGATGCACTGTAGACTGGTTCCGAGAGCTGTTTCCGTCACCGCCCTGTCTCGCGCACTCGGGCGCCGCGTAAATATGCGAGAGAGACGGTGCGACGAAAACAACTCTCGGGATCAGTCTGCTGCTGCGACGCGGGAGAGCACCACTGCCGGCGCCTTTGGCGTGTGGCGGGGGCGGGCGTTCAGCGCAGCGGGGCAACAGTTCGGGCGTTGCGGCGGCGGGACTCGGGAGGCCGGGGACGAGCCGCTCCCAACACAGCGACGTGGCGGTGACGAATGGCTGCTTTCAAATCAGGCGCCACGCCACGCCACGGCTTGGCCACCGGTGCGGCGATCTGTCAAATCCCCTCCTGGCTGGGCCCTTGGTGCCCCCGCCCCCTCCCTCTCTACACCGGTGCGCCCCGCCCCCGCCCCCGCCCCGCCCTAGACCCAGCGGGCCCCCGCAGCGTTTATCGGCTGTACCGACGGCAGGCAGTGGCGGCAATGCCGCTTTTTCTGGCCCGTAATTTAACGCGTGGTGGGCCGACGGGCCGATGGGGCCCAGGAATGAGAGAATATATATGGCGGCGGCCTCCACGCCGCGCGCGCGCTGCACAGTGGGCCAGAAGACCGTCGAGGCGGCCAAAATTATAGACGCGTTTTGAGCTCCAGGGTCGCTAAATGGGACTCGAATCGAACGTGTGACCCCACCAGTGGATTTCTCGTTTGCAGAGCGATCCATTGGTGGCGTCTCACGTTAGATTCGAGTCCCGTTTAGCGACTCTGGAGCTCGAAACGCGTCCGGGATTTCGGCCGCCTCAACGGTCTTCTGGCCCACTGCGCGCTGCGCCCCGGCACGGCGGCGCCGCTGGGATCGGCACGGCAACGGCTCGGCCGCGGGGCGGTATGAGAGATTTACGGCTGTGCGGCCGTTATCGGTGGGCGCCACGCGACCATTCGAAACTTCGCAAATCGCCACCCATGGCCAGCCCGCGCGAGGACCACGCGGTAAGGCTTCTCGCCTCATGCTGGATGTCTAATTTGCACTCGGCTGCCCCTCGCCGCTCGCCCACTGTGCTGCGCTGTGCCGGCAGTGCATGGCACCACGGCCCACGTGTTGCGCTTGACGTCTATGATTGCATGGCGGCAGTAAATAGGGGAGGCGCCCTGTTTCTCTCTCCACGTTGGTCCAAAGGCGGCCGCGACGTGCCTCCCCTCCCCACCCCACCCCACCCCCACTGGCGCGGCACATCCGACTGGAAATCGGGCAGCTGCGTGCATGGAATTACCATTTCGTTGGGGCGGCCCGACGGGCATCGCTACAGTAACATATGACGGTGCACAGCCATGAGAGAGGGGCGCCATGGCCCAGCACGTACACGCGGGGAGGGGGGGGGGAGGGGGATCAGCTTCCATAACAATATTTGTTTATCCGCGGCGCTGCGTGTGTAGCGAGCGAGAGCGTTGGGCTGCCCTCCTGACCGGCAGCGTAGCGAGCTTTAGGCGGTAGGCAAGCGGTAGGAAGACGCACAGTAGGCCAGAAGACCAGCGCAGCCGGCCAAAACTCTAGACGACGGGTGGTAGGCCACCCAACGCGCTCAACAAGTGCCCCGCCGACCGCTTCCCGCGCTCCGTGACTTGCCGCCAATGACATTACCATTCAAATAATTTCGGCGCGCAAACAGTCGGACTGAATTTTTATCAGCTCCGTCACTCTGTCCTTTTCACTGTCCTAAAATATTCCTGCAACTTTGTCACGGCAGACGCCTAGAGAGCGAAATGGCCCTTGATACAGAGGATAATACGCCTCGGAGGGCGCGCGTGGAGTGGAGGGGAGGGAGGGAGGGGTGGGTGGCAGGGCAAGGTGCTCGCAGGTCCAAGGCGAACCTCTGCAGAATCTACATCAAAGATCCGTAATCGTTGCCCTTTTTCCTCATCACCCCGCGCTGCCTGCCTGCTCACAATGCAGACCAGGCTCCGCCTCAGGGTCTAGTGCTTACCCCCCCCCCCCAGCTTCCGCGCGGCTTTCGCTCTAATTCTGCCCGGCCGAGGCAACGCCCTGGCCGTGCCTCACTTTCCTCACTTTCTTTGCGTTCTCTGCACCTAGTGAAACGGACTTTAATCACGCCTTAAGAGTCCCCCCGCCCCCCTCCGCTGCGTGCCCTGCCAAGGCTGGCTGCCATCTGGGCGGCTGGCGCGCTGGCGCGCCGGCGGGCTGGCAGCAGCGCTACTCGACTCTTGCGCGGCCAGTCCATTCGCGGTGGCGGACGGACGCGAACATAGGAAAGCGGCTGAGGCCGTCGCCAAACAGTCAACATACTACCCTTTCTCTCTCTCTCTCTCTCTCTCTCTCTCTCTCTCTCTCTCTCTCTCTCTCTCTCTCTCTCTCTCTCTCTCTCTCTCTCTCTCTCTCTCTCTCTCTCTCTCTCTCTGCACCGCGGGGCGAGGGCGGCGGCGCTGCCCTGCATGCCATCCGGCCGCCCTCGGCGAAGGTGGGGCAGTGAGGCACACTGGTTGGCATGTCGCTGGGTCACCGCGGGGGTGGGGGAGGGGGAGGTAAGGCTGACCGACGGCCGGCAGGGGCAGCGTGGCCGGGCCCTGGGCCGGGCCTACGCCGGGCAGCCAGCGTGTTGGCCGGCCGTGGCTGCGGCCGTGGCTGGCTGGCCGTATCGACCTCGGGCTACACTCTACACTGCCACGCCGGTGCTTAAAACTAATCCCCGCCACCGCCCCAAGTTCTCTGGCCGGCGTGCACGCCCCCGCAGCCCACCGCCTGCTGGACACCCACACCAACACGCACACACTCACACACACCGTTCCCCTTGCCCCCACGCGGCGCCACGCGGCCCGCGACGGGGTTGGCGGCCGAACGGACACAGTTTTATGAATAAGTAAAAAGCCAAAGCCAATGGCTGGTGGTGGCCGCGCGACCAGCACGGAAACCGCTGCGGCGTGCGGGGGCGGCGGTGCGGCGGGGAACACCCTCCCACAGTGCAGGCGCAGCGCAGCGCGGCTCTTCCCCAGCGCTGCCAACCAACTTGGCCGGCAAGTTTGCCGTGGCGCTCAATCAGTGTCCGTAATGGCGGCTGTAAGCCGGCCGCGGAGGAGGTGGCCTTTGTTGGGAGCACTGGCGGCGCGGTGCAAGACTCCGATGCTGCTAGTAACCTCCTCCTCCTCCTCCCCGCCCCTCCCCCTTTTCCCCAAACCCCCGAGGCTGAGGCACTTCGATGCCACCGGCTCAAGCTGCTGCTGTTGGTCCTGCAGTACGTCCGGACGTCCAGACTGCACCCTCTCACTGATATGCCCCTCCCCGCCCTGCCCCTCCCTGCCCCCCCAGAGCCGCAGCGATTTGAATCGAAAAAAAAAGGGACCTGGAGCAGGACCAACGTTGCTGCTGCATTCGCTAGTTACGCGCGCAGCACCCGAAAAAAAGAGGATTCTTCATTTTTATTCGCAAAGAGAGTTGATTCAATTGGGAGTTTTCTTTTGGAAATTGAATTTAAGAGAGCCTTTCTTCTGGATGTGAAGGAAGGGCATTGCCCTACGTCGGCCACCGGGCGGGCGAACATTCGCAGCGCCAGGCCGCCATGTGGAATGGAGGGAATATCAACAACAACATCAACAACAAAAAGAGTTCCCCTGTTTGCTTGTGTGTTGACTGTGTGCAAAAGGGAGGCGGGGCAGCAAGAAAGCCGCAGCCTTTTTCCATCCCTTTCTCGGCTTTCACGGCAAATAGCTTCAACATTTCCAACAAACAAGATGCACTGCCATCTGTGACTCGCGTTGCCTTCCCTTCCAAACAGAGTACGAGTCCGTGTCGAGCCCCGCTGTCCCCAGGGCGACTTTTACAGCTCTGTGTTTTCTTCCCTTTGTTTGCTTTATGCCCTCTCCGTCTGTCCGCCCAGCCCTTGGTTGTGCTCTCCCTCTCACCTCCGTTCCCCCGTCATCCGAAGAGCCGCGGTAATCCGTCAGCGCTGTGCTCTGTGGCCTCGTCTCCCTCCCGCCCCTGCGGGCCGCCCCATGAGTGCGAGAGGGACAGTGTGACTGAAGTTCGGAATCAGCCACCAGCCCAGCGCCGGCGCTCGCTACTTCCCTTTTGTCTCGCCTCCTCGTGTCTCCCCACGCTGGAACGCCTCGCTGGAACGTCTCTGGAACGCCTCTGGAACACCTCGCTGGAAACGCCCGGCGCTGGAAGGGGCGTGGTGGGGGTGGGGCGAGGCAGCGCGCTCAAACTTTTGCACAAACAAGATCGCGTTGGCGCTGTGAATCTTTGGGAGGTATATCTGTTTTCTTGAGAAACTTTGCCATAGGCTGAAGAAAAGGGACGCTCTCACACACACTCCTCACGGACTCACACAGTTACACACTCTCGCGCGACCACTCGCACGCGCATCTTTTTTTTCTTTTTTGGCAGAAAGTAAGAGAGCCAAGAGCGGGCGATGAGTAAGGGCATTTCCTTTAGCAAAAAAAATGGGCGGAATAAAAATTGCGGAGGCAGAAGTGTGTAAGGTGGGCAGTGGCCGCGAAGAAATCCGACAAGAAAGTCAGAGAGAGAGAGAGAGAGAGAGAGAGAGAGAGAGAGAGAGAGAGAGAGAGAGAGAGAGAGAGAGAGAGAGAGAGAGAGAGAGAGAGAGAGAGAGAGAGAGAGTCGAGCAGTGCGGCGAGGGAGAGAAGCGGGAATTAAGACTCGCCAAACAAACACATCCCCAGGCAGCCGGCGGCGGGCGGGTTCTCATCAAGGCAGGTGGGGTTAAGGCTGCAGGCAGGGGCCGCGCCCGGCCGCGCCACACTAGCCAAATGAGGAGCTGACTTTCGCCTTTTGGCCGGAAATTGAGAACACTTCCGCTGTGAGCGCAGCAGTGCGGGTGCGGCGTAGTCCGATCGGACTCCACCGACAACGCTGCGCACAACGGGCCAAAAGACTGGCGCAGTCGACCAAAACTCTCGACGCGTTTGGAGCCCCTGAGTCATCGCTAAGCAGGACTCGAACCGGCCCTGCGACCCCGCACTCATAGACTCGCCGTTCGAAGAGCAATCCATTGGTGGTGCCACTCGGTCGGTTCGAGTCCCATTTAGCGACTCTGGAGCTCAGAAGGCGGCTGGAGTTTTGGCCTCTTGCACCAATATTCTAGCCCACTGTGCCGCGCCCGCTGCGTTCACGGAGCTGGTCCCCGATTACCGCGTCGAGTCGGCAGTGGGTGACGGGCCCGGGAGACAGCAGCCCATTGCTCAGAGTGCGGCCGTTTGGACGTCCGGACTGCGAGGCGCGGCGGGGCGAGCCAGTTTAAATGCACTCACACTGGCGGGGCTGGCGGCGCTGGCGGCGCGCTCATCGCGACGGCCACTAAGACGGACGAGGCGGACAAGGCGGCCGGTTTACTGCCGCCGATCCGGCGATCCGGCACTGTGTCCGGCCGAACGGAGGGGCCCGGCTGGAGGGGGTGATTCGGGGATGGATCCCCATTGCCCACACTGATGGCGTGGCCCCGAATGAGGACTGTCTGCGGAGGGCCCTCATAACTCCAACACACCCATACCGAACACACACTCACGCACGCACACACACTCGCGCGTGCGGAGGGCTATGGGCAGTAAATGTGTTCGGCGAAAGCGTATATATATAGAGAGAGACGCCCACGGTCCATGGCGCTGTGTTTAGATAGTGGTATTTCTGGGAGAGGCAGCCGACGTGCCCAGCTCGATGCCCTCCCTCCACCTCCTCTCCGTTCGGGTCTCTTTCTCCGCGCGAAGATGCGCTCCGTCCTCGAGGCGGGGAGGGGGGGGGGGAGGCGCAGGGGCCAGGCGGGCCGGCCAGCCCCACCCCGCCGTACCGCGGGTTGCCTACCCGTCCCACTGCAGGCGCTCTCGCCCCGGACAGGCCGCTCCGCTCCCTCCTCCAGTTCAGGCGCGGCTACAGGGGGGGGGGCAAAGGGGGTCCCCTCCCCGTAGCACCTAGGTAGCCGCCTGAAAGGTAGGCAAAAAGTGCAATCCCCCCCCTCCCCCCCCGGCCGCCTTTGGATCCGCCACCGCTCTAGGTCTCAGGGCAATGCGTCAGGCTCCGTCCGCCATGGCGTGCCGCGTGCGTGCCGCGTGCGTGCCGCGTGCGTGCGTGCGCCACCTGCGACCGACCGAGCGCGGCCATTGTTTGCGGTCGTCGTTTGGGGGTGTGCGTGTGTGCGGCCGCACCTGGGCCTGGAGAAACTGCGTGTATCGATATTTACGCACGCGGTTGTGTGAGTGCGCGGCACTCTTTGTGTGTGCGTGTGTGTGTGACACTCACACAGAGAGAGAGAGAGAGAGATAGAGAGAGAGAGAGAGAGAGAGAGAGAGAGAGAGAGAGAGAGAGAGAGAGAGAGAGAGAGAGAGAGAGAGAGAGAGAGAGAACGAGAGAGAGAGACCAGTTCGGCGTGTCCGTCGGCCTGTCCATTAAAGGTCGACTGCCCAGGGCGCGCGTGTCCGTGGCCGTCGCTGCCAGGACTGCCAGGACTGCCAGGACCAACAGAAAAGTCTATTACTCACATCACAACTGAGCCGAGCTCGGCCGGGCCGGGTGGGCCAGAGCCCCGCAGTCAGGCCCGCGATGCAGTAATTGGTGCTCCACTCCGGCCTGTGGCGGTGAAAATCGCGCGAGGCGTGCCCAGTCACCGCGCTCTGTCTTTCTCGCGCGCCCTCGGTCCGCGCCTCGGGTGAGAGAGAGACAGGGCGACAAAGGCGCTGCTTCGGATTACAGACGGGCTAAGGCTGCGGTACCATCGATCAGGTGCGCGCCGCTTTAACTCGCCTTTTGTTGTTGTTGCTGCTGCTGCTCTTGTTGTTGTTGGCTTGTTAGGTGTTTTCGGGCGCTGCCAAATTCCTAACGAGGGTACGCCGGCGAACGGAGAAGAAGAAGGAGGAGGAGGGGGAGGGATGGCAGAGCAACAGCGGAGTAGCGTTCGGCGCGATGACCGCCCTGCAATGAAGCACGGGCTATTCAAACTGGGGGCGCACTAAATAATGCAGGCAAGACAAAAATATAGAGAGTACGACTCCAGAAAGGGGAGGGGGATAACGACGGGGAGGCGCGGCCGGGAGAAAAAGAAGTAGTGTCCCCTCATTTATGAAGTTCTAGAGGCGGCCAAGGGAGAAGAAGAGGGGTGGGAGGGTGCTTTTGTACTGTTATAATACAAGCTGTGAAATATTCAGCTTGGTCGCCCGGCCAGCCCCCCTCGCTGGACCGGAGGCGGCGCGGCGCGGGGCAGCGGGTACGGCCGGAGTTATGAATCGGAACCAGACGACCGGCTCGGGTCGGTCTCATGCTGCCGCCCTGCTTTCCCATTTATAAACTTGACCCCGATCGCTGCCAACGGCTTTTTTTTCCCCTCTTCCTTTTTAATTCGGATTAGAATGTTGTGAGCGCGGATTGCGAGAACAATCATGCCTCTACCGCCAAAGTTCACGCCCGAACGAGCGCGCCGACTAATGTCCCCGCCGCCTCTTGTCGTGCTGCGCCTTGCTCTGCGCTGCCTCGCTGCCTCAAATTGACTTTCTCTTTGAAGCACTCAGCACGGCCGTCCGCCGACTGCGCACAGTGGGCCAGAAGACCGGCGCAGGCGACCAAAATTATAGACGCCTTTTAAATGTCCAGTCGCTGAGCAAGACTCGAACCAAATGCGTGACCCCACCAATGGAGTCATCGTTTGGACAGCAATGCATTGGTGGGGGGTCACGCGCGTTCGGTTCGAGTCCCATTTACCGACTCTGGAGCTCAAAACGCGTCCGGAATAATTTTGACCGCCTCCACCGCGGTCTTCTGGCCCACTGTGCTGCGCCATGAAGGCAAAGGCAGCTGGAAAGGGTTCTGTTTGCCGCGCTCGCGGTGCCGGTGCGCCCGATATGTAGAACAAGAGCGGCGGCCTGTCGCAGCCCCTCCCCTCCCCTACCCCGGCCGCCGCAGATGTTTCGTTATGAGCGACAAGCAGACTGCGCCCCTTCCAAATCCCTGCGGCACGGCACGTCGCCCACGCACGTGCGATGCCCCCTGCAGCGCTACCAACCCCGCCCCGCCTACTTCCCCGCCGCACTGCGAGACAGCGAGCAGGGGGCAGTCGGGGTGGGGGAGGAGGAGGGGCTGTTTTGCCGGAGGTATAGATCTGCGTTGAGGCGATGCGGCGCACCGCACTCGACTTCGGTTTCGCTGCCTCTGCTTCCGCTGCCCCCCCGACGTCCCCGGGATAACCCGGGAGAGACAGAGACGAATGGTGCGCTCCGCGGCCGATCGGCGAGGGGGACACTGCCGAAGGACAGAGAGAGAGAGAGAGAGAGAGAGAGAGAGAGAGAGAGAGAGAGAGAGAGAGAGAGAGAGAGAGAGAGAGAGAGAGAGAGAGAGAGAGAGAGAAAGGTGGGGGCGAGGGAGAGATGCGGCCGCGCAGCGACAAACAAATACATCACGTTTGAATGTGGCGCGCTCTTTTCGCAAAGTTTCCACCTAAAGAAAAGCCCCCCGGGGGTTGGACGTGGGCACTTTCCCTGTCGGGGGCTGGCAGCGCCGGGCAGCGCCGGGCAACGCGGCGCTTAGCGTGTCGGCCGGCGTCGGCCCAGTGGGACGCGCGTGTAGATCGATCTGATGGACCGTATTCCCTGGATCGACGTGCCGCCGGCCGCGCGACCGGCACGACTGGCAAGAAAAGAGAAGGAAAGTAGAAAAGACCTTGGAGATGCCGAGCGGTTTCAGGCGCGGGTCCTGGGGAGGGGCAAGTGGGGTAGTTACCCCCTCCTTGGGGACTAGATGGGCCGCCTCAGAGGTGGGCAACAAAGCACTGCGTTAACCCTGTAGGTCGTCTTACAGCAATCATACTTCACCCCCTCCTAACAAAAATCCTGGCGTTTTAATCCTGGAATGGAGCCGTTGCCTACGCCATTGCCCGGGGAGGGGGGAGGGGGAGACTCGCGTGCTGACAGGGGTCTTCGTGTCGCTGGCGCCGCCGAGCCACTCCGGTCTGGCCGCCTCATTCCCGCATAACGACTGCACTCCTCTCTCTCTCTCTCTCTCTCTCTCTCTCTCTCTCTCTCTCTCTCTCTCTCTCTGCTAGCTGCGGCGCGGCATTCATCGAGCGCGAGAATGAGGCGACGGCTTTTGCGCGGCGGCGCTGCGCTGCCCTCCTTCCTCGAGTCGAGTACCTGTTGCAGCTCGCCGCCAATGAGAGCCCCTCTTGGAATCGGTGCGCACCAAGCCGTAACCCGGATCGCCGCTGCATCAACAACGCGCGCTTTGGTGGCTGCTCTTCCGCTGCTGATTGGCTGCGCGCGGACGCACTGCGCCACGTGTATATAGCGTTCTCTCTCTCTCTCTCCCTCTCTCTTTCTCTCTCTCTCTCTCTCTCTCTCTCTCTCTCTCTCTCTCTCTCTCTCTCTCTCTCTCTCTCTCTCTCTCTCTCTCTCTCTCTCTCTCTCTCTCTCCCTCTCCCTCGCAGAGAGGACACTGTGCGGAATCGGGCTGGTGCCGTGGCCGCCGCAGACCAATTAGCTGTCGCCCAGAGACAAACAGGAAGCACGGGATGGAAGGGCCGGCCGGGAGTCGAGGGCGGAAGGGGAGGGGGGGGGGGTTGCGGCGCTCCGATGCGACAGCGTCGTCCATTATAACCGCGCGCAAGCCAGGCCATGCCCTGACCGGCGCGGCCACAAAATTTTATTTTTCGCTCGCCTTTCTGCGCCTTCTTTCCGCACGCGGGCGGGTCAGCCTCCCGGACTGCCCCTCCCTTCCCCTCCTCTCCCTCCTCTCCGCAGCTCTGTCACCGCCCTGACGTCACGCCGCGTCCTTTGGCGTCATCGTCTCCTCGGCCGGCTTCGCTTTCAGGGACAGGAGGGGGGGGAGGGGAAAAAACGGCGCGGCTGCTGCGGTGCGGTTGCTCCCTGGAATTTTCAGAGTGCGCCCTTTCCGCTTTTTTCGTGGTCGCTATTCTAGAAAAAGAAACAAGAAACAAAAAAAACGCTGTTTGGCCGGTAGATGAGGACATGATGACAAAAAGGGCAGAGCGGCGAAGGAAGCCGCGTTGGCGAGATAAGCGCGTGGCCTCTGCAGGCAGGGCGGGCCTGGCCCGAGCGGTAAGCACTCGCGTAATACCCTGTACCCTCAAGCGTAGAACCCATTTTGGGTTCAAATATGATAAATTTGTAGCATTTGCATGCCGGTGAACTACACGTTTAAGTTCTCAGTCGTTTCCCTCTGTATTATTGGCACCATTTGGAATAAAATTAGCAAAAAAAGGGGAAATTCGATTTTTTGACAAAAAAAAAATTATACTGGTAACCGCGCTGGTAACTCTCCTTACTACCACCGTACCGAGTAGTCTGTGCACGATTTCTCGAAGTGTTTGCGCCGTTGCATTGGACCGCCTTGGCTCGGCTCGGCGCGCACACGCGGCGCTCGATTACAATATTTCCGGATCTGCATTCTCCGCTGTTGCCGCTCGCTCGCTTGCGCCCCTCCTCCCCAGAGGCCTGCAGCGACTGCGGGGCGTTTGCTCTTGTTATCCTGGCGCTACAGACCGCTCTACAGGACGCGCTCCAGGACGCGCTCCAGGCGCGCCAGGACAGGCGGGGCGCTGCTGGGTGCTGCAGCGGTGAAGGGGATATGAGAAAAATGCAAGTGCGAGGCCGGGGGGAGCAGAGAGATAAGGGGAGGTGATAGGAAATGGCGTCCCGGGTTGAGGGGGGAGGGGGCACATACACTGCGTGGGAACACTCTGCAGGCCACGCCCACCCATCACTAGTGTCTGGACTCGACTCGTCACGAGCTCCACTGTGTTTGCTATTTACCTGAAAAGCCGCCTTTGAACCGAAAAAAAAAAATGAAATGGAACAACAATCGGCCTCCAGCGGACGGTGTAGTGCCCCGGAGAGGCCCTGGGAGTGATTCCGTGCCCAGCGCCATAAATACCGCCCTTCCAACCTTCCAGCCGGACTAAGCGTGCCGCGGATCCACCCCCCGGCGGCAGTTACACGCTCGCGCGCACACTCATAAACACACACACACACACACACAGCGCATGGGCATGCACAAGCGACTACAGGCGGCCAACAAAGTTTGACAGATTTCCGTGACGGCACCGTGCCGCCGTGCCGCGCAGCCGTCTGTTGTCCAACTGCCGCGCAAGTTAACCAGACCCCCCGATCGTGGGACGTGATTTATAGCGCCGTTCAACTCCCTCTAGGTCAGGGACGGTTCACACGCACGCACACACTTTCTCTCTCTCTCTCTCTCTCTCTCTCTCTCTCTCTCTCTCTCTCTCTCTCTCTCTCTCTCTCTCTCTCTCTCTCTCTCTCTCTCTCTCTCTCTCTCTCTCACACACACACACACACACACACACACACACACACACACACACACACACGGCACAGCGAGTTTGGTGTTGAAAGCGCGCCCCCCGGTCCCATAATTCGGAACGAGCGACACAGGCAGACAGAGGCGTCGTCAACCCCAGCGCACCGGTATGCAGAGCAAGCCGAGCCCCGCCACGCGAAAATAACAAAATGAATACAACGACGTAATCAGTGCACCTGCTGCTATGCTGTGTGGCTGGCCCCATCGCCGCGCTCGCCGCCGAACAGCGCGATGTGGAGCGCGGCCAATCACACCCACACACCCCGCCGGGCGGCCCGCTGCCTGATCGCCCCCCTCCCCCCCCCCCCTCCACCGTTAAGAGCAGCAGCTGAGGCTTCTTTGCCTGCAATGACGTCACCTGCCATTACAGTGACGCCGCTTGCCGTTTGCCGTGTCCGGGATTACTCCCACCGGTCCGTGCGCACCGATGCCGCTCGTGGCGCGGCGTGGCGCGGAGGGCTGCAGCGACCTGAATACTGCTGCGTGGGTGGCGGGCCGGCCGCTTCGATTAGCGGCGCTGATGAACGCGTCTGACATTTCCGCGAAAGGCCGCGCGGTCTCACCTTTCAGCGAGAGCCGTGGCATTTGGCATTCCGCGCTGCAGAGCCGCGATTTCGCGCGGTGTGAAACGCCTCTAGAGCTTTGGCCGCCTGCGCCAGTCTTCTGGCCCACTGGGCTCTGATGATGATGATTATTGCCGGTGTGGTACAGGGTGGATCTCCTGCTCCTCACGGGCACTTGAGCCCCGTCTTCATTGTTTGCATGCGTATTGTCCCACTGTTGCTTGGCACCCTCCCTCCTCGTCGGCACCAGACCCTCACCGCCTGGCCGTCAACTAGAGTGCGCGACAAGCTAAGTTGAACCAACGCAAGGGCTAGGGAGCCCGATTCTCCATTGAAAAAAAGAACAGCCAAAACCAGATCCATCAGGCAGCCAGCAGGTGTTTCGGGTCGGCCGACATCTGGGACTCCACACAATGGGGCCCGGCCCGGCCCCTCAGGATCGTCAGGTATAGCATTTTGGTTTTGACTGTCTCCCATTAGACGCGTTGGTTCAACTTATCTTGTCGCGCCCTCTAGTCTCGATCAATTGAGCCGGGTCATATTGGAGGAGCTGGTCGGCTCTCTTAGCTACCCCTCGTGGGATAAGCTTTCTTCGATTTATCGTTTATTGGCCGGGATGCCAACCTCTTCGGCCCGACGCTGTAATCCCGGGCGCCTTATTAGTCCCGGGGCGGCGTGGGTTGGCCACCCTGCCGCAGCGACGGCGCTGCCAAGGCGGCAACGAAGTGGGCCAGAAGACCGGGAGGCGGTCTCAATCCCGGCCGGTTTTTGAGCTCGAGTGTCGCTAAATGGGATTCGAACCGAACCTGTGACCCCGCCAACGCCAACGGGGAATCCACAGGTGGGGTCACACGTTCGGTTCGAGTCCCCTTTAGCGACTCTGGAGATCAAAACGCGTGTAGAGTTTCGGCCGCCTGCGCCGGTCTTCTGGCCCACTGTGCGGCAAGTGCCGGAAGTTGAGCCGCGTGGGACCGAGCGGAGGACGGGAACACAGGGCGGCAGCGGAGCGGAGCGCGCTCAGCCGTGCGTGCGGTGGTGCATCCACAAGCGCTGCCAACCTCCCGATAAACCGATGCCCGAAGTCCGGAAGTGAGGCTTGTACGGCGCATTATTACCGATTGCCTGGCCAGGCCGGCCCACTGCGCCGCGTGGATTCCGGGACTCCAGTGGGCCGCCGCCATTCCAGCGCTCCATCTTTATATTCCAGCCATGCAGCCCCGCGGAAGAGAGGGGCGGTGGCGGTGGCATTCCCGGACGGCGGGTCCTGCTATTGATATAGCCGGCCGGGCAGCGGACGCCAGCGGGGCCCGGGGGGGGGGGGGGGCAGAGAGAGAGAGAGGGACCTCTTCGTCGACCTTTCACCCGAGCGTCGCCCCCGCTAGAGCCCGGCTGGAGCCAGGCTGGAGCCCGTCAGCTGGACCGACCGCACGCCAGTTGTGGAATTATGGAAATGGCCCGATGGCTGCCAAAGCATCGCACCGATGCCTGGCCGCCCGTCTGTCTGTCTGTCAGCAGCAGCACCGCCAAACTGCCCTCGCCGCTGCCTGGTTGTCATGCCTTCCATTGCTCGGCGCAGAAATCTTTTTTAACCTCGTTTTCGTTATGATTCGTTCCAGGTGTGTTGGAGTCTCGCAAACAACAGAACACTCGCCACTCGCATTGAAGGTAGGAACCCATTTTCATATCAGTTTCCGGTCTGAGAAGCAGACGCGGGAAATGTATCGGGCTTTCATTCCATTCGTGTTATCAGCATTGAAAGCCGAGGAATGGAAAAGTTGGTCTCACTCGGAGCCTGTCTTTCAGCGCTCTCTGTATTTACGCTGCCTGTTTCGCTCACCTGTATCTCTCGGGCCAGCTATAGACGTCCGTTTTCCCATTTATTTATTTTTTTTCTCGGGAGGAATACGGCCGTGGGAGTGAAGGGCGGGATGATCCCCTCGCCGTGGCGGGGCGGGGCGGGGCGGGGCGGGGCGGGGCAGGGCGCGGCGGCGGCGAGAGCGCCCGAAAGCCGAAAGGTGTTCGAGGGGCGCACAGTGGGCCAGAAGACTGCTCAGGCGGCCGAAACTCCAGACGCGTTTTGAGCTCCAGAGTCGCTTAATGGGACTCGAACCGAACGTGTGACCCCACCATTGGATTGCTCTCCGGACGAGGAATCTATTGGTGGGATAACGCGTTCCGTTCGAGTCCTGTTTAGCGACTCTGGAGCTCAAAACAGGTCTAGAGTTTTGGCCGCCTGAGCGGTCCTCTGCCCCACTGTGGGGCGGTCGGGTGGAGGGCGGTGTTTTCTCTGCCATTAGAGGCACGCCGGGATTACGTCCTGGCGTGTTTGACACACGAGTGCCGAGTCGACACATGAGTAGGGTTGCCCCCCGTCCCCTCGCTCGCCGCCCTCCCGGCTCGCACCTACACGCGCTCCAGTCGCTGTCCGAGACGATGACGCCCTTCAAGGGGTGGTGCGGGGCGCTCCGTCCGGCCCACTGGAATGAGGCCCCAAGGCCCCAAGGCGGCCCCAGTCACCGCCTGTCGGAGGGCTGTGGGTTGAGGCGCTCCAATTAAAATGCAGTTTGCATCGGGCTGCCTGGGCCCGGGGGCGCGCCGGGACGGCCAGCTGCAGGGGACAGTAATTCGGTTGGTTGATAACGGACATTTAGTGGCCCCGCCGCACCCCGCCGCACCCCGCCGCACGTCAGTCCGGCTTTAAGGATGTGACACGTCCTTCGTCCTTCGCAAGAAAAGTGGCCTCGAATTGCGGCGCCAAAAGGGTTTTGCTTGGCGCACGCGAGCGGCGCGAGCACCCCCACCCCTCGCCTCCAGGGCGCCGCACCGTGCCGTGCCGTGCCGCCAAATTGATGAAATTGCCAGCCTGGTTGGGGCGACCAAGACTGGAATGCGAGTGAGGCGGCGGTAGGGGGGGGGGGGCTGTTTCGGCTGCCTCTCTGCGACGAGTCGCCGATCCTATTTCCAGGCGCGGTCACTGTGTGTGTTTCGCCCGGTGTCGCGTCGCGTCGCGCAGTGGGCCCGAGTCGCAGAGCCCCTCCGGGGGGCCGTGGTCAACGCGCTGCGGATGCGTGGCTATGCCCTGGGGCCCCTATAGCGCCCCCCGCTGCCCTCGAGCGGCCGGTGGTGGGGGTGGCTTTGAAGCCCGCATGTGGCTTTCTGCCCTCCCTTGCCGAAGGGCTCGAGTCGCGTAGAGCCGAGGGGGCCGTGGGGGCGTGCCGGGGCCCACAGGGTGTGCGCGCCGCGGCGGGGCCAGGCCGCGTTGCACGCACCGTCAAGCCTCCTGGAGCCGGAGACTGGCAAAAACATGGCGCTTGCCAAATTGCTGGAGCGGGCTGCGAACACAAACGCGTGTTTCGATTCGGGGCGTGGCGGGGCGGGTGGCTGCGCCTTGGTTTTTAATAACGCGCGCCTCTTAGCATTCCGCTTGGGGAAAAAATAACGGTCCGCATTATTTATTCTTCTCTCTCTCTCTCTCTCTCTCTCTCTCTCTCTCTCTCTCTCTCTCTCTCTCTCTCTCTCTCTCTCTCTCTCTCTCTCTCTCTCTCTCTCTCTCTCTCCGGCAGTGGTTGTACGGTGTAGGGCTGAATGGGCCACTGGGCGCCTAAAGGGCCAATGTCACTGGCCGAATGGCTGGGCTCCGTTGCTCCACCAACTCTCTCATCCCCCCTGTGGATGTGAATGTGGACGCGAATGTGTTCGTGCCGACACTTCTCCTTATTGCGTTCCGTATCGATGGCCGGGGTCCTGGGGACGGGGGAAGGGGTGGGGACTCTGAATCATCGTCGGATGGGAAAACAACGTCCATCCAATCCACTCGCCCCTCCCCCCTCTCCCCTCTGCGCTCCGCAACGGCAACGCTTTGGCGGACCCATTCTTACTGCATTCCCGCCGACACGCGAGTCGCTCTGTCTCTCTCTCGCACCCACGGCGGGCGCGGTGGTGGGTCTCGCAGGGGTGCGAGAGAGACAGAGGCAGTAGTCCCTTCACTCAGGGCCGGGGATCGATACTCGCAGCCTGCCGCCCGTCAGTCGTCGGCCGGCCGGTCCGCCGTCGGTGTCAAGAGCGACGTGAGCCACTTGCCTCCAATATTAACGGCCCTTACGAATTCACGTCGGTTTGGCCCACTTTGGGCCGCGGCGGGTACGGCAGTGGCGGGAGCATTAAACTTTAGTGCGCTCACTCAAACGGGATGGTCATTTCGGACATTTTGGCCATCGCCACTTTTAGGGTGGTTTTTGGTGGCCGCTCTCTGCTTCCCCGCTGGATCCAGGACATCCAGGTGGTGCTGGCTCCAGGCAGCGCGCCGCGCGTCGCCGAGGTCGCCAGCAGCTTTAGCGGGGAGGATTAACACGGATTGGTTTCAAGTGAAGAGCCTCTCTCCAGTCGCCTCGCGTGGCCCACCCTTAATCAAGACAGGGAGCCCGCCTCGACCCACCCCGCCCCGCCCCGCCCATGAAAGCCGCGGAAGCCTCCCCGGAGCCACGGAAAGCCCCTTACTTCCCGAGGCTCCCCGTGGACCGGTGCGGCACGCGGCACAGCTTGGTGAGCTTGCGGAGGCCTTGCTTGTCGCGCTATTAGAGACTGCGTTAGCAACTGCGGTGGCCGCAGGCGCTGAAGCGCTGACTGTCGACACCAAGGTTGCGGGTTCGAATCTCCCCGCCGCCTATCATCCGCGCCAATGACGTTCCCCCTTTCGCCGAAAGCAGCATGGCCCCCAGAAGCGGCTCTTGTTTCGTTTGCTCCATAGCAGATGGCACGCGCATTCACACACACAAACACACACACACGCGCTCACACCCACGCGCCCACACGCACACTCACACACAATAACACGCAGCCCGACCGCTAAACCAAACTGGCCTTTTCAGTGCACGATAAACCAACATCATGTCACCCCGTGTTCCGGATGGGGACCCAAAATTTCCATGCGGTGCACCGTGGCGGAGAGGGGTGGTGGGGCAGGGCGGGGTGGCGGGGCAGGGCGGAGTGCGTCAGGCCGTCGACGTCCTGTTGGCGGCCCATCGCTGCTTTTCTATTTTTTTCCTGCCCTCGTACAACACCACGCTCGTAAAGAAAGGTACACAAAAAGCCGAGCGCGCGGTGCGCCCTGCGCTTGCGTTCTCTCTCTCTCTCTCTCTCTCTCTCTCTCTCTCTCTCTCTCTCTCTCTCTCTCTCTCTCTCTCGTTTTGTTCCTTTTCGCAGCTTGGCCGCCGCAGCCCCGCCCCGCCAACCCCGGCAACCCGACCTGGCGAAGTTAGATTAACTGCGCAACTTGACTTTTGGTATACTGTTGCGCGGCCCGATGTGGCGAAGTGGCGACGCTCGATGGGCTAACGCGTTTAAAGCGGGGGGGGGGCGGCGACGTTCTTTTTTCGTCGCATTCCTTCTCTTGTCTCCGCCTGGTGCGGCACGGCCAGGAATCCGGAACACAATTTGCTTGCTTGCTGTTTGCCGTGAGGAGAGGCGACGACTCTGTGTCGTCCGCGCGCCCTCATTGGATGGTTCAGCCGAGCGCACCCTGCTCCTAGTGCAGCCCCTTGCACAGTGGGCCAGAAGACCAGCGCGGGCGGCAAAAACCCCAGACGCTTTTTGAGCTTCTGACTGGCGAAACAGGAGTCGAACCGAATGTGTGACCCTCCCAATGGATTCCTCGTTCGGAGAGCAAGGTCACACATTCAGTGCGAGTCCCATTTACCGACTCGTGAGCTCAAAATCCGTCCGGGAGTTCGACCGCCTCGAACAGTCCTCTGGCCCTCCGCGCCTGGGTGCCGTTTTGTGCCAGGGCAGCGGCAGGAATGGAGCGGGAAGGCAGAGAGGGAGAAGGATCGGCGGACTGGAGGAGCAGCGGATGGAAAAGAAGAGAAAAAACGAAAAGGGTAATCTCTGTTCCGAGACTTTGAAAAGTTGCGCGCCGTGGTTTCTTTCCGGTCGGAAATTTCTTTATCGCCGGTCTGTTGGCCGGCCGGCCGGGTGGATCTCTGGCCCTGCTGCTGGTCCGGCGTGCCCTGCCCCTTGTGCCCCAGAAGTGTGCCAAACTTCCGCCTCGAGTTCCACAGCGCGTTTTTCTCTCTCTATCTTTCCGTTTTCTTTCTTTTTTCTCTTTTTGCGACAGTGCGTGGGCGGGATGCGCGGGGCAGCGATCGCGAGCTTCCGTGGGACAACCGCCTCCCCCCTGCCGCCCCCTCCCATGGGCGGGTTCGGGGCCAACAAGTTTGCACTGGCTAATACGAGGGGGAAACAACTGGCCAAATACATGTACACCAAAAATTTAAATGTCAAAAAATTTGAAAAATTTCATTGAAAAATATAAAAAAAATTATTGAAAAATTTAAAAAAAATTATAATAATAATTTAATAAAATTCTTATAAAATTTGTCAAAAATTTTGAAGATTTTATAAAAAAAATACGAATTTACTGCCCTCCCCAGTGTGCTTCAAAGCCACAGCAATGCGCAGTCTCCATCATGTGCCGTGGTGGCTGGATGTGTCGACGCGTCGTTCCCGGTGTGAGGATCGGCGGTTCAAATCTTATTACTTCACAACTTTTTTCTCTGACCGCTGCTCATTGTCACTTCAAGGGCCCGCTTTGATCGGCGTCACATATGAGCCGTGGTGGCTGAGAGTGGAGAGGCGTCGATCCCCGACCGTAAGGTCCGGGGGTCGAATCCCGAAAATATCTTTCATTTTTCGAGTGGATTCCTCCCACTGCGACTCAAACCCGTCGTCCAACACTCGGCAGACGTGCAAGTCAGGGTGGTGTAGTGGTCTAGGCTCAATCCAGGCCATTACACCCGGGTGTCTAAAAAGCAGTCCGCTTCGGCGGATTGGCCTCGGCACTGGTTCGATCCCCGATCGAGTCAGCCACTCGAGATTGGTCGCGAGTGGGTCCATTCCGATTCGTCGGATGGAGTTGATAAGTCCTTTGAAGCTGGCCCACTGACTGCATGTTCGGGTCTGGGAGCGCCGGACAGCGGGTGTACCATTTGGGTACCGACCAGCCTGCGCAAACAAAAGCTCCCAAAACTACTCTCTGTCTCTCTCTTTAACTCTCTGTCTCTCTGTCCTCTCTCTTCAACCCTACGATCGCCGGCTGCCTTCATCGGCGGTCCTTCATGTGTGGAAGGCAATAGCGGTCCTACAGAAGCTGAACTATGCGGTAGCAGTTAAAGCCTGGATACACCGGTTCCCATCCGAACACCGAAGTTAAGCAGGCGGCTCGAACCCCATTGCGGGAGGGAGAGGGTCGTAGGGTTCCATTTTTTATTTATTATTTTTACCAAATTTTAAATAACCGATCAGCCTGCGTAGCGGCTGAAATTTTTTAAAAAATCTTTAATTTTGGCAATTTTTAAAAAATTTACAATTTAAAAAAAATTTAACAAATTTCTGAAAATTAGAAAAATTTCAAGAAATTTTGTAAAACGTACACAAAAATTTTGAGTTGCTTCCCCCTCGGGCTAATATCAGCTGCGTTTAGGTTTGCAGCTGCGGGACGCGTCAGCAACAACGCCTCCCTGATCGCACAGTTTCCTGTTCGGCGGCGGTGGCCGAGGCCGCGGCGCGGTGTCGTTGGCGGCGCCTGCTAGGATTGAACAGTGACCCCCTCCCCCTCCGACGCCACCCTCGTCCTCTCCGGCCCCCTCTGAAGGGCCATGCGTCATTTTTGCCGCTTTTTGCCGCTCCTCCTTCTCGTTTTTTTGGCCGGTCGACCGACGTCATCGTCATCCTTCACTGGGCCGGGCGGCCGACGGGCGGCCGACGGGCTGCTGCGGCGAGGCTTGACGCGCTGCGGCGTGGCTGCTGGGGGGGAGGGGGAGGAGGGGGAGGGGCACGCCTTTTGAAGTTGACTCGGAGATGGAAGCCTTCTCCCGGGACTTATACAATATAGTGTGACACTTGCCAAGTTGGGTCGTCACGTATAGCCGTCCGGGCCGCCTGCTGCTCCCTCCAGGGGTGCGCGTCACAGCGTCACGGCGTCACCCTGGGCGCGGACGTGCTCCGTCTTGGTGCCTCATTCCAGCCTCCCCCACCCCACCGCCTCGTCCTCTACTCGCGGCTGACGGACGGCACTGGTGCGTCGGGAAGGCAGGGCCGGCCGCACTGCGAGCCCTTTGCAGCGACACACACACACACACACACACACACACACACACACACACACACACACGGGCGGGCGCGGCAGTGTAAACATACACATGGTAATGTATACAGTTGGCCGCGAGACTGAGGCAAAATGAGTGGAGGTCTGTGAACGAAGCCAGACCGTGGCGTGCTGCCTCGCTCGCTGCGCGCTGCGCCTGCGCGGGGCCACGGCCACTGCACGGTGTACATGTTGCGCTGGGCCACGCGGGCCGCGGCAGGGTGGAACAATGCGGGGCGGGCGGCCTGCTCCTCGCTGCCTGCTGGGCCCCGCTGCGCGCTGCGCCATCGTCCATCCGCCTTGTCGGCGGAGGGGTTTACAACGCCGCTGCCTCGGCGGCCGCGTGTCGGCGGCGGGCCGGACAAAGGGAAGGCCAGGCCACGCAACCCAGCGGGAAGCGGTTCAACCCGCGGAGGCTGCCCGAGAGAGGGGGGAGAGAGAGCAGCCTGGGACATAAAGCAAGCAAAGTTGGACGGGACGACCAGGGGCGCAAGCATGCCGCCGCGTGCCGTTTGTTGGATTTGAAGAGGGCGCGTCGTTGCGGCGTCGTTGCGGCGTCGTTGCGGCGTCGTGCACCCGGAGAGGAGCTCATCCCCTCGGCGATGACGAGACCCGGATGAGGCATTGCGGGGGCTTTGGCGCGAGTTTAAATATGGGGGTCGTAACGCGAGGGGAGGGGGAGGGGAGGGGGTAGCCCCGAGCCATTCATTAAGGCAGCAGCCACCTATTCATTTGTCAGGGCAATGCCGGCTATGCCGGACGGCAGGCCTGACGGCCCGCTGGTCCCTTGATTAGCACTCACCGCATTTTCACTTTTATTCTCTTAAAAACAAAAATTAGAAAGGAGGACATAAAAGGAAGTACTATATCTTTATTAGAGAAGCGATGTTGTTATTCCACTGTCGTTGTAGTATAGTTGTAAGACGTAAACAAGCTAAATAAATTTGCGGCATTTGTTTCCGTTTGGTGGAAGCGTGAGACCGCGCCGATATTAGCACCGCAATGTCCGCCGCTGGTCATATTTGTGGTGCACCGGCTCTCCCTCTCAACACACACACACACACACACACACACACACACACACACACACACACACACACACACACACACACACCGCAGGACTCACA
This sequence comes from Stenchaetothrips biformis, assembly GCA_030522485.1. NCBI lineage: Eukaryota > Metazoa > Arthropoda > Insecta > Thysanoptera > Thripidae > Stenchaetothrips > Stenchaetothrips biformis. Next base: position 6,677,052 of record CM060098.1, read on the forward strand.
CACGCGGTGCGGTTGCATCCCGGCGTTGCTCGCTTCTATTTGTCGTAAACGAGGATTTCCTTTCCCTCGTGCCGCCGGTTGTGTAGCCCACTGTGCGCCCCCTACTGCTCCGGTGCAGTCTGATCGAGGGGCAAACAACTTCAAAAAATATTGTACACCATTATTTCAAATTCAAATTGTTTCACGTACAACGTTCTGGAACGTTGTATGTATGTATGTATCTATGTATGTATGTATATATGTCTGGGGGGGGGGGTGAGAGTGAGTGAGCGTGTGTGAGGCTCCTCCTCGGTGATAACCCACGTTCTCATTAAACCGCCAGCTTATCGCAGTAAACAGAGGCGTGGGCAAACAATCACTTACAGACAGCGCATACATCGCTCCCGACTGCCTGGCTGCCTGGCTGGCTGCCGTCGACACACGCTCAGTTCGAGTCCTGTTTAGCGACTCTGGAGCTCAAAACGCGTCTAGATCGAGTTTTGTCCGCGCCCGCGCCGGTCTTGCGGCCCACTGTGACGGGACCGGCGGCCCTCTTGAGCGAGGATGCTAATCCGTGGCCATCACATGGGAGAGACCCCTCCAACCTCCCAGAGGGCCCCGCAGCGACGCGAGGGGCCCCCGGGGACTTGGCACAACCTGTGACTGTGTGACAGTCCGGGAGGGCCCTCCGTGGACCCGGCGATCGGGCGCTATGACTCGTAAGTAACACAAACGCACACCACGCCGAGGCGCGCGCGCGCGCGCACACACACACACACACACACACACACACACACACACACACACACACACGCACACGCACGCACGCACACGCACACCAGCGACGGGGTTTAATGGTCGTGTTTGACTAGAAGGGATCTGTACACGGGAAGTTGGGTACGAGTTAACTTCCTGCTCTGGCTGCTCCGGCGCGACGCGCTTCCACCCACCCGCCAGCCAGCCAGCCAGCGGCGCAGCAGCCCGCACCCGGCCGAACCTCTCATTAGTTTTCATGTCGACTGTGTAACGTGACGCGCCTGCACAGCGATCAATTCCAACAAGCCTCGCTAAACACTTTCTATACCCTGTCCGCTGCGGTGCGCACGCGGGTTCACCTACCTATCCCAGCGGCTCTCTGAAAGAAACAGGCGTGCACTTTGTTCCGGAAACTTAAGCCACTTTGTCGGTGTGGGGTCGCCTGGGCCCGGACTGGCCCCGCTTGGGGCTTCGAGGGGGAGGGAAGGGGGGAGGGGGCTTCCGTCCGGCGACTAATTCCACGAGACGCACCGACGGCCCTTACCCAACGCGCCGCCGCCCCCTGGAGCACCCTCACGGCGGCCCTCGTCGAGGCCCTCGTCCAGGTAGGTGTGACGCTCGGCCGCGTCGCCGCGTCGTGCTGTTATGTTGGTGGCCACGCCGCGCAGAGGGCCAGAAGACTGGTCGTGGAGGCGGTCAAAATCCCGGACGGGTTTGGAGCTCCAGTCCAGAGACTGACGCTAAATGGGACTCGAACCGAACGTGCGACCCCCACCAACGGATGGCTCTCCGAACGAGGAATCCATTTGGTGGGGTCACACGGTCGGTTCGAGTCCTGTTTAGCGACTTTGGAGCTCGAAACGCTTCTAAATTTTTGGCTGCCTGCGCCGGTCTTCTGGCCCACTGTGCGCCGTGGCACAGAGAAGGAGCCCCTTTGAGGCCCCGCAGCCAGGACGACGATGACCAGCGCGGCGGCGAGGACACTGCTCCAGTCCGGCGCCCTCTGGTTCCGGGAGGTAAATAGGTTCCGGGAGGCTCCCATTTCCGGGCAGGGCGGGGCGTGGCCGGCGGGGCGTGGCCGGCGGGGGGTCCTCGGCAGAGACCGGCCGAGCAGGCCGTCAGAGTCTGCGGACACGTGGCCATCGCCGAGGGCAGCAGCGCCTCGCCGCTGGTAAATACAGTACTGGAAAGGAGAGGACAGGAGCAACAGGGAGATGTAACTCCAACGCCCCCGATGGCACGGGCACTGGAGGCACGGGAGGCAGGTCCGTATTGATCGCACGGCACCGCGCGGCCCAGTGCCCCGCGCCACGCCGCGCCACGCCGCGCCACGCCGCGCCACGCAGTCAACCACACCGCACGGCGGCGGGGCGAGGCGGGGCGAGGCGGGGCGGGGCGAGGCGGGGCGAGGCGAGGCGGGTTCGGGGCGGAGCAGCAGCGTGCGGCACGCGAGCCTCACGCAGCGGCGGCGCGTTTAAAGGGGAAAGGGCCAAAGTGTCGGCTAATTTTTTTTTCGTCCTTTAGGTTTTTTCACCATTTATTTTTCCAGTGTCGATGTTTTGGTTATTTCCAAAATGGAATGAAGCGAGGCACTCCGGCGTAACGAGATTGCTCTTGTTGGCGGCGGGGACGCGCTGGATGCCGCGCCGGCAAAGCGACGTCCACATCACCCTTCGCGCTTCGTCACCCCCATTTTCACTCTTGTTTTTGTTGCTGTTGGTGTTGTTTTTATTTTTGTTGGTGTTTTTGTTTCTGACACGTCCGCAACCTGTGTTTTGCTCTCGGCGATTCTTTCCTGCTTTTCTCTTCTCCGTCCATTCAAGGCCGCCATCGCATTCAAAGTTTAATTACTGCGGTGCCAGCAGGGAAGGTCCAGGCGGGGGGGGGGGGACGCATCCTGTAATCTTATCAGTAAATGGAAAGGCGAGGTGGATGGATGGGGCGGCCATCTTGCATCTTGACGGCAAAGACCGGAGCCCGGAGACGGCGGCAGCGGCGGTGGTGTCCCACAGACGGGCGAGCGGGAGAGACTTTAAAAAGAAGTCCGTATCATAATGGGGCGTCCGTGCCCCCGCTGCATTCGGGATCCACAGGGCGAAAGGGGCGGATCACTTCCATGCCTGTGGATGCAGTGATGCCGTGCAGTCGGAGCGAAGCGCCCGGCTGGGTGGGCCGGCCCGCACGACACCGCTGTGCCGCGGCGGCCTGCCCCGAGGCCCGCGGGCGCTCTCACTGCCGCTGGGGAGGCGAGGCGACCTTGCAGGCGGGGAGGGGCGGCGGGATGCAGCCGCCCCTGTCAGCAACACATCGCATTCCGCGATGCCCGCCATGCAGGGCGTTTGTAATCCACTTAACGCTCATTGTCTGCGGCCAACTCCGTCCGACTTCCATTGTTCATAACACGCCATCAACAACTAACACCGCGGTAATGGAGTCCCCTGCAGGCCGCGCGGGCCGCGCCGCACAATGCCAGCCGCGCCACAAGCCTCCCCGCCCGAGCAAACACGCCACGCAGTGCTTCCGCTCTCTCTCGCTCAGAGAGAGAGAGAGAGAGAGAGAGAGAGAGAGAGAGAGAGAGAGAGAGAGAGAGAGAGAGAGAGAGAGAGAGAGAGAGAGAGAGAGAGAGAGAGAGAGAGAGAGAGAGAGAGAGAGAGAGCGTGTCGAAACCGCACCGCAGGGTCCGCAGTCGGCCTGCTGGCCGGCGACCCGCGTCATCATGCAGTTGTTGATGAGGGCTGCGTGTGCGCTGATAAGGATTTAACAGTATTCAATGAGGTGCTGATTCACCACCCGTATGACAAAGAGCCCCATCCTGCACGACCCGACCGACCCGTCCAGGACTCTGACCGTCCCCACTACTGGTCCTCTGGCCCACTGTGCCCCTGCCGTGCGAGGCGGCCAGCAGGGAGCCCTGCCAGGCCCTGCCAGCGTGACGGGCGGCCGGCAGCGGCACGACGTGCGGCACGAAGACTTAATTCCTATAAAAACCCCGGCCACAGCTCCCCCCCTCCCTCCCCCCCTCCTCGAGGCCCGGCCGCCCCCGTCCGTCTGTCCGCGCGCGATAGCGGCGCCGGTTCCTCTGAAAGCAGAGCGAAGCCCAGCCAAGCGTCCGGTCATCCACCACTGCAGCGCCCCGCCCTAAAGTGGCGGCAGCGCGGCGGCCAATAGAAATTGAGGAGTAGCCTTGGTATTGCCTGGGGCCGCGGGGGCCGCGGGGCCGCGGGGCCGCCGATTCCACAGCCGGCTGCTCAAGGCGCTGAGGGCTAAGGGCCGCCCCCGCCGCCCTGCGCCCTTCTCCCCTGATAAGGCAGTTCGACGATTTTACTGAAAGCACCGCCGCCGCCCCGCCCCGCCCCGCCCCCGCCCCGCCCCCGCCCCGCCCCGCCCCGCCACCGCCCCGCCCCGCCCCCGCCCCCGCCCCGCCCCCGCTCGCAGCGAATATCGGATAACTGGACAGCTGGTGGCTGAGTGCTTTGCCAAGTACTCACTACCAGAGCCAGTGTGTGGCGCGGCGCGCCCTGCATTCCCCTTCTTTATTTGTTTTTTTTTTCAGCATATTTTGCCAAGTCTTTTCTTCTTGTCCGCTGCTTCGTTCGCCTCGCCGTCGGCCTTTGGAGTTGAGAGGCGCAGCACGGCGGCAAGAAGTGTAACGGCGCGCGGCAGCGAGGCTGGAGGCAAAAAACTTGTCCCGTCGGTGACGCCGTGTCTCTCCGATCTTTGCAAATTTAGCTCGGCGTTGCCGGACTCGTTACAGACAGACCTACAGACAGACAGACATGCTGGTGGAAAGCAGTGCTTCTCCGACGAGCAGACCAACTCGCGGCCCCGTTGCTCTCACCGGTGGACACAGGATTTGGCGAGTGGTTTCCCCATCGGCCGCGAGCCGAGGAGGGCGTCCCCGACGTGGCCTGGAGCCTGGCGGAGACGTGGTGCCGCCGAGGCCCTCCTGCGTCAGTGAAGTGAAAAAGTGGCGCTGTTGGAACACGGCCGGCGACGCCGAGGACCAGGGTGGGACGGACGGACGGAGGGGGGCGAGAGATTAATGCGCAATCCGGTGACGGCCGACGGCTCCGGACCCGCAGCCTGTCGGATCCACGTTCGATCATGAAAGTCGGGAACGGAACAGGAGGTAGTTTCGATCCCAAGTTGAACCACGCCGCCGCGCCGTGAGCCGCGCACCGTCGCCGTCAAAGTTTGCTTTAGTTTCGAGCTGCTCCAACTTTCCCGGGCGAGCCGCGCCGAGCTGCGAGCCGAGCCGCCCACGTACATGTTTGCCTCATTGCCTTCGCCTACTCGTTATCGCCATCTACATGATAGCCGACCCCCTAATGCCTTCACGCTTCAATACTCTCCCCCCTCCCCCCCCCCCCTCTCTCTCTCTCTCTCTCTCTCACACACACACACGCATACACACACACTCGCATGCGCTCACGCACGTGTTGTGGCGTTTGCTGGTCCAGGAAACCGCGTCATCATAAACGTCGTTTAGGTGTCACCCGCCTCGCTTGCGGCAGGGGCGTGCAGGGCGGGGGGGGGGGAGTGTAGATTGAACCCTGGCTGATGTCACAACGTACGGTGTAGCGCCGGGGGGCACTGGGCGGCTGTGCTCACAGACACCCCCCCCCCCCACACACACACACACACGGCTGACACGGCTGGCGGTAAACTAGCTAGAAGCCACTGACAGGGTGGCGTCCCGCATAAAATACATTAAATTACACACCTGCCCTGCTCTGCAGCTGATGCAGCGATTAGGTGTGTGGCCTCAGGCGGGTTGGGTCGGGGCGCTCGGGCTATGGAGGGCGTCGAGGAAATGGAGATGGCGAGATAGACAGACAGATGAACGCGTTCCCAGCCACCCCGCCCCGCCCCGCCCCGCCTGATGGCGCTACTAACTGCGCGAGTACACGTCGCGCGCTTTGACATTGAAATCGGCCGCGCGCCATGGGATTCGCCTCGGATACGTGATTCCATTCCGTGTGTGTGAGAGAGGAGAGAGAGAGAGAGAGAGGGAGAGAGAGAGACCACGTGTGTGCGTGTGGACCACGGTCCGCGCGGCAGACATCAGCCGGGTGGGAAAGACTTTGTTTGAATCCCAAACTCGATTTCGGCGTCCGCGGCGCGCATCTGGCCGCCATCACGGACAATAACGTCACAACGTCGGCCATCCCGGGCGCGCCGTGTGGCTGGGCGGTACAGTAATAGGGTCGGACGGGCCCTCATTTTGATTGGGTTTCCTGGCACTCCGCGGCACAGCTCGGCACGGCCCGCCCTAAGCCCGGCCCCGTGCGAGCCGCCGGGCACCACACTAAATCCCTGTGTACTTTTTTGTACATTGTTATGCACGATTTATATTATACGTTGTTATGCATAATTTATTCATAACGATGTATGAAGTATACGTTGTTATGCATATTATTGTGCAGAAGCTTACGCATGTGCAAAATCGTGCATAACTATGTACAAAAAAGTGGATAAGGATTTAGTGTGATGGCGCACGTGGTGGCCGCGACCACCAGCAGGGTTTTCAATGCCATATCCCGCTGAGGGCGAGGAAGGGTTTGCCTGCGCCAGCGCCTCCCCGCGGCGGCGTGGTTCGGTCTGAACCCTCGACGCGGCCCCCCCCCCCTCTCTCTCTCTCTCTCTCTCTCTCTCTCTCTCTCTCTCTCTCTCTCTCTCTCTCTCTCTGCTACTTACTCTTGAGCGGTGTGGGCTCCTCGGTCCAGTGGCCAGTGCAGGCGGAGCAACAGGGACATGGAGTGGCTGCTGCGGCGTGCTCGCCCCCGGTGCTGCCGACTCGGGGAAAACTTGGCCTGGTGCATGACAGCCGGCAGTTTGGGTCGCTACCTCCGCTACTCTCGAAGCTGAAGCAAGCGAGGTGGCCGGAGCGGGATGGAGCGCTGGCGTGCGTTGCGGGGCCTGACCGGAGCGGCACGCGGCGATGATGCTGCGCTTGATTGCGCCGGGGCGCGGCGCACGCGAGCGGCAGCTTACCGAAGGCGTTGCCCCCCCCCCCCCCACCACCACCACGACTATCCCACTCCCCCACACCCTGGCCTCACGGCCACTTCACCGCAATAGCCACCAATCGGTAGTAATCGCGCGCGATTGAACACCTGGCGGCTCGCAGCCCGGTGGCGTGGAGAACCATCAGCTGCCGCGACTGTGTACTGTGCACACACACACACACACACGCCGTCGAGGGCTGTTGCTACTGCTGCAGTGGTGCCCACATTTTCATACGGCTCGTGTAAAGAAATCCCTTTATGTAACGGACTTTGGGGAATTATGCGCGGGCCGCGGGGGTTGGCACGAGCACGGTATGGGCATAGCGAGCTCGTCGGCAGAATATGACGGGCTGGACGATGGGGAGAGAGAGAGAGAGAGAGAGAGAGAGAGAGGAGAGAGAGGAGAGAGAGAGAGAGAGAGAGAGAGAGAGAGAGAGAGAGAGAGAGAGAGAAGAGAGATGAGAGAGAGGAGAGAGTGAGAGAGGGAGAGAGGAGAGGGAGAGAGAGAGAGGAGAGAGAGATGAGAGAGAGAGAGAGAGAGAGAGAGAGAGAGAGAGAGAGAGAGAGAGAGAGAGAGGGAGGGAGCGTTTGTCAGCGGCAACATGAGCGGCCGTCCTGCCCACCCACTCTATGACTGCATGCATTGGCACGTTGGCAGCGGTCCAGCCGGGGCCGCTGGGCCTGCATTTCATTAGGCGCCACTCCTTGTCGCGCCGTGCCAGCAGCAGCCCCTGCAGCCCCTGCAGGTGCCCGGCCGGCAGGCGGGGTCCTCGACTCCGTGTCACGCGCGCCAGTTAATCTCGACCCGGCCAGCAGTGGCGCACAGTGGGCCAGAAGACCGGGGCAGGCGGCCAAAACTCCAGACGCGTTTTGGACTCGAACCGAACCTGTGACCCCATTGGTGTATTTCTTGTTCGGAGAGCAATCCATAATCCATTGGTGGGGTCACACGTTCGCTTCGTGTCCTGTTTAGCGACTCTGGAGCGCAAAACCCATCGGGGATTTTGACCGCCTCCACCGGTCTTCTGGCTCACTGTGTGGCGGCTCCGGGATGCTTTGCTTCGAGTTTGGACAGCAAGTTGTCAAGCTGGCAGCGCAGCAGCAGATTGCGTAGGCCGTGGGCCTCGGCCGGCACGACGAAAATCTGAGATCGGGACGGGATGTAGATTCCAGGCCGTTTCATGCCGTTCCAGGCTGTTCCGGCTGGGCGGCCCCAATCTGCGCCAAGGGCTGCTTGGAAGTGCCGTGCCCAGGAAGCGAACAAGGATCATTAGTTTCATTAACCCGCTAGGCTACGCTGCGCTACCCCCACCACGGCCCTGCACTGCTTGGCCACGCCGCGCGCGTAGCCGCGCACCACCGGGCGTATCGCTTCGCTGCACGGCCGATCTGCCTTGCGCGGCGTCCCGCTCGCATTACAATATCCCCACCTTCCCCCATTAAAAATAGAGGAACATTTAATTGGCCACTTCCACTTTGTCAAATTGCGCCGCGGGGGAACTTTGTAGGCGAGGAGCGCGGCGTGATTCCGGCCACGTTGTTTGGAGAACTGGCGAACTGAATGCAGCCAACTCCAACCTGACGCCGTCCTTGCCTTTCCGAAACAGCGTGTTGCGGTGCGCGGGGTGGGGGTGGGGGGAGACTGCGGAGCCGAGGGAGGGAGGGACGTGAGGCTGGGCGACGCACGGCGATGCAGACACGCAGCTAACTACTTATTCATCACGCCACCCAAGCCCGACTCAACAAAACACACACGCGCACCCCTCTCCCTCTCTCTCTCTCTCTCTCTCTCTCTCTCTCTCTCTCTCTCTCTCTCTCTCTCTCTCTCTCTCTCTCTCTCTCTCTCTCTCTCTCACACTCACTCACTCTCAGTTGTCTCGCGTACCTCGACACCCTCGCACACACACACACTCAGGTACACACCTACACAACTCACTCTGTTCGGTCCACACAAACACGCGTAATACAGCAACGTGAGTGTGTGTAAAGGGAGGGGACGGAAACTCAGACCGACTCATCTCCGTCTAGTTGGGCAGATCATAAGAGAGAGACAGACGCGTCCAAGTTTGTGGCACCGCCATGGCGCCGTCAGCTCGAGGGGGAGGGAGGGGTATTTATGACGCGCCATAATGTGTGTCACTGGAGTAATGCCGTCTGTGTGTGTTAGTGTGTGAGTGCGTGTGTGTGTGTGTGAGTTGTGTGCGAAAGAAAAGGACGCTGGATTGCTGTAGCGTGTAGGCCGGCTGATAGGGATAATCCCCTGATAAGGATATGTAAGGATCTTGCAGGGCAGCGGGAGCGAGGCGGAAGGGGCAGCGGAGGGGGAGGGGTGGGGGAAACAAATATGGATCAGATCGGACGGGAATAATCCTCAGGGGATGAGGGGGTGAAGTCGGATTGAAAAGGGATGCAAAGCAGCGGGGTAGGGGTGGGTCGGATTGGACGCGGAGAGGAGGGAAAGGGTCGGGGGATAAAGTGGAGAGGACAGGAGGAGATAGGACGAAGCGATAGCCTCGAGGGATAGCTAGCAGGCCGCCATTTGCTGCGGCTTGGCAAGGGGGGGGGGGCGATGTCATGTTTCATCATCATCCTATCGCGCGAAGAAAGTGATTCACCGACTCAACCCTCTCTCGCGCTCTGTCTCCCCTCCCCCCCCCTCTCTCTCTCTCTCTCTCTCTCTCTCTCTCTCTCTCTCTCTCTCTCTCTCTCTCTCTCTCTCTCTCTCTCTCTCTCTCTCTCTCTCTCTCTCTCTCGCGGCGTGACACAGCAGTATTGCAAAGTCAGGCGCAATCAGTGTGGAAACAACGGTGCGAACGGCGAGAAAAAGGGGAAGATGAAAACCCCCAAAGTGAGTGCGGTTGATGCTGAGGCCGTGGCTGACGCCGCGTTGACGGCAGGCAGGCAGGCAGGCTTCGACCTGGCGGGATGCGCTGCTGCTGCGTCGCGGCCTTCTTGGCGTATAACTGGACCAGCCCTTCGCCGCCTTCACTCCGCTGTTGCTTTCTCTCTATCTCTCTCTTTCTCCCTTCCCCCTCCCCCCCGCGCAATTCCACCAGCCGGCCTCATTCAGGCGGGGATGAGGGCGAAAAACAACAAGCCTAGGGTAGTGTGCCGCCGATGTAGGCCACAACGGGGAGGAGCCGCGACTTTGGAGGGAGCGGGACGGGAAGGGAGTGACCACGAGCCGACTCACAGTGGGCCAGGCGGCCAAAACTCTGGACGGGTTTCAGCTCCAGAGTTGGTAAATATGGGACTCGAACGGAACGTGTGACCCCACCAATAGATTTCTCTCCGAACGAGGAATCCATTGATAGGGTTACAGTCGACTCTGGTTAGCTGGCACGACATTCGGGAGGCGCCGTGGTCAGCTATCCAGAGGCCGGGCAGGTAGGCTGGGCCCGGCAAGGGACCGGGAGTCCGGCCGGCCGGCGAGGGATTACCGGCGGCCTAATCCGCTCGCTTCCAGTAGAAATATTAAAACTTTTTCTGTTCATTTTTCTAACAATCTTTTAACAGAAATGCATAGATGAGTTCAAAACAACAAGGATGAAAAAAAACCGCACCTCAAAACTCGAATTTTTACCAAGACGGTCGGCATGTCGTCTCGTTTGCCGACAACCACGCCGGTCAGCTAAGCAGAGTCTGTTGTCGAAATTCGAATGTCGAGGTGCGGTTTTTTTTCATCCTTGTTGTTTTTAACTCATCTATGCATTTCTGTTGAAAGATTGTTAGAAAAAGGAACAAAAAAAGTTTTAATATTTCTACTGAAAGCGAGCGGATTAAGCCGCAGGTAATCCCTTGCCGGCCGGCCGGACCCTTCGTCCCGGCTGAGCCTGGCCGCGCTGGCCGAGCCGAGGAGGTGGGGATGACTCCGTGCCAACTATCCAGTGGTCAAAGCGTGTCAGCTAACCAGAGTCGACTGTACACGTTACGTTCGAGTCCCATTTACCGACTCTCGAGCTCAAAACACTTCCGAGATTTTGACCTCCTCCTCCACCGGTCTTCTGGTCCACTGTGCGACTGTGGAAAAGAGACAAACAGCTTCTCGTCCGCCGCGCGGAATAACCGAACCCTCCTTGTAGGTCACCGAGCCATATCGCCGAATTGAAGGGAGGGTGAAGGGTAGGTCTCCAGGCGGCCCGGGTCGTGTCGTCGTGTCTGGGGCGTGGGCCGGTGGGGGAATGTGACACACGGCCGGCCTGGCTGCGCTGCACTGCCCTGGGCCATCGCGTGGTCGCGTGACGCCGCCACCCCCCCCCCCCCTTCCCCCTACGCCAGCTCCAATCTGCTCCCCGTGCGCTCCTCGGTGTCGCGCTTCTCTTATTCTCGCCGTGTAACGTTGAACTGCTTCGTTTGATATATTCGATTTTCGTTTCTACACAGTAAATGTTTATGTAGAATTTTGTAACGTGACACTTGCACAATTTTGTGCATGCGGGGAATTTTCATAATATAATGCGTGAAAATGCCTAAATTTATGCAAATTTGAGCACAATTCAATGAAAAACGTTACGCAGGTTAAAAATCATGCATCACCACGTACAAAATTCAACATAAAAATTAAGTGTGAATTTTGTCTCTCTCTTTGTGTCTACCGCCGCAACAGCGCGCGTGTTCGTGTGAGTGTGTGTGTAGCTGTGTGTGTGTGTGTTTTCCACCACCGCAGTTTCCCGACGACGGCTCCAAAACAGTTTTCGCTCATTTTCGTGGTCTGACCGCAGTCATGTGTATATTGTTTCCGAAATGCCAAAATGAATTACGAGTGATAAAGTTCCCCCGGCACCCGGCGGTGTTTCGTCAACTCCCCCAGTGAGAGACAAACGAAAAAAAAAAAACTGCGATATAAACCAACAACAAAATGAGTCACCGAGAGCCGAGCCGCGGCGCTGTAAAACCGTCAGGCCCCGTGACATGATGTACGCGCGCTCTCACCGGATCCGCCGACACGCGTAAAGCGCACAGCACGACGGCCACATTTTTATAAAAGCAGCGTGAGCCGCGCAGCCTCTACCAAGGCTCTGGGAAGGCTCGGTAAAGGCTGCGCGACCAAGGCTCTGAGAAGGCTCGGTGAAGGCTGCGCAAGCCACACAGCCTCTGCCAAGGCTCTGGGAAGGCTCGGTGAAGGCTGCGCGGCTCTGGGAAGGCTCGGTGAATGCTGCGTGAGCCACGCAGCCGGCCAAAGTGCGGAGCAGAAGGCAAAGAGAGCGCGGCCACTGAATTGGCTCTAATTTCTCAACCCAGGTGCGCCCTATGAAAGAAAACATCTGTTCTCATGAGTGCGGGTGCGCGGGCACAGACATACACATGCAGCGCGCACACACACACACACTCACACACACACACACACACACACACACACACACACACACCGTGGCCTCTCTTTTCCTCTGCGATGAAATATTACGACTAGATGTGGGCCGTGTGTGTGTGTCTGCGTGGGGGGGGGGGCTGGGATCGATACCTGGCTGACACGAGCCGCGCTAAGTGACGTTGTTGCGCTCCCCTTCATGATCCCCTCAAAGATGCTCCCTTTTTTTAATGGTGCCCACCCAATGGTGTTCAAACTCAGTAGCCTGTATGGCTGAGGCAGTCAACACTAATAGCACAGAGAGCCCGGAGGAAGGGAGGCCTCTAAGTCGTCGAGCTTACTGACCGGGCCCAGCGCAAAAGGGCAGTCTCGGTAGCCAGTCGGGTAGACGCAATTGGGAACCGCCCCTAAGCAGCAGCCCCGCTCGCCTTTGTTGTATTGACCACACTTTTCGTGGCGCTGATCAAAGGGAAGTGCCCTCCGAGGGGTAAATAACTCGGACAATGAGGCTCTTTGTGTGTGTGTGTGTGTGTGTGTGTGTGTGTGTGTGTGTGTGTGTGTGTGTGTGTGTGTGTGTGTGTGTGTGTGTGTGTGTGTGTGAGGGCGGCTACATTGACCGGCCACGAGTCCGCCGTGACTAGAATACATTGCCTGTCCCAGCGACCGTTCTCAGCCGGTCCAAGCGTTGTTGTGCTTCTGGCGCTGCGGGGCCCCAGGACCCTAGAATGCCCCAGACGAGGCTCTGGATACTGCGGTTCCCCGGCCGGCCGGCTGTGCGCTGCTGCCGCTGCTGCAGCTGCTGCTGCTCACTGGAAAACTTGGCCGCACGTCGAAAGTTTTCCGGCGGGGGGGGAGTTGCGGGGACGGCGGTGTGGGGGAGGTGCGAGGGCGGTGCCGGGGTGGTCCGCACTCTAAATTAGCAGCGCCCGGTGTTTGAACCCGGGCCGGGCGCCAAGCGGTGAGCAACACGATCCACGAGGCCGGCCGGCCGGTCGGATGAATATGCATGGGGCATGTTGCGCTGTGAAACAAACGCAAATTATCATCATTAATAACTAAATTTTCAAGGCTTCGCGCTCCGCGTCGCTCTGCGCGCGCCGCCACTCGGCGGGAAACGGGGGAGACGGAGCACAGTGGGCCGGAAGACCGGCGCAGGCGGCCAAAACTCTAGACGCGTTTTGAGCCACAGGACTCGAACCGAACGTGTCACCCCCCACCTATGGATTTCTCACTCGGAGAGCAATCTATTGGTGGAGTCTCGAATTTCGGTTCTAGTCCCATCTGGCGACTCTGCAGCTCAAAGCCCGTCCGGGCTTCAGACCGCCTCCACCGGTCCTCTGGCCGACTGTGCGGAGGCGGGCCGATGAGGAGAAAGAGGCAGTAGTGCGCGCGGGCCTCGGGGAGGGGGAGGGAATGACAGAAATTCAGATCTACGGCTTAATCCCCGTGGAACACAAAGACGCGCTGCCTTTCAAACCATTAGACGGCGTCCCCACCCGGGGCGTGGGGGCGTGGGGGCCTGGAGGCCTTATAGGCCCGGCGCTGCGTGGCAATGCGAGGCAATGCAAGGGCTCAGAATGGAGTGGCATCTAAAATTTCGGGTGAGGCATTCTTGGTGACCCATATATGGCTCAGAATCATTTGATCCCCCAAATTTTTGTGAGAGAGGTGTTCTACTAGCTATCTAGCTACCTTGCGGCAGCTTGTTGTTTAAGAAAAAACGCAACGGCACGCGAGAGCGACGTCGACAGCAACCGCCCAAAAGAAAAAGGGGAAAGGCGGAGGGTGAAATAATGCGTGTGAGGAGAGGAAGGGTCCTAAGTGTGGGCCAGGAAGGGCGGGCCGCTCGCGTCGCCGAGCCAACTTTTCTTTTATCGCCTCAATGTTGCGGCAGCTGTCGGCGCGTCGGCGCGTTGCAACACGTGATCGCGATCCTCCACACGGCGATGGCCGCCGCGCAGAATGAGGGGAGCTCTTCTGTCTCGGGCGAAAGAGAGGAAGGAGAGAGAGAGAGAGAGAGAGAGAGAGAGAGAGAGAGAGAGAGAGAGAGAGAGAGAGAGAGAGAGAGAGAGAGAGAGAGAGAGAGAGAGAGAGAGAGAGAGAGAGAGAGAGAGAGAGAGAGAGAGAGAGAGAGAGAGGAGAAGACCGCCCGCCTCCCGCTCGGAGGCATAGTCTTCAGGCGGCGCGGGCGCTGGCTGTCTGACTGACTCGCTGGGCCGCCGCCGTTCAGATTTCCAGGCGAAAGGGAGGAAGAAAATCCGCGAAAAATAAAGATGAGGATCGCAGCAGGGGCGGGGGCGTCGTCGAGCGTGTCGGGCGCGCGGTACAAAACGGGCGGCAGCTGGCGCCACCCGCCGCCCCCTGCTCGCCGCGCAGGCCGTGGAGGCCGTGCAGTGCAGGCGCAGCGCCAGAAACACACTGAATCCTTATGTACTTTTTTGTACATTGTTCTGCACGATTTTGCACATGCGTTGTTATGCATAATATTATACGTTGTTAGGCATAATTTATTCATAGCTATGTATAAATTATACGTTGTTATGCATAATATCATGCAGAAGCTTACGCATGTGCAAAATCGTGCATAACTATGTACAAAAAAGTGCATAAGGATTTAGTGTGAACACGTTGCAGCACGCTCTGAGGTACACTCTCGAGCAGAATGCATTGTAGTCTCTCCTTCCTGGCGAAGCCATCAAAAACAGCAATTGCAGGGAATATTCTTCGACTGTTCGCGGCCGTTATTGGCAGCGTTGGCAGCACACACACACGCACGCACACACACACACACACACACACACACACACACACACACACACACACACACGCAGCACACACCCTCGATGGCGGCACGCGAAAGCGAACAAAGCGGCCGGCTTGTGGCGATGGCGTGATGGCCGGTTGCAACGAACGCCGCAATGCCATAAAGCGAGGGAAGGCCGCGTCCGTCGCGTCTATGACGTGCGGTTGGCCTAACCTTGTGTGTGGGGTGGGGGAGGAGAGAGAGAGAGGGGGAGAGGGAGAGGGAGAGAGAGAGAGAGAGAGAGAGAGAGAGAGAGAGAGAGAGAGAGAGAGAGAGAGAGAGAGAGAGAGAGAGAGAGAGAGAGAGAGAGAGAGAGAGAGAGAGAGAGAGAGAGAGAGAGAGAGAGAGAGAGAGAGTGTTTGGCAGCCGCGTTGCCGCGCCGGTCGGTTGAGGGAAAGCAATTTCGGTCCGCAGCTTTCTCTCTGCGGCTGCGGGGAGCAGCGCGTTCCTCAAAGCAAGGCAGAAGCCAGCCGCGAGGCCGCGACGTACAGCCGGCACCAAAAATGTTTACGCGCTGATAAAAGGTTGCGCCGGCTGGCTCAGGCTTGCCGACCCCGTTCTCTCTTTCTCTCTTCTTCCAAGGGGGAAACGGCGCGCGCCGCGTGTGGGTGGCCAGAGCCCCAGCGATACATGGAGATTAATTTCGGAAAGAGGAAAGCGGCCGAGGGGAGAGCAACTTCCCGCATTCATCGTGTACAAAATTTGAATACATTCCACCTTCAGGTCGTGGAAAATAATCCTGCAAGTTAGGCAACATGCGTGGCAAATACGCCTGAACCATTGCACAATCATTGTACACAAAATTTAAGAGTGGGACGGACGGGGCGGCTGGACCCGCTTAATTAGCGCGGGTTATCCGGATGGCCGAATGAAACAATTAGCGGGATTTGGGTTTGGCACGCGGTCGCGCCGTGCACCAGCCTGCCGCGGGCAAGCTGCTGCGGCTGCGATCGCATTTCCATATTTAGTTTGTTTCGACAGTCTTTAGGCCAAGAGGCCGCAGTGGGCCGAGCCGCATGCAAGGCAAGTAGGAGGATGTAAGGCAGTGCCACTTGCTTGCGGTGGGGTGCGGTTCCCGCCCCGCCCCGCCCCGCCCCGCCTCGCCACGGCAGCCTCCAAATTGCCGACCGGCGTGTGCATATTCATGAGGGGATCAATAGGGCCCGGCCAAGCCCAGACTGAGCCCCCCGGGGTGTCCACGCGTCCGGTGGCGTCGCTCGGCGTCGCTCGGCGTAGGTATGTTATGGTGCAGCGTGGCGTGCCTGGCGACGCCCAATACTTCCACGGCGTCGCCACGTCATCGCCGCTGCCTGCAGACCAGACCTCATCGTCGCTCTGTCTCTCTCGCACCCATACGGGGCGCCCCATGTAGGGATGCAAACTGGTAATATTACCGGTAAAATTACCGGTAATATTACGGTAATTTACGGTAATTTATTTTCTCGGTAAATTACCACCGGTAATTTATTTAAAATGACACGTAAACTACTATTCCCCGGTGCCCCTTTTCTGGAAATTTCCTTCCCAGCTCGGTTAGGGCACCCGATGGCGAGCAGATTCAAGGAAAATCCCAAATCTGCCCGGTTGGCCGAGTGCACCTGGCGCACATCGCCGGCATTTCCGCGCGTAATCCGGTGTGCAGCATACCTGCGATTTGCTTGGTTCGCGTTGCTAGGCAACAGCGGTCCAGGAACGGGGTGCGTGGCAACGGCAAAGAGGCAGACCTATGAAATGAAGATGTGCTGACCAGCGGTCTCGGTAGCTGGCTATCGTCTAATACTCAAATTTCATACTACTGGGTCCACGGCCACACTGCACGGTGGTGTAGTTGTACGTTAGATGAGTTACCGAGGCAATAAACTAATTTTCAAGGAAAATTTCACACAAAATAACCAATGAGACAAAAATTACCAAAAATTACCAAAATTACCGGTAAATTACCAATATTACCGTAATTTACCGTAATATTACCGAAAAAAATAAATTACCGGTAATTTTACATCCCTAGCCCCATGAGAGCGAGATGGAGACCGAGCGACGATAACGACGACTCTCGGAACCAGTCGCTGGCCGCTGCCATTGCTCAATGCCGTTCGCGGTGTAGTCACTTTTTCATGTCCCAGCAGACACGACAGGCGAGTCCGTTACGGCGTGGACGTGTCGGGGGCAGGGGGTGGGGGAGGGGGCGAGCACTCCAGGGTCCTGCCTGACCGGGACGTGCCAACGGCCAGCGGCCCCCGGCTGGCACGGCTCAGATTGCTAAGCAGGCGAAGCGGGGCGGCAGGACTAGAGTCCTAAATGCTGACGGAGAAACGTCAGCGCCGTGGCGCGCCGGCGGTCATTCGCGGCAGACAGCCGGAACAGTTTTTCGGCCACAGCTCGAAAACCCGTTCAAATTAGAAGGGTACAGTAAGCCAGCCGATTGTAGGTTGAATAAAGAACTACAATCGGCTCGCTTACTATACCCCTCTATCTGGAACGGTTTGGAAGCTGGAGAAAAACCTTCTCAAGCCGTTGAGTCTGTGCGCCGCCATTATGACTGGCACATGAGAAAGCTCTGCGTCCGCGCGCGAGGAGTATGAGAAACTGTTGGTGCGTTTATCGGCGCTGACGTTTCTCCGTCAGTATTTAGGACTCGAGGCAGGACGTGCAGCGCCGAGGCTGGACTGCTCGAGCAGAGCATCAGGTAGTACTCCAACGGCGCCGTGGCGCCCCTGGCCGAGGCCTGGAGGCCACCGAGGTGCTGAAGGCAATGAAGGCGGCCGAGACTGCGCCAATCCAATTCGGAGGCCGACAAGATTTAAGAGCGCGAGGGGGAGCACGGAGAGGGCGTTTGGGTCTCGGCCGCAGCCGGGGCCGCAGCAGGTAGAGAGGGAAAGTGGAGTGGGTCAGGGGTTGATCAGCCCCAAAGCGGTGCTGCGCGCAAAGTTGGGGGCCTCAAGCCGTGCCGCCCCGCCCTTTACTTAGGCCGGCCGGACCGGGCTGCCTGGCTGCCTCGTGGTCGGCAACCCCCTCCTCGCGTCCCTGGCCGTCCTCGCCAGTCTGCCGGCCTCGGGATCGAAACAAGCTTCCCTCTCTGCTTGCGTGTCGCCGCTGTCGCCGCGTCGCCAGTGCTTATTTCCATCGGTCAGTACACTGCAAGGAGCGCGTCCCACAGTGGGCCAGAAGACCGGTGGAGGCGGTGACGGGTTTTCAGCTCCAGAGTCGTGTGACCCCACCACCCCCGGCGTTCTGAGAGCAATCCATTGGTGGGGTCACACGGTCGGTTCGAGTCCCACTTAGCGACTCAGGAGCTCGAAACGCGTGTAGGGTTTTGGCCTTCAGCGACGGTCGTCCGGCCCACTGTGCAACCGTCTATCCTTCCTTGCAGACGACACGGCGGGGCAGTGGATGATGACAGGGTGGCCTGCGGCAGTGGTGGTGCGGGTCACCGAGACCGAGCCTCGAGGACTCGGAAATGTGCACGTGTTTACTCCGTTATCGGGGGGCGGGCAAAGTAATTCACCGCGGCGCACTTTGCGGCGAGGACGCTGAGGGCGCGGGGCGAGGGGGCGCGGTGGAGGGCGAGTCCCACGGCAAACACACTTTACTCCGGCGCGTGTAGCGCCAGCACCAAGGTAGGCAGCGGCCCCGCCCCGCCCACGAGATTGGTTGCTGTTGCCGGCGCCGTGCTCGTGTCTGTCCGCCGCGATCATCAAACCCTTTGTCGCCGCCCGGCCGCCCGGCGCTGCATAATGCATGGGCTGCGGCGTTTAGTGGGGCAACTGCAGGAACGTTCCTCTCGACTCACCCGCCAGCCCGCCAGCCCACAGTGGGCCACAAGACGGGCGCAGGCGGACAAAACTCTACACGCGTTTTGATCTCCAGAGTCGCTCTAACTGGGACTCGACGGGCGAAGATCGAGCTCGGCGTTTTCTGACCACCACCAAGTACAGCAGTACGACGTTGACATGACTCGGCTTTGTTGCAGATCGGAGCCGCTGCCTCGGACCCCAGGGCACCCCTGGGCCGCCCACGGCCGCCCACCGCAGCGCGGGGCACCGCAGGGGCGCGGCCCGGACGACCACCACGACGACGTCCTCGCCGACGGGGGAAGCAGCCCAGCATGCGGGCCTCGTGTCGTCTCTGAGGTAAATCATCAAAACCAAGTCATGGTCGCGCGTCGGCAGCAGGTAGAGCCAAGTTACAAGTTTTCCGGCGCTTTTTGCCCGAAGGGCCAACAACACCGTACACCGTCATTTTGAATTCAAATTATTCGACGTTATTTCAACCTTCTTTTGACTTGTTTCCACGTTATTTCAAAGGGAAAATGGGCGCCAAAAAACAAGTAGTTTCCTCGTCTCTTTTGCCTCCGTTTTCTGCCGCTGCCGCCGCCGCCATCTCTTTGGAGAGTAACAAACAACATTGCTCTCTGGGCCCGACACCATCCTCCGTCAAACTCAACCTTTTCGCAATGACACAAAGAGATGCTGACATCAAGCTGAAATGCACAGTGTGCTCGTCTCCCCCCCCCCTCATTCCTCCCTTCCGCCATTCGCCTTGACTGCTCGGCCGAGAGTGTCGTCCCCCACTGTGCTCCCCCCACACGCACACTTCCAAGGACCAAGACCCCTCCGTAAGTTTCACTTAGAATCGCCTCCCCAACCCCCTCCCTCCTTCCCCCCCCCTCTCCGAATAAGCCCAACTACTGTACCGTGCTGTCCACCCCCTCTTCCGTCCGAACCAGTAAACTCCGTTCCTCACTTTATTGCGCCACGTAGTCGCGTAGTCGCCGTGTCCAATTTTTGCGCGCCGTAAGTAAGTAAGTACAGTCAGTGCGGGAAGCCCCCCTCCACTCCGCGCGGTTCCCTGGAACACGTCGCAGGCCGTCGGAGGCGGCGGCCGTTGGGCCGCTGGGCCGTTGGGCCCACTGGGGCGCACGTCCCTGCCGTGGGGCCGCGGGCGGTGGACCCGCCAGAGCCACCCTCGGAATTCGAAGGCCGAAACTGCTGCTGCTCCGGAGACCTTGCCGGGCCGGGCTGGGCCGTAGGACGCACAGTGGGCCAGGGAGGCGGTCTAAATCCCGGACAGGCTTTGAGCTCCAGAGTCGCTAAATGGGACTCAAACCGAACATGTGACCCCACCAATGGAAAACGCATCTGCAGCTTTGGCCGGCCGCACCGGTGTTTTGGCCCTTTGGCTTGGGCGAGGCTCCGGGCGCCGAGTCTGTCGTTATTAGCGCCACGGCGGCCACCACCGGCCCACTGGGCACCCGCTGGCCTCGCCGGTCACGCACGCGGCGGCCACAATGCGGCCAGCAATACAAGTTAATTCCATTTCCCGGCCTGAAAGAACCTCCCCTGGCCGAGGGCGGTGCGGGGCGGCGACCCAAAGACAGCCCACTGGCGGACAAAGGCCGGGCGGGCCGCCTCGCTCTATTCATCACCACCTGGGGCGCTGCCCCGCACGGCAGCGCCAAGCGATACGACGTTGTCTCGTGGTGGGGCGCTGCCCGCTGTGGGGTGTTAATGGCCGGGAGGAAGTATTAACGGCCGCAAAGGAGGCGCTTGGTTTCCGACGGGCGCCGTTTTGCCACCGCCTCGCTGCTCGCCGCTTGTAGCGCCGGGCGCGCAGCGTGCTGGAAGCACAAGAAAACACTGGGGGCTTGCTGCACTATCCTCCTCGCCCCGCCGACTGTGCGCTACGTGCGCTGCTGCTGTGTACAATTGCGGTGGCCGCTCTCGTTCCGGGACTGTGAGGCGCTACGCTAGGCGGGGCGGCTGGGGACTCGCCGCTCTTTGTGCGCGAGGAGAAAGAAGTTGGCCCGGCATCGCGTGCTGCTAAATCACATTGCGATACACTGCGCCCCGGGAGTGCCTTTTCGGTGGACGTTTGTTGCTGGAGACACTCCTCGAGCACGCTCCTCGCAGCTAGCCCGAACCGAACTCATGATGCCGCCCCGCCCACTGTGCGCCAGGGCAGAGCGCCGTGCTAGGTAGGCAGCGTGCATGCAGCGCGCACGGCGGCGCGGCGGGCCGGCCTACCCGCCAGGATGACTCAGCGTCAGCGCAGCAGCGCAGCTGTGGCCTATCTCTTGGCCGTTGTTTCCCCCTGTGCCGAAAATCCGGAACAGAGCCACGAGTTTGCGAGCGCGTCGGCGCGCTTCTTTTTAACGAGTGTCGGCCCGTCCGCCTGTCCGCGCCCCAGGTGTTATCCCCTTCGGACTTAAGCGAGGATTAATTGGGGTCTGACGGCAGGCAGGTAGGCAGCCAGGCCGGCGGGCGGGGCTCACCGAGGTGGGCGGCACGGCACGACACGGCGGGGACCTTCTCGTCCTTCCTCTAATAAATCAACATCTGCCAATATCCCCGGCGTCTCGGCGCGTCTTGGCACGTCTCGCCGTGCCAGAGAGGTGACAGATAAGAAAAATACGGGGCGCCGCGACCGACCGCCCCTCCAGTGGAAGAAGAGGGCGGGGGATCAGGGTGCCGAGGGGGGGAGGGGGGGAGGTCGCCCCTGCGTTAACTTTGGCTGACACGGCTTTCCTATCCAGGTATTTCTCACGGCTGCTCGCAGGCTCACCGGGGCTTGCTGCTGCCGGCCCAGATAGCCCGGAGAGCCTTGAAAGCCTAGAGGAGGCTGGACTACGGCGTGGTGGCGCGGCGGCCAAGGCGGGGTGACGGCGCAGTTAACCTCAGGAGGCCGGCTGGTGTGGCGGGGTTGCCGGGGGCCATCTCCAGGACAATGACGCAGAAAGGAAAGACTCTGCATTGCATTTGCGATTACTCTTCGGGCGCGCCTTCGGGGCATCCAGGGGGGCCTCCCTGAGGTGCTGCCGGAGGAGCGCTGCTTCCAAAGCGCCTCGCCTCGCCGCGCCATCCGAAGCACCCCGAGAACTTGCACTGCCATTGTCTCGGAGCACGTGGCGCAGTGCAGTGCGCCGGGACGTATGGCGGCGCCCCGCCCCGGTGCTGCACAGTGGGTCAGAGGACCGTTGAGGCGGCCAAAATCCCGGACACGTTATGAGCTCCAGAGTCGCTAAATGGGACTCGAATCAAACGTGGTACCCCACAAATGGATTCCTTGTTTGGAGAGCAATCCATTGGTGGGGTCACACGTTCGATTCGAGTCCCATTTAGCGACTCTAGAGCACAAAACGCGTCTAGAATTTTGGCCGCCTCAATGGTCTTCTGACCCACTGTGTGCTGGCGCGGCGGTGATTTACGGGCCATGCAGGTTGACAGGCCCAGGGGTCACTGCGAGCCGGCGCGCGAACATAACTAATCACGTGGTGCAGAGGCAATATTTATCCGCCTAGATGGCGCCACGCACCGCGCCGCAGCCGTCGCACGTCGCACTGCCGAGATGGATCGCCGAGTAAACATTGAGGCTGTGACGTCGCCGCCGAGGTGCGCGGGGCAGGCAGGGACCGGCCGCCACCAGCCGCCGGCAGCGTCCCCGGGGCGTTGTTGCCAATCGGTTCGAATTTGTGGCGAGAAAGTGGGCCACTTTGGGGGGGGGGGCCTTCGGGGCCAGTCGATAAGGGCGGGGCAGGGCGGGGTGGGGTTGCTGGAGCCGCCCCGTTTAAAGATGCACAAGTCCGAAATGGGTCTGGAATGCGCGTGTCCGATAAAACAGTCCGCCTTCGACCAATGCGTCTGCGCTGTGTGCGTCCTCCGGGTGTTGTTGTTGCTGCTGCTGTTGATATTGTTGTTGATATTGTTGTTGTTGCGGCGTGCGCAACACTGGGAGGCGCGCACACGCGGGAAGCTTACAGAAAGCCGTATTGCAGACCCTGGGAATCCTTCGGTCTCCAAGGGGAGGCGCGTTTGGGGCACCGAGGCCTTTGTATCTCGCGGTACTCCTCCATCGGCCTTCGCACTGCGTGGCTGAAAGCGGGCATTTCTTATTCATTGTGTGAGCGGGGCACGCAAGGCACGCAAGGCACGCAAGGCACGCCACGGCGTCGCGCCGCTCGGATCTGCCAGTGTCTTCCAATCTTGGCGCGGCCGGGCGGAGGCGGCTTAGCGCGTCCCGGGTCGCTATTGTGTGCGCACGGGTGGCCGCACAGTGGGCATTTCTGAAAATTTTTCCATACGATTTTGATAAGACTTGGCAAAGTGGCTGAACAAAGTATACCCTGATTTCACTGGTGAAGTATGGTGTAGAATTTAACGCCCAATTTTTTTTTCCACTGTGGCTCCTCTATGCATTTTTTGAAATTTTCTGTACGATTTTGATGAGATAGGCAGGCAGAGTAGATGAACTTTTTTGAGTTAAAGAAAACACTGCAAAAACTTGAACATTCCACTCCACTCCGGGAGTAAACAATAACAGAATTTTTTTTAATATATAATTTCGTTAGAGTTTTGAGAATTTTGTGACAAACGTGGAGGAACTACGTCGAACTTTTGCTTAATGCCCTTTGAATGACACAGCCGACCGACCGAAGTTGGTGACTCAGGTCGCTGCGCCTCGCCGACTGAATTTCGGTGGTGCACACATTTTGTTTCCCCGCTCCGCGTGTTGCCTTAGCCGCTCCGTCCCGCGGCGCCGCTATCTCTCTGTCCTGGTGGCGACTCACGGCTTTCGCTGCCGCAACTTGGAATCCCGACAATCGGATTGGCAAGTTCTACGCCGTGGCCGCCGCCCCAGCGCCCCAACCACGTCTCGCCAGCGGCGGCTTTCGGCCTTTTGTCCTCCTTTTTCGGAGCCCCGCTCCGTGTCGCTCGCCATGTTGCCGTTGTTTCGGTAAGTTTTCAACTGCACACCGAACTCACCGCAATTCGCGGCGCGAAGGCCGATGCCGGTCAAGCCGAGGCGCTGTGGACCAGAAGACCGGCGGAGGACGTCAGAATACCGGGCGAGTTCTGAGCTCCAGAGTCGCTAAATGGGACTCAAACCGAACGTGTGACACCCCCTCCCCCCCAATAGATTGCTCTCCGAACGAGGAATCCATTGATCTGGTCACACGTTCGGTTCGATCCCTGTTTAGCGACTCTGGAGCTCAAAACGCGTCTCGAGTTTTGGCCGCCTGCGCCAGTCTTCTGGCCCACTGTGCGAGGGAGTATGGACCGCGGGATCCCCCTTCGTGGCCGCGATGCCCCCGATCGATGTCCTGCTGAATCTTTGACCAGCGCCCGCAACACTTCGAGCCGGCAGAGGCAGGGTGGTGCCGCGCACCGCGCGCCGCGTGGCCAGCAAATGTTGATTTTAATTAACTTTTTTGCCAACTAATCTTGCCGTGTGTGCTCTGGGTCTGCGTGGCGCTGGCTCTGCAAATCTTTTTTTCCCCTTTTTTTTTCTTTTTTCTGTCCGTGTTTTGAGAACGTGCAGGGATAACGTTTGAGCTCTGCAGGATTATTACTTCCCCGACGCTCTCGACGCGATTGCACGTGTTGGAGCGCGATAGGCGGACGGACAGACAGACAGACAGACAGACAGACAGACAGCTGTGCAATGCCATCCACCTTTCATCCCCTGCCTACTGCGGCGCCACCTCCTAGTTCCACCACACTCCAGACAGACACCTGCGAGCACCATCCCTGTGATGAGAGTCGGCACTCAAAGAGGAATCTCCTGCGAGCAAAACCAGCGCCCCAGACAGTTCACGCTCACCTCTGCTGTACGCGCGCTCGAGAGAGAGAGAGAGAGAGAGAGAGAGAGAGAGAGAGAGAGAGAGAGAGAGAGAGAGAGAGAGAGAGAGAAAGAGAGGCGCGTCCCGGGTTCAACTCTCCGTGCGCGCCCCTTTGCACCGTTTCGATCATGGCCCTTGTCCCGGCCGTGTTGTGCTGGAGCTGCTGCAGGCCGCTGTCCGCCGCCATTCTGGTCCGACTCCACCGGCTGTGTCCCGTGACTCCCCAGTGGGCTGAACGTTCCCACCCACCGCCACCAGTCCCCCTTTCACCCCATCTTCACTTCATCCGCACCGCAGAGTCCACTTGGCAAAGATTTGCGTCCCAGCGAGTCCCCGTCGCCGCCCCCCCCCCACGCCAGCCTGCCCCCTGGTACCCGCCACCCCTGCCATGAAAAGCCATAACATATTCATGGCACCCGCATGTGTACTCTTGCGGCTGCAGGTTGGAGCGGGCAACTTGGAGGCGCCATGGCGTGGCCGAGGCCGTGGGGTCGAGGGCGAGGTGCGGGTCGGGGAGCGGGAGGGACGCGGGGCAAGAGGACGACCAGACCAGCACGGGGGGGGGGGGGGGGGGGGTGAATGGAGGCACCCGGTACGGCGGCAAGGCCGAGGCCTTTGGCCCAGGCAGCTCTGGTGCTGGCCTCGGCCCCGCACAGTAGGACAAAACGCTCAAAACTGCGAAAATTATTAGAGAAAAGCATTTTTTAGCCGAGCGTTTTCAAAGCTTTTACCTGCTCTCCCAAACCTTGGACCTGCGCGCGCGGAAAAACAGCTACCCAGTGCGCCGAATAAAATCGCGCGCAACCCACTTTGGGTCGGTTTACTGGCGTAGTGCCCGAATGCCCCAGTTTCCCCGGCAGGTACACGCCGGACCCTCACTGGGCTCTGCCCGCCGGGTCCCAGGATGCAGCAGCAGGTCCTTCCCGGCGGCTTATCCCGCTCCAGGGCGGGTGGCTCCAGGGCGGGTGCCTTGGATTGCTCTCCGAACGAGGAATCCGTGGGTGGGGTCACACGTTCGGCTCGAGTGTCCCATCAGTGACTTTGGAGCTCAAAACGCGTGGAGAGTTTTGGCCGCCTGTGCCGGTCTTCTGGCCCACTGTGCGCTGCCGAAGGGGTTTCCAGAGGGCGTGCGTCGTGCGTGGTTGCACCCGACGACGCGGCTGCCGCCCTGAAAGGGCCCCCGAGTCGCCAGCGGGTTGGCTGCGCCTAAGCCCTCCACGGCATGTGAAAGGCTAGATGAATAGAGCGCGGCCTGCGAGAGGGGAGCGGGTGAATCAAGTCTCGGTGGCAACGGCGGCGGCAGTGGAGCGGAGAACATATCTTTTCAATTCGTGTGGTCTGGGTCTCTGGGCGGGGCGCCACTTCCCTGTGGACCCAGGTCAGCCGGCGGGGCTGGCTGCAGGGGATGCGCGTAGCCGCGTGGCGCGCAGCACCCCTGCCACCAGCCAGCCAAGCCAGCCTCACAGACGTACTGCGGGGGTGGGGGTGGGGGAGCCCGACTGTCGACTAGAATCCCGGGCCGCAGCCATCATTCGTCTTGCTGCAAAGTACGTCTTGTTCAGCACGGCGGCCTGGAGTTGCGACAACGACGCCATTCCGCAGTTAGCCTTCAATGGATTATAGCGGGAGGGTGGAATGCGCGCGGAATCTATCAATTGTCTTGCCGCCGTCGGCGACAGCGACCGCCATCAGGCGTCCTCGAAGCACCCACCCCTTGCACTCGGAACGCGCAACTTTTTTTTCTGTTTTTCTTGTTTTGTTCTTTTAATTTTATTTTTTTCGCCTTGAAACAAGACAGTTAGGAAATTCCCCAACTGTCCCGGCTCTCGACTCGAGAACAAAAGTGGCCAAGGCAGGCCGCTGCGCGCAGCGGTCCGCTCCAGGCCCAGGTTGCCACATCATTTGTCACGCTGGCGCGAGGGTGAGGCTGGCAGCGCACCCAGCGCCGCAGCAGGGCTTCCCGCTTCCCGGCACGGGGTTTGCCGCTCGAGTCCCCAGGGACCCACCCGCTGTCCTGCTGGCTTGGCGCTGGCCCTGCTGGGTACGTGTGACGCACCGCGATCACACCCGCGTCCCTTATCGTGCCTTCGCCTCTTCGTGCCCTTCGTCTGTTCTTCTCCTCATCCCGCCGGCGGAGTTCTAGAAACAAATACGCTGAAACCGTATTCCCGCGGGACTGCCGACTTGCCTGGACTTCCAGTTTCGCCGGTGACGGGCATTGGCACCCTATCCCACTCGGCATGGAAAACGTTCCCGTAATTTTTCGAAAGTAAGTGGCTCGCTCTCGTCGCAAAGGGCTGAAAGGGCGCAGGCACGCCGCCAAAGCGAGGGGGAGGGGCGGCTGCACGAGCAACGACCAACTAACTCCAACAATTAATTATTCCTTTGTCTTTCGCGACCATTTTGTGTAATTTGGTGGCACCGGGTACACGACGACGGGGGCGGCCGAGAGGCGCGGCGAGGACGCGTGCCTCTGGAGTCAACCCGAAGCACCGCGGCGCCAGGTGGGCGAGTTCACCGCCCGCACTCCTCGCTGTGTCTCTCTCGCACCCCCTTAAGGCACACCCCATGAGTGCGAGAGAGACAGAGCGAGGAGCGCGGGCAGCGAATTCGCTCGACAGTGGCACGACGGGGCGCCTCGGCCTCGCGGGGAGATGATGACGAGGAAGCAGGCAAAGGGGAACACTATTATTCAACGAATGTGACGTCATATTCGTTAGAATGTTATTCTTGTCACGTTCGTTTGAATACGATGTCACATTCGTTTGAACGTGACACGGCCGTTAAATTAGGGTGTCTCATTCGTTTGAACGTGGGTCAACATTCAAACGGATGTGCGTCATATTCGTTGAATAACAGTGAGGGCGGGAGCGACAACTTTGTCGAGATTGGCCGCGTGGGCGCGTTGGCTGGCCGCCTCTGCCATCGCCAGCGATCGGAGGCGGTGGTGCGTTGGCTAGATTAATGAGAGACCAAGTATTGAGGCACCCCGAACAAAAGGCCGACCGGCGGACGGAAGAAGGGGGGGGGGTGACGGGCGGACTGGCGGGGGGGGGGGGGTCCTTGTTGTGCAACGCCACGCACCCCATTGTGCTCGGCAGTCGTTGGCAGCGCAACCAACATTTTTTATTTGTTTCCCCCTCGGCCGTTCGACGTTCGTTATTTCCCCAGTCGCTGATTGGCTGTGTTTGTTTTTGTTGCAAGGTGAGCCGCGCACCGCCGCGTGCCGCCACCGTAATTGCCGCCGTGTGTTGCGGCGAGTGATGCCCCGCCCCACCCCACCCCGCCTCACCCCGCCCCACCCCGCCCCGCCTGCATTCAGGTCTTTTTAATTAGTTTTTCAGCAGAAAAGGACAAACGGCCGATTGGCTGCCAAAGGGGACTCATCGCAGTGGGCAATAAACACGCGCGCCCGCCGCCATTTTGCCGCGCGTTGTTGCTAGTTTTCCGCCTTGTCCTTCTTAAAGCCGTCCTCTATTTTCATTTTTATCGACACGTTCCGCTGGAGGCGCTTTGGGGCGTCTTCTTGCAAGTCACACGACGAGGCTGACGACGCGGGCGGCCTTCATCTCGATGAAGCGGCGCCGCCATCAGTCAAACGCGCGAGGCCTTGGAGCGGCGCACAGTGGGCCAGAAGACCGGCACAGGCGGACAAAACTTTGGACGCGTTTTTAGCTCCAGAGTCGCTATGTAGGACTCGCACCGACAATGGATTCTTCGTTCGGTGAGCAATAAGCCATTGGTGGGGTCACACATTCGGTCCGAGTCCCATTAGCGACTCCAGAGCTCAAAACCCGTCCGGGATTTTGGCCAACTGCGCCGTTCTTCTGGCCCACTGTGCAGCGCCCATCTCCTTATTCCTGTCAGTCACAGCCAGCACGGCGGTGCCAACCGCAAGCCGGAAAAAAAGAGGGGGAAAAAAGGTTACTGGTGGAACTGGAATCCCGTCAGCCAATCACAGCCATTGTCAGCCATTCATCGCGCGGCGTTTAGCGCACAGTGGGCCGTGCGGGGCGCCAGCCAGAGGGCGCCCTCGAAGCGAACGCGAGGCGATGCTGCGCGAGACGCCGCCCGGCCTGCACAGCTGCCCCTCCACTGGGCACTCCCTCTAATTGGGCTCGTTTGCCGGGCTTCACTCTGCAGGCCTCGTCACCGTCATAGCCGGGCCGGGCCCCGCAGGCCCCGCAGGCCCCGCAGGCCCCGCACCCCGGCGTCCTTAGCCGTCCGGCAGCGCGTCCGGCCCACCCGGCCCCTCCAACGAGGCCCCGTTACCCGCCAGGCTAACGCCTACACGGGGAGGCCGGGGCCGCCGTTCTGACGGCCATTGCCGCTTCCCTGCTGCTTTTAATTAACACATTTTTGCCATCACCCTAATGATGGTGGCCGAGGCCGCGACCAAGCCTTTGTCGGCCGGGCCGGCGTCACGGCCTCGGCGTGTGTGCCGCGCTTATCCGACGCCGCAGTCCGCGCCACTGGGCCGGCCTCGCCATTATCGGGCCTCCCCCCCCCCCCCTTCACCAGCGGACCCTCATGTTGTTCCAACAGCAGTCCTCCGAGCTCGGCATCAACCTGAGCGCGGCCGTCGCCGCGGCGAAACGGTTCCTGGTTCGCCCAGAGAGTCCATAAGACCCAGGCAACTACCACGGGGCCACGCACCGCAATGCCCAGTAGTGCCCAGTTTTGCCTTCGCTCAGTTTCAGTGAAGAAGACTTCTATTTTCAGACGGCGGGCGACGAGCGAAACTGCTCTGCACTCGGCTATCTTTAGCCAGGGGAAGGTCGGCGGTAGGGCAGAGATGAGTATGTGTGAGGGGGAGAGAGTCAGAGAGAGAGAGGAGAGAGAGAGAAGAGAGAGAGAGAGAGAGAGAGAGAGAGAGAGAGAGAGAGAGAGAGAGAGAGAGAGAGAGAGAGAGAGAGAGAGAGAGAGAGAGAGAGAGAGAGAGAGAGAGAGAGAGAGAGAGAGAGAGAGAGAAAGAGAGAGAGAAAGAAAGAGAAAGAGATCTTGAAGTGAAGGGGATTTGCAGGGACGTTCGATTGGGCCTCTTGTGTGCGCTGCTGCGCCAAGGTGGTTCGGCCGAGTGGCGCCTAGTGGGTCCCTTAGTCCCTCACCTGTTGGACGACGTCATTGGCGCCGTGAATGCGCGGAGACGAAAGAGCGGATCAGGAAACAATCTCGCCGAGAGGAGCGGCGCGGAGGAGCACTGGGGCAGGAGACTCGCTCTGTCTCTCTCGCACACTGATTGCGGGTGCGCCACGGGTACGATGGCGACAATTCTCGAAATGCACACCTAAAAGGAGCCAAACAAAAAGGGCTGCCTGGATGGAAAAGAGCCAAGGAAGCCAACCTTCTTTTCCTGCATCCTGCATGGAAACTGCGCCACAGGAAGGGGCAGCAACACATGTCACTAGCACAGCGCAGGGCGGGCAGGGGGCGCCGCCCGAGGGGGAAGCAACTCAAAATTTTTGTGTACGTTTTACAAAATTTCTTGAAATTTTTCTAATTTTTAGAAATTTGTTAAATTTTTTTAAATTGTAAATTTTTCAAAAATTGCCAAAAATCAAGATTTTTTAAAAAATTTCAGCCGCTACGCAGGCTGATCGGTCATTTAAAATTTGGTAAAAATAATAAATAAAAAATGGAACCCTACGACCCTCTCCCTCCCGCAATGGGGTTCGAGCCGCCTGCTTAACTTCGGTGTTCGGATGGGAACCGGTGTATCCAGGCTTTAACTGCTACCGCATAGTTCAGCTTCTGTAGGACCGCAATTGCCTTCCACACATGAAGGACCGCCGATGAAGGCAGCCGGCGATCGTAGGGTTGAAGAGAGAGGACAGAGAGACAGAGAGTTAAAGAGAGAGACAGAGAGTAGTTTTGGGAGCTTTTGTTTTCGCAGGCTGGTCGGTACCCAAATGGTACACCCGCTGTCCGGCGCTCCCAGACCCGAACATGCAGTCAGTGGGCCAGCTTCAAAGGACTTATCAACTCCATCCGACGAATCGGAATGGACCCACTCGCGACCAATCTCGAGTGGCTGACTCGATCGGGGATCGAACCAGTGCCGAGGCCAATCCGCCGAAGCGGACTGCTTTTTAGACACCCGGGTGTAATGGCCTGGATTGAGCCTAGACCACTACACCACCCTGACTTGCACGTCTGCCGAGTGTTGGACGACGGGTTTGAGTCGCAGTGGGAGGAAGCCAGTCGAAAAATGAAGGAAAGTAATGGCACTCGATCCCCGAACCTTATGGTCGGGGTCAGACGCCTTTACGCCCTCAGCCACCACGGCTCACGTCTGACGCCGCTTGAAGAGGGCTCTTGTCGTGGCAATGAGCAGCGGCCAGAGAAAAAAAGTTGTGAAGTGATAAGATTTGATCCTCCCATCCTCATACCGGGACCGACGCGTCTACACATCCAACCACCACGGAACATGATCATTGCTGCGCATTGCTGTGGATTGAAAGCACGCTAGAGAAGGCAGTGGAGAAGGGAAAAAAAAACAAAAAAAAAAACGGCCTTCGATCCCCGAACCTAGCGTTCGAGGATCGGTGCCTTTCCACTCTCAGCCACCACGGACCGTGTTTGGAGCCGTTTGAAGTTGGCTCTTGATGTGACATGAGCGGCGGTCAGAGAAAAATGTTGTGAAGTCATAAGTTTGAATAGAGGTCCCGAACCCTGCACCTCTCACATTCCGTTGGGTGCTGTTAACCACTGAGCCACCGGGACGCCAGGCCGCTCACCGTGCCAGCGGTCATGTTGAAACTTTTCTTGATTCTCCTCCTCATAAAACAATTTGGTGGAAAAACTTTACAGTTGGTGGTCCCGAACGCACCGGACTAAAGTTGGCCAGGAAAACGACTTTTTTTTCGACCGTATAAAAATGCGTCCCATGGCCTAAGGAACAACATATCGAGAGATGGCGGAAACAAATTTGCAAATTTACTTCGACTCTGGACTTAGAAATTTTTTCCTAGCCAGGAAAATTTTTCTTTTTCGCCAGCATATAAAAATGCGTTCCATGGCCTCGGGAACAACATATCGAGAGATGGCGGAAACAAATTTGCAAAATTTACTTCGACTCTGGACTTTGAAATTTTTTCCTAGCCAGGAACTTTTACTTTTTTGCCATTATATAAAAATGCGTTCCATGGCTTTGGGAACAACATGTCGAGAGATGGTGGAAACAAATTTGCATAATGAACTTCGACTCTGGACCTATTAAAAAAAAAGGAAAGAAAGGATGCAGTCCCCGAATCTAATATTCGAGGATCGGTACCTTTCCACTCTCAGCCACCACGGACCATGTTGGCAGACGTTTGAAGTTGGCTCTTGATGTGACATTAGCGGCGGTCAGAGAAAAATTTTGTGAAGTCATAAGTTTGGATGGTGGTCCCGAACCCTGGACCTCTAACCACTGAGCCACCGGAACGCCATGCCGCTCACCGTGCCAGCGGTCATGTTGAAACTTTTCTTGATTCTCCTCCTCATAAAACAATTTGGTGGAAAAACTTTACAGTTGGTGGTCCCGAACGCACCGGAATAAAGTTGGCCAGGAAAACGACTTTTTTTTCGACCGTATAAAAATGCGTCCCATGGCCTAAGGAACAACATATCGAGAGATGGCGGAAACAAATTTGCAAATTTACTTCGACTCTGGACTTAGAAATTTTTTCCTAGCCAGGAAAATTTTTCTTTTTCGCCAGCATATAAAAATGCGTTCCATGGCCTCGGGAACAACATATCGAGAGATGGCGGAAACAAATTTGCAAAATTTACTTCGACTCTGGACCTATTAAAAAAAAAAAAAAAAAAAAAAAAGAAAAGAAAGGATGCAGTCCCCGAATCTAATGTTCGAGGATCGGTACCTTTCCACTCTCAGCCACCACGGACCATGTTGGCAGACGTTTGAAGTTGGCTCTTGATGTGACATTAGCGGCGGTCAGAGAAAAATTTTGTGAAGTCATAAGTTTGGATGGTGGTCCCGAACCCTGGACCTCTCACATTCCGTTGGGTGCTCTTAACCACTGAGCCACCGGAACGCCACGTCGACCGCCGTGCCAGCGGTCATCTTGAAACTTTTCTTGATTTGCCTACTCATGAAAACAATTGCTGAAAAAATGTACAGTTGGTGGTCCCGAACGCCGAACCTCTCACGTTCCGATGGATGCTCTTAACCACCAAGCCACCGGGACGCCATGCGGCTCGTCGTGCAAGCGCTAACCTAACCAAACCTTACTTTGCCTAACCTAACCGAACCTAACTTTACCTAACCTAACTTTACCTAACCTAACTTTACCTAACCTGACCTAACCTAACCTAACCTAACTTTACCTAACCTAACCTAACCTAACCTAACTTCTTTTTAGCTGTTTTTCGTGTCGCTCGACGCCGGAACGGCATCCTTGACACTAACCTAGCCTAACCTAGCATAACCCAGTGTTTTTCGGCCGTTTTTTGTGACTTTCTTCACTAACCTAACTCAACCACTAACCTAACCTAACTTCTTTTTAGCTGTTTTTCGTGTCGCTCGACGCCGGAACGGCATCCTAGACACTAACCTAGCCTAACCTAGCATAACCCAGTGTTTTTCGGCCGTTTTTTGTGACTTTCTTCCTAACCTAACTCAACCACTAACCTAACCTAACCTAACCTAACCCATCCCAGCCTAACGCAGCCCAACGCAGCCTAACCCAACTTAACCTAACCTAACCTAACCCTAGACTCCGCCGAGCACACCAACGTCGGTGCGTTGTTGGTCATTGGTATGCCGGCGGCGCCAAGCCAGACTAATAGTTCGTGGGGCACCTCAATCACTTGGCGCCTGCCGGCCCGACCCCGCCTGCCGCACCGCAAGATGGCACCCTTCATCGCGTGGGTGGCACGCTGCGAATGGCACCATTCGCTCTCGAGGCCGCTACGCCGGCAGGCTAATCGGTCATTTAAAATTTGGTAAAAATAATAAATAAAAAATGGAACCCTACGACCCTCTCCCTCCCGCAATGGGGTTCGAGTTCGAGCCGCCTGCTTAACTTCGGTGTTCGGATGGGAACCGGTGTATCCAGGCTTTAACTGCTACCGCATAGTTCAGCTTCTGTAGGACCGCAATTGCCTTCCACACATGAAGGACCGCCGATGAAGGCAGCCGGCGATCGTAGGGTTGAAGAGAGAGGACAGAGAGACAGAGAGTTAAAGAGAGAGACAGAGAGTAGTTTTGGGAGCTTTTGTTTTCGCAGGCTGGTCGGTACCCAAATGGTACACCCGCTGTCCGGCGCTCCCAGACCCGAACATGCAGTCAGTGGGCCAGCTTCAAAGGACTTATCAACTCCATCCGACGAATCGGAATGGACCCACTCGCGACCAATCTCGAGTGGCTGACTCGATCGGGGATCGAACCAGTGCCGAGGCCAATCCGCCGAAGCGGACTGCTTTTTAGACACCCGGGTGTAATGGCCTGGATTGAGCCTAGACCACTACACCACCCTGACTTGCACGTCTGCCGAGTGTTGGACGACGGGTTTGAGTCGCAGTGGGAGGAAGCCAGTCGAAAAATGAAGGAAAGTAATGGCACTCGATCCCCGAACCTTATGGTCGGGGTCAGACGCCTTTACGCCCTCAGCCACCACGGCTCACGTCTGACGCCGCTTGAAGAGGGCTCTTGTCGTGGCAATGAGCAGCGGCCAGAGAAAAAAAGTTGTGAAGTGATAAGATTTGATCCTCCCATCCTCATACCGGGACCGACGCGTCTACACATCCAACCACCACGGAACATGATCATTGCTGCGCATTGCTGTGGCTTTGAAGCACACTGGGGAGGGCAGTAAATTCGTAATTTTTTTTTCATAAAATCTTCAAAATTTTTGACAAATTTTATAAGAATTTTTTAAATTGTTCTATAATTTTTTAAAAAAATTTCAATAAATTTTTATATATTTTTCAATAAAATTTTTTGACATTTAAATTTTTGGTGTACATGTATTTGGCCAGTTGTTTCCCCCTCGGCGCCGCCCAGCCGGTGCCCCACGCCATAGCCAGGGCCACCCTGCAGCGCAGCGACTCTGGCGAGTCTGGCGCCCCAAGTTTTGTGTATATTGTGTTAGAAACTTTATTATTTGCCCACCTGGGTTTGGCCGCGCTGGCTGGCGGGACCTCCTTCATGTGGCGTCGTGGCGCCGCAGGGCGGTGTGGGCGTGCACATGTTCATCAAGTTACCGGCGAAGTTGCCTGCGAGCAGCGTTGCCACGTTTGAAGGCAAAAATACTCACGGTGTAGTACCGGTGTCAAAACTGTCGCCGTAACCTGAGCCTGCGCTCACTAGGCTCCGCTCAGCCATCCAGTAGGCAAGGCTGAGGTTACCAACCTACTCATGCCTGGATTCATCGTCAGAATTTTCGCCTTCGTACATGTGGCAACACTGGCTCCGAGTAAATTAAGTGCGAAACTGGAAACTCGTGCGGCCAGGGGGCGGCGGCGGCGTCCGCTGGCTTGGCCGCCACGCCCGCGGGCTTGCCTACAGGCCCCGGGGAGACATTGTTACACAAATTTCACGACTTCTTCGACTCGCTTCCTAAATGACTTACAGCCAACTTCTTTGTCCCTAAACGCGCCGAAAGGCAGCCGAAAGGCCCGGTGTGTGTGTGAGAGAGAGAGACAGAGAGAGAGAGAGAGAGAGAGAGAGAGAGAGAGAGAGAGAGAGAGAGAGAGAGAGAGAGAGAGAGAGAGAGAGAGAGAGAGAGAGAGAGAGAGAGAGAGAGAGAGAGACAAAGGGAGGACGGGGCTTCACTCCGCCTTTCCACCTTTACTATTATTTGTGTTCCATTTCCAAGCAGCGTCCAGCCAGCCAACTTTTTAAAAAGCGCGCCGAGGACAGTGCTCCCCCGCCCTACAACGCGGCGAGGCCGCAGCCAGCGGGAATCCAACGGCAAAGCACGGGAAGGAGGAGGAGGAGGAGGGTGAGTTGGCGGATAACAAACGTAGCGTATAATCGGACAGGACGCAGGGCCGCCAGAGAAGGGCAGAGCGCTGGAAGTTGAGGAGGAGCGCCCCGCCTCCGCCCGCCTCGCGGCACACGTCGCGTCGTGGAGGCGGTGGAGGCGTGCGTGCCGATCGGGCCGCCCCCGCCGCCCCCGCCGCCCCCGCCGCCTGCCGAGACCCTCTCGCCATTCAAATTGAGTCGGAAAACAGAGATGGAAAGTAACATTAGGGCGAATCTGAGAGCGGGCGGGGCGGGACTCGTAAAGCAGGCGAAGGAGACGGCGCGATCGGCATCGCCACGGTCGGTTTGCCGGCCATGTGGCGGCGAGAGAAATCGTGGAATCGTCTGCCGGCCAAATCGGAAAGAAGGAACGGGCGGAGGGTGCGAGGGGAAGGGGAACAGACGTCCCGGAGGGGGGGGGAGGGGGGGGGGAATCAGTGAGGCGTTGCGAATGGAGGGCGGCTGGCTGCGGGGCTGGCCGCGCGCCAGGACGCCAGGGCGGTCCAGCCTGCCGGCCGCAGAGATTCCCTTGTTCTCCTTGCTGCCCGACGTCTCGCAGAAGGTGGAACATCGCGGGATGTGTTGTGTCTCGCGGGCCACGTCCGCTAGCTAGCATGCCGTCGTGGCGTCCGTGGCATCGTCGTCCGGCCGGGGCAGCGGCAACACTAAACTTGCTTTTCCGACTCATTCGAATCTCTAAGCATTGGCCTTCCCGCCGTAAACCTGTTGCCGCGCGTCGTTCCGACAGCGGCTCGCGCGCCGACGACCCGCCAGTGAGATGGGGCTCTCAGCCAGCAGCACCGTCCCGGCCACCCAGACTGATTCCGAGCGAGGCGCGCGCTCACTTAGACGCAGCAAACAGGCACAGCACTCGGGCAGGCAGACAACGCGGCAGCAGCGGCGCGGAACGGAACGGATGCGCCATCCGAGCGTGTCACCGCCGTCCGCGGTCCAGGAATAGAACATTGTTTGTATTGATTGTTTTGCGCAGCGCGCGCTGCTGGGATTGTGTTTGGGGAGTAAGGCAGTGTGCCCCGCCTCACCCCAGAGACCAGCCGGGAGGAAGGGCAGGTTGTCGTTTCCTCAACAGAGGGGCTAACCACTGGGTACCGTAGGGGGAATCGGTTCTGGGAAGACTGGCGGGCAGTGGACACGCAGTGGCACAGGAGACTTATTCCGAGA
The DNA here is from genome assembly GCA_030522485.1 of Stenchaetothrips biformis. Classification (NCBI taxonomy): domain Eukaryota; kingdom Metazoa; phylum Arthropoda; class Insecta; order Thysanoptera; family Thripidae; genus Stenchaetothrips; species Stenchaetothrips biformis. Next base: position 6,713,673 of record CM060098.1, read on the forward strand.
GTAACTCTCGTCGCTCTGTCTGTCTATCTCGCACCCATAACGGACGCCCCATGAGAGCGAGAGAGACAGAGCGAGGAAAACGACTCTCTGAATGAGTCTTCTGGGGCGTTGGCGGACCCCCGCCGGGCAGGCACTACGACGCCCCGCTGTGCGCCCGCACCCGCGGCCCCTGGCCAAGCCCAGGCCGCGGACAAGCTAGGCCACCGTTGTTGTGGGGAGTGCGTTATGTGGTTAGTTCGGCCTCGTAAACCCCGGGACCCTTTTTTTTTGGCCTCACTATATATGTCTGAGCCGACGGGCCGACACAACAAGATGCACGGGGCTTTCCTTGTCGGCGTGTGTGAGCAACTAGTGGCCGACAAGCCGAGGGCGGTCGGACGAGAGAGAGAGAGAGAGAGAGAGAGAGAGAGAGAGAGAGAGAGAGAGAGAGAGAGAGAGAGAGAGAGAGAGAGAGAGAGAGAGAGAGAGAAGAGAGAGAGAAGAGAGAGAGAGAGGGAGGGAGGGAGGGACCGGGGCCCAGTTTGCCCACTTTGAGGCTTCCCTGTTGTCCTGGCTGTCCCTGCCCTCACGGTCCGGCGGCCAGTAAGACTGCTGGTAAGCCTGTAACCCGTTTATTCGTCCCGCCAGGCGCGCGCGCACGCACACAAACACACACACACACACACACACACACACTCACTTACATACACACACAGACACATGCACACGCACGCACTAAGTACAGCCAGGACCTCACCGCGCCGTGGTCTATAAGCCCGAGAGCGCAGCAGCTCATCCACGGCCCCCCTCTTCGGCCAGGTAGGGCGCGGTGCGGCGCTGTGCGTGGCCTCCGCTCAACCCGCCGGGTGGTGGGGAGACTGAAGGGCGGAGGGCGCGCGAAAACCAGAAATCGAGTTGCCAACTTCGGCGCGCAAATTGAATCCGTTTTGGGCGCGCCACGCCGCGCCACGCCGCCGCGCAGCGAGATGAGTCGCGGTTTCTGAGACTGCAATTAGCGGCACGACCAATGGTGCGCCTGGCGGTAGCTGCCCACTGTGCACCGGAGCCCGGCCAGCGCCAAGGGCCCGGAGGGCTGCTGCGGCACCCGGACTAACGAACTGGAATCGCTGCAGCGAGGCGAGAGGCGAGGCCGCCGACCCGATGCGGCCGCGAGGAGGCGACGGCAGAGACGGGGCGCGGCACCTGAATTTTTCAAAAGCCGATAGAGTTGCCACTCCGTGATTACATTTCCGTGTCCCTGACGGACGGACGGACGGGCGGACGGGCGGACGGACGGACGGAAGGGGCCCGCTGCGACACTTGGGGCGTGGGAGGTGACGCGTCCGGAATGAGATGTCCCTACACGGGCAGAGTGCAAACACGCGTGCGGTGTGGGGCCCGATAGTGAGTAGCAGCAATACCAAGCGCGGCGGGGGGCGACTCTCTTTAGCATTCGGGACGAACGACGTGAGGGTCGAGTTGCTGGAGCGAGCGGTGAGCCCACCCACCGCGCCCCACCCCGCCCCACCCCGCCCGCGACTCAGGCATTGACACTGGACTGTGTTTTATGAATAATTCAGGGCGAATGAAAACTGTGGCTTTCAAGCAAAGTCGGCACTGGGAGGGGGACGTCTGATGGCGAGTGTTTGAGGAGCGAGTGAGTGAGTTAGCGGTGGGGGTGGGCGGCGCCGGGGCGTGGGGTTTGCGGCGGAACGCGAATGTCGGAATCAACCGATTCCGCACTGTTGATTTTCGTTTTCCCCCACTCTTGTCTGTCCCACTCTGTCTGGGCCCCTCAGCCTGCCTGGCAGCCGCGCAGAGAGGGAATAAATAATCCGGTGCGATGGCCGCGTTCCGTTGATTACCCTAGCGACCTTGTCAAATGCTGCCAACCAAGGGCAGCACGCGCGCGCGGGTCCGGGCCCGTGGACCGGGCCGGGGTCCCGGCAAACAAACTGTCCCGCGCCGTCCTTCGCCGCATCGCCGTCCCTGTCGGCCCGTGGCATTCGGAACGAAGGCGCCGTCCGTCCACCCTGCCTCCTCATATTCGATCATGACAAAGGAAAGGGCTTTTCCGGCTCTTTCTTCGGCTTTCGGCCGGGATGCAGGCGATGCAGGCCCAGCCGGGCCCGGCGGCGGCGAGCTGATAAAAAGAGGCGAATCATCAGCCTGTCTTGGTGTCCTTGTCGGTGTAGAGAAAATAAAATGAAACGGCCCGCCTGCGTCCGTCGGCGAGGTTTTTTCGGAATCCCGGATCCCGGCCGGCCGGCTTGCGGGGTCCTGGCCTCGGGCGGCCTTCAATACCCTTCATTCCTCACCTTGCCGACGGTTGCCGACGCGCCCACTTGCAAAGGATAGCTGCAGTGCAGCGGTAAACAGGGCCGCCACACCGCAGCGAGCAGGCTGCCGTCACTGGCTGAGGCCAGGGCGCACGGTGTGTCGAACCTCGGTCAACACCGCCGCCGTGGTGTACATCCTGGAAAGGCGCCAGCAGCCAGCCCCGCGGCCGCCCCCGCGGCGGTCCTACCCCAAATCCGTGTTGTGGCCGGGTGGGGGCGTGCGGGGGCCGCGGCCAACAAATTGCCGTCGAGGGGCAGGGTGGTGCGCGGCCTGGCAGGATGGGGTTGAAAACGCAACAATAGCTCTCCTTGTGACTAATGCTTTTCTCCGCGCCCGGCTGCCCCCGCGACGCCCTCTCTCTCTCTTTCTCACTTCTCTTTCTCTCTCTTTCTCTCTCTCTCTCCCATCTCGCCTCTCTCTCATCATCTCTCTCTCTCTTCTCTCCTCTCCTCTCTCCATCTCTCTCACTCTCCTCTCTCTCCTCTCATTCTTCTCTCCTCAGATCACTCTCTCCACTCTCTCTCCTCTCTCTCCTCCT